>OX451215.1:139025609-139472889 GCA_949628195.1 Phasia obesa | reverse complement strand
ATAACGAGTTTAACTAACGATTTAAACTAACATTAAACTAACACTAAACATAATATACTTAATCTTAAAATTTTAAATATTCATTAAATATCCACAAATAAACAAAAAAAAAATATATATAATAAAAAACCTAAATAAAAAAAGTCTGTTTCCTTTGTATCTATTAACTTTATGTAATAAACAAAACTATTTCCTAGGTGATTTTTTTTAAATTACTATACTCTTAGAGACCTAACCTGAAGGAGCTCCCTAAAGTTTATAAATCTAAAAAAAAAATTAACTAATTTTGGCAAAATTAAATACTAAACGTACTTGAACAAAATTGTTCGCGTAGCTTTTTTGTTACTTCTTAAATAAAACAAATTTCGTATATAAAAAGCAAAATTCGTCGAAATAAACACTGCTCTCTATGGGGACGTAGATATATAAAAAAAATACAAAAGAAACAAAATTCACAAATGTTACAGCACGCTTTTAGGCGTTTGATTATTCCTATTAACCCTAGGCTACTTATACTAAAAACAAAAGTATTATAAAATCAAATCAGAAATACAAAATTTAAACAAATGTAAATATAAATAAATTAATTAAACAAACACTTAAATTATTTTTGGAATTGATAAAATAAAATTTTTTTTTAATATTTAATTATTCTCTTTTTTTTATTTTATTTTGTTTAAAACTTTAAACTAATTTTTTTTTTCTTTTAATTTTCTCTAAAATTAATTTAATAAAAATCATTTTAATATTTAATTATTACTTAATAAATGCTAAAAATCATTTAAACTTTCCTTTTACGTTTTTCTTTTTTTTTTTTGAGTGTAACTGTATGTGTCTTTCACTTTTCTTCAAGTTTTTATTTATAGGAAGAGCAAATAGAATAAAAATTGTTACCTGGCTAACTTTTTGATTATAGAGATTGGACTTCTTTTCCGCGTTATGTCCTGATTAAGTATCGTCCAGGACAAATCCCTTAAATTCTCATTAGCCAGCTGTAAATTTTAATAATTTTAAAGTTGGAACTTAAAACTCAAACACTATTTTATTCTTACGTTTATATATATTTTTTTGATATTTTCCTCGCAATCAATTCCTTTGGAAATAAATAAAAAAAACTTCTTCCTTCAATTCTAAGGACCTTCGAGAGGATTCACTAATAATTAAAACTTTTTTATATAAAAATGTCACTAACTTTTTTTTTAATACTCATTATTCTTTTACCTTGTGTTGCATCCTGAAATCCTTTAGATTTTAATAAAACAAAATAAATACAAAATCACTGTGTTTTCTAATTCACAACTTCACGCTATGAGAGACACGATACTTCTGATCAAAAACAAAACCTTTTTAAATTTCTAACTCCTCACGGCTTTTCCAACTTTCCAAATATTTCCAACAGTTTTCACTAATCCAATCCCGCTCTTTCATCCATCTTTTTTCTCTTTTGATTTTTCTAGAATGTTCTATATACATCATCTCCATATTAATTTCCTTCTTGATTTATACACATTTGTTTTATTAAATTTTCTTCGAGAACAGAGAATTAAAAAAAAAACTAAATACCTTTAGTTTGCATTTTTCTTATTTTGTCCTCTTTCAAATTCTACATGATCTTTAACTTCCCTACAAACCGATCAATATGTTAATATTACCCTTCAGATTTATTTATTTACCAGGCGATCATCATTTTTAGCTCTATTGCTCGCTTTCATTCATTAAGTTTAAAATTTTAAAAGAACCTTTAGTTTGCATTTTTCTTATTTTGTCCTCTTTCAAATCCTACATGATCTTTAACTTCCCTACAAACCGATCAATATGTTAATATTACCCTTCAGATTTATTTATTTACCAGGCGATCATCATTTTTAGCTCTATTGCTCGCTTTCATTCATTAAGTTTAAAATTTTAAAAGAAACTGCGCTACATGATCATTTTATGTGATCGTGACACTGATGTTGCCAGCATAAATAATTATTACTTTTAGTACACAAACAAAACTTATTGGCAACTGTATCATTTGTATTATGTACAAACAACACAGCCACAGCTGACCAACAAAAAGAAATAAATCAAAACAAAGAAGAAGAAAATAATAAGGAATTTTTAGCGCGTTGTGAATTATATTTAAAGAAAATGTAAAATTCATAAATAATTAATGTAAAATATATATGTATGTAAAATCAAAACAACACTAACCAAAAAAATGAAAAGTGGAAAAAAGGAAACACAAAAAAAAATATAAAGAAAAAATGTGCAACATTACTATTTACATTTGAACAATGTAGTTGTTGAAGTGCAGCAATCTATTTCTTTTCACCCGCAACAAATAATAGAAAAGTGTATACTCAACTCTAAACTCAAAAATTTGTTTACCTCAAATAACTTTACATTAGACGACACAAATTTTCTTGATAAATTAAGCAATAAATATATGGATATTTTTGGTATTTTCCCTTCATCTAAAAATCGCAAAAAACCAAACCCATGGTGGAACACTGAATGTAATAAAGTGAGTGCAGCTCTCGGCCGGGCAACTGCCGCTTGGACTTCGTGTTCATCGAGAGAAAATTTCATTAAACTAGCAGATGCCATAAAAACTTATAAATACACCATCTGTAGAGAAAAGAAAAAAGGCTGGAAAGAGTTCTGTTCAAATATCGATTGTAACGCATCGATATCTATGCTTTTGAAAAGTTTGCGAACAGTATTTTTTCCCCGCGAAAATATCAACCACGTATGTATGTACTTTCAAACAACATAACATACTCTGAACTTCAAAACGCCGTCCTGATTTCTAAAAACACGGCTCCTGGTTATAACGGTATTCGAAATGGGCTTCTCAAGCCCATATATATATATATATATATATATATATATATATATTAACAAAATCTTTATGGATCTGCCGAGTGGGGTTCAAATACTGGGTTATGCGGACGACATCGTACTGTTCTTTGCAGACAAGGATGCATCTCTGGCCAGAAACACAATACAAACCGCGATCTCTCATGTAAGAGACGGACTCAGACGGCTTCATTTAGATCTATCCGCAAACAAAGGCTATGATGTTTAGTAGAACGAGATCCGCTTATCGTGCTCCTGCACTTACAATGGAAGGTGAGTATATAGAATATGTAGACAGCTTCAATTTTCTTGGCTTTATTTTCCATCAAAAAGATGTTTTAAGTACGTCAATGTCTTACGCTCAATCTGTGGTGTATCCTGGGGCTCTGATCCCACATGTCTACTTCATCTGTATGTTGGTCTCATTAGACCAATCCACTCATACTTCTAGACTGCTCTGAAAATGATTTCATTAAACTACAAAGGATACAATGGAAATGCCTTCGCATCGTCTTAGGTGCTATGACATCCACACACACGTTATGTCTTGAGCAAATAGCTAACATAATGCTTCTTGCGGAATGCTTGAATTTTCTCACAAACAAAATATGTAATAGTAAAAATCATATCAAATGAAGAACACCCAGCTCGTAAATTTATCCCTCCTACAGTTCAAGATATAAACACATATTCGTGAATAACACCTCTATATCGGAACACCCTATAAGTTTTAATTTTTGTTGCTATAGCGACCACAGCTATACACCTTCTGTGAAAATTTCAAGAGTCTACCTATTATGGTTCAAAACTTAGGCCTTATACATGCAAATCACACCACAATTGGAACACCCTTTCATTTTTAAGTTTATTTTTTAGACTTGTTTATATAGCATACTAAGCTTTAATTACTGCTTGCATATTTTTAGTGCATTCTTCCTACAGTTGAAGAAAAAATCACAGATTTGTAAATAACACCTCTCTATCGGAACACCCTATATGTTTTAATTTTTGTTGCTATAGTGGTAAACTTTCTCGGAAGTGGGGCTTAAAAGCCCCACTTCCGCACTACCTCGATAGTACCGATATGGTCGTCATCTCGACACTGTGTTGATGGCGTGGGTGGTAACGTCATCAAGTTCGGCTGTGTGGTTGCCTCGGTTGGTTTCAGGCTAATTCCTACCTGTTCGGGGCCGGCCTTTTTTACTTCCGCCTTGACTGGAAACGTGCTTTCCTTATATTGCCAGAAGCTCCTTCATTACCTCTTTTTGATGTTCTATTACCAAAAATTTAGCGAAACGTTTCCGCATGTCTTCCACATTGCCGGTAGAGTCCCGTCGAAATATTTCAGCAGCTCCTCCCTCTTTAGGGAGTAGGCCCAGGAAGTTCGTAACATCGAGATAGTCTTACTGATGTCTAATGTGGGTGATAAATTTATAACTTCTTGGTACGCAGAAGGTTTAATCACAATTTTTTTTTCAAAATCTTTTCCTTTTTAATTGTTAATATTATATTTAATTTTAAATAAAATATATATTGTGCTTTTTTTATATAGACACTACTAGAGTCCCTGCTCGGGCGCCAATGTAATGACACGTTTTCCGCTGGTTGCTGGGATAGCGACAGCGGAGGCCAGGGTAGTTTTAATTTCACTTGTCACTTACCTTCTTTGTCTGGGAAAGGAAAGAAACCGTAAATCTTATCTCCAATGTTTTATTTGGGGTATGTGTTCTTTTACAACATAGAGGGCAGACGGTCGTAACTCGTAGCCGATGAATGGAGAGCCAGATCGCGGTACAGGTGGCAGCGGCGGTACCGGTTGTACAGACAGTAGCGTCGGGTACAGGCAGCAGCGGCGGTACAAGCAGCAGCGTCGATTACAGGCAACAGCGTCGAGTACAGGCAGCAGCGTCGGGTACAGGCAAGAGCGGCGGTCCAGGCGGCGGAGGCGGTATCGGCAGCAGAGACAGGTTAAGGCAGTTGCGGCGGTACAGGCGGCAGCGTCGGTACCTGGCAACGGTACAGGCTGCAGCGGTAACTGGCAGTGGCGGCGGCAGCGACGGTAAAAGGAACACAATATACTTAGCAGTGGCAGCGATTGTTGGGAGTTCTAGGCCGTGTCAAATAATATGGCCGGAATATAAAATTCCACACCAGCACTAGTCACACGGTCGAGCCAACACCGGTAGAAGATAAAGTTCTGTGTTATTGGTACTTCCACCAATTGCAATTGTCCTGTCGATAAGAAGTAGTTGCGGAATATAAAATTCCTCCAAGAGACCTCTTACCTGGAGGCGAGCTGCTTTCTATCTGCCCAATTATTCGAAATGTTGCGTCTTTTATACTCGTGAGTGGGCACACACATTCACACACACACATGTACGATTGTTTGTTTACATCGGTTGCCAGCCATCATCTCTGAAATTATATATGTTCAACAGCCGATTGTTCTAGTTATCTGGTTGTTTCTGACTCACAAGTGGCGCTACGAGTTTCTCGACCGTTAATTTAAATTTACTTTTATAAATAAAATGAGATTAGTTTTAGCATAAATGATTGATAATAGTTGTACTGTAGCTTCAGTTAAATTCAATGTACTTCAATAATATCAATAATACTGATAATAAAAAAACAATGGGGGATTAGTGGTAATAAAAATAATAAAAATAATAATGATAGTTAACAAAAATAATTCAATAATAATTTGGATGATAAAATAGGGAATGCAATGGTAGTATTCGTATGTGTAATACTAACAATAGTGAGGATTAATAATGAAAATTATAATAAAAATAAAAAAAATCATTCCATAATAATTTTAATAATAAAAAAAGCGGCAATTCAATAATATTAGAATTTGTGTTAATACAAATTACTAATCACACTACGCGTAAGTGAAAACGATGACTCGACTTTTACTGTTACAACACTCACACACATAAGATAATTACACTCATAAATTCTTACTATCTACCCAATATGTCAATCCCTTTGTTAAACTTTCTCCTTTTAAACGATTTACAAATTCTATCGCTTTTTAATGACCCTTATCCTTGACTTTTATTACCCTCACACTAATTTCTTGCTCTTTAATGCCGCTTATATTACAATTTAAAAAAATTCCTCCTTATCACAAAAATACATTGGGTCAGTATCCCATACAAAATACCTTGGGTTAGTATCCCTACATCTATACTACTCCTATCTCCTCGTTTTCTTTGAAATCATATGTAGCAATGTCTAAATTAATCCGCTTAAATTCATATATCACCCTCTTCTGCAGTTCCGCTTTATTACCTACACTTGGCAAATCCAGCTTACTCAACTCCTTTTCAGCTGCTCAACTTTTAGTTATTCAAACTTCATTGTTGTTTTTTATTTACATTTGCAATTCCACTTCCGTCACCAATTATTACGTATTAGTTTACGTTGGGTTCTTTTAATTGCAAAGTAAAAACACGCCGTTATGTAAGTTACTTTGTTTATTCAGCTTTAAATAACTGCTATTGACACAAACTGTTGAAAATACACATACTTTTGAACACTCTCTTACAAACACGACAACGTATCTCTTAGAGACGATCAAAATAATACTGCCATACCACTCTCAAACATGATATCTATATATAGACGAGCACAAAAACGCCTTTAATGTTCTATTCACGAAAGAAGAAAAACGGTCTGCTAGTTTTTGTTTTTGTGTTTATGTAGTAGTTATACATATACGTGTGTTTATTTCTGCTGAAGTGACTACGTGCTTATGCTTGTATAAATGTGCGTGTGTGTATGCTACTCATTTTATATTTGTTTTTTATGAATGTTTGCATATAATGCTATGTTTCCACTAATTTAAGTTGTTCATTCGCTCTTTGAATTACTTTTTTTAATTACCCCGTTTCCACTACACATTCTTAATTCGATTTGACATTGGTTTTTTGTTGTAGAGAAAAGTTATTTACATTTATTTTAAATATTTTTTTGTTGACAAATTTTTTTATTTGTTGCAGTTGAGCAAGAAGTGACTAACTCCACTTTGTTTACAATCGAATTTTCTTAATTAAGATGTTTAAAAATAAATAAATTATTTTAAGATTAAAATAGTCAATAATAACTAATATTCACTAATATGTTCCTGCTAAGATAAAACCTGTAAAATTGTTTCAAGAACACAAATGTATTTTAGGTTAACAGTAGTATTTGCGAACAGCACCATCTGTTGCTTAATAGTACTACTACTATCTGCTGTGCAATAAGCATTCAAAAAAATTGTTGGAAAACAGAAAATTATGTTTAAACAATAAATGACATAAACACGCATTCGTCATCTACAACAATATGCACAAATTAATTACGTTGCTCTGCGGCGTCATGTTTATGTTTTGTTCAATTTGATGACTAGTGAAGACGGCCTCTTACGAATCTGAATTAAAAAATTATTTGTGTTGACAGACCTATAATGTAACAAACGGAATTGAACCAAATAAATTTACTTACACAGACAACCTACTTTAATATATGTTGTGAAAAAAATGTCTGATTTTCAAAAGTTAACTACGCAATAACTTTTGTCAGAAAGTTTTCCAAGAAACAACTGATACTGCGTTAGATTCGTATTTAAGCCCTCTATCAATTGTATGTAGCGCGATATGTGCGCGCGACATAGTTTTGAAGTAATAAGTGAAAACCTAATTTAAAATATTTTGAAATCTGTTTCTCATTTTCCAAGGTTTGCTACGTAATAACTTTTGTCAGAAAGTTTAATAATAAACGACTTATACCGCGTTAGATTCGTATTTAAGCCCTCTATCAATTGTGTGTGGTGCGATATGTGCGTGCAAACAAGTTGCGAAGTAATGAATGAAAAATTAATTTAATATCCTTTGATGATTTTTTCCAGTTTTAAAAGTTTGCTACGTAATAACTTTTATCAGAAAGTTCTTCAAAAAACAATTGATACCGCATTAGATTCGTATTTAAGCCCCCTATCTATTGCATGTAGCGCGATATATGTGCGCGAAATGGTTTTGAAGTTATTAACAAAAAACTAAATTAAAATGTTTTTTCCTTACCTCTCCATACATTTTCATATTCTACAGTCAAGCACATGGAAAATACTACTTTGTTTGCAATTGTGTGTAAAAAGTTTGCCAGTCCTCAGAGTTTGATTTCTTCTCATGCGTAAGAAATGAATGATTGAAACTAACCAAGGTATATTTAACTAGGTGGTATCACTACTGCAGATGATTAATTTTTGCTTACATTTCATTTTTTCTTTGTTTACACCACAAATCAGACCAGATAAGACACGAAAATTGAGTGTTGCCAGATCACAGCTTTCGTTGGAAAGGGATAGCAAGAGTTAATGGGTCTAATTATTGATTCCGCACGGAATGGAAAATTCAACGAAAAGAAATATCGATCGATATGCATATTGCAATTATTCATTCCTGCGGTATAAGTTTTCCGCGAAATCGATTTAACATCTCTGTTTTGATAAATCTGAGTTGATTTTGTGTCAACTTTTGGTGAAAAAAGACATTAGAAAATTTTTTGAACACAAAAACAAAACAAATATTATATGTTTAGTCAAATATTTATGAATTCTACAGATTTCCAAAAAAATTTTTGTTTAAATAAGGCAGCATTTAAATATATGTATTTTGTCTGAGCTTGAGTCTACTAGTTTAGGCAGTGATCGGCTGTTCCAGAAAAGCTGTTTATTCTTCGACAGTTTTTTTTATACCGCATTTTTAATCCATCCATACCTACAATATAAGATTAATTATTGCGCACGCAAGGAAAATTTTTCTATAAACAGACTTACTTTTTTCCAACCACCGGCATCTTTCTTCCCAGAACCTTTTTTCGGCAGGGGTGCGTAGGCTAAACCCACAAGCAATGTCCTAATTTTTTGCATCAAGCTAACCATTGCTTCTAGTTGTAATTTATTTGTGCATTTTTCTCTTTTATTCCTATAAAATATTTTTCAAAAATAAAACAGACAAACTAAAACAAATTTTCTTACATTTTTGTTCTTTCCGTCAGCTTTTCGTTACAAAATTTGAACGTAAGCAAAATGAAGGAAAATATCTACATTGCGGAATTAATAATATGGCATACCGTCATTGTAGAGATGATACCGCAACAACGGAAAAATACGGCAGCAACGGAACCAATAATTGCAAATTTTGCTTCCGCACAAAAAATGCTTTCCGCAATCGCGGAACGGAATCAATAATGAGACCCAATGATTTTCTTATATTACTATCTCTTTCTGGTTATAGCTGCAATTTGACATTTTATTGTTAACAAAATAATTTGTGAAATTGCTGGAAAATTTTAATTTCTGTAAAAAATTATGTTTTAAAATAATTTGTGGCTAAAATAATACTAATATAAAAATAAAATAATACACACGCAGGCGGCCAAATAAAAATATATAAAAGGAAGCAAACAACAGGAAAAAATGTAAGTATAACAAAGGTTTTCTATTGAAATAAATTTGTTTATAATTAAATTATTTTGCTATTTCAGGAGTCGCCGATGCATAATGGGCTGCCCAAAAGGGGAAAAACTTCATCAGTTTCCGAGAAATCCGACGAAGTAAGTATTTACATGGTTAAATTTTATATGCAAATTATGCCTCTGAACATTTCATATGAAATTGTGATTGTGTACTACATTTTTGAACAAATTGTGTGAATATGGGTATCAATATAAAGCTTTTGGAAATATCTATCAGGTGGTGCTAAAATTTAAAAAAAATTTAACCCATTAAGAATCGGTGACATTTTTTGATGAAATTTTATGCATAGTACGTAGGAAAATTTTAGTAATCGAAGCCGGTATTGGCCATACCACAGAGGAGAAGATCCTTGTGTCCGGCCAAAGGCCGGAAATGCTGGAAATCTTTAGTAAGCGAAGCCGGTGATGGTCATACCATAGAAGAGAAAATACTTGCGCCCGGCCGAAGGCTGGCTATGCAGAAAAACTTTAGTAAGCGAAGCCGGTGTAGGTGTTCGATTTAAGGGTTTTATTTGTTGTTATATTTAACCGACTTCAAAAAAGAAGAAGGTTATCTTTTCGTATGAATGTTGCTTTTTTTTATGTATGTAACCACAGAACTCAGCCATTTCTAAACCGATTTTAAATTTTTTTTTCTTTATTTGAAAGGTTATGCTTTCAGGTTGGTCCCATTTTAAAAACAGTTCATTATATTAAAAATTGAAGGGTGTCCACATACAACATACATAATCTTTAAGTGTATTAAGAACCGTAAAGGGCACCAAATTAAAATTTTAACAAATTGCGCGTCGCTATAGCTCCCAACAGCAGAAATTAATAAAAAAATAAATTTAAAGGGTGTCCCCATAGGTAACGTAATTAGAACTATTTGGGCCTATCTTTTGAACCGTTATAGACAAAACCTGGAAAATTTAACAGAATGTCGATTACTATGACCGTTATAATAAAATGTATAAAAATTAAAAATTTAAATTAAAGGCTGCTCTAATAGTTCATTTAATTTGATGTATATGGCCATACTTTTGAACAGTATATACACCATATACACTGTATTGCTAAGTCCGCTATATCAAAAAGTATAAAATTTGTATTTGGAAATAAAAGGGTGTCCTAATAGTTAATGTAATTCTATGTATGTGGCCAAACTTTTGAACTGTTATATGTAACTTTAATTTTTCTAATTGCAGTTTTCTAATAGCGTAGACAGACGACAGAGTTAATGTGCATTATCAGTCTCAATTCAAATTAACTTGTGCGTTAACATGACATGATGTGTTTTCCTGAATACTATCATATCTGAACAAACAAGAAATCGGCAGCAGCAGGTATCCATATCAACCACAAACTCTTATATATTACATTTAAAATTTGTTAAAAATTCTTTAAACTTTTTATTCCGTTAGATAATTAAAATACAATTGTTTGTTTGTTTTTATACTTAAAACCTTTATTTCTTACACAGTTTCGAAATACTTGTTAAACAACAAATAATTACAAATAGCAAAACTAAATACAAAAAATATATATTTGTTTTTAATCATCTTTAACACATTGTAAAATTTTACAAATTATACATATACGAGTATATACTCTCATTGATATTGTTTTATTCAAATAAAAATATTATGTAATCAATTGTTAGTTTTGTTTTTAAATTTTGTATAATAATTGAGCATTTAAGAGTTAAATCTAAATAATGAAAACATTAAATATATTATATTTAGTTTGTATGTTTTAACCATACTTGAAATTAAATTAATTAAAATAATTATTTAAATAAGAACAAAAAATTTATTTATTTATTACCGAACTACCTTACAATTAAAATTATAAGATAATCTAAAAAAAGAGCTTTAGCAACATCGGCCGTTAGCTCTGCATTTTATAAATACAAACAAAAACAATAAAAAAAACTTAAATTTAAAAATTTAACAAATCAATTAAAAAATAGTACAAGAAAAATATTAAAACAAAGATTTCAATTTAATACTATATTTTGTAGGTACATATGTATAAAGAACTTATAAATATTTTGAGTCAGGCAAAAATATATAAATTTATGTATCTATAAGAATGACTTTATATAAACGTAAAATAAAAACTTTAACAAATAAATATTCAAACCGAAATTAAATTCTTTTATTTAAATTCAAATAAAGTAAAAATGTTTTTTTTTACTTGAAGATATTTAATAATTATGATTAAGATTTTAACTTGGGCTTCATAGGCGTAGTATTTTCAAGTGGTGCAACATGACAACCCATTGGAGTGATTGAAACGTCAACCGATCCATTTACCATTTATTGCTTGTAATTCGTTTTCGTTTCTGGCTTTTTCACAAAACAACGTATCGTTTTCATTTCATAACTTGCGTACAATGCGATAATAATAGCAGCACAATTTACCTTCAATGAAAATGCAATTTATTAGAGGTATGTATTTATATCACAGGGTATTGAAATTGTTTTGCTTACCTTCATTTTTATCGAGAAATACGCATTTATATCATAAGGCAATAGCGGTGGTTCCAAAGTGCTATTAAAAGCTAAAAAAATACAACATGTGCATAAGTTTGTTACAAAAATTGGCAATCAAAATTTTGCTAGTGGTATTTGTTCAAGAAGTCTCAATTCAACAGAATTCAGGAACAAATTGAACACAAATGCTGTTGGAAATGAAGAAGTCCTGGCTAAATTATTAGAGATCTTATGATAAACAACTTTAAATATGTATGGGACTTCGTAAGAATTGTGCAATATATGTAGATGCTTATATGCATTACATGAATGGTTGTCCGGCGAAGTGCACGTTAGCTTCATGTACAACGCTGCAAAGAAATGTTTTTGAATATTATGGTGGAAACTTAATAGATAATATATACATTTATATATTTTACAAATATATAAATAAATATATTTATCTAGTGAATTTGGATGCATTCGTATCGTATCCCCTGGTTTCGATAATATTTCAAGCCTTCTTCTAAAAAACTTACCGATAAGGGCTTTGGAGCTTATGGTCGCTATTTTCAATAGTTGTGTCAAGCTAAGTTATTTTCTAAACTTATTCAAAACAGCTAAAATAATCGCCTTACCCAAACCAAACAAACCGAAAAGTGACCCCGGAAGTATAGACCAATTAGCCTTTTAAGTAACAGAAAAACTTTTTGAAAAAATCATTCATATCCGATTAAGTCAATTTGCTTTTGAAAATTCCGTAGTTACCAACTCACAATTCCGCTTTAGAAAAGAACACAGTACAATTCACCAGGTAAACAGGATTAAAAATAAAATTATTAAAAACGCTCGCCAAAAATGATCTACAGGCATGATACTGTTCGATATAGAAAAAGCTTTTGATACCGTTTGGCATAACGGTATCTTATATAAACTTCTAAAAGCTAACACTCCAAAATATCTTTGTAAACTGATTGATAACTTCCTTAATATCGTCGCATTTATTCTTATCTTAAACCACGTAAGCGCCAAGAAATCGTTTTTCAGAAAACGAAAAAAACTTAATAACTTCTTTAATACGGATTTTAAAACAATTTTTTTGCAAAACATGACTGCAAGTCTCTGAAGTGTATAGAAACTTTTTTTTTTTAATTGTAACGTACAATTAACTGTAGTCAAATCTTTTGCTTTCTATATTCTATACGCGTCGTGTGAACCATTTCAAACATAACAATACAATATACAATACATATGACATTTTTCATTTATAACGTGACTATTTTGATGTGACAAAGCATTTGACATCCTATAATGCCAACTTATTATTTTGTTATTTTATGCTTTTTGTGGTACCAAAAGCGCTAAAAATGTGGTAAAAGCACAAGGTTTGAATCTTTGCTGTGGTTGGAAATAAAAAACTGTGTGGCGGCAAAATTATTAAATATTGTAGGTTATGTCACATGTAATTACACATGTACGTTGGAAAGCAAAAATTAAAACCATATGTAAATTGGCTATTTTGACAAACACATGAAATTACATATTCAAATACAAATACATTGACAAATACACGTCGTGTAAAACCATTTTTAGCATGCAAAAAATACTTCCATAAATGGAGAATCAAAATAAATCCCAATAAGACCCAAGCTATTATTTTCCCATTCAATAAATCAACTAAAATAATACCAAACAGAAGATTATGTATTGGGAATGAATATATTAGCATAAAAGATAATGCAAAATATCTCGGAGTTATTTTAGATAAAAAATTACTGTTTAAAAATCATATCGAATATACTTGTGGAAAAGCACAAAAGTCCATAAGATCTTTGTGGCCATTACTGAACAAACGTTCCTACACTACTACAAGAATAAAAATTTACTTTTTAAAAGCATTATTAGACCAATGCTAACATACGCATGTCCGGTCTGGTATACTGCATCAAAATGTCACTTAAAACGCTTGCAAATTATGCAAAACAAATGTTTAAAAATAATAAACAAAAAAAGTTGGAGATATCCAACAATTATTCTCCATCAGGAAACTAATTATGAAAATATATATGAATTTAGTTTAAGACTGAACAATAAGTATTTCGAAAAAATTGAAAATTCTTCGTATCAATTGATACGAGAATGTAAACAATTAATGTAAATTTATGTTAAATTATCAAACTGATAACTTTTGGTTTTATAACAGACTATTCCTGTGAATAGTGTATTATAATATTGAACGTTTTCCAACTATGTTTGACTTGTTAGTTTTATATATTTATATAAGGTTTTTCTCCCTATTTTTTTTACCTTAACCATTAATTAAAATACAAATAAACATATATATCGAAAATTTTCTTCTGTTTTGTTGTAATTGTTGTAATATCTATTGATAAAATCTCATACTGTATATACCAATATAAACAAACTAGTTAATAAAGGATGAAAACAATAAATAAAAAAGTCTTGAGACACTTTGTGCGCTGAACGTAAAGAATATGCCCATTCCTTTATGATTATTGTTAAAAAAATATAGAATGTGTTAACATGGAGTCGCCAGCATTCTTTCCTTGAAGATCCTTGTGGCTTCGGAAGAGGTAGAGCTGAAATTAAGGACAGCTAATTTCACTTAAGCAATAGTAACTAATTCAAATTTATACTTTATTATTTTATTCTTCACAGACTACATACATATGTATGTACATATTTGCATAAGCTAAAATCAACGTAAAATATAGAATGTGTTAACATGGAGTCGCCAGCATTCTTTCCTTGAAGACCCTTGTGGCTTCGGGAGAGGTAGAGCTGAAATTAAGGACAGCTAATTTCACTTAAGCAATAGTAACTAATTCAAATTTATACTTTATTATTTTATTCTTCACAGACTACATACATATGTATGTACATATTTGCATAAGCTAAAATCAGCGTCGGGGATACTGCTGATATCCGCGCAAGCTGTTGGGAAGACCTGTTGGAGAAGTACAATGAGGAAGGTAGATGAGAAACATATGCTTCCGGGAAGCTTATGTGAGTTGATAATCATCCTCGAGGTATGTACATACTTTGATCTATCTTAAAATATTTTATAACTTACATATCGTCACCTAAAATGCAAAAGGCCGTAACTACACTTTTTAGTTTTTTTACAGGAGAAGGAATAAACGTTATAAATTACAGACTACTTAAAACTTAATATCCACATTTTAGATTCAAACTTAGAAAACAAACATAACACACATTGAAAGATAATCAAAGCCAACTTTGTTTTGATTTTTTTTTTGTTTGGAAAAGTGCAGTTACGGCTTTTTGGTTTAGTTGACGTTGCAGTTACGGCCTTTTGTTTTTCACCAATAAAGTCATTATTTTTGGACGTATACATGTAAAATTTGCTGTGTAGATGTGTTTCGGTTAAGTTCGTCATAATCAATCAAAAAGTAAATTTTGAATTTTTGAGTAGTTACGGCCTTTTGCATTTTAGGTGACGATATATATTTCTTCATATTTCAGATGTTTTACATCAGCAGGGAGCGATTGAATTTCAAAAAAGCCTGCGAATGGCAGTAGAACACAGTCATCATTGCGCGAAAAATATTTAAATATGTAAAATTATATATTAAATAAATATTATACATATTTATTTTAAAATGTATTTTAATAAATATAAAAATATTGAATCTTTTTTTGCATCAATTTTGCTTAGTGAGCTGTGAGGGGTTTATTCATCCAGTCTGAGTAGTCATCGTTGATTAATTTTTACTTCATAGAGCCAACTTACACCATGAAATTTTTTATGGAAGTGGTTGCATGCAATTTTTGTTTGTTGGCTAGAGGTGTAGAGAAGCAAGCGGGGTTAACAAAATGGCATGGGTGGAATTTTGAGGGGATTTTGACGAAAATAGCACAAATCGTTTGTTCAGAGTTGATTTAAAAAAATGAAATTGTTTGGTTTAATTATGTTTACATTTCAGTATGATTTTAATAATTTTAAGTAAAATTTCATTCTTTGTTCGACTCATTTTTATTTATTTTATATTTCAGTACGATTGCATATGTATATTTTTTTAAGAAATAACCCAAACAATAAAAATCACGAATATAAAATCATAAGAAAATGTTAAATAAATTCGAGCCCATTGCATAAAAAATGTCATCGTAAAAATGTGCGATGAAATTAGCTGCATTTAAAATAGACATGAAAAAAATAGCATCGTATAAATTCGGTCATAGTTGATCACACGCAAGGCGAATTCACAATTCACGTACACAAATTTTTCCCCCATTTTTGTCATATGCCCAAGGCGATTCTATTTATCAGATGAAAGCGAAACGACAACAAGTACAACAATAAAAAACAACAAAATTAATTTAATATCTTTTGACGATTTTTTCCAGTTTTTAAAGTTTGCTACGTAATAACTTTTGTCAGAAAGTTTTTCAAGAAACAATTGATACCGCATTAGATTCGTATTTAAGCCCCCTATCGATTGCATGTAGCGCGATATATGCGCGCGAAATGATTTTGAAGTTATTAACAAAAATCTAAATTAAAATGTTTTTTCCTTACCTCCCCATACAGTTTTATATTCTACAGTCAAGCACATGGAAAATACTACGGCTTAAATCAAGTTAAGCGAAGCAGCTCCAATCCAAAAGAAAATTATAGAGAATTCAAAAATAATAAATAAATGTAAAATAAAAAAATTGGCGGACGCCCGTACTTTCCGAGTTATGAGCCTCTGAACTTTTCATATGAAACTGTGATGGTGTACTTAATTTTTGAAGAACTTAGGTCAATATGGGTATAAATATAAAGCTTTTGGAAATATCTATCAGGTGGTGCTAAAATTAAAAAAAAAAATTGACTCATTAAGAACCGATGACACTTTTTGACGAAAATTTATGCATAGTACGTAGGAAAGTTTTAGTAAGCGAAGCCGGCGTTGGTCATACCATAGCGAAGAAGATCCTTGCGCCCGGCCGAAGGTCGGCTATGGAGGAAATCTTTAGTAAGCGAAGCCGGCGTTGGTCATACCTTAGAGGAGAAAATTCTTGCTCCCGGTCGAAGGCCGCCTATTCAGGAAACCTTTAGTAAGCAAAGCCGGTGTTGGTCATACCATAGAGGAGAAAATCCTTGCGCCGGGCCGAAGGCCGGCTATGCAGAAACCTGTAGTAAGCGAAGCCGGTGTTGCTCCCGGCCGAAGGCCGGCTATGCAGGAAACATTTAGTAAGCGAAGCTGGTGCTGGTCATACCATAGAGGAGAAAATCCTTGCGCCGGGCCGAAGGCCGGCTATGCAGGAAACCTTTAGTAAGCGAAGCCGGAGTTGGTCATACCATAGAGGAGAAAATCCTTGCGCCCTGCCGAAGGCCGGCTATGCAGGAAACATTTAGTAAGCGAAGCTGGTGTTGGTCATACCATAGAGGAGAAAATCCTTGCGCCTTGGCTATGCACAAAAATATCATAAAGCAAAGTCGGTGTTGGTGTTCGATTAGAGAATTTTATTTGTTGTTTATTCATTAATTTTATAAACTTTTATTACATTTTTTATTACGTTGTATTACTGTACGTAATAAATGAGTAAATATTTTAAAAATCAAAAAAATGCTTTAGCTCTTAATGGGTTAATTTTTTTTTTTTAATATTAGCATCACCTGATATATATTTCCCAAAGCTATAAAATGATACCCACATTGACTTAATTTGTTAAGTGTAGTGTGTTCGCATCACATAAACTGGATGGATTTTAACAGTTTTGTGAGAGTTACTGTTGAGAAGGCAATTGGCCAAGCCAGCGATTTCCACGGGATTTTGAATAAAATACACCAACTTAATAAAAGACTTGATTTATTAGGCAAATGTATTTATATTAAAATTCCTTATAAAGAAATACATATAAGTTTATAAGGAAAAATTGATTACATTATAATTCAAGATACTAATTGGTATGAAAACCACTGGGAGATATTATAAACTTTATTTGCTTTGAAGTACGACGTCTTAACCAACTTGCAGTAAAATTTGAAGTAAAAATGGCGAAGACTTTTAGATGCAGCTAACCATTAATAAATTTCGTTAAAAAAGTTCTGTATACTATATTCGAAAAGTAAACATAGAATGTAGGTATGCCAGATCGTAAAACTAAACTAGGTAGGTTTTGGGAGTAGTTTTAACATTCCCCCCGCAGTATGACAATAAACTTCTTCGACGTCAGACTTTCCTTCAGGTGATACTTCCAAAACTGCTAGCCTGGATACAGGTCGTTCCATTATGCCACGTTGTGTAAGTACCTTTGCACTTCGGGTCTGCCCGTCACCTGCCAATCTCGCTTCTAGTACTCTACCACGCAGCCAAACATTTCTAGGGAGAGAAGGGTCAACAATGATAACTAAATCCCCCTGGCTCAAAGGTTTTGTTTTTTCGTGCCATTTCGACCTACACGTTAGCGACGGCAAGTACGCAACCAGCCAGCTTTTCCAAAATAGATTTCCATATTGTTGGGAAGTTAACCAGTTTTGTCTTAACACAGTCCCACTGTCGTTGCATGAAGTCAACGGTTTCAGCTAACTAGAACTTTCTATCAAAAAGTGGTTCGGAGTTACAGCATCTTTGGTATCATCTTCGATAGGAACGTATGCCAGCGGTCTGGAATTAATAATATTCTCTACTTCAATTAGCATGCTTACAAGAAGTTCATCAGTAGGTTGCCTACTTGGCATAATTTTATACAGAATAGTTTTCACGGACCGAATTAGACGCTCCCATGCACCACCCATGTGGGTTGAGGCTGGAGGAATGAAGATCCATTTTGTTGTAGCAGTAGTGAATTTTTTAACTAATTCGTTTCGGTTAACGTTGGCTAATGCTTCTCTTAATTCCCTTCATCTCCGACAAAATTAGTTCCATTATCGCTGTAGAACTCGATTGGAATTCCTCTACGTCCCATAAAATTACGTATGGCCATAATGCAAGAGCTCGTTGTTAAAGAATGTGCTACTTCGATGTGAACCGCTCTAATAGACAAACATGTAAACAGACATCCATATCGTTTTTCTACGTGGCGATTTACTTTCACCAATATTGGCCCAAAAAAATCTATGCCAGTGTAGGTAAAGGGCGCACAATACGAAGCCACAAGTGCACGAGGTAATTTCGCCATTTGTGGAATATGAGAAGCAGCCTTATTAATTTTACACATTTGACAACATCGAATAATGGACTTATATGTAGTACGTAAACTTGAAACGGAATATTTTTGTCTTAATTCATTGACAACAGTTTCGTGATTCATATGATAAAATTTCTCATGGTAATACAGAAATATAAGTTTAGTGATATAATTTTTTCTGGGAAGTATAATTGGCCTCTTTTGTTCTGGGGAAACGTCGGACATATCAATTCTACCATCGACACGTAAAATACCGTTCTCTAAGTAGGGTGATTTAGAGTAAATATCACTAGATTTTGACACAGGAGTGTTGGACTTCAGTGCCGCAATTTCTGCTATATAGTCTTCATGTTGAGCTTGACTATATAATAAATATTCAGCTTTGTTTAACTCTTCTTGAGTTATCTCCCCTTTTTCTTTTTCATTACTACTACAGTTTTTATGAAACGTAAAACATATGAAGCAGTTCTAACAAGGCCATTCCATTTGGAAAACCGGAGTTTATTGAAATCTGGATCATATTTTGAAACATGGTATATATGATGTATGCGCTCTTCCTCAGTACGTTCGAAATTTATTTCGGAAATAGGCCACTGCTGTTTCGGTTGATAGATAAATTCAGGACCATTAAACCAACGGCTGGAACTTACAATTTTTGGTGTTTTTGCCCATTTCGTTGCTTCATCAGCCACATTTTGTTTACTAGGCACCTATTTCCATTCCTTGCTAGAAGATAGTTCTAAAATTTCGGTGACTCTGAATGCTACAAATTGGTGGTATTTTCGGTGGTCTGAAGCTATCCAGCTAAGCACTGTCTTGGAGTCACACCAAAAATATTTCTTAGAAATTTGTAATTCAAGGTTTTCTACAAGAAATTTTGCAAGACGCGCTCCTATAAGGGCTGCCATGAGTTCTAGTCTTGGAACCGAAGTTATCTTCATTGGTGCACTGACTAATGAGCATATAATAATATTATCTCTTTGCAGCCTTAGGTATGACAAAGCTGCATATCCGTCTTTGCTAGCATCAACAAATGTATTCAACTCTATATTAACATTTTCGTAATTGTCCAATGATTGTAAATAGCATCTTTTTATTTTGCTATTTTGAATATCTGGCAAAATTTTCAACCATTGTAGCCATTTGTTTTTTAATTCTAGTGGAATCTGTTCATCCCAGTCAATTTTCGTTCACCATACTTCTTGCATTAGTATTTTGACGTACATGATTATATTTCCAATCAGACCAAGGGGATCGTATATAGACATAACTAGTCTTAGAACTTCACGTTTTGTTGGCGTTTTTTAAATGTAAATAAATCGCTTTCGAGAAGCCACGGTGCGATTTTGAAAGTAATAACATCTTCTTCATATTCCCAGAAAACCCCTAAGACTTTTTCTACTTGTGTTTCATTTTTAAAATTAAGACATTTAAGATCATTTAAATCCGGTGTTGAAAAGGCTTGTCTTACTTTCTTGTGACTCGATACCCAGTTTCTTATATTAAACCCAGCTTGTCGATGTACGTATGCTACATCCGAATTGAGTTTAATTGCATCTTCGGGTGTATTGACGGACACTAACATATCATCTAAATAATGATTGTGCTTTATAACTTTGTTAGCTAAACGAAATTTGTTTTGAAATTGATCAGCATTTATGTTTTTAATATATTGAGATATTGCGGAAGCACAAGTATATCCAAATATCATAACGTCCATTATATAAATATCGGGTGATCTACCTTGATCACAATCGCGCCAAAGAAATCTCTGAACGTCCAGATCTTCTGGCCGTATATGTATTTGGTGAAACATCTCCTCGATGTCACCACACACTGCCACAGAATATTGGCGGAATTGTAATAAAATTGATGGTAAGGAGGCCAGCATATCAGGTCCTTTTAATAAAAAAGATAATCCACTAGATTTTGCTGCAGCATCCCAAACGACACGAGATTTACCTGGTTTATTTTTATTAAAGACTGCAAAAATAGGTAGATACCATATCTTCCCATCAACGCGATTAATTTCAGTTTTACTCAATTTCCTAATATAGCCTTTCGAAAGGTATTTTGAAATTGTTTCTTTAAAAATGTTACATAAATCGATATTTTGGTTTAATTTTTTTTCCAAGCAGGTAAGTCGTCGTAAAGCTATGTCATAACTGTCTGGTAATTTAAAATCATCAAACTTTCATAATAATGGCACTTCATAATAAAAATTTGTTTTTAATCTTGTAAATTTGTTTAGTAAATTTAATGAGCGTGTCTCATTTTCAGACACAAGGGGGTCTTTAGCACAAATTCCAACGCTTTCAAATGTATAAAAATTCCTAACTAATTCATCTAATTTTTCGTCGTATTCAATTGAACAATTACAAATGTGAAAATTAAAATGCTTACTTGTATTTTCAGCCATTGTGCCGTAAATTATCCATCCTAGCTTCGTAAGTACTGCGACAGGTTCATGTTGAGCACTTTCACGGGTCTTGCTTGAAATGCCTAAATTGAAATGGTTTAACCCAATCAGAAGCCTTGGTACCGCATCAAAGTAACTTTTTATTGGCAAGTTTCGCAGGTGGTTGTAACGTTGAGACATCATATTATAATTCAATGATTGTGCTGGCAAAATTAATGACTTAACCGTACTAACGTTTAAGCTTACATGTTGATTGTTTTCTCCTGAAATTTCAATCACCATTTTCTTCGAAGTCGTCTCATTTCTTTGCATATTTCCTGTCCATCGTAGACACAGTGGGTTAGGAATACCACTTATCTCCAGTTCTTTTGAAATTGCTTCATCCATTAAGCTTATGGACGATCCCTCATCAATAAACGCGAACGTATTAATAATTTTGTTTTTTCCGTGTATTTTTATGGGCACTATTTTAAATAAAATATTTTTTATTTTAACACTATGTGAATTATTAATTTCTTCTTCTTTTGTAGAAGTATTCATATTTTGACTATATGAATAGTGGTGTAATGAAGGATGGTGATAATATTCACAATAATCTTCACCGCATTTCTTTTTTCCCTTACACTCACCATTATGTAAACCCAGACAGTATTTGCATAATTTATTTATTCTTATGGCTTTCCATTTTTCACCTCGGTTTAACGATTGATATTTTGGGCAGTCGCTCACAGCTTTGCAATTTTTGTTGCAAATGACACATTTACGATCATAGCTATGAGAATAAGTAAAGCCTTTTTTAATTGTTGTTGCTTTGTTAATGCCGAATTTGTCACTGTTAACATTATCTTGTTTATTCGTGGTGGGTTCACTTGATATTGTACAGGCTGTTAGTCCAATGTTAAATAACCAGTTGTCAAAAACGGATAAATTTGGTTTTTTGTTTTGCTTAATCATCTGCATTTTGATGATTGCCCATTTGCATTTTGTATGAAGCTGGAAGTTTTTGTAGTAATTGCTGAAGTAAAAAGGAATTATATATTTCATCTGGAAGGTTGGCGGCATTGATAGTGGCTATTAAACTACGGACATTTATAGCAAATTTTGTAAGTGACTGTATATTATTTTCGCCTACTTTTGGTGATAAATTGATTCTATTTCTTACTGAATTTAATATCTTTTCAGGTTGACCATACAACATGCGTAGAACATCGATTACACTTGGGACATTAGAAGGATGTACGAGCATATGCCTAACGCTATGAAGGGCATTGCCTTTTACTGCATTTTGAAGACGGATTAGGTTTTCGGTATCCGTGAGGCGACATGTAGTGGTAGACCATTCAAATGTAGAAATAAATACGGGCCAATCTTCAGAATTACCAGCAAATGTTGGCAATTCTTTAGGAACAGATTGGCGGGCGCTAAAGCTACTTAGCGGTAGTTGTGTGTTTATTGATATTGGGATGTTATTACGCATAGGCGTTGTGGAAGAAGTAGGTACATATTCTCCTAAAGGCCATTGAGATGACGAATACTCCGGAAATGGGCTTAAATTTGATTGCGAAATTAGATTATTAAAAGAGACAGATGTAGGTAGATTAGAAAATGTAACCGCAGGAGGTTGGTGATATGCAGCATTTGTATGTAGAGGTTGCGCTCGACTCTCATAGACACTATCAGTGGTTGTCGCCGGTACACTAGTTGGTGCGATGGAGTTAGAAGTACCTGCAGTGTCGCGGCCAGCAGGGTTACCACTCCCATTTGAGGTTTTGGGCATTTGGTTTGAAATATTGTATATGATATGAGAAATTTGTTCTGCAGGTTTAGCAGTTGAATTGCCAACAGTGGTATTAGTTATGTATGCTGTTTGATTAAGTGCCGAGCCAGTTGTATCATCAGTAATTATTTCTGCCATATTTCCTACACAATTTTCTGATGTTTCTTTTTGGAAAGCCGTTTGATCTACCCATTTTTGAACTAAATTGGCTTTTATAGACGAAATATCATTTAGGTCGCCGTTAGCTTCTTTTAGAAGTTGATATTTTTGATTTAAGTACTCGCGATGCAGCTTAGCCTGCTCTAAATTAAATGCTCGTTCTTCTTCGAGTCTTTCAAGTCGTAGCTGGATGCTACGCGATTGAGATTGGTTAGATCGATCAGAACGGCAACTAATGACACTTTGAGCAGGGGAATTTATTATAACACGGGAAGAATTAACCGAAGCTTCATTACCTTTGAACGTATCGGCACTTTGTGGGCTAGTGTTATCGTTTTTCTGTTGACCCTCTGTGATAGGTTTATTCATTTTTACTTACTGCGAGATTGGTTACGATGACGATACGTAAGGTGACTAATGTAGAGTAGACCACCAACAATTAGAATTTTAATTTTGAGAAGGCAATTGGCCAAGCCAGCGATTTCCACGGGATTTTGAATAAAATACACCAACTTAATAAAAGACTTGATTTATTAGGCAAATGTATTTATATTAAAATTATATAAAGAAATACATATAAGTTTATAAGGAAAAATTGATTACATTAAAATTCAACATACTAATTGGTATGAAAACCACTGGGAGATATTATAAATTTTATTTGCTTTGAAGTACGACGTCTTAACCAACTTGCAGTAAAATTTGAAGTAAAAATGGCGAAGACTTTTAGATGCAGCTAACCATTAATAAATTTCGTTAAAAAAGTGCTGTATACTATATTCGAAAAGTAAATATAGAATGTAGGTATGCCAGATCGTAAAACTAAACTACGTAGGTTTTGGGAGTAGTTTTAACAGTTACCTTAGCATCCTGATTCCAATATAGGATATTTTTTCCCAATTTCCGGTTTAAAGGTTTCAGACATTTTAGGTTTAAACCTATTGCTATAGGATAATTTAAAAACTATTGCGCATTAGGTGCCAATTGAATAAAATTTGTATTTTTGCTTTGTGGAATTACATTGTTCTTCATTTGGTGTGGAATACTTTCAAAGCAAAATATTGTCAGAAGCCCACGACGTGGCGGGCACAGCTAGCAACAAATAAAACTGATTTCAAGGCGAATTTATATCAGGTGGTGTTGATAGCCCAGCAGTATTTTGTTTGTTTACGTTTTTTGGAGCACAAAGTACACTGAGATGTAAATAGTGATTGATGAAAATGGCTATAATCAGACTTTCCTAAGCTTGTCAAGTAAGAGACAAATATAGTAACAAATTTATACGAACATCGGAAAAATAAACAAAACTTTGTACTTTGTACTTTAAAAGTTAATTTGTCCATTCAAATGTTAATTAAATAACAAAGTATAATTAAAACAAACAATCAAAATTTTTTGGTGGTGTGAAATAAGCTTGAGAAATATATTTAATGAAAATTATGCACATTTACACTAATAAAAATATAATTAATAAGAAAATAGCACAAAAGAAAACCAATGTTTACGAAATAACACAAAAGAAAACTAATCAAAGTGTGAAAGAGACGGGTTGAATTCGTATTTTTTGCCGTCCTGTTTATTCGCCGTTTCACCTCTTGGGTTCTCTTTGACCAATACCGGCTTCGCTTAATGAAATGGTTTGCATAGCAAGGATTTTCTCCTCTATAGTATGACCAACACTGGCTTCGCTTACTAAAGGTTTCCGGACTTCGGCCGGGCGCAAGGATTTTCTCCTCTATGGTATGACCAACAACGGCTTCGCTTACTAAAGGTTTTTTGCACAGCTGGCCTTCGGCCGGGCGCAAGGATTTTCTCCTCTATGGTATGACCAACACCGGCTTCGTTTACTAAAGGTTTCCTGCATAGGTTAGGGATTTTAAAGGGGTTATTATTTATTTATAATTTGTTTTATAAAAAATGCTTTTTATATTTGTTTTTAGTTGATTTGTGTTTTTTATAATAAATTTTTCGTTACGAACTTAAAAATAACATATTCGGTTCATTTTTTTTAATACTAAAGTTGATGTTAATTTGATCCATTTGTATTTTTTCATCGCTTTGTTGCTATCACTTTTACTTGTATATATTTTTCCAGCTTTTTTCGCCACTGAACCTAAAAGTTCTTGAGACACTTTTCTTTAAACAAGGATTTTATAGTTCTCGGCGATATAAATGCCAGACATGCAGCTTGGAATTGTCATAAGAATAACACTGCTGGCATTATACTCAACAATTTACAACAAATGTACAACTTCTTTGTTTATTGCTCTGCTGAGCCTACGTACTATGCACATCAATACAGACGTGCTTCTTCTACAATTGATTTAGTTTTAAGTAACACAATTTTAAACTTTAAACTATGTGCTCTTGACTACGAAGTACATCAGATCACCGACCTATTATCTGTTTATTCAAACCATCTATAGTAAATATGGTAGATATAAGTTATTTTAACTATTGGAATATTTTTAAATCTTACATTGATAACAGAATCAACTCTCGCTTAAACTTATATAATACTGTAGCCGGTATTGACAAAGAAATTGAAAAACTTAGTAGGATTATTTTAAAAGCTAGAAACATATCTACGCCTAAATTGCGCCCTCAGAATAAAGTCACCTTACCGGAAAATGTTTTTAAATTTATAAAGTAAAGAACGATGTTTAATAGGAAATTACATAGATCAGCCAACTTATCAGAAGCAGATTTCTATAGACAATATACGAAGTTTCTAAGCAAGATAATTACGAACAAATAGGTTTGGGACGTAATAGGAAATGGTCTTTGCTATTATCTACAATCAAACCAGGAGATAGATCGTTTTGGAGAATAACTAGAAGCCTAAGAGCTAAAGGAAAAACAAAAATTATGCATTTTAACATAGGTTCTTTAAAGTTAACGTCAGATGTTGAAAAGGCGGAGATCCTTGCTAATACGTTTTCCCAGGCTAATAATCTCACATCGCACTACAGACATTCAATTGACCAACACATTAACTCCATAAAACAACTTTCGGAAACAATCTTCATTACTTGAAAATGTACATTATACTTCTCATGAAGAAATTTCAACCTTAATTTCACTTCTCAAACCTTCCAAATCCCCTGGTTTCGATAATATTTCAAACCTTCTTCTAAAAAACTTACCGATACAGGCGTTGGAGCTTATAGTCGCAATTTTCAATAGTTGTATCAAGCTAAGTTATTTTCCAAACTTATTCAAAACAGCAAAAATAATCACCTTACCCCAACCAAACAAACCGAAAAGTGACCCCGTAAGTTATAGACCAATTAGCCTTTTAAGTAACATAGGAAAACTTTTTGAAAAAATCATTCATATCCGATTAAGTCAATTTGCTTTTGAAAATTCCGTAGTTGCCAACTTGCAATTCGGGTTTAGAAAAGAACACAGTACAATTCACCTGGTAAACAGGATTAGTAATAAAATTATTAAAAACGCTCGCCAAAAACGATCTACAGGCATGATACTGTTGGATATAGAAAAAGCTTTTGATACCGTTTGGCATAACGGTATCTTATATAAACTTCTAAAAGCTAACACTCCAAAATATCTTTGTAAACTGATTGATAACTTCCTTAATATCGTCGCGTTTATTCTTATTTTAAACCACGTAAGCGCCAAGAAATCGTTTTTCAGAAAACGAAAAAAACTTAATAACTTCTTTAATGCGGATAGAAACTTTTTTTTTTAAATTGTTACTTACAATTAACTGTAGCCAAATCTTTTGCTTACGTGGTTTTGGCGCAAACAGCAAATTGCAAATTTCTATGTGTAAATTAATGTTTATTTTTATATTTATTAAAAAACAAACTTTTTACTTTACCAAAAATGCTTCAATTGGTCTGAAACTTTCCGAATATTTTTAATCTCAAATACAAAAAATTTTGTGGTTGAAACTGACATTTCCAACTTGAAATATAAAAACCATAAAAACCGAATGTCACTTGTATGGCGCTTATGAGGTTTTGAAAATGGATTTATTTATTTTTCATACAAACTTGTTAAGATGAGAATGTAGTCTGGTGGCAACTGTTATTTTCTACCATAAAAACCTTAAAAGTCTATTTCGAAAAAATGACGCTTACGTGGTTTAAGAAGAAACGCGACGATATAGTAAATGTAAATGGTGCGAACGCAAGGTTCTTTTTTTTCCATTACTTTACTCGATCTACACTTCAGACTTTAAAGTTCCAAAATATGCAGATGACACAGCTTTGATCACTTCATCTAAACTCACTAAGTCCCTTCTAAAGAAAATGGAAAAGAGTCTCTTAGCATGCAAAAAATACTTCCATAAATGGAGAATCAAAATAAATCCCAATAAGACCCAAGCTATTATTTTCCCATTCAATAAATCTCCTAAAAGAATACCAAACAGAAGATTATGTATTCGGAATGAATCTATTAGCATAAAAGATAATGCAAAATATCTCGGAGTTATTTTAGATAAAAAATTACTGTTTAAAAATCATATCGAATATACTTGTGGAAAAGCACAAAAGTCCATAAGATCTTTGTGGCCATTACTGAACAAACGTTCCTACACTACTACAAGAATAAAAATTTACTTTTTAAAAGCATTATTAGACCAATGCTAACATACGCATGTCCGGTCTGGTATACTGCATCAAAATGTCACTTAAAACGCTTGCAAATTATGCAAAACAAATGTTTAAAAATAATAAACAAAAAAAGTTGGAGATATCCAACAATTATTCTCCATCAGGAAACTAATTATGAAAATATATATGAATTTATTTTAAGACTGAACAATAAGTATTTCGAAAAAATTGAAAATTCTTCGTATCAATTGATACGAGAATGTAAACAATTAATGTAAATTTATGTTAAATTATCAAACTGATAAGTTTAGTTTTATAACAGACTATTCCTGTGAATAGTGTATTATAATATTGAACGTTTTCCAACTATGTTTGACTTGTTAGTTTTATATATTTATATAAGGTTTTTCTCCCTATTTTTTTACCTTAACCATTAATTAAAATACAAATAAGCATATATATCAAAAATTTTCTTCTGTTATTTAATTGTTGTAATATCTATTGATAAAATCTCATACTGTATATACCAATATAAACAAACTAGTTAATAAAGGATGAAAACAATAAATAAAAAAGTCTTGAGACACTTTGTGCGCTGAACGTAAAGAATATGCCCATTCCTTTATTATTATTGTTAAAAAAATATAGAATGTGTTAACATGGAGTCGCCAGCATTCTTTCCTTGAAGACCCTTGTGGCTTCGGAAGAGGTAGAGCTGAAATTAAGGACAGCTAATTTCACTTAAGCAATAGTAACTAATTCAAATTTATACTTTATTATTTTATTCTTCACAGACTACATACATATGTATGTACATATTTGCATAAGCTAAAGTCAACGTCGGGGAATACTGCTGATATCCGCGCAAGCTGTTCGCAAGATCTGCTGGAGAAGTACAATGAGGAAGGTAGATGAGAAAAATATGCTTCCGGGAAGCTTATGTGAGTTGATAATCATCCTCGAGATATGTACATACTTTGATCTATCTTAAAATATTTTATAACTTATATATTTCTTCATATTTCAGATGTTTTACAGCAGCAGGGAGCGATTAAATTTAAAAAAAAGCCTACGAATGGCAGTAGAACACAGTCATCATGGAGCGAATAAAAATATTTAAATATGTAAAATTATATATTAAATAAATATTAAATAAATATGTATAAATTAAATAAATATGTATAAACTAATTTTAAAATGTATTTTAATAAATATAAAAATATTGAATCTGTTTCTGCATCAATTTTGCTTAGTGAAATCAAGTGAAATCAATCATACATTTTACCATTGCCCAAATTAACTCATTCTACTTAATTTCGTCGAAATTAACTCGAAATTACGATAGGCATGACATGACCATACAACCTAGAAAGTTCGTTTTAAATAATGACATAATGGAAATGTACATAAGTGTACATTAATTTTGTTGTAGTGTTGTTTTTAATATTCGTGTATATTTTTAATCAATGCGAAAGTGTTGTGCGAAAGCTTTTTGGAAGAGTGTACTTATTACAAAATTATTATTACAAATTATTATTACAAATATGTCGTTATACATTATACATTGTATTTATAGGGGTCATAGTAATACACCATTTGTGAAAATTTCAAGAGACTATCTATTATGGTTAAAAAATTAGTCAATATGCATGCAAATCACGTCACTGTCGGCACACCCTTTAATTTTTACTATTTGTTATAGTGGCCATAGTAATACACATCCAGTAAAAACTTCAAGAGTCTACCTATTATCGTTCAAAACTTATGCAATATACATACAAATCACGTCACTAAAAAAATTTTTAAGTGGTTCCTTCGTATAGCTCAAGAAATAAAGATATAAAGGCAAATAACATGTCACTTTCAGAACACCCTATAAGTTTTAGTATTTGTTGCTATAGTGGCCACAGCTATACACATTCTGTGTAAATTTCAAGAGTCTACCTATTATGGTTCAAAACTTAGGCCTTATACATGCAAATCACACCACAATTGGAACACCCTTTCATTTTTAAGTTTATTTTTTAGACTTGTTTATATAGCATACTAAGCTTTAATTACTGCTTGCATATTTTTAGTGTATTCTTCCTACAGTTGAAGAAATAATCACAGATTCGTAAATAACACCTCTTTATCGGAACACCCTATAAGTTTTAATTTTTGTTGCTATAGCGGCCACAGCTATACACCAGGTAAAATTTAAAGAGTCTACCTATTATGGTTCAAAACTTAGGCCTTATACATGCAATTCACACCACTATCGGAACACCCTTTAATTTTTAGTTTTATTTTTTATAGTTTTTTTATATAGTGAACTAAGCTTTAATTACTGTTTGTAAATTTCAAGTGTATCCCTCCTACAGTTCACGAAATATGAACATATTCGTGAATACCACCTCTCTATCGGAACACCCTATAAGTTTTAGTATTTGTTGCTATAGCGGTAACAGCTATATATAATTTGTGAAAATTTCAAGAGTCTACCTATTACGGTTCCAGAGATAAAAGGCGCTGACAGACGGACAGACATTGTAGCGAAAACAATAGGGTTACGTTTTTACACTTTGTGTACGGAACCCTAAAAATGAACATACATTCATATGTAACGCCTTTTTTGAATAAATTTTTTTTTCGTTTAAATTTTTGTTTGTTTTCAATATTGTTTCTAAATAAACAAATTTTGACAAAACCTGCCTCCAAAAAACGTAAACAATCAAAATTCAGCTGGGCTATCAACACCACATGATGGTACCTTTCTTATACGACTTTTGCATTAAACGTCAAGGTGAACACACGTATTTGTAAAAAAGAAAATCTTCTCGAATATTCTTAATATTTAAAACAAAAGTTAAAGCTTACATATTTTATCTTTATAATAATAATTACTTTCTATATATCAAATTAATAATTAAATATACTGAGGTTAATTCTAATAGCTCTGACATGGTTTGGCCTACAGACCGTATATTTGGCAGTGATGAGAATACTGTCCGCGCATCGCGGGCTAAATTTTATACACATAGCTCACCAAGTTACATGGTTCAGGTGAATACCCTGAACAGGAAATATTTCAAGTTGGTACAGCTAAGAATATGGCCAAATATGGCCCTTTACCAGATGATTGCAAAATTACAGAAGTCTACCGCTTTACGCGAAAAGACAAACGTGTCCAAACCGCTGTTTCTCTGGAATTATATTACCATCACATATTAGCATTGGCGGAGTTAATTATCCTGTTGATCCCTACCGAGACCCCGTTCTGCAACACAGAAAATGCTGGCGGTTTGGCCATTCCCTGCGTGCTTTTTCGAGACATACACCAATATGTGGAGTGTCTCTTCAGATAATGCCGGCTCGGATTGTGAACTCCCGCAAAAATGTGTTAACTGTGGCGGCGGCCATGAATCGTCTTCCAGGAATAGCCCCACATACATCAAACTCTTCAACCTAAAAATAGAAAAAGCCAAGGACCTAAAGCCTAAACCCATATCTTTTTCCACTTCAACATTCTCTCATCCACTAGCTTATAATACCTCAACTTTGCCATTTCGACATGCACCAGTTTTTAATATGGAAAATTTCCCTCAACTCCCAAAGCATACTCTAGAAATTACCCAACATCTGCAGCTTCACCTAAACGATCCCGTATCGAAGAAAACACTGAGTCTGAAACTCTCTCAGTTCTTCATGTCAAAAATAGAAAAAGCCAAGGACCTAAAGCCTAAACCCATATCTTTTTCCACTTCAACATTCTCTCATCCACTAACCTATAACACCTTAGCTTTGCCATCTCGACATGCACCAGTTTTTAATATGGAAAATTTCCCTCAACTCCCAAAGCATACTCTAGAAATTACCCAACATCTGCAGCTTCACCTAAACGATCCCGTATCGAAGAAAATACTGAGTCTGAAACTCTCTCAGTTCTTCATGTCAAAAATCCCCTACATAACTCACCTAAGAAAAGTAAATCTTCATCAGATAATGCACTCTGTTCGAGGATCCGTGAAACTTATGCCAAAAACACCAAACGCGTCGACGGGATTTGAAGGCTGTAAAGTCTTTCTTATCTACAATTATGGAGAAAAAAGAGAATAGTAACACAAATCAAGATCACGAGGATTTTAACTCCCTATGTAAATCAATTCTGTTAAGTCTTGTTAATGAAGATAATTCAACATAACTGTATTAGCATTCGCAATAAAAAACATCAACTTCAACAATATCTCCATACCAACAATATATCTATTGCCTGCCTGTCGGAGACCTTCCTGATTCCCAGTGATAATTTTCATATACATAACTACCATGTCATTCGCTCCGACCTTAAGTGAAACGCACGAGGGGTAGGTGTTGCAATCATGGTACATAAAAACCTACTTTTTAAACAAATAACCCTACAACGTACAGCTAGTGCCTTGGAAGTTTGTGGTTGTGAGATTACCATGGCAACTTCTCTATATTCAGTATATATATCCCACCCAACTACTCAAACTGTAAACAGATTTTTAATCAACTACAATCAATACTAAACTCAACAACTAATTCTCAGATAATGATATGTGGCGACTTTAACGCCCACAGCGAGGTTTGGGGAGGTAATCACACCGACTGTCGGGGTAGTAAAATAGTGGAATTTTTGGAGCTAAATGACTTAATTCTGTTAAACACTGGTGAACACACCTATTTTGGTCGCAATTCTTCATGTATTGATGTAACTATCTCCACTGCGTCTCTTAGCATGAATTCCAGATGGCAAGTTACGAGTTCACTAGCCCCAGAGAAACATCATTCAATAAAACCACACCGAGAATATGTAACAGCCGTAGGGACCAGTGAGGTTTCCGGCAAGCTCTTTAAACCCTCTTTTTGCGGCGAACACGTCTCAGTAGGTTCCAACCCTCCCACTGGGTACGCTGTCCATAAAAAAAACAACAGGAATAGGAACACAAAAAAAAAAAAAAAAGAAACATTTAACTAACGCGCACCACACACAAAACACTCCCCATTTTTCAGGCCGATGTTATGCCCTACGTTGCTCTCCCAACCATGTCACTATGAAATCCGGAACATATCTGACCAGTGACCCCAAAAACCAACCAATTTCCTTCTCCAGCTTTAACTTACCTTCATGCCTTCAAGCTGTTTAAAATCAATGCCAATACATTACTTCAACAATTTTTTTTCTCAAACATTATAAATCATATTTTTTTTATTTAATATATATATATATATATATATATATATATATATATATATATATATATATATATATATATATATATATATATATATATATATATATATATATATATATATATATATATATATATATATATATATATATATATATATATATATATATATATATATAAACCTATACAATATATAAACCTATACAATTTGTTTATTTTATTAATTAAATTTTTAAAAATAACGAGTTTAACTAACGATTTAAACTAACATTAAACTAACACTAAACATAATATACTTAATCTTAAAATTTTAAATATTCATTAAATATCCACAAATAAACAAAAAAAAAAAATATATATATAATAAAAACCTAAATAAAAAAAAGTCTGTTTCCTTTGTATCTATTAACTTTATGTAATAAACAAAACTATTTCCTAGGTGATTTTTTTTAAATTACTATACTCTTAGAGACCTAACCTGAAGGAGCTCCCTAAAGTTTATAAATCTCAAAAAAAAATTAACTAATTTTGGCAAAATTAAATACTAAACGTACTTGAACAAAATTGTTCGCGTAGCTTTTTTGTTACTTCTTAAATAAAACAAATTTCGTATATAAAAAGCAAAATTCGTCGAAATAAACACTGCCCTCTATGGGGACGTAGATATATAAAAAAAAATACAAAAGAAACAAAATTCACAAATGTTACAGCACGCTTTTAGGCGTGCTGTAGGCTAGTTATACTAAAAACAAAAGTATTATAAAATCAAATCAGAAATACAAAATTTAAACAAATGTAAATATAAATAAATTAATTAAACAAACACTTAAATTATTTTTGGAATTGATAAAATAAATTTTTTTTTAATATTTAATTATTCTCTTTTTTTTATTTTATTTTGTTTAAAACTTTAAACTAATTTTTTTTCTTTTAATTTTCTCTAAAAATAATTTAATAAAAATCATTTTAATATTTAATTATTATTTAATAAATGCTAAAAATCATTTAAACTTTCCTTTTACGTTTTTCTTTTTTTTTTTTTGAATGTAACTGTATGTGTCTTTCACTTTTCTTCAAGTTTTTATTTATAGGAAGAGCAAATAGAATAAAAATTGTTACCTGGCTAACTTTTTGATTATAGAGATTGGACTTCTTTTCCGCGTTATGTCCTGATTAAGTATCGTCCAGGACAAATCCCTTAAATTCTCATTAGCCAGCTGTAAATTTTAATAATTTTAAAGTTGGAACTTAAAACTCAAACACTATTTTATTCTTACGTTTATATATATTTTTTTGATATTTTGCTCGCAATCAACTTCTTTGGAAATAAATAAAAAAAACTTCTTCCTTCAATTCTAAGGACCTTCGAGAGGATTCACTAATAATTAAAACTTTTTTATATAAAAATGTCACAAACTTTTTTTTTTAATATTCATTATTCTTTTACCTTGTGATGTATCCTGAAATCCTTTAGATTTTAGTTTTTCACAATAAAACAAAATAAATACAAAATCACTGTGTTTTCTAATTCACAACTTCACACTATGAGAGACACGATACTTCTGATCAAAAACAAAACCTTTTTAACTTTCCAACTCCTCACGGCTTTTCCAACTTTCCAAATATTTCCAAGAGTTTTCCCTAATCCAATCCCGCTCTTTCATCCATCTTTTTTCTCTTTTGATTTTTCTAGAATGTTCTACATACATCATTTCCATATTAATTTCCTTCTTGATTTATACACATTTGTTTTATTAAATTTTCTTCGAGAACAGAGAATTTAAAAAAAAACTAAATACCTTTAGTTTGCATTTTTCTTATTTTGTCCTCTTTCAAATCCTACATGATCTTTAACTTCCCTACAAACCGATCAAAATGTTAATATTACCCTTCAGATTTATTTATTTACCAGGCGATCATCATTTTGAGCTCTATTGCTCGCTTTCATTCATTAAATTTTAAATTTTAAAAGAAACTGCGCTACATGATCATTTTATGTGATCGTGACACTGATGTTGCCAGCATAAATAATTATTACTTTTAGTACACAAACAAAACTTATTGGCAACTGTATCATTTGTATTATGTACAAACAACACAGCCACAGCTGACCAGCAAAAAGAAATAAATCAAAACAAAGTAGAAGAAAATAATAAGGAATTTTTAGCGCGTTGTGAATTATATTTAAAAATGTAAAATTCATAAATAATTAATATAAAATATATATGTATGTAAAATCAAAACAACACTAACCAAAAAAATTAAAAGTGGAAAAAAGGAAACACAAAAAAAAATATAGAGAAAAAATGTGCAACATAACTATTTACATTTGAACAATGTAGTTGTTGAAGTGCAGCAATCTATTTCTTTTCACCCGCAACAAAACTCCGAGTGCTACAAGTCTACCGCGGTGGGAATCGGTGTGCGGTGATTTGCATAAGAAAAACTAATGTGTACTGAAAATTTCACCTTCCCAACGTGGGGAACACTCACCCCTGAGATAGACTTTGAGTTTAGCCGGGCCTTAATTGAAACAAAAAAAACAAAGAAACAAACAAACAGATCAGTGATATTATGTTCTTAAATTCTCTTGTGTGCAATAAAATTTCGCCAACGCAACCAATTCAAGCGCCGGAAACCGAACCTACATCAATATAGAGCAAAGGCCAACATTGACTTTTCTCATAAAAGAAAACCATAGTGGCTACCCATAAAAATATAAAAAAAAACGATCTATACAATAAATATAATTTCATGTAATTGGTCTTACATATAGCCAATTGGGCACTTGCTTTGAGTGCGAATATTTACTTCGAACGCCTGCAAAAAAAATAATTTTATCTTGAGGCAAAATTTAAAAAAATTAAATTAAAATCATTCGTCAATCTACTAATTTCAGATCAATTTAATTATTACACGGGCTACGCCTCTATTCTTCTCCCTTATGGTTGCTCTATGGACCCAGGGATAACTTCTGGATACTTTTAAATAAAAAGGACCCAGAGATACTGGATTCCTCGCTTTGAACTCCCGTAGGGAGTAATATAAGCGTTTACTTTGTGTCTTATTTCTTTACTTTTTTAGATTTTCCGCCCAAACTGGTATACTACCATCATTAGATCTGACAGCTGTACAAATCACTTACATAAATAAAAGGAAAACCTAATAAACTAAAGAAATCTTATCAACACTAATATCACAGATGGAACACAGGTATTTTTCTAATAACTAATATTGCACAAAAGAAAATGGATGGCTTTCTAATCAGGTACTAAAAAGAATATCACAGATGTTAAAGGTAAAATTGCTAATTTCATCATAGTGCAGGACGATAGATAAATATTTTACTAATTAAACTATTTTTTTTTGTCAAGAAAAAACGTTATAAACACAAAAAAATTCAACAATTACGAAAATAAATAAAAATAAGTACATAAAAAATAATCAAATAAAATAAAAAAAATAAATAACAATAAAAATAATCAAAGCAAAATAATTACAAATTTAAATAATTTAGCAAAAATAATCAAATAAATAATTGCCTTACTTCCTAATATTGCACTTTTTTATCATTAATTATTAGCAATTTAAACTTTAATATCCTTAACGTGATATGCCCCTATTGTTTTACCATCTAAACTCTCTAGCTCATACAGGTTATTACCGACGGGCCGAACCACTCTACATTTTAGAAACTTCCTGCAGAATTTGGCGTTAATATTCTTCTCAAAATTACTTTGCATCATATTTCTCCTGTAGACTTCTTGTCCAGGAATAAATTTTACGATTCGCGCTCTCTTATTATATATTTTCGCGCTTCTCTCATAGGCTTTATTTAAGTTGTCTTTTATTTGGTCTCCTATCCAATGCATTTTATCAAAACCAAATGTTTTGTTATTATTCGGTGGTCTGTAATAGATTGAAGTTTTCGGGCCAATTTATAATCTGCTCCGCTAGTGTACATGTGATATCTGAATAATGCATAAAATGGGGTGAAACCTATGGCACTATGCAACGAATTTCTCAAAGCGCAGTCTATCTCTGAGAGGTAGAGATCCCAATCTCTATGGTCCTCCTTTAAGTAAGCTCTGACGGCTGATAAAATACTCTGGTTCACTCTTTCAGATGCATTACTGTTGGGCTGGTAAACTGGAGTTTTAATGTGTTGTATTTTATATATGCTTATAAGATTTTGAAAAGTTTTTGAAATAAATTGTGCTCCGTTATCAGTGTGAATGATTTCCGGTACACCAAATTTATGAAATACCTCATGAATTAAAAACTCTATTACATTACTGGCGGCAGCTTCTCTCATTGCCTTTATAAAAGTGTACTTAGAAAAATGATCAAGAACAATAAAGACGTAACAATTTCCACTTTTTGATCGCGGATATTTTTCTAAGAAATCTAGATATAATTTTTGAAAAGGACGATCAGTAATATTCTGATTTCCTATCTCTGGGCGCAGATTTTGATTTGAAGGTTTTATTTCTTTACAAGTCTGGCAGTTTTTATATAAGCCTTTACCTGCGTTGCCATCTTAGGCCAATAAAAGAATCTTCGCAAACGTTCTAAAGTTTTTGTCACACCACCGGTAGCTGCTGTTTTGCTTGAGTGTGCTTTTTCGATGATGGGCTGGATGATATTTGGTGGAATCCATAATTTCCATTGATCTTTGGACTCGACATCTCTGTCAAAATCAACCCTTTTAAACACCAGTCCATCTTCGACTCTTAGATCTGGCAAATTTTCTTCGTTATCGTTTACGTGTTTTATCAAGTCCAGATACTCATCACTCTCAAATTCGGTTGTCTCAAAATCAAATAAATCATCGATTACTAGTTCATCTAGATTCAATTCATTTTCCTGCAGTCTTGACAGCATATCAGCTACAATGTTTTCCGATTCTTTTCGATGCTGAATATCAAAATGAAATGCCTGTAATTGAAGTGACCATCTTGCCAATCTTCCCGTCAAGTCCTTGAGAGACATAAGCCACTTCAGGCTAGCATGGTCTGTAACTATTGTAAAAGGCATCATCTCTATGTAAGGCCGAAACTTTTTCACTGCCATAACAGCCGCTAGACATTCTTTTTCTGTCACGCTGTAATTTTTTTGACAGGCATTCAGTTTTTGGCTGTAAAAAGCTATAGGATGTTCTTCATTCTGGTTATTAAGCTGATATAGGACTGCACCAATACCATAATCGCAAGCGTCACATTGTATCCAAAACCTTTTTGAAAAATCTGGATGTCTCAATACTGGAGCTGATGTTAAGGCCTGCTTTAAGTTTTCAAACGCTTCGATCGCTTCGGGAGTCATCTCAAACTTTTTCGACTTTTTCAATGTGTCGGTCAAGGTAGCAGCTATGGACGCAAAATCTTTAATAAAACGGCGATACCATCCTGCCGTCCCGAGAAAGCTGCGTACTTCGCGAGGCGATTTAGGTACTCTTATTTCCCTTATAGCTCTCACTTTCTCTGTGTCAGTTTTAAGACTTCCTCCGCCTATTATGAAGCCAAGATATTTCAATTCCTCAAAACAAAATTTTGACTTTTTAAGTCCTATTGTCAAATTCGCTCGCCTTAAACATGTAGCAACTTCTTCCAATATTTTTAAATGCTTTTCAAACTATCGGAGATCACTAAGAGATCATCTAAATAGATAAATACGTTTTCTTTAAGCCTTTGTGGTATTACTTTATCCATGAGTCTGCAAAGTCGCTGGGCTGCATTGCAGAGTCCGAATGGCATAACTCTAAATTGGTAGAGTGGTCGGCCCGATACAGTAAAAGCTGTGTACGGCTTACACTCTTCTTCTAGTTCTATCTGCCAGAAAGCAAATTTTAAGTCAACGCTACTAATATAAAATGTTTCGTCAATTCTGCTTAAAATTCCTTCTATGTTTTGTAGAGGATAAGCATCTTTGACAGTAATTGCGTTTAGCTTTCTTGAGTCAAGGCAGAATCTATTTTTGCCTGGCTTTCTAACTACAGTAGTCCTATTGGACCAGGGACTTTCACTCTCTTCAATAACTTTTAAGTCTAGCATAGCGTCAATTTCTTTATAAACAATTTCTTGCATAGCTGGAGATAAAGGGTAGTGACGATCTTTAAAGGGGACTGAACCTTCTACTAATTTAATACAATGCTTTTCCAGAGAAGTACAACCTAAACCTTCTTTTTCGAAAGCCGGAAACAGTTCTATAACTTTATCTAGTTTATTTTTCTGTTCTGGACTTAAAATTTTTGGTTTAGATTTATGATCTTCAACAGAAAAATCTTCTTGGAATTTTTCTAGATTTATTTCCTCTGCTTTAAAGATTTCTGGTGCTAAATTAAAAGTCCTCCAAAAATCTACACCAAAATAAGCTTCCTGTTCCAAATCTGGACACAAATAGAAGGTTAAGTTTCGAGTTATGTCCCTAAAAGTCACATTCAGTTCTATTTTTCCTAATAATCTATGCTCTTTTCCAGCTGCAGTTGACACTACTGAATATACTGGCTTAAAATTTATTGCTAATTTTTCTAACATTTCTCTACATCCCTTGCCTAGTAGGCTAATTGATGCCCCTGTGTCCAATAAGCCCCTTATAAAAATATTTCCTACACTAATTTGGGCAAAAGCGCGAGTATCACCTCTCCTATCCACACATTTAACAGCTTCTAAAATTAATCTTCTAGTTTTTCGTTTTTCTGCGAATTTTCTTCTAAGTTTAAGAATTCTATTTGACACAGTTCGCCTGAACCCTAAAGCTTCGTTAAAAATCCGATTTCTTACTTTATAATAATTTGTTTCGCGTTCCTCTATAGAATATTTATGTTTCAATTGTGGAATAAATTTATTAAAATCCCTAACAGTTTTAACTAAATTTATATTCTTTGTTGGTTTTAGCTTATATTTGTCTGTGGGGTTTCCTTGGACGGATGGTTTCCCTTCGCCAACTCGCTCCTGTGAAAATTTCTGGTTTTGCAGTTTGAACAATTTGGAGCCTTGACGTCTGGTTTGCCACACCTATAACAAAAAAGTGATCTTTCACTCGAAGGACAATCCATAAACATATGGCCGTTTTCATGGCAATTCCAGCAAACAAGTGGATTTTTAAAATATTGGTTTTTGGCTTCTTGAATTTGAGGCGCTGCTATTTCTTCTAATTTTTCGTTAGGATCCATACAGCAATCGACTGGCTTTTCATAAATCTCGTTGACTTGTCTGGTGTAGCGGTTTACGGGAATAGACGACTGCATATTAATCGAACCTTTGCGGCCAAATACCTTTTCAGATTCTACACACTCTTGTCGTAACTCCTCTACCGTATTTACTGCCATTGGGTAAACTCTACTTCTAATATCCTCTCTCAAATTCTTCTTTATCATTTTTATCATTTCTTTTTCAGATACGGCTATATTTAATCTCGATCTCATTTGCGTCATGGCAAAGAAAAAAGCATCTATGCCTTCCCCAGGCTGTTGCTTTCTCTCGACCATGTCACTCATGACCTCGAAACTAGACATGGTGGATTGGTACTGTTTTAATAGAGCGTCTTTTAAAGTGGACCACTCTGTAACGTAATTGGTCTGAATAAACAGCCAATACCACTTTTCGGCCACGCCTCTGACAAATAAATGAAAATTGTCCAGTACTTCATCCCACGATACCTCATACTGACGTTGCAAGCGCTCGACACGGAAAACGAAATCTTCCACAGCTAGTTTATTTGTATTGCCATCAAATTCAAGGCCCCATTTGTCAATCCTATGGTAGTTCTTCGCTGGATATCTGCTGTCAATATTTTCCATGGACGCTCTCGAAGAGCTTGCTGAACTTCTGGGAGAATTGATCATTGGGTTATTTTCGTTACTATTGCTATTTTTCACCAGGTTTGGTATAATTTCTTCTCTAAGCTTTTTATTCTCTATCTGCGTGTGTTGCAAAACCTGACTTAATTTACTAACAGAGGCCGTTAATTCTGCCATCTGTCTCCTCATTTCATGAAATTGAGTAGCCTGTTGCGCTCTTTCCATCCCCTGTGTCCTTTCAAATTCCCTTGCTCTTTCTATCCTAAGCCTTCTCATTTCCTCCTGAGAAGTCTCACTATTCGAAGGGTTATTAGCATTAAAAAATATATATATATATAAACCTAGACAATTTGTTTATTTTATTAATTAAATTTTTAAAAATAACGAGTTTAACTAACGATTTAAACTAACATTAAACTAACACTAAACATAATATACTTAATCTTAAAATTTTAAATATTCATTAAATATCCACAAATAAACAAAAAAAAATATATATATATAATAAAAACCTAAATAAAAAAAAGTCTGTTTCCTTTGTATCTATTAACTTTATGTAATAAACAAAACTATTTCCTAGGTGTTTTTTTTTAAATTACTATACTCTTAGAGACCTAACCTGAAGGAGCTCCCTAAAGTTTATAAATCTCAAAAAAAAATTAACTAATTTTGGCAAAATTAAATACTAAACGTACTTGAACAAAATTGTTCGCGTAGCTTTTTTGTTACTTCTTAAATAAAACAAATTTCGTATATAAAAAGCAAAATTCGTCGAAATAAACACTGCCCTCTATGGGGACGTAGATATATAAAAAAAATACAAAAGAAACAAAATTCACAAATGTTACAGCACGCTTTTAGGCGTTTGATTATTCCTATTAACCCTAGGCTACTTATACTAAAAACAAAAGTATTATAAAATCAAATCAGAAATACAAAATTTAAACAAATGTAAATATAAATAAATTAATTAAACAAACACTTAAATTATTTTTGGAAATGATAAAATAAATTTTTTTTTTAATATTTAATTATTCTCTTTTTTTTATTTTATTTTGTTTAAAACTTTAAACTAATTTTTTTTTCTTTTAATTTTCTTTAAAAATAATTTAATAAAAATCATTTTAATATTTAATTATTATTTAATAAATGCTAAAAATCATTTAAACTTTCCTTTTACGTTTTTCTTTTTTTTTTTTTTTTTGAGTGTAACTGTATGTGTCTTTCACTTTTCTTCAAGTTTTTATTTATAGGAAGAGCAAATAGAATAAAAATTGTTACCTGGCTAACTTTTTGATTATAGAGATTGGACTTCTTTTCCGCGTTATGTCCTGATTAAGTATCGTCCAGGACAAATCCCTTAAATTCTCATTAGCCAGCTGTAAATTTTAATAATTTTAAAGTTGGAACTTAAAACTCAAACACTATTTTATTCTTACGTTTATATATATTTTTTTGATATTTTCCTCGCAATCAATTCCTTTGGAAATAAATAAAAACAACTTCTTCCTTCAATTTTAATGACCTTCGAGAGGATTCACTAATAATTAAAACTTTTTTATATAAAAATGTCACTAACTTTTTTTTTAATACTCATTATTCTTTTACCTTGTGTTGCATCCTGAAATCCTTTAGATTTTAATAAAACAAAATAAATACAAAATCACTGTGTTTTCTAATTCACAACTTCACGCTATGAGAGACACGATACTTCTGATCAAAAACAAAACCTTTTTAAATTTCTAACTCCTCACGGCTTTTCCAACTTTCCAAATATTTCCAACAGTTTTCACTAATCCAATCCCGCTCTTTCATCCATCTTTTTTCTCTTTTGATTTTTCTAGAATGTTCTATATACATCATCTCCATATTAATTTCCTTCTTGATTTATACACATTTGTTTTATTAAATTTTCTTCGAGAACAGAGAATTAAAAAAAAAAACTAAATACCTTTAGTTTGCATTTTTCTTATTTTGTCCTCTTTCAAATCCTACATGATCTTTAACTTCCCTACAAACCGATCAATATGTTAATATTACCCTTCAGATTTATTTATTTACCAGGCGATCATCATTTTTAGCTCTATTGCTCGCTTTCATTCATTAAGTTTAAAATTTTAAAAGAAACTGCGCTACATGATCATTTTATGTGATCGTGACACTGATGTTGCCAGCATAAATAATTATTACTTTTAGTACACAAACAAAACTTATTGGCAACTGTATCATTTGTATTATGTACAAACAACACAGCCACAGCTGACCAACAAAAAGAAATAAATCAAAACAAAGAAGAAGAAAATAATAAGGAATTTTTAGCGCGTTGTGAATTATATTTAAAAAAAATGTAAAATTCATAAATAATTAATGTAAAATATATATGTATGTAAAATCAAAACAACACTAACCAAAAAAATGAAAAGTGGAAAAAAGGACACAAAAAAAAAATATAAAGAAAAAATGTGCAACATAACTATTTACATTTGAACAATGTAGTTGTTGAAGTGCAGCAATCTATTTCTTTTCACCCGCAACAAATAATAGAAAAGTGTATACTCAACTCTAAACTCAAAAATTTGTTTACCTCAAATAACTTTACATTAGACGACACAAATTTTCTTGATAAATTAAGCAATAAATATATGGATATTTTTGGTATTTTCCCTTCATCTAAAAATCGCAAAAAACCAAACCCATGGTGGAACACTGAATGTAATAAAGTGAGTGCAGCTCTCGGCCGGGCAACTGCCGCTTGGACTTCGTGTTCATCGAGAGAAAATTTCATTAAACTAGCAGATGCCATAAAAACTTATAAATACACCATCTGTAGAGAAAAGAAAAAAGGCTGGAAAGAGTTCTGTTCAAATATCGATTGTAACGCATCGATATCTATGCTTTTGAAAAGTTTGCGAACAGTATTTTTTCCCCGCGAAAATATCAACCACGTATGTATGTACTTTCAAACAACATAACATACTCTGAACTTCAAAACGCCGTCCTGATTTCTAAAAACACGGCTCCTGGTTATAACGGTATTCGAAATGGGCTTCTCAAGCCCATATATATATATATATATATATATATATATATATATATATATATATATTAACAAAATCTTTATGGATCTGCCGAGTGGGGTTCAAATACTGGGTTATGCGGACGACATCGTACTGTAGACAAGGATGCATCTCTGGCCAGAAACACAATACAAACCGCGATCTCTCATGTAAGAGACGGACTCAGACGGCTTCATTTAGATCTATCCGCAAACAAAGGCTATGATGTTTAGTAGAACGAGATCCGCTTATCGTGCTCCTGCACTTACAATGGAAGGTGAGTATATAGAATATGTAGACAGCTTCAATTTTCTTGGCTTTATTTTCCATCAAAAAGATGTTTTAAGTACGTCAATGTCTTACGCTCAATCTGTGGTGTATCCTGGGGCTCTGATCCCACATGTCTACTTCATCTGTATGTTGGTCTCATTAGACCAATCCTTGAATATATGGCACTCATACTTCTAGACTGCTCTGAAAATGATTTCATTAAACTACAAAGGATACAATGGAAATGCCTTCGCATCGTCTTAGGTGCTATGACATCCACACACACGTTATGTCTTGAGCAAATAGCTAACATAATGCTTCTTGCGGAATGCTTGAATTTTCTCACAAACAAAATATGTAATAGTAAAAATCATATCAAATGAAGAACACCCAGCTCGTAAATTTATCCCTCCTACAGTTCAAGATATAAACACATATTCGTGAATAACACCTCTATATCGGAACACCCTATAAGTTTTAATTTTTGTTGCTATAGCGACCACAGCTATACACCTTCTGTGAAAATTTCAAGAGTCTACCTATTATGGTTCAAAACTTAGGCCTTATACATGCAAATCACACCACAATTGGAACACCCTTTCATTTTTAAGTTTATTTTTTAGACTTGTTTATATAGCATACTAAGCTTTAATTACTGCTTGCATATTTTTAGTGCATTCTTCCTACAGTTGAAGAAAAAATCACAGATTTGTAAATAACACCTCTCTATCGGAACACCCTATAAGTTTTAATTTTTGTTGCTATAGTGGTAAACTTTCTCCCTTTCAACAAAAAATCTACAACACCAGGACCAAATACGTGCGAAAAAAATGGAAAAAAGTTAACCTCAGCTCAGGCTCAGCTGTGGGTTGTGGAATACGGTTTCCGGAGTTAGAAATCGAGGGTTACTTTTCCCTGCTCCCTAATGCATCTATATACACTGCAGAATCTCTTGCCATAATTGAAGCTCTTATTAGTTGCCAAGGACATAAGCATTTTTTAATTTTGTGTGACAGCAAATCAGTCCTTACAGCACTTACATCCCCTCCTTCAAGTCACTCTCATCCCTACATCTTTTATATCCTAAGCCTACGATGCGTCACAGTTCACTTTTTATGGATACCAAACCACATGGGGATTGCTGGAAATGAATATGTTGATAAAGTCGCTTCCTCACATCCTTACAATGTAGATATAAATTGCATTTTCGGCTCGGACCTAGCAGCCCTAGACCGATCATCAGCACTTTCATCCTGGCAACACCGTTGGAACAACTCTCAACATGGCCGCCAACTCTACAACATTGCACCAACAGTAAACAACCATCCATGGTTTAAAGGCTCCAGATTTTCCTGGAACAAAATTACTTTAATAAACAGGCTTAAGATTAATCACACAACCTGCAAGATCATGTATTTAAAATCAATATTACAAATGATAATCTCTGTACCTGTGGAGATGTACAAACAACAAACCATCGACTATTCCACTGTCCCGAGGGTGATAGGTCTTCACGTCATACTCTTGTCACCTATTTAAATGACCTCAACATTCAAATTTTAATTTAACTTATTTATTGAAAATCAATGATTTTAATTTTTTTTTTAACTTAATATTCATTTATTTCAAGAAATCTAACTTTAAAATATGACTTTAATGCACTAGTCCACTTTATTTTTAATATACAATATGTAATTGACTGTGATATATTTGTTTGTATTATATATATATATATATATATATATATATATATATATATATATATATATATATATGTTATATTTTTACCTTATATATTTTGCGCTGATCGCAATTTCAATTTAAATACTTATATACATACGCCTTCTACTGATTTGCATATGCAAATCATTAGCAATGTCGTCATTTGATATAATAATATCTATGTACATATATGCTAAGAATATTCGGAAAAAAATACTAAAAAAAATTCTCTGTTATTAATTTGAAAACTACTACTAATTAGCTTTTAAATATTAAATACTAGTAACTTCCTAGTAGGAAGTACATATATTCGTTGTAAAATAATATTTACTCTCTTGTTATACTAACAATACCATTATTTAAATCATCGTTTATGGACTGGCCCAAAGGCTGCAATCAAGAACCTAGCGTTTACGACAGCCTTTTACCAATTGGCACCATCATTGTCGCTTTGTTATGAGCGTCAATTTTTAAGAAGAAGAAGAACTTTCTTATACACAATGAGAAAAATTCTCTCATCACTGACATTCAAATGATTGCTCAATTGACGGTCACTGTTCTTGTAGGGTAATTTATCGAAGCTTCTCCAATCAAAAAAAAAATAATGTATCCAGGGAGATGGAGAATAAAAAAATAAGAGGAAAAATTGGCGGTCGCCCATATTTTCCGGGTTATGGGCCTCTGAACTTTACACATTAACGTGCGATTGTGCATTACATTTTTAAACGTATTAGGTCAATATGGATATCCGTTAAAAGCATTTGAAAATATCTTACAGATGTAGCTCCAATTTAAAAAAAAAAAATAACCCATTAAGAACCGATGACTTTTTTTGACGTAAATTTGTAAATAGTACATCTTTAGTAAGCGAAGCCAGTGTTCGTTATACCATAGCGAAAAAATCCTTGCGCCCAGCCAAAGACCGGCTATGCAAAAAATCTTTAGTAAGCGAAGCCGGTGTTGGTCATATCATAAAGGAGAAAATTGTAGCGCCCGGCCGAAGGCCAGCTATGCCAGAAATTTTCAGTAAGCGAAGCCGGTGTTGGTCATACCTTAGAGGAGAAAATCCCTACGCCAGGCTGTAGGCGAAGCCGGTGTCGCCCATAGTATAGAGAAGAAAATCCTTGTACCTTGCCGAAGTCCGGCTGTGCTAGAAATCTTTAGAAAGCGAAGCTGGTGTTGGTCATGTCATAGAGGAGAAAATCTTTTCGCCCGCTATGATGGCAAACAGTAGTAAGTGAAGTCAGTGTTGGTCATGCCATAGATAAAATCCTTGCGACCGGCCAAAGGCTGGCTATGTCGGAAATCTTATGTAAGCGAAGCCGTTGTTGGTCATACCATAGAGGAGAAAAGCCTTCCGCCAGGCCGGCTATGCAAGAAATCTTTAGTAAGCGCAGCCGGTGTTAGTTATACCATACAGGAGAAAATCATAGAAAAACTCCTTGCGCCCGGCCGAAAACCGGCTATTCATAAAATTTTATTAAGGCGAAACCGGTGTTGGTGTCATAGCTGCCAGATTTTTTAAAAGTAATATCGTCATATTTTTGGAAACAAATCGTCAATATCGTCAAAATAGCGTATTAAAATCGTCAAAGGTTTTATTAAAGGCAAAACATATCAAAAAACTCATAAATTGACAAATCTTAGTATTAAAACAGAATTCTTACTTTGTCATTATTTATATTTACCTAAATAATACTCTTTCCACATTTGCTGAAGAATGTGGTAAAACAAGAATTGTTGTAATTTAGTCAATTTGAGAAACTAAAGACTAGAATCACTCGTTTGCAACTCTCATATTCCAATAATGAAATAAATTTATGTTTTTAGCAGTACACATTTTCTTAAGGTCTAATAATGTTAATTACCTAGACTCAGTTTCTAGCTCTTGTCTTTCACTGTCTTCAACAAAATAGGATTTTTTTTTATAATTTCAGAAAACCAAATTTTTTCTTCATTAATAATATTAAATAGATTAATTTGGCCTAGAACTTTATTTTCCAAATCAAGTCTTGCTAATATCTGATCACATAGCTCTATATAAAAATCAACACAATTGTAAATAACTCGCTGTGAGGTACTCAGGAACAAATGCTTTATATAAAATTCTAAAATTTCAAAAAGAAAATGAGCTGTGAAGTTTTTAACTTCATCCAGTAGTTTTTACGTGACGCGAACATAGATAGATATACAGACAGATATACTTTACGTTGGGTTCTTTTAATTGCAAAATAAATACATACTGTAAGCCACTTTATTTATTAATACCACTGTTCAGAAATACAGCAAACTGTTAAACACTCTTAAAATTTTACAACTTAACTCTTTGACTTTTAAATTAATACTGCCATACTACTCGCCAGCACGATTCGCTTATATAGGTGATTTAAAACCACCAGAATGTTCTATTCCAGACAGATCTGGCAGGTTCGATTGTTATTGCTCTTGTTTTCTGTTTGTGTGTTCGTTTATTTCTTTATACCTGTTTGTGTGGTTGTTTATTTGTTTATGCTTGTATTTATATATGTGTCTATGTATTTAACTGATGAGTGCTTATTTAATGTGTGTGTGTATATGCGAATGTTTGTTTAAGGCGTTACTCTTTATTGTTTGTTTCTTTCTTTCATCATTGTAAGAAAACAAACCATTAATGTTGTTGTTGTTCCAGAGTATTGTGGTTCAGAGCCTATAATGAATAAATTCTTCTTTCGTAACAGTATTATCAAATTGGTTGCACCTCCTCATCAAGGTTTCTACCGATGATGGAAGTTTCATACAAGCGTAAGAAAACAACGCTAAAGAATGAAAGTCGTATTTTATTATTAACAAGTTATTGTTGTAATTTTTCAAAAGCAGTGCTGAGTTCAAGGTTGCTTTAACAGTAAAAAATTTGCAAATTTTGAATTATTTAAAATCGTCAAAATTAGGGTATAAATTGTTCCATCGTCAGTCATTTTTAGGACCCTAAATCGTCAAATCTGGCATCTATGGTTGGTGTAAGAAATGAGACAAGGCGAATCCATTTATCAGGTGAAAGCGAGACGACAACAAATACAACAATAAAAAACATGTATTTTGTTTGGTCCATGGTATAATAAACAGGTAAAACTGTTAGAACAGCTGTTTAAATTTGCTTATCTGGAAATGTCAAACCTTGTATAAAACTCTGTTCGCGCACTTAAAAATTAGTAATAATTTCTAAAAAAATATAATTTTTTTTTTATATTAATCAGTGTATTGTGAACTAATTGCTGTATTTTATTCAATCCTTAATTTAACTTGCAATGTTTACTTAAGGAAAAGAAAAAATATGTATGTTTTTTAAGTAAGACTTTTTAACTAAATTTAAATCAGTTCTCGTAGACGGAAATTTGGTATTCGGCATAACCTGAAGACAATAAAATAACATGCTTGATCCTGCTGCTAGGGCCTTAGGCAGGCAGCCCACTAAATTCCTGACTTGCTTAAAACAGTAATATCGACTTGGCTCTTTAGATTTAGTACACAAGTACCTCATAGTTATTTAGGTGTCCTTCCTTTATCTGCAGGGATCCTGTATATCTACAGAGCTTCTAAATGAAGGCGAAACCTACACAGCAGTCGTGTATTGGAACCCATAATGTAAGGGCTCTTTAGAATAATGACATTTTACCTTGGTTATCTTTATATTGTGGCTTGTACAGGTGAATAACCAAAATAACTTTGAAAATCGAACTTAAGCAATTTTAATCTGGATCAAAATGATTTTGGTGCTTGATCTTTATAAATTTTAACTTTTAAATTAAATATCATTATTTATGTTAAACAAATATAAAATAAACATTTAAAACCTTTTATTGAAAACGATTGCTTTTACATATAATTTATTTTAATTATTTAAAAAAGAAAATAGTTTTAATTTTTATTACAATGTTTATTTTTTTTTTTTTTGTATAATAAATAATTTGTCTTAGAAGTGTATGCGAACACAGCTCATGTTATATATATTTTTCTTTACATTTTAGTAAAATATTTTGACACATTCGGGCAAAAACAGGTTGCTTAGTTTTTTTTGAATTTGCCTTGCATATATGTACCTGCATTATTATACCATGGTTTGGTCGGCAGCCTCTGTTAATTAATTAATATAAAAGAAAAATGTAAAAAAATAGCTGTTCGCTTACTTTCGAAGCAGAAACCAAAGAGACCTTTGTGGCAGAAACTTCCAACATTTATGAAAAATATTGAAATGAATTATTTTTTACACAATAATAATTAAGGGCTTATTAATCTTATGTGTAAAGATCCTTGAAAGATGTTAAAACGACCTACATACAATGTTTCTAGATCTGCTGGCTACATGACTAGCAAACAGCAAAAAATTAAGAAAAAAAAAGAACTAAAAAAATAAAAAGCAATTAAAATAAAAGCATAAAAAAAGAATCTGCTGCCATATTCTGTAATTCTCGTAGCTAAATCTATCGCTAAAATTCTAAAATATGCACAAACAAATTATGAATGTTGTTGTAAGAATACTCGTAATTTGTTGGAGCATTTTTAGAATTTTAGCGATAGATTTAGCTACGAGAATTACAGAATATGGCACCTGGACCCACCTCATTTAAATTGTTAAAATGTTGTGAAAATTTGTGTATGTGTTATTGTGTTGTGTATTAAAATTTTTAAAATAAAAAATCAATATAATTTTATTTTTTCATTTCAATTTTGTTTTCAATATTGTTTCTAAATAACCATATCCAAAACAAAGAGAATACAAGAGGTGAAACGGCGTATAAACAGTTCGACAAAAAATACTAATTCAACCCGTCTCTTTCACACGTTGATTAGTTTTCTTTTGTGTATACACTTTTCTATTATTCTCGGTGTGGTTTTATTGAATGATGTTTCTCTGGGGATAGTGAACTCGTAACTTGCCATGTGGAATGCATGCTAAGAGACGCAGTGGTGAAAGTTAGATCAATACAGGAAGAATTGCGACCAAAATAGATGTGTTCACCAGTGTTTAACAGAATTAAGTCATTTAGCTCCAAAAATTCCACTATTTTACTACCCCGGCAGTCGGTGGGTTTCCCTCCTCCAAACCTCGCTGTGGGCGTTAAAGTCGCCACATATCATTATCTGAGAATTAGTTGTTGAGTTTAGTATTGATTGTAGTTGATTAAAAATCTGTTTACAGTTTGAGTAGTTGGGTGGGATATATATAATGAATATAGAAAAGTTGCCATTTGCCATGGTAATCTCACAACCACAGATTCCAAGGCACTAGCTGTACGTTGTAGGGTTATTTGTTTAAAAAGTAGGATTTTATGTACCACGATTGCAACACCTTCCCCTCGTTGCGTTTCACTTACGGTCGGAGCGAATGACATGGTAGTTATGTATATGAAAATTATCACTGGGAATCAGGAAGGTCTCCGACAGGCAGGCAATAGATATATTGTTGGTATGGAGGTATTGTTGAAGTTGATGTTTTTTATTGCGAATGCTAATACAGTTATGTTGAATTATCTTCATTAACAAAATTGATTTACGTAGGGATTTAAAATCCTCGTGATATTGATTTGTGTTACTATTCTCTATTTTCTCCATAATTGTAGATAAGAAAGACTTTACAGCCTTCATATCTCCGTCGACGCGTTTGGTGTTTTTGGCAAAAGTTTCACGGATCCTCGAACAGAGTGCATTATCTGCTGAAGATTTACGTTTCTTAGGTGAGTTATGTAGGGGATTTTTGACATGAAGAACTGAGAGAGTTTCAGACTCAGTGTTTTCTTCGATACGGGATCGTTTAGGTGAAGCTGCAGATGTTGAGTAATTTCTAGAGTATGCTTTGGGAGTTGAGGGAAATTTTCCATATTAAAAACTGGTGCATGTCGAGATGGCAAAGCTAAGGTGTTATAGGTTAGTGGATGAGAGAATGTTGAAGTGGAAAAAGATATGGTTTAGGCTTTAGGTCCTTGGCTTTTTCTATTTTTGACATGAAGAACTGAGAGAGTTTCAGACTCAGTGTTTTCTTCGATACGGGATCGTTTAGGTGAAGCTGCAGATGATGAGTAATTTCTAGAGTATGCTTTGGGAGTTGAGGGAAATTTTCCATATTAAAAACTGGTGCATGTCGAGATGGCAAAGTTGAGGTATTATAAGTTAGTGGATGAGAGAATGTTGAAGTGGAAAAAGATATGGGTTTTGGCTTTAGGTCCTTGGCTTTTTCTATTTTTAGGTTGAAGAGTTTGATGTATGTGGGGCAATTCCTGGAAGGACGATTCATGGCCGCCGCCACAGTTAACACATTTTTTCTGGAGTTCACAATCCGAGCCTGCATTATCTGAAGAGCACACTCCACATATTGGTGTATGTCTCGAACAAGCACGCAGGGAATGGCCAAACCGCCAGCATTTTCTGTATTGCAGAACGGGGTCTCGGTAGGGATCAACAGGATAATTAACCTCCGCCAATGCTGATATGTGATGGTAATATAATTCCAGAGAAACACCGGTTTGGACATGTTTGTCAGATGTACCATCCTCTTTTCGCGTAAAGCGGTAGACTTCTGTAATTTTGCAATCATCTGGTAAAGGGACATATTCGGCCATATTCTTAGCTGTACCAAACTGAAATATTCCTGTTCAGGGTATTCACCTGAACCATGTAACTTGGTGAGCTATGTGTATAAAATTTAGCCCGCGATGCGCAGACAGTATTCTCATCACTGCCAAATATACGGTCTGTAGGCCAAACCATGTCAGAGCTATTAGAATTAACCTCAGTATATTTAATTATTAATTTGATATATAGAAAGTAATTATTTTTATAAAGATAAAATATGTAAGCTTTAACTTTAGTTTTAAATTTTAAGAATATTAGAGAAGATTTTCTTTTTTACAAATACGTGTGTTCACCTTGACGTTTAATGCAAAAGTCCGTATAAGAAAGTTACCATCAGGTGGTGTTGATAGCCCAGCTGAATTTTGATTGTTTACGTTTTTTGGAGGCAGGTTTTGTCAAAATTTGTTTATTTAGAAACAATATTGAAAACAAAAAAAAAAATTTAAAACGAAAAAAAAAATTATTTAAAAAAGGCGTTACATATGAATGTATGTTCATTTTTTATTTTGAATTTTTAATACACACAACACAATAACACATACACAAATTTTCACAACATTTTAACAATTTAAATGAGCTGCGGTGGGTCCAGATTATTTTTTTTTTAATTGCTTTTTATTTTTTAGTTCTATTTTTTTCTTTTAGTAAACATAAACAAAACAATTAGGTTTTTTTCCTTAATTAAAAATAGTTAATAGCCCATTCAGGCTGCCACGAAATTAAGTAATTTCGAGCTGAAATTACGAACGAAATCTAAAGTGTTCACACTGGGCTTTTTGACATTTGAGTTAATTTCGCAAACAGCTGATCACGCTTAGTTGCATTTGTATAATTTAATTCTTTTGCAAAAAGCTTTCGCACAACACTTTCGCATTGATTTAAAATATACACGAATATTAAAAAACAACACTACAACAAAATTAATGTACAATTATGTACATTTCCATTATTTCATTATTTAAAACGGACTTTCTAGGTTGTATAGTCATGTCATTTCTATCGTAAATTCAAGTTAATTTCGACGAAATTAAGTAGAATGAGTTAATTTGGGCAATGGTAAAATGTATGCGAAATTACGTAATTTCAACTTGATTTCGGCCGAAATCACAAAATGACTTAATTTCGTGGCAGCCTGAACAAGCTATAATAAATTTATTTTTTGTTGTTTGCTAATCATGCAGCCAGCAACTCTAGAAACATTGTAGGTCGTTTTAACATCTTTCAGGGATCTTTACACATAATATTAATAAGCCCTTAAATTATATATTGTGTAAAAATAATAATTCAATGCAATATTTTTCATAAATGTTGGAAGTTTCTGCTTCGAAAGTAAGCGAACACAGCTATTTTTTTTCCATTTTGCTTTAATATTAATATGGCGAATTAATTTATTTTGACAGAGGCAGCCGACCAAACAAAAACAAAATACATCTTGTTTTTTATTGTTGTACTTGATATCGTCTCGCTTTCACCTGATAAATAGGTTCGCCTTGGGCAATTCAATCGCTCCCTGCTGCTGTAAAACATCTGAAATATGAAGAAATATATAAGTTATAAAATATTTTAAGATAGATCAAAGTATGTACATATCTCGAGGATGATTATCAACTCACATAAGCTTCCAGACATATGTACATATTTGCATAAGATAAAGTCAACGTCAGGGAATACTGCTGATATCCGAGCAAGCTGTTCGCAAGACCTGCTGGAGAAGTACAATGAGGAAGGTAGATGAGAAAAATATGCTTCCGGGAAGCTTATGTGAGTTGATAATCATCCTCGAGATATGTACATACTTTGATCTATCTTAAAATATTTTATAACTTATATATTTCTTCATATTTCAGATGTTTTACAGCAGCAGGGAGCGATTGAATTCCAAAAAAGCCTACGAATGGCAGTAGAACGCAATCAAAAAATATTTAAATATATAAAATTATATATTAAATAAATATGTATAAACTAATTTTAAAATGTATTTTAAAAATATAAAAATATTGAATCTGTTTCTGCATCAATTTTGCTTAGTGAGCTGTGAGGGGTTTATTCATCCAGTCTGAGTAGTCATCGTTGATTAAGTTTTTCATAGTTTATCACACGCAAGGCGAATTCACAATTCACATACACAAATTTTTTCCCCATTTTTGTCATATGCTTAAGGCGAACCTATTTATCAGGTGAAAGCGAGACGATATCAAGTACAACAATAAAAAACCACATGTATTTTGTTTTTGTTTGGTCGGCTGCCTCTGTCAAAATAAATTAATTCGCTTTAATTAATATCAAAGCAAAATGTAAAAAATAACCGTGTTCGCTTACTTTCGAAGCAGAAACTTCCAACATTTATGAAAAATATTGCATTGAATTATTTTTTTACACAATATATAATTTAAGGGCTTATTAATATTATGTGTAAAGATCCCTGAAAGATGGTTAAACGACCTACAATGTTTCTAGAGTTGCTGGCTGCATGATTAGCAAACAACAAAAAATAAATTTATTATAGCTTGTTCAGGCTGCCACGAAATTAAGTCATTTTGTGATTTCGGCCGAAATCAAGTTGAAATTACGTAATTTCGCATACATTTTACCATTGCCCAAATTAACTCATTCTACTTAATTTCGTCGAAATTAACTTGAATTTACGATAGAAATGACATGACTATACAACCTAGAAAGTCCGTTTTAAATAATGAAATAATGGAAATGTACATAATTGTACATTAATTTTGTTGTAGTGTTGTTTTTAATATTCGTGTATATTTTAAATCAATGCGAAAGTGTTGTGCGAAAGCTTTTTGCAAAATAATTAAATTATACAAATGCAACTAAGCGTGATCAGCTGTTTGCGAAATTAACTCAAATATCAAAAAACCCAGTGTGAACACTTTAGATTTCGTTCGTAATTTCAGCTCGAAATTACTTAATTTCGTGGCAGCCTAAATGGGCTATTAACTATTTTTAATTAAGGAACAAACCTAATGTGTTTTGTTTATTTTTACTAAAAGAAAAAAATAGAACTAAAAAAATAAAAAGCAACTAAAAAAAAAGAATCTGGATCCACCGCAGCTCATTTTTTTTCGCATTTTTTTTTATTTATTGTATCTTCAATATAATTGAACTATCAATAATTACTCATATCTTAAGTCTAAAAATATACTTGTTAAGTCCAACCAGTGCTGGACAAAAAAAAATGTATGTTTCACGGTTACTGTAATTTGTGTGTTATCCTTCTAATGTACGGATGAGAGAAGCAGTGTCCCTCCTTCTTAGTCGAATGTAACCAGATTCAGTTAGTATGTTACGGGCCAGTGGATTCGGATGAGTTTCAAGCTTCTTTAAATACCTTATGGCAAGTTTCGCTATTTCTGCTTTAACTGATGGCACGTTTAGATCTTTATGGATGTTCGAATTTTTTATATACCAGGGAGCAGATGTAATAATACGTAGAATCTTATTTTGGCGCCTTTGAATTTTTTCTACATTGGTAGCTGAGGCAGTGCCCCATAATTGTATGCCATAACACCATATTGGTTTTAGAATTGACTTGTATAATAAAAGTTTGCAGTCTAAAGCTAGAGTAGAATTTCTGCCAATTAGCCAGTTTAGTTGGACTGCTTTCAACTTCATTTGCGTTAACTTTGTTTCTATGTGCCGTTTCCATGTAAGGCGCCGGTCAAGATGTATGCCGAGATATTTGACATCTGAAAGCTGATGTATCGTTTGGTTATTTATCCGAATAGGGGGGCAAGATTTTCTGCGCAGTGTGAAAGTTATGTGAGTACATTTTTGTTCATTCACTTTTATTCTCCATTTCTTCAACCATTTTTCTAAATTAGATATGTGGTCTTGTAAATATCGTGATGCTACTTCGGGTCTTTCGTGAATGCTCAAAAAAGCTGTGTCGTCAGCAAATGTCGATGTGTGAACTCGGTTACTAGTTGGCATGTCTGAAGTATACAATAAGTATAAAAAGGGCCCCAATATACTACCTTGGGGAACTCCGGCTTCGATTGGCTGGGGTGAGCTCAAAAATCTCCTTCTTTCACAATAAATTTTCGTTCGGTTAAATAACTATCTAGCAGCTTATATCGGTTTACGGGCAAATTCAGTTTTAGCTTATATATTAGGCCTTCATGCCATACCTTATCGAATGCTTGAGAAACGTCGATAAAAAGCGCAGAGCAGTATTTTCTCTCTTCAAATGTCTTCTTAACAACATTGACTAACCTGTGAGTTTGTTCGATCGTACTATGTTTTTTCCTGAAGCCGAATTGATGGTTTGGAATACATCCTTTGTCGCTTAGAATAGGGTTAAGCTTAGTTATTAACATCCTCTCAAACAGCTTTGACATATTTGACAAAAGGCTTATAGGTCTGTATGATTCAATTTTTGTGTGGTCTTTTCCTGGTTTAGGAATCATGGTAACCAAGGACACCTTCCAATCTGTGGGAAAGTACTCAAAACGTAAAATGGCATTAAAAATAAAAAGAACGATTCTGCGAGCTACACGGGGCAACTCAATTAACAATTACTGGTTTTATCAACGCCAGGGGCTTTTTTGGTGTTCAAATCCGTTATTGCCTTTTCTAGATCACCAAATTCAAATCTTATCGGTACTGCAGCACTAGCCTCGAGAACTGGCAACTCAACTATATCAGTCGATATATTTGGGGTAAAAACCTTTTTCAAATATTCAGCAAATAAATTTCCTTTTTCGGTATCACTCCTTGCCCAGCCTCCAGCTGAAGTTCGCAAGGGAGGCTTACGTAAGACTGGCCTTTTAAGGTTTCTACAAGCACGCCATAACGAATAATCTGATTGAGGAGTTGCGTCAAGGTCTCCCAAATAGTTTTTCTGGGATGCTACTCTTCGAGATTCCAGCATGTCTCTTAGCCGGTTCGTGCATTCTTTAAGTCTGCTTTTGAGTTGAGGAGATCTCTGTGATTGCCATTCTCTACGAATTTTTCTTTTTTCAGCCAAGAGCCGTTCGATATCTGCAGAATAAATTTGATTGTATCTAGCTAATTGTCGGGTTATTGTTGAATGTTGGGCAGCTGATTTGAGGTTTTGGTCAAAATCAATAAGACTCCTCTCTACGTCTTCAGGTGTTCTTAGCGGGATGTTTTCCGAACAATGAGTACTAAGATACTTTCTATATTTCAACCAATAAATGCTTGTGGTAGTCATTGGTGATATGATGTTTTGTTTGTCCCATATATAGACGATAGTGGGTGAATGATCTGAGGATAATTCAAGTGACGCTTCAGCTTTAATCGTTTCTCTTGGAATACCCTTAATCACGCCAAAATCAATAACATCCGGTATTTTTTGTCGATCAGTAGGCCAATAGGTGGGTTGTCCACTCGATATCACATTCAGACGCATTTTTGAAATTGTGTCAAACAAAACACGACCTTTTGGAGTTATTAGGCGTGATCCCCAAAACGTATGTTTTGCGTTGTAGTCGCCTGATGCTATGAAACAGGGACCTATTGATTTGAAGAAATCGCTGTATTGTCTCTCTGATATTGGAAACCTAGGAGGTGAATAAATCGAAGAAATAACTAAGTTTTGATGAAATTCTTCAATACAGATGTTTGTTGCTTGTAGGTAATCTTCACAAAAATCACACAGTAAATAATGTTTGATTCGAGCCTTTATTAGTATTGCTTAACCACCACATGCTCTGCCACGGGGGTCTTTGGTGTCATATAAGATATAGCCATTTATTTTAAAAAAGCTATTTGTTGTTAAGTGAGTCTCTGCAACCAGCATGACATCAATTTGTTCCTTCTTAAGGAAGTACTCGAGTTCATTTTTGTGTTGGCGCAAGCCGTTTGCGTTCCAGAAACATATTTTTAAACAGTTCATGGTTTGTTAAGTAACGCCTGCAACATAGTAGATTGCATGCGTACCATTTCTTGCATCATGCTGCTCATAGAGCTCATAAAACTGTTTATCGAATGCACTTACGTCTCGATGCTTGCTTCGAGACGATTAAAATTACCAGATGGTGTTTGTTCTTTAGGATGCGATTGCAAATTAGGAGTAGAGTTAGTTGTCGGTGTCGCTTTATGTACTGCAGTATGATTGGTTTTTACCATATCAGCGTATGAAACATGTTGTGTTGTTGGTTGGGCTAACTGAGGATAATGAGCATTTGTTCGATATTGTTGGTGCTTAGCAGGAGTATTTAGTTTTTGAGTGGTTTTCCTTACCATGGAAAAAACTGGACAGCCTCTATAGTTAGCGGTGTGATTTCCACCGCAATTGCTACATTTTTTTACTTTCGAATCATCCCTTGCTTTGTCGCATTGGGCGGAACAATGTAGCTCGCCACATACAACGCAAACCGGAGGCAACTTACAGTAAGCCCTAGTATGACCATATTCTTGACAATTTAGACACTGGACAGGTCCTGGACGCTTATGCGGCTCTTCTACAGTTATTTTACGGTGTAACAGGTATTTCAGATTGTAAATGGGGTGCATTTCGTTCTTCTTCAATCTGATATCTCCAGGTTCCAGTTCAACGCGAAATAGTGGTTGGGGGACACGTTCCCGATTACGGAGATTATCTACACTTTTTATTTTAAAACCCGCTTTTTGGAGTCCGGCTCTTATTTCAGCTGGATCAACGTACGAATCTACACCTTTAATGACTACCTGTAGACCTTTGCTACTCTTCAGCAGCTCATTTAAATTGTTAAAATGTTGTGAAAATTTGAGTATGTGTTATTGTGTTGTGTGTATTAAAAATTCAAAATAAAAAATGAACATACATTCATATGTAACGCCTTTTTTAAATAATTTTTTTTTTTTTCGTTTAAATTTTTTTTTTTTTGTTTTCAATATTGTTTCTAAATAAACAAATTTTGACAAAACCTGCCTCCAAAAAACGTAAACAATCAAAATTCAGCTGGGCTATCAACACCACCTGATGGTAACTTTCTTATACGACTTTTGCATTAAACGTCAAGGTGAACACACGTATTTGTAAAAAAGAAAATCTTCTCTAATATTCTTAAAATTTAAAACTAAAGTTAAAGCTTACATATTTTATCTTTATAAAAATAATTACTTTCTATATATCAAATTAATAATTAAATATACTGAGGTTAATTCTAATTGCTCTGACATGGTTTGGCCTACAGACCGTATATTTGGCAGTGATGAGAATACTGTCTGCGCATCGCGGGCTAAATTTTATACACATAGCTCACCAAGTTACATGGTTCAGGTGAATACCCTGAACAGGAAATATTTCAGTTTGGTACAGCTAAGAATATGGCCGAATATGTCCCTTTACCAGAAGACAGAAGTCTACCGCTTTACGCGAAAAGAGGATGGTACATCTGACAAACATGTCCAAACCGGTGTTTCTCTGGAATTATATTACCATCACATATCAGCATTGGCGGAGTTAATTATCCTGTTGAGCCCTACCGAGACCCCGTTATGCAATGCAGAAAATGCTGGCGGTTTGGCCATTCCCTGCGTGCTTGTTCGAGACATACACCAATATGTGGAGTGTGCTCTTCAGATAATGCAGGCTCGGATTGTGAACTCCAGAAAAAATGTGTTAACTGTGGCGGCGGCCATGAATCGTCTTCCAGGAATTGCCCCACATACATCAAACTCTTCAACCTAAAAATAGAAAAAGCCAAGGACCTAAAGCCAAAACCCATATCTTTTTCCACTTCAACATTCTCTCATCCACTAACTTATAATACCTCAACTTTGCCATCTCGACATGCACCAATTTTTAATATGGAAAATTTCCCTCAACTCCCAAAGCATACTCTAGAAATTACTCATCATCTGCAGCTTCACCTAAACGATCCCGTATCGAAGAAAACACTGAGTCTGAAACTCTCTCAGTTCTTCATGTCAAAAATAGAAAAAGCCAAGGACCTAAAGCCTAAACCCATATCTTTTTCCACTTCAACATTCTCTCATCCACTAACTTATAACACCTCAACTTTGCCATCTCGACATGCACCAGTTTTTAATATGGAAAATTTCCCTCAACTCCCAAAGCATACTCTAGAAATTACTCAACATCTGCAGCTTCACCTAAACGATCCTGTATCGAAGAAAACACTGAGTCTGAAACTCTCTCAGTTCTTCATGTCAAAAATCCCCTACATAACTCACCTAAGAAACGTAAATCTTCAGCAGATAATGCACTCTGTTCGAGGATCCGTGAAACTTATGCCAAAAACACCAAACGCGTCGACGGAGATATGAAGGCTGTAAAGTCTTTCTTATCTACAATTATGGAGAAAATAGAGAATAGTAACACAAATCAATATCACGAGGATTTTAAATCCCTATGTAAATCAATTCTATTAAGTCTTGTTAATGAAGATAATTCAACATAACTGTATTAGCATTCGCAATAAAAAACATCAACTTCAACAATACCTCCATACCAACAATATATCTATTGCCTGCCTGTCGGAGACCTTCCTGATTCCCAGTGATAATTTTCATATACATAACTACCATGTCATTCGCTCCGACCGTAAGTGAAACGCACGAGGGGTAGGTGTTGCAATCGTGCTACATAAAAACCTACTTTTTAAACAAATAACCCTACAACGTACAGCTAGTGCCTTGGAATCTGTGGTTGTGAGATTATAATGGCAAATGGAAACTTCTCTATATTCAGTATATATATCCCACCCAACTACTCAAACTGTAAACAGATTTTTAATCAACTACAATCAATACTAAACTCAACAACTAATTCTCAGATAATGATATGTGGCGACTTTAACGCCCACAGCGAGGTTTGGGAGGTAATCGCACCGACTGCCGGGGTAGTAAAATAGTGGAATTTTTGGAGCTAAATGACTTAATTCTGTTAAACACTGGTGAACACACCTATTTTGGTCGCAATTCTTCATGTATTGATCTAGCTATCTCCACTGCGTCTCTTAGCATGAATTCCACATGGCAAGTTACGAGTTCACTAGCCCCAGAGAAACATCATTCAATAAAACCACACCGAGAATAATAGAAAAGTGTATACTTAACTCTAAACTCAAAAATTTGTTTACCTCAAATAACTTTACATTAGACGACACAAATTTTCTTGATAAATTAAGCAATAAATATATGGATATTTTTGGTATTTTTCCTTCATCTAAAAATCGCAAAAAACCAAACCCATGGTGGAACACTGAATGTAATAAAGTGAGTGCAGCTCTCCGCCGTGCAACTGCCGCTTGGACTTCGTGTTCATCGAGAGAAAACTTCATTAAACTAGCAGATGCCAGAAAAACTTATAAATACACCATCTGTAGAGAAAAGAAAAAAGGCTGGAAAGAGTTCTGTTCAAATATCGATTGTAACACATCGATATCTATGCTTTTGAAAACAGTACGCTGCTTTAAGGCAAGTTTGCGAACAGTATTTTTTCCCCGCGAAAATATCAACCACGTATGTATGTACTTTTAAACAACATAACATACTCTGAACTTTAAAACGCCGTCCTGCTTTCTAAAAACACGGCTCCTGGTTATAACGGTATTCGAAATGGGCTTCTCAAGCTTTTTTCCATTGATAACAAGTTCCAGTTACTACGTGAGTTCAATTGTATTTTACAATCGGGAATTATTCCAGAATGTTGGTCAACTTACAAAATTGTAGAAAAAAAATGGGCCATCTGCAAGTCCATCTTCCTATAGGTCCATTGCAATGGCTCCTACCACAAGAAAGATCTTTAAGCGTATTCTTTGTTGGCGACTTGAATGGTTTTTGGATTCTAAAAAGTATATAAGCCCCTTCCAATCAGGCTTTCGTCGATCTAAATCCACCTCAGGTAACATTATGGCACTCTGGTGTGCTGTTAATCTAGCTTTCCTACAAAAAAGTCAGTTTGTGCAGTATTTCTTGACATTAGGGGAGCCTTTGATAATGTTAGTATCGGCTTACCCTGCGCTCTTCTTAACGAGATTAATATACCAAATAATGTTTGAAATATCATTTATTCACTTTTTCAACATAAGAAACTAAGAATTATAAATGGCCAAAATGAAACTGAGCGTAGGTCTTTCACTGGTGTCCCTCAGGGATGCGTCCTAAGTCCAATTTGCTTTAATATATATATATATATATATATATATATATATATATATATATATATATATATATATATATATATAACAAAATCTTTATGGATCTGCCGAGTGGGGTTCAAATACTGGGTTATGCGGACGACATCGTGCTGTTCTTTGCAGACAAGGATGCATTTCTGGCCAGAAACACGATACAAACCGCGATCTCTCATGTAAGAGACGGACTCAGACGGCTTCATTTAGATCTATCCGCAAACAACGGCTATGATGTTTAGTAGAACGAGATCCGCTTATCGTGCTCCTGCACTTACAATGGAAGGTGAGTATGTAGAATATGTAGACAGCTTCAATTTTCTTGGCTTTATTTTCCATAAAAAGTTGTCTCTGAAATATCATATCAACTACATCTCAAAAAGATGTTTTAAGTACGTCAATGTCTTACGCTCAATCTGTGGTGTATACTCGGGCTCTGATCCCACATGTCTACTTCATCTGTATGTTGGTCTCATTAGACCAGTCCTTGAATATATGGCACCCATACTTCTAGATTGCTCTGAAAATGATTTCATTAAACTACAAAGGATACAATGGAAATGCCTTCGCATCGCCTTAGGTGCTATGACATCCACACACACGTTATGTCTTGAGCAAATAGCTAACATAATGCCTCTTACGGAACTCTTGAATTTTCTCACAAACAAAATATGTAATAGTAAAAATCATATCAAATGAAGAACACCCAGCTCGTAAATTTATACTCGAGCTCTTAAATTATCAGCATAAAATTACATTAGTAGACTATTACAAAATTAAAAATTCAAACTTCAAAATAGTTAAATTTGCATCTCACCCGAGCTTCCTTCAACCATATGAATCGTTACATCATAAAATATTGGTAAACTTTCTCCCTTTCAACAAAAAATCTACAACACCAGGAGAGGTATGCTCAACCTTCTCCAAATACGTGCGAAAAAAATTGAAAAAATTTAACCTTTTGTATACTGATGGCTCTAAATTAGGCTCAGCTGTGGGTTGTGGAATACGGTTTCCGGAGTTAGAAAACGTAGGTTACTTTTCCCTGCACCCTAATGCATATACACTGCAAAATCTCTTGCCATAATTGAAGCTCTTATTAGTTGCCAAGGACATAAGCATTTTTTAATTTTGTGTGACAGCAAATCAGTCCTTACAGCACTTCAAGTCACTCTCATCCCTACATCTTTGAAATTAGGAAGCTTCTTTATATCCTAAGCCTACCATGGATACCAAGCCACATGGGGATCGCTGGAAATGAATATGTTGATAAAGTCGCTTCCTCACATGCTTACAATGTTGATATAAATTGCATTTTCGGCTCGGACCTAGCAGCCCTAGACCGATCATCAGCACTTTCATCCTGGCAACACCGTTGGAACAACTCTCAACATGGCCGCCAACTCTACAACATTGCACCAACAGTAAACAACCATCCATGGTTTAAAGGCTCCAGATTTTCCTGGAACAAAATTACTTTAATAAACAGGCTTAAGATTAATCACACAACCTGCAAGATCATGTATTTAAAATCAATATTACAAATGATAATCTCTGTACCTGTGGAGATGTACAAACAACAAACCATCGACTATTCCACTGTCCCGAGGGTGATAGGTCTTCACGTCATACCCTTGTCACCTATTTAAATGACCTCAACATTCAAATTTTAATTTAACTTATTTATTGAAAATCAATGATTTTAATTTTTTTTTTTTAACTTAATATTCATTTACTTCAAGAAATCTAACTTTAAAATATGACTTTAATGCACTAGTCCACTTTATTTTTAATATACAATATGTAATTGACTGTGATATATTTGTTTGTATGTTTTTATCTTATATATTTTGCGCTGATCGCAATTTCAATTTAAATACTTATATACATACGCCTTCTACTGATTTGCATATGCAAATCATTAGCAATGTCGTCATTTGATATAATAATATCTATGTATATGCTAAGAATATTCGGAAAAAATACTAAAAAAAATTCTCTGTTATTAATTTGAAAACTACTACTAATTAGCTTTTAAATATTGTATTGTATTGTATTCGTTGTAAAATAATATTTACTCTCTTGTTATACTAACAATACCATTATTTAAATCATCGTTTATGGACTGGCCCAAAGGCTGCAATCAAGAACCTAGCGTTTACGACAGCCTTTTACCAATTGGCACCATCATTGTCGCTTTGTTATGAGCGTCAATTTTTAAGAAGAAGAAGAACTTTCTTATACACAATGAGAAAAATTCTCTCATCACTGACATTCAAATGATTGCTCAATTGACGGTCACTGTTCTTGTAGGGTAATTTATCGAAGCTTCTCCAATCAAAAAAAAATAATGTATCCAGGGAGATGGAGAATAAAAAAATAAGAGAAAAAATTTGCGGTCGCCCATATTTTCCGGGTTATGGGCCTCTGAATTTTTCCATCTAGATTTTTCCATCTTCTTTTCAGCTATTACATCGCATATATCATTCCTAAAAATTGTTTTCTTCTTCTTCCTTCTTCCAAACATCCTGCTAGGAATATTAACCTACCAGCTGCATTTATAAAAATTATTGCACTGCTTTATCATAGCACAGGGTGCATATGACAAAACCAACCATTTCTGAGATCCATTTATGGATCCAGAATGGGAGGGATCTTAATATTTTCGAAATCGTGATTTTCTTTAATTTTTCGGTATTTTGGGTATTTCTTAAAAATTCTCATAAAAGCTACCGATCTGGCTACCCTAGGCCGAACTCACCACTAACAACCACCTTTTGTACTAATTAGTTTTTTGTAGATCTGGCATCTCCTTTTACTGGAACGACCAGCTGATATAGCAAAGGAAGGCCAAAAGAGAAATTAAAAATACTACATATGTGTACAACGTTTCAATGGCGATCAGAATGGAGGTAAGTATGAATGAATTTACATAAAATAGCTTTTACCATAAATATATAAATTTTATAGTTTAATTAACCTATTTTTTTCAGGTGACGTATTTTTCCCTCGTATTACTGATATGGAAATTAAATTCATTCAGAATCCTATTAGTATCAACATATTACATTGGCGTCGACGTCGACGCAAGGCATATACTTTATCAAGTGCAACGGTGAGTAAAATTGTACTAATTGCACTTGGAAGCTATTAAAAAGATGGATTCTATTAACAAAAGATGGTTCTAGGTTGGCTACACTGCTATGGGTATTTTAATGGCGACCTCCTGCCCAACCGTATCGTACGAAATGATAAGTATGTAAAAAAATTTTAGCCAAAACCTTCTAACTAAATTTTTGATTAATAATCATTTGATATTTTTTTCTCTTTAGGAAAAACTATGGATAATTTGTGGGCTCAAGAACAAAAAGGTAAGCGTATAAAAAACAATCTTGCTAAATACGGATTTTTCTAACGTGTCTTACATTTTCCCTTCTGTAGATTCATCCTGCATACACGTTAGCTATTCTAGCAATAATCAACATGGAGCACCGGACAAAAAGATTAGTGGCAATTTTACTTAAGAAAAAGGTGATAGCTCTTAAGGTATATCTCTATGTATTTACTTACTACTAACAAAACTGCGGTGTTTTACTGTTTTTTTTTCTTCACTTTCTCATGGAAATAAAATACTTTTGCGAAAAAAAATATAAAAAGGTATCCTATATTGAGGCCAGGATGCTAAAGAATCTCCTTACCTAATTTTTCTAAAATCTATCCCGTAGTTTTTACGTGATGCGAACACAATAGAAAATCAGACACAATAGAAACTCAGACAAATAAAAGGATCTACTATTTTATTATATGTAGGTATAGACTACATTCTAAAAAACCAGCGGTTCTAAGCCAAAATGTACTTTTCCGTCATTCATTTTTTTATTGCGCTATTTGACAGGTTTTTTTATATTTGTGTTACTGAATTTTGACAATTTGTAACTTGTAAGCAAGTTTTATGTAGGTATTACCTATGATAACGGCGGAGAAATTAAAAAAAAAATTGCAAGTTGCTGACATCTGTATGCAATATAAATTGTTCATTTCAAGAGAGGTTAAAAGCAATTAAAAAAAATTTTCATTTACTATTACTACCACTTTATTTGCTCACTCTTTATGTAGACAACCATTTTTGCGACTCAACAACCCTAATTAATTCATATTCAGTCTTTTATTTTTGTAATGCAATCATACCGAAGCCGTCTAGCCACCAATCATTCACTTATGTACTCCTTCTATTTCACTAATTCCCTATTTTATTGTATATTTACAGACAATCTAACGCGAACTGAATCGCTTGGGCATGGTAATGGATTTTTTTTTTACATGCATCGACAGGCACAATTCGAGACGCTATGGAAGTTAGTGAAGTACCGATCATGCTTTCTTCTGCCTATGAATGTTACAATTGGAGCCGTAAGGCAGTGTAAATTCTACAGTATGTGATGCAGTGTGTGAGTACTAATATATATAATATATATTTTAAAACTATTTTCAAGGATAATAGTAGCTTAAAAGTGTTAATGTCATTAACTCCATGGGTTACTAAAATAATGGCATATCGCCAAAATAGTTGTAAAGTTCAAGATATTAAAACTTAAATTGAATATTTATTTCCCACCAAACCAAATATGTATATTGATTTTTTTCTGAAATCAGACTTGTCGTTCCGAATTCGTTAAGAAATTTCGGTAATCCATATAAAATCAAAATCGTCGTAACGAATTACAAAAATTGTAATAAATAAAAAGGAATTATAGAAAATACAAAAAGTAATTAATACATGCAAGATGGACAATTAAACTTGAATTGTTTACGGTAAAGTATTGCCTTGAATACCAAATCATTAACTAATCATTATATTTACTTATCTTTCAGAGAACCAAGTTGTTGCTTACACGGAGGTTCTCACAGAAAACATATTGCGATTTCCTACCTATTTGTCGTTGCGACTTTGTACTTAAATGTCGTTGCGTTTTCGTACCTTTATATCGTTACTATTTCGTAACTACACGTCGTTAAGATTCCGTTCCTACAAATCGTTGCGAAGTCGTGTCAACCCTTTCATATAAAAATCGTTACGGTTTCGGTAATATTTCGGTTCCGAAATCGGAAGATTTTGCCGATCAGTCGATATGAATTCATTATGAAATCGGAACATTTGGTTTGGTGGTTTATTTCATGAATGTTGACAAGCTTTGGAATTGAGTTTTTCTGTTCAACCTTTTGCGTTTCTAACAATTATTATACCCAGTGGCTTTTCGTTTTGGTTCGTTTCAGATTAAGATTTTAGCAAGCAGTAAAGAAAGTCAAATAAGATATCAAATTCCTATTTTTCTTTTTTTTTTTTAAATACTAGAAATAACTATACATTCTGTTTTTCTTAGTTAACTCTTTTTAAATAGATTTGATAAAATTTTAATGAAATTCCAAACCAAATAATCTTTAGTCTTTGGGGAAAACCTAAGATCTTAAAACATTTACAAATGAACCCTTTTAACTTATGCTACAGGATAGATTTGATTTCAATGTAATAAAGCTAGTCTGCTTAACGTATTTTTAAAATCCCTTTGAAGCTCCTATACTTTATTCAGGATAAATATTTGAAGCACTTAATACCAAGCAGGAAATGAATGACGATTGTTTCACCAGGACTCCTTAAATTGAATAGTGTCAGAAAGCCTATTCTAAAAGAGAGATCACACTGGGACTAAATCCACCACAGAATTATAGCTAATGCCTTAGTTCTGTGGCGGGAGATACCCCCTGCCATGACTCGAGTAATATAAGAAAAAAAAACGTACGTAAATCATAAGCAAAGCGAAGCTAATCCCACCCTTAAAAGAAAGAATTCGAAAAGAAGAGTATATTGGGTTAAAAATAAAAAGGAAAATCTAATAATAAAAATAAAAAATTTTAAACTGATTTAAAGGCAGTAGATATTTACTACAATCCATTCTTAGTTTTTCCTACATTGCCTTTAAACTACCTAAAAGAAAGTAAACTAAACGAAAAGAAAAGAACAAAATCCATTATTTTATCTAACAATTTTTCTCCTCCGCAGGTAATCGAAATTCAAGTGTACCTGTAATTGAGGGACAACAAAATATAAACTACTGATGGACACCTCTAAAAATAATTCAGGCGAGTCTGGTTCCACCCAAAAATGATATATAAAAAAAAAAATTATATATAAAAATAAAACTATTAACTATTACACAAAATGTTTTAATCTATAACTAAAGAAATACGTATTTCTTACAGGTATTATATCCAGCAAAAAGAAAACAACTATTATAAACATTAGCAGCAACAAATGGATCAACAATTTAAGTAACAATTTTCTTTGGGTAAGCTGTAGCATTTATATATATATATATATATATATATATATATATATATATATATATATATATATATATATATATATATATATTATTTACATACATATATCAATAGGTAATTATTTTATTAGTGTAAATTTTTATATATTCTGGTAAAATCTGTGTAGTTAACTATTTATAACGTCCTTATTCAACGCCTTAAGGTGGTACGTGAGTCGATGAACTTACTATAAGTCAAAATCGCGCTGCAACAATGACCGATCAATGTTTGCTCGCACTCATTGATTGATGAATATTTTACTTTTGCTCAACACGCTGTAAGATCGGACTCAGAAAGATGTTACTGCTCTAGGTGATTAACAACCACTAGCTTCTTAATGACAAAGTTCCGATAGTGCGAAAATGTGAATGCAATTTTGGAACAGTAACGGTTACACATGTAACCAATTTAGAAATGTAAGTTTTTGTTGAGCTAAACAAATATTCAGTCATTGTGAACAGCTATGATTCTGCCGATAGGTAAGACATGACCCATCGTACAGCTATCCACTACCAGAAAAATAATTACGAAAATTTAAAACATCTTATAAACTAATTTCAATAAGTAATGCAGAAAACTTTACAGACACTTGCTAAAAATGTAAACTCGATTTGCGCGAAATTTTCGACATTTATTGTTTCAGGTCTTTGCCGTGAAATATACCCAAAGACTTTCCCTTCAAATCTTCAACTTCGTAAAGGCTTTTTCCGACGGAATTGACGATCCGACACTTAAGAAATTTTCGCGCGAGTTTCGCGTTGAATCCGCGTTTGAAATCACTCTGCTGAAAATTTCGAATAGACTTCTTGTCCCGGGACAAATTTGACTACACGACAACGGGTGTTGTAGTTTCTTTCATTTCGCAGATAAGATTTGTGCAAAGTTTCTCGCAATTGCTGTCGTATTAGGGACATTTTTTCTGATTTGGTCACGACGTCTAGTTCAGGATCGCATAAACTTTTGAGCTTTCGGGCTAATTTATAAACACTGCCGTGGCCAATCATACTCATTCCGAACAGTGCAAAATATGGAGTAACTCCAATAGAAGTTTGTACTGATGACCTCAAAGAAAATTCAATCTCAGACAAATGTTTGTCCCACTCTGAATGATCGTCTTGCAGAAATGAGCGCACTGCTGACAAAATCGATTGGTTCACGCGCTCAGACGCGTTCGCCTGGGGCGAGTGTATCGCAGTTCGAATATGATTAATACCGAAGTTCTTTACTAAGTCAGCAAACTCTTTACTTACGAATTGTTTACCATTATCTGAGACAATTGTCTCCGCTACACTTCAGCTACTAAAAATTTTATTACACTTCGCGTGTTAGCTTTCGGTAAAGCTTTGAGTAGTAAAAACTTGGTTAAATGGTCGAGGACAATAAATATGAAACAATTCCCGTTTTTCGAGCGCGGGTATGGACCAAGAAAATCTATAAAAATTCGTTGAAATGGTCGTTCGCTGATGGATTCAGCACCCATAGGTGGACGTAAAGTGATATTCGCGGGTTTCGACTCTTTACAAATCTCGCAGCTAGCTACGAAATCGCGGACTTGGGTATTTAGATTTGGCCAGTAGAAAAATTCTTTGACCCTGCGTATAGTCTTTCCAATGCCTTCGTGACTAGCTTGCGGTGAGTTGTGCGACTTGTCAATAATGGTTTTGGTCAATTCATGAGGTACCCATAGTTTCCATGAGAAATCCTCATTTAAGACCAAACCATCATAAGGCCTTACTCTGTTATAGACAAAGCCATAAATTACTTTTAAGTCAGGCAACCGTTCAGAATTAGCCTCTATTGTAGAAACTAGTTCTAAATAATCGCTGGACTTAAAAGCACTTGAGCTAAGATCGACCAGTCCTTCTACATCTGCCGAGACTTCTTCCATTTCATAGCGCGATAGGGTATCGGATACTACACTTTGTTTCCCCTACCTATGCTCTTTCGTGAAATCATAAGATTGCAGATGTAGACTCCACCGAGCTAAACGGCCACTTAAGTCTTTATGTGACATAAGCCACTTAAGACTGCTGTGGTCGGTTATCACGGAGAAGGGCATAAGCTCTATATAGGGTCTAAACTTCTTAATCGCCAAGACCACTGCAAGACATTCGCGCTCAGTGACTGAATAGTTTTTCTGCGCCGGTGTCAACTTATGGGAGAAATAGGCAATTGGATGCTCTTCTCCAGAATCATCTTTCTGAAAAAGAACAGCTCCAATGCCTACATCTGACGCATCACATTGGACGTAAAAATGTCTTGAGAAGTCTGGGTGATTAAGTAGTGTGCTCGAAATCAGAGCATCCTTGAGTCGATCAAACGCGACTTTAGCGTCATCCGAAAACTTGAATTGCTTACCCTTCTTTAGCGTTTCAAAGATTGGAGCCGCAATGGTGGCATAGTCTGGTATAAATTTTCTATACCAGCCTGTTGCCCCCATGAAACCCCGCACTTGTTTCGCTGTGTTAGGATAAGCAAAACGAGTGATCGTTTCCACTTTAGCCGGATCAGGTTTTAATTTGCCTCCGCCTACAATGTATCCCAGATATCTCAACTCTTGGAAACAGAATTTAGATTTCGCTACATTGATGGTCAATCCTGCTACTGTTAGACTTTTAGCTACTCGTGCCAACAACTCCAAGTGTGTTGCAAAATCTGGAGAAACTATCAAGAGATCATCTAAGTAGACAAAACCTCTTTCACGAAGCATAACATGCAGCTGCGGCACTACATAACGTTGTTGCTGATACGGTGTTGGTACTTGCTGTTGCGGTTGTTGGTTACTCAGCACAATGTTTGGCGGTTGTAAAATTGGCTGTTGTAAAGCTGGGTATTGCAGATACGGCGTTTGACTCTGCACCGGCTGCAGATTGGACGCTAGTGGATTTTGTGGTAAGCCTTGTTGCGTATTATGATACCCTGCGGGTGATCTTGGTGGTCGTTGACTGCTAGGCCGACTATCTTGTAGCTGTAGAGTTACAGACAAGTTTTAAAAATTTTCGCCAGCACGCACATACTGCGGTGCTGTTACTAGCGGTTAGCATACGGTTTTGGGACTTGTAAAACACTATTTGGTGTAGATCTATCCCAGCCGATGAATGAGGTAAAACAGAGCCACTGCTGCTTACAGGTGGTTCTGAAGACGACCCTTGACCTTGTTGTGTAGAAGGATTCATGCCAGCCTGTGTCGTCATGTCTTGCTTTATTTCTAGTAAGGCCTGCTGAATTTTGTCATTCACTTCTCGCATGAGACGTGCTTAACATAGACCAACAGATGCTACTACCCACTGTTGTATATTACTTATATCAAAAGATCCGGTGATGGGATTATTTATGTTACCTTCACTTACCTCTCGGCGGATATTTTGGGCGGTAACACTCAATAAATCCAGCACAAACTGGATTACTCACTATTGTAAACGTTGTTGTTGTAGTTGTTGTAGCAATCGAGCTGGATGACGGATTTGTTTGAGTCGGTACGACTGATATGGTAGACGCATTCGTTCCACCAACAGCACCAGCGCTGGTCGTTGGCGCATTATTGTCTTCAGTCAACATCTGGCTGGCGCGACAAATTAATACCATCAAGACGAAATTAATGCCAAAAATAATAAAAATAAGAATAAGAATACAAAAAAAAAATCGAAAACAGTTCAATGATGGGGACTGCCTAGAGCAAAAAAAGGATTTAAGACAACTTCTAAATGCCTTAATTAAATGAAAAATATACCTATAGCTAGATACAATATGCTTAAAGAAAAAAAAAAGGTAAAACAAACAAATAAAATCGATTAAAAAAAAACGCTATCTGGAAATAAAAACAAGATGTGCCTACCTCAAATGTAAAATAGGACAAAGGCCAAGTACAAAATGCCAAAATATATAAAAAAATAAAAGTATGAAAAATAAAAATAAAAAAATGCCCTAATGCCAATAAAGGGTAGACTTCAAGCAAAATCCCAAATGCCTAAAGTATAGAAATAAAAAGTAAAAAGAATAAAAAAAACGAAACCAATTCGGCGAAATCGATTTTAGAAATAGAAAAATTTTAATAATAATAAAATAAAAATAATAAAATAAAATAAAAAAAAATAAAATGCTTAAATCAAACAAAAACTGAAGGCAAACCCAGGACACCTATAGTAAAGAAAAATACCCAAAAATAATGAAAAAGGTTAACGCAAATGTAAAATAAATTAAACAAAGAAAATACAATCGATGCAAAGGATACGTTATTCCTAAACTCAGAAGAAATCAAAACTTTTCTAATTCTTTTCAAAATCAAAAAGGTACAGAAAATAAGTTGAATAATAACTAGGCGGCAGTTAGTTAGTATACTATGTGATATTCTCTTGTGTGTGTCAGAACTACCAAAACAAAAAAAAAAAAAAAAAATTCGTTTTTTTTTAAATTTTCAATTCTCGTTTATTTTTTTAAACTTAAGCGTCAGCTTCTCGAAACAAACAGAACAAAAAACTCAACGAACAAATAAAAATATGATGCCATTCAGATACACAGTTGCATTTCTTATTTATAACAGGGTTACAGCTCGGCCTATTCTGACCCTAAATCGTCCTCGATTTCGTTGGTGGATTCATCTAGGGTTGGACAACTGCTACACCACGGCTTGATTTTATCGGCAGAATAAACTGAAGAAAATTTACGATTAGATATTTGAATTCCTGGAACGTCTTCTATCAAATAGCGATCATTTCCCAGAACTTTAGAAATAATGTACGGGCCCCGGAATTTCGGTTCAAGTTTTCTCGAATCACCGGTGGCAGGAGGCTCATTTTCAATTACGACTATATCACCTACATCATACTGCTTTGGCGTTGCATGTTTAGAATTAAAACGGTCCTCCCATTTTTTTCTTTCCTTTCGAATATTCTCTACGGCAAGATTACGTTTGTCTGCTATTGGTAATGCGTTTTCGACTACGTCGTCATGAATGGCTGCGATCAAGTAGTTGCTGGATATATCACGTAGTTCAAAATCAAACACAAGTTCGTTGGGCGTAAAGCCAGATGTTGAGTTTTTTTTGTGAATTTACGGCCCATTGGAGCTCACGTAATGTTAGATCCCAATCTTTTGGATCTTCGACTGTCGTTCTGATGTATGAAAGGATGGTTTGATTTGCACGTTCCACCTGCCCATTAGCTCTCGGAGTACGAACAGCAGTTTTAATATGTTTTATAGAATTTTCAGCACAAAAATCTTCGAATTTATTAGACGTGAAAGCGGAACCTCGGTCACTGACGATAAATTTAGGGAGACCGAAATAAGTTGTTATTTCGTTCAAGGTGTTGATAACGGACGTAGTCTTGGTATTTCTTACGGCTTTTACAATCAAATATTTGCTAAATGAATCCGATATTGCTAAAACGTAGCAATAACCTCTTTTGCTTTTCGTAAACGGACCCAAGTGGTCGATATGGACGGTTTGAAATGGGATTGGTTGCACATCACTGTAGTGTAAACGGGCCTCAGACTTCCCAGATCGGTTTTTATTGTAACAGCAGCTTATGCAACTAGCAATATAATCCTTCGTATATTTTCTGATTTTCGGGAACCAAAATTTTTGTTGAATTCGCTGAACTGTCTTGTCTAGACCAAAATGGCCCATATCGTCGTGAGAGTATTTGACAATTCTCCAACGGATGTGTTTGGGGATAACTAATTTCAAACCATTGTCGTCTTTTCGATAAAGTCGATGATTACGTAAACAGAACTCGGATTTTATTTGTTTTTCCTGATCAGATCTTAAATCACCTTTGAGTACGGCCATAATATTCATTAGCTTTTCATCCTTTAGTTGTATCGTAACCACCCAGTCTTCAACCTCAGCAGTAACCTTCATTATAAAACCAGCTGGCTCAATTTCATTGGGCGGCTTATCTGGAATACGGCTTAGTGCATCAACGTGTGACATACGGTTTCCTTCGCGATGAATAAGGGTAAAATCAAACTCCTGCAGACGCATCCACCATCTGGCTATTCGTGGTTTGAGCTCCTTGTGAGCTTTTACTTTAGCAACTGCTGAACAATCAGTAACCAAACGAAAAGGTTTTCCCAACAGATAAATTCTGAATCGGTCGAGGGCTTCAACTACGGCAAGGGATTCAAGCTCATAACTATGATACCTACTTTCGGCATCAGTACAGTGACGACTGTAATAAAACACTGGTTTCCACTGTTTACCATTTTCCGACTGCAACAACATACCGGCGAGACCTATACTACTCGCATCTGTGTGGACTTCATGGTGGGCATTACTGTTGTAAAGTGCTAAAACTGGTGCTTTCGTTAAAACCTCTATGAGTTTTTCGAACGACTTCTGCTGATCGGTACCCCAACAAAAATTTTCATTTTTGCGTAGCAACATAGTAATTGGCCTTGAGATTATCGAATAATCCTGGACGAATTTTCTAAAGAAGCCTGTTAAGCCTAGGAATCTTCTCACTTCAGTTATGCTTTTCGGGGGACTAAAATTTTGTATGGCACTTATTTTCTCATCACCAGGTCGTATACCATTTATGTCAATTATATGTCCAAGGTAGGAAATTCTTGTGGCGAGGAAAACACATTTATTAAATCGTAGTGTAAGTCCACCTTCGGTCAAGATCGTTAAGAATCTATCCAGACGTTCTAAACCCTCCTCAACTGATTTGCTGGGAATTACGATGTCATCTAGATAAGCTAAAACTTCACCCGGCAGCATTTTAGATACGAGCCTATTGACCGCACTCTGGAAGACTGCGGGAGCGTTCACGAGCCCGAAAGGCATGCGATTATATTCAAAATGACCATCATGAGTAACAAAAGCGGTGTATTTCTTTGACATTTCTTCGACTTCTATTTGATGATATCCCATGCGAAGGTCCAGTGTTGAAAAAAAAACATTTCCAGATAGCTGGGCAAACTGCTCATCCATAACCGGCATCGGGTAGGGCGTTTTTGACGTTATAGCGTTTAATTGTCGGTAGTCGACACACATTCGGTGTTCCCCGTTGCTTTTATTAACTAGGACGACAGGTGATGCATACGTTGAATCACTCGGACGGATAATCTCGTTTTTAAGTAAATCGTTCGTGATATTCGTTAAAATTGAACGTTTTGCGAATGGGACTCTATAAGGCTTCGACTGAACTGGTTTATCGGAGGTCAAACGAATCTCCATTTTGGCGACGTTGCACTTCCCCAATTGGGATGTGTCTTCTGCGAAACAAGTCCGATGTTTAAAAAGTAATTCTTCCAATTTGACTCGCTCAGGCGGCTTCAACTGTTCATTTTTATTCATTAATTCAGATTTAATTTCATTAATTCGTTCTAAACGACAATCAGCATCTTCAATAATTAGACGTTTGCCCTTTCCGCACAAAATATCTCTACCTAATAGAATATTTTCATTTAAGAATTCATCGTTTACAACAAGTAGGTCCAATTCGAAAGAATTTTCATCTACGACTAAAACTGTAGGCACTTTATTCGTGCATTCGTATTTACCACCCCCAAAACCTTCTAAAATTACTTTTGTTTGATATTCATTACCGACTGTAGGGGCATACGATTTGCGGATTAATGACCTGGTACTACCTGGGTCTACAAATGCGGCAGTCTTGTGTCCATTAACAGTAACATCTTTAACAATTTCGTTGTCAACTGAATGTAAATTAATTTTATTAATGGTGGCTTTCGAAGTTAATTTCTGTTGACACTCTTCGGTGGGGTGTGTTGTACGTTGACAAATTTTGCATCTGGGTTTTCTTGACGGTTCAGGACAATTTACAGAAAAATGTCCAAGTTGTGAACAGTTGTAGCATTTGATTTTGCTTAACGAATTTTCATTATTGATCTTACCCATCTTTGCGTTGGCGGCATGTTCCTTATTTGACGCCGTTGATTTAGCAGGTCTCTGTACTGTTGCGTTAAAACTTATAATGTCATTATAGTTGCAATAATTTATAATGTCTTTCAATAATTGGTTACACGAATAATATTCATTTGAAATTTTCTTCCTTAAATTAGGTTCATTGATACCGTTTATTATGTGTCTAGCGATGGCTGATTCGGGCAGACCACCTCTGGTACCTAGAGCAAACATCTTAAAATAATATTCCTGCGGTGGCTCATCTGGACGTCGTTTCGAATGACACATTTTGATGTGGATGTCAGCAACATTTTCCACGCAAGGAAAATCATTCAAAAACTTTTCTACAAACTGTTGCCACGTATTAAAAACAATTTGTAACGAATCAACCCAATATTTAGCAGCACCTTGCATCTTTTGTTGTACCGCGAATATAAGGTTGTAATCATTCCACCCGTAAGCTGCCTTTAGAACGTTGACACGCTTAACAAATTGGAAAGAGTTCAAAGAGTCTTCCAATGATGGATTAAATTCTGGTAAAATTCCTACCATTTCCCGTACGTCGCCATAAAGACGTGAATTATTGTTGCCACAGAATGTGTGTTGTTGTTGTTGTATTTGTTGTTCATAAACATTGAATGGTGGTTGGTGGTACGGTTGTTGACCTGCAGAATATGATGCTGCGCCGTTTGACAAAATATTCGGTGGGTGAGCACCTGTAACAAAACACGTTGCTTGTCGCGGCATTCCTACGTTGGTTTGCGCATGCTCGTGTTGTCTATTAACCATACGCGGCACGTCGGACGAGGCACTAAATGATGGTTGGCAGGCGCCTACGTTATAATATGGCGGTTGCTGCTGTCGTACCGAGCTACTAATTATGTTTTGTGATACATAAGGTAACATACCTGGTTTATAAATCTGTTGTGGTGACGTTTGCTGAATTTGTGGAGATTCCACATTACCTTGTTGAACAAATTGGCTTATGTGATGACCTTCACTGAGCTGGTTGCTTGATGTGGTAACCGGATGCATGTTTCCGTATGGAACTCCATCGCGCACTGGAGAACCTTCGAGAGATGCAAAAGTCTGTAGTGGCGATGACGATTCCGCAGGCTGAAATCTTAACGACACTGCTCGCATTTCAGCTATTGTTTTTTCCAATTGTATAACTCGTTCTGCCATTGTTTGTGCGTTTTGTGTTTCACCACATGCTTCTAAACGTTCAATTAGTTGTTTCTTTTTTCCCGTACATGAAACACCGAATTCTCTACATTTAGATTGTAGGTCTTTAACCGTCATGCCTCGAAAATTTTCCATGTTTTTTTTTTTTTTTTTTGTAACGTTTTTCGATTTTTCTAGGTATATCCCACTTCTGAAATATGTCAGAACTACCAAAACAAAAAAAAAAAAAAAAAATTCGTTTTTTTTTAAATTTTCAATTCTCGTTTATTTTTTTAAACTTAAGCGTCAGCTTCTCGAAACAAACAGAACAAAAAACTCAACGAACAAATAAAAATATGATGCCATTCAGATACACAGTTGCATTTCTTATTTATAACAGGGTTACATGTGTGTATTTTTTTTTTAATATATTTTTAACTATTTTTCAGGAAGACTCCAAAAAGACGTCAAAAATAAAATGAAAAGGTTTGGCAGAACTAGTGGTCCTTGCAATCATTAAAGAAAGGTTTAAGTGCTGCAACAAAAAGTGTAGATATTGTCCTCTGCTAAACGGACTAGCACTCTTCCTTCTCCAAAGTTTCAATTCAACCCGAGTATGAAATTCGTAAGCAAAAGTGAGTAAGGTTATTTGCCACTATTCTATGGGCTATTGTTTGTTGAAAGCTAAACAAGGGTTTTCTTAATCATTTCCTCTCAGCCCGAGCAATTAAAACTCTATTCCAACATCTTATTTGATGTTTAACTTATCTAAGCCTCAGGTTGATGAAAAATGATTTAGACTTCTAAATCTACAAATCCTTATGACCATACCACCCACGCCATATGTCGCAACGCGAACCTAGGTACCGAGCCTTGGGTTTCGGGACTTACATATGTGTGAGTGGAATGTGCCATAAAGCTTTGGCAGATTCGACAAGACTAAATAACAAAAGTTACTATTTTTCCCTGTTGGAACACGTCGCATAGCAAGGGACTCTTGGATTACCTTACTGACGTACGCGTCCAACAAAAGGAAAAAGAAAAAACAAAAAAAAGTAAAATACAAACGGAATTGCGTCTCCTTGGACTTGCTTCGGGCCCCGCGTTAGGCGCCATTTTTGTAGCCACTGCTGTCGCAAAATAAACTAAGTATGTTGCCAGATGGTTGACCGCGCTGGCATGCTGGCGTTTTGCACCGGCTAGGGCTCGCCGACTTGGAATGGTTATTTTGCCAACTCATCCGGTTTATTTGCAGCTACAGAAAAAATCATGCCAGCTGAGCTAAAGGAAATTAAATAAATAAATGAGGCCCGAAGCAAGTTCGTCCACTCCTGTTCGTTTTCATACACACACGCAGAAAATATCACCTTGGCTGGTGTTCTGCCAGGAATCGTTCTCACCCTCTTGACGCTAAAGGAAGGCTTCACCGTGGCATCATAATTTAAATTAGGCTTTAGATGCCCCAAAAACTGCCTTGCAACCCTTAACCTTCCGCTACTTACTGCACTATATTGGACCTAAACCGTCATATTAAAATTCAAAAACCGTGAAAATTTCTATTTCATATTAAGTGAGAACATTTTTTTTTGGTTATATTATTAAGAGTCGATTTCAAATTTACATTAATTATTAATTCAATTCAGATTGAAAAAAAAGTACGTATGTATGTATTTAGTTGGAGAGGAATTTAATAAAGCTAACTAAAGGGGTTAATTTATTCACAAATCTTAAGATTTTCTTTAAATAAGACACAAATTGAATTATTCAATTAATCTTCCGCTTTTTTACAATTTTATCTTCTCCTTTAAGGTTTCGTAGGATTCTTCTATTTTCAGGTTTCTTATCTGTTCAGGTTTCCTCTCTTTTCAGGTTTCTTCTCTTTTCAGGTTTTGCAGGTACTTCGCCTTGGAGGCAGAGCCGCTTATTTTGTTAGTTATAGGATCGTCCGTCCGTCTAGTTGTCTAAGTACGGGTTTTTACTGTATGTATTTTTAAGGAAGACAAATTAATAAACTTAGGACAAGGACTCCCTGACGCGATAAAACGGATGCTAATAGGCCTGAGCTCACCCTACGAACGCGCACTCCCGGCTTTTATTACCAGAGGACTGGAGTTTCTTTCGGTAAATGAAATGTGTGTTCCCTAATTATAAACATTACCAAGCTAAATATATATAAATTAATGAAATTCGTCCGTAGGTCGTCTGTAGATCCTGTACAAAAGTCTGATGTGAGTTACCTGCACTACCTAGGACTGGTGGTGCCTGCTGCAAATGCTGCGGTTTTGTCCCTCGTTGGATGTGACTGCTGCTGAAGGTTTGTTTCGGTTTTAGTTTTACTTTTCTTATTGTTTTATTTGTACTTTAAATTTGTTTGGTTTCTTTCTCTTTTTGATTTTAAATTTAAATCTATTTAGCTTCTGCTGTTGTATTTGTGTTATATGTATTATTTTTATAAAAGTTTTAATAAAAATCACGAACAAAACTTTTAGTATTTTCTTAATAGTTTTGATCACAATATGCACTTGGAGTTTATTTCAGTTTTTTATTTTTTTGACGATTTTAAAGTATTTATTTTTTTCTACCAAACCTCAGTCACATCTTCTACCGGAAACCCAAAAAGCAAAAAAGAGGCGGAAACAAGTTTGGTTCCCCTCTTCTTCCTTGTTGGGAAGCCAAAATATCCCCTTTCTAGATTTTTCCATCTTCTTTTCAGCTATTACATCGCATATATCATTCCTAAAAATTGTTTTCTTCTTCTTTCTTCTTCCAAGTAGGTGATTAAGTAGTGTGCTCGAAATCAGAGCATCCTTGAGTCGATCAAACGCGACTTTAGCTTCATCCGAAAACTTGAATTGCTTACCCTTCTTTAGCGTTTCAAAGATTGGAGCCGCAATGGTGGCATAGTCTGGTATAAATTTTCTATACCAGCCTGTTGCCCCCATGAAACCCCGCACTTGTTTCGCTGTGTTAGGATAAGCAAAACGAGTGATCGTTTCCACTTTAGCCGGATCAGGTTTTAATTTGCCTCCGCCTACAATGTATCCCAGATATCTCAACTCTTGGAAACAGAATTTAGATTTCGCTACATTGATGGTCAATCCTGCTACTGTTAGACTTTTAGCTACTCGTGCCAACAACTCCAAGTGTGTTGCAAAATCTGGAGAAACTATCAAGAGATCATCTAAGTAGACAAAACCTCTTTCACGAAGCATAACATGCAGCTGCGGCACTACATAACGTTGTTGCTGATACGGTGTTGGTACTTGCTGTTGCGGTTGTTGGTTACTCAGCACAATGTTTGGCGGTTGTAAAATTGGCTGTTGTAAAGCTGGGTGTTGCAGATACGGCGTTTGACTCTGCACCGGCTGCAGATTGGACGCTAGTGGATTTTGTGGTAAGCCTTGTTGCGTATTATGATACCCTGCGGGTGATCTTGGTGGTCGTTGACTGCTAGGCCGACTATCTTGTAGCTGTAGAGCCACAGACAAGTTTTAAAAATTTTCGCCAGCACGCACATACTGCGGTGCTGTTACTAGCGGTTAGCATACGGTTTTGGGACTTATAAAACACTATTTGGTGTAGATCTATCCCAGCCGATGAATGAGGTAAAACAGAGCCACTGCTGCTTACAGGTGGTTCTGAAGACGACCCTTGACCTTGTTGTGTAGAAGGATTCATGCCAGCCTGTGTCGTCATGTCTTGCTTTATTTCTAGTAAGGCCTGCTGAATTTTGTCATTCACTTCTCGCATGAGACGTGCTTAACATAGACCAACAGATGCTACTACCCACTGTTGTATATTACTTATATCAAAAGATCCGGTGATGGGATTATTTATGTTACCTTCACTTACCTCTCGGCGGATATTTTGGGCGGTAACACTCAATAAATCCAGCACAAACTGGATTACTCACTATTGTAAACGTTGTTGTTGTTGTTGTTGTTGTAGCAATCGAGCTGGATGACGGATTTGTTTGAGTCGGTACGACTGATATGGTAGACGCATTCGTTCCACCAACAGCACCAGCGCTGGTCGTTGGCGCATTATTGTCTTCAGTCAACATCTGGCTGGCGCGACAAATTAATACCATCAAGACGAAATTAATGCCAAAAATAATAAAAATAAGAATAAGAATACAAAAAAAAAAATCGAAAACAGTTCAATGATGGGGACTGCCTAGAGCAAAAAAAGGATTTAAGACAACTTCTAAATGCCTTAATTAAATGAAAAATATACCTATAGCTAGATACAATATGCTTAAAGAAAAAAAAAAGGTAAAACAAACAAATAAAATCGATTAAAAAAAAACGCTATCTGGAAATAAAAACAAGATGTGCCTACCTCAAATGTAAAATAGGACAAAGGCCAAGTACAAAATGCCAAAATATATAAAAAAATAAAAGTATGAAAAATAAAAATAAAAAAATGCCCTAAGGCCAATAAAGGGTAGACTTCAAGCAAAATCCCAAATGCCTAAAGTATAGAAATAAAAAGTAAAAAGAATAAAAAAAACGAAACCAATTCGGCGAAATCGATTTTAGAAATAGAAAAATTTTAATAATAATAAAATAAAATAAAAAAAAATAAAATGCTTAAATCAAACAAAAACTGAAGGCAAACCCAGGACACCTATAGTAAAGAAAAATACCCAAAAATAATGAAAAAGGTTAACGCAAATGTAAAATAAATTAAACAAAGAAAATACAATCGATGCAAAGGATACGTTATTCCTAAACTCAGAAGAAATCAAAACTTTTCTAATTCTTTTCAAAATCAAAAAGGTACAGAAAATAAGTTGAATAATAACTAGGCGGCAGTTAGTTAGTATACTATGTGATATTCTCTTGTGTGTGTATTTTTTTTTTTTAATATATTTTTAACTATTTTTCAGGAAGACTCCAAAAAGACGTCAAAAATAAAATGAAAAGGTTTGGCAGAACTAGTGGTCCTTGCAATCATTAAAGAAAGGTTTAAGTGCTGCAACAAAAAGTGTAGATATTGTCCTCTGCTAAACGGACTAGCACTCTTCCTTCTCCAAAGTTTCAATTCAACCCGAGTATGAAATTCGTAAGCAAAAGTGAGTAAGGTTATTTGCCACTATTCTATGGGCTATTGTTTGTTGAAAGCTAAACAAGGGTTTTCTTAATCATTTCCTCTCAGCCCGAGCAATTAAAACTCTATTCCAACATCTTATTTGATGTTTAACTTATCTAAGCCTCAGGTTGATGAAAAATGATTTAGACTTCTAAATCTACAAATCCTTATGACCATACCACCCACGCCATATGTCGCAACGCGAACCTAGGTACCGAGCCTTGGGTTTCGGGACTTACATATGTGTGAGTGGAATGTGCCATAAAGCTTTGGCAGATTCGACAAGACTAAATAACAAAAGTTACTATTTTTCCCTGTTGGAACACGTCGCATAGCAAGGGACTCTTGGATTACCTTACTGACGTACGCGTCCAACAAAAGGAAAAAGAAAAAACAAAAAAAAGTAAAATACAAACGGAATTGCGTCTCCTTGGACTTGCTTCGGGCCCCGCGTTAGGCGCCATTTTTGTAGCCACTGCTGTCGCAAAATAAACTAAGTATGTTGCCAGATGGTTGACCGCGCTGGCATGCTGGCGTTTTGCACCGGCTAGGGCTCGCCGACTTGGAATGGTTATTTTGCCAACTCATCCGGTTTATTTGCAGCTACAGAAAAAATCATGCCAGCTGAGCTAAAGGAAATTAAATAAATAAATGAGGCCCGAAGCAAGTTCGTCCACTCCTGTTCGTTTTCATACACACACGCAGAAAATATCACCTTGGCTGGTGTTCTGCCAGGAATCGTTCTCACCCTCTTGACGCTAAAGGAAGGCTTCACCGTGGCATCATAATTTAAATTAGGCTTTAGATGCCCCAAAAACTGCCTTGCAACCCTTAACCTTCCGCTACTTACTGCACTATATTGGACCTAAACCGTCATATTAAAATTCAAAAACCGTGAAAATTTCTATTTCATATTAAGTGAGAACATTTTTTTTTTGGTTATATTATTAAGAGTCGATTTCAAATTTACATTAATTATTAATTCAATTCAGATTGAAAAAAAAGTACGTATGTATGTATTTAGTTGGAGAGGAATTTAATAAAGCTAACTAAAGGGGTTAATTTATTCACAAATCTTAAGATTTTCTTTAAATAAGACACAAATTGAATTATTCAATTAATCTTCCGCTTTTTTACAATTTTATCTTCTCCTTTAAGGTTTCGTAGGATTCTTCTATTTTCAGGTTTCTTATCTGTTCAGGTTTCCTCTCTTTTCAGGTTTCTTCTCTTTTCAGGTTTTGCAGGTACTTCGCCTTGGAGGCAGAGCCGCTTATTTTGTTAGTTATAGGATCGTCCGTCCGTCTAGTTGTCTAAGTACGGGTTTTTACTGTATGTATTTTTAAGGAAGACAAATTAATAAACTTAGGACAAGGACTCCCTGACGCGATAAAACGGATGCTAATAGGCCTGGAGTTTCTTTCGGTAAATGAAATGTGTGTTCCCTAATTATAAACATTACCAAGCTAAATATATATAAATTAATGAAATTCGTCCGTAGGTCGTCTGTAGATCCTGTACAAAAGTCTGATGTGAGTTACCTGCACTACCTAGGACTGGTTGTGCCTGCTGCAAATGCTGCGGTTTTGTCCCTCGTTGGATGTGACTGCTGCTGAAGGTTTGTTTCGGTTTTAGTTTTACTTTTCTTATTGTTTTATTTGTACTTTAAATTTGTTTGGTTTCTTTCTCTTTTTGATTTTAAATTTAAATCTATTTAGCTTCTGCTGTTGTATTTGTGTTATATGTATTATTTTTATAAAAGTTTTAATAAAAATCACGAACAAAACTTTTAGTATTTTCTTAATAGTTTTGATCACAATATGCACTTGGAGTTTATTTCAGTTTTTTATTTTTTTGACGATTTTAAAGTATTTATTTTTTTCTACCAAACCTCAGTCACATCTTCTACCGGAAACCCAAAAAGCAAAAAAGAGGCGGAAACAAGTTTGGTTCCCCTCTTCTTCCTTGTTGGGAAGCCAAAATATCCCCTTTCTAGATTTTTCCATCTTCTTTTCAGCTATTACATCGCATATATCATTCCTAAAAATTGTTTTCTTCTTCTTTCTTCTTCCAAACATACTGCTAGGAATATTAACCTACCAGCTGCATTTATAAAAATTATTGCACTGCTTTATCATTCAAAGGGTGCACATGACATATTTCATGTGCAGAAATGTACCTGTTACAGTTTTATTATTTGTGTAGATATATTTTTTTCATCTATTTGTGCTTCTGTCAATACGTCTCATGCATCCTAAATAAATGTCTTCAAAATCTAAAAAATTGTTTTTGATTTTATAATCAATTAAAAAAAGTTTTCAGCAGTAAGCAAACAAGTTTTTAAAAGTTAGACATTACAATTTTCAACAATTTTTGCATTTCATTTTATAAATTTTCAACTTCTTTACTCTTGCCTTTATTTATGTTGTTAATAACTCCTAAAATATATTTTTAATAACTTAGGTACATTTTATTTATGGAATACATAACTTAAAATTAACTTGGCGTTGTCAATATTATCAATATTTGATGCAAATGAAAAAAAAAAAATCTGTACTGTCTTTAATGGTTCGTACATCTCTTAAATCCTTACAACAGCTTTTGAAATTACCAACAAGTCTGACAACATTTTTTTGATTTTACTTCTAATAGACTTAAAATACATATTCTTACGTTTTTAGTTTACGTTGGGTTCTTTTAATTGCAAAATAAATACACACTGTTATTATTTTTACTGTAAGTCACTTTCTTTATTAATACCACTGTTCAGAAATACAGCAAACTGTTAAACACTCTTAAAATTTTACAACTTAACTCTTTGACTTTTAAATTAATACTGCCATACTACTCGCCAGCACGATTCGCTTATATAGGTGATTTAAAACCACCAGAATGTTCTATTCCAGACAGATCTGGCAGGTTCGATTGTTATTGCTCTTGTTTTCTGTTTGTGTGTGTTCGTTTATTTCTTTATACCTGTTTGTGTGGTTGTTTATTTGTTTATGCTTGTATTTATATATGTGGCTGTGTATTTAACTGATGAGTGTTTATTTAATGTGTGTGTGTATATGCGAATGTTTGTTTAAGGCGTTACTTTTTATTGTTTGTTTTTTTTTCTTTCGTCATTGTAAGAAAACAAACCATTTATGTTGTTGTTGTTCGAGAGTATTGTGGTTCAGAGCCTATAATGAATAAATTCTTCTTTCGTAACAGTATTATCAAATTGGTTGCACCTCCTCATCAAGGTTTCTACCGATGATGGAAGTTTCATACAAGCGTAAGAAAACAACGCTAAAGAATGAAAGTCGTATTTTATTATTAACAAGTTATTGTTGTAATTTTTCAAAAGCTGTGCTGAGTTCAAGGTTGCTTTAACAGTAAAAGTTTTGCAAATTTTGAATTATTTAAAATCGTCAAAATTAGGGTATAAATTGTTCCATCGTCAGTCATTTTTAGGACCCTAAATCGTCAAATGTGGCATCTATGGTTGGTGTAAGAAATAAGACAAGGCGAATCCATTTATCAGGTGAAAGCGAGACGACAACAAATACAACAATAAAAAACATTATTTTGTTTGGTCCATGGTATAATAAACAGGTAAAACTGTTAGAACAGCTGTTTAAATTTGCTTATCTGGAAATGTCAAACCTTGTATACAACTCTGTTCGCGCACTTAAAAATTAGTAATAATTTCTAAAAAAATATAGTTTTTTTTTATATTAATCAGTGTATTGTGAACTAATTGCTGTATTTTATTCAATCCTTAATTTAACTTGCAATGTTTACTTAAGGAAAAGAAAAAATATGTATGTTTTTTAAGTAAGACTTTTCAACTAAATTTAAATCAGTTCTCGTAGACGGAAATTTGGTATTCGGCATAACCTGAAGACAATAAAATAACATGCTTGATCCTGCTGCTAGGGCCTTAGGCAGGCAGCCCACTCAATTCCTGACTTGCTTAAAACAGTAATATCGACTTGGCTCTTTAGATTTAGTACACAAGTACGTCATAGTTATTTAGGTGTCCTTCCTATATCTGCAGGGTTCCTGTATATCTACAGAGCTTCTAAATGAAGGCGAAACCTACACAGCAGTCGTGTATTGGAACCCATAATGTAAGGGCTCTTTAGAAGAATGACATTTTACCTTGGTTATCTTTATATTGTGGCTTGTACAGGTGAATAACCAAAATAACTTTGAAAACTGAACTTAAGCAATTTTAATCTGGATCAAAATGATTTTGGTGCTTAATCTTTATAAATTTTAACTTTTAAATTAAATATCATTACTTATGTTAAACAAATATAAAATAAATATTTAAAACCTTTTATTGAAAACGCTTGCTTTTACATATAATTTATTTTAATTACTTAAAAAAGAATACAGTTTTAATTTTTATTACAATGTTTAATTTTTTTTTTTTTTTTTTTTGTATAATAAGTAATTTGTCTTAGAAGTGTTTGCGAACACAACTCATGTTATATATATTTTTCTTTACATTTTAGTAAAATATTTTGACACATTCGGGCAAAAACAGGTTGCTTAGTTTTTTTGAATTTGCCTTGCATATACCTGCATTATTATACCATGGTTTGGTCTGCAGCCTCTGTTAATTAATTAATATAAAAGAAAAATGTAAAAAAATAGCTGTTCGCTTACTTTCGAAGCAGAAACCAAAATGAACTTTGTGGCAGAAACTTCCAACATTTATGAAAAATATTGAAATGAATTATTTTTTACACAATAACACAATAATAATTTAAGGGCTTGTTAATCTTATGTGTAAAGATCCCTGAAAGATGTTAAAACGACCTACATACAATGTTTCTAGAGCTGCTGGCTGCATGACTAGCAAATAGCAAAAAATTAAGAAGAAAAAAGAACTAAAAAAATAAAAAACAATTAAAATAAAAGCATAAAAAAGAATCTGCTGCCATATTCTGTAATTCTCGTAGCTAATCTATCGCTAAAATTCTAAAAATGCACAAACAAATTATGAATGTTGTTGTAAGAATACTCGTAATTTGTTGGTGCATTTTTAGAATTTTAGCGATAGATTTAGCTACGAGAATTACAGAATATGGCACCTGGACCCACCGCAGCTCATTTAAATTGTTGTAAAAATTTGTGTATGTGTTATTGTGTTGTGTATTAAAATTTTAAAATAAAAAATCAACATAATTTAATTTTTTCATTTCAATTTTGTTTTCAATATTGTTTCTAAATAACCATATCCAAAACAAAGAGAATACAAGAGGTGAAACGGCTTATAAACAGGACGACAAAAAATACTAATTCAACCCGTCTCTTTCACACGTTGATTAGTTTTCTTTTGTGTATACACTTTTCTATTATTCTCGGTGTGGTTTTATTGAATGATGTTTCTCTGGGAATAGTGAACTCGTAACTTGCCATGTGGAATTCATGCTAAGAGACGCAGTGGAGATAGTTAGATCATTACAGGAAGAATTGCGACCAAAATGGATGTGTTCACCAGTGTTTAACAGAATTAAGTCATTTAGCTCCAAAAATTCTACTATTTTACTACCCCGGCAGTCGGTGGGTTTCCCTCCTCCAAACCTCGCTGTGGGCGTTAAAGTCGCCACATATCATTATCTGAGAATTAGTTGTTGAGTTTAGTATTGATTGTAGTTGATTAAAAATCGGTTTACAGTTTGAGTAGTTGGGTGGGATATATATACTGAATATAGAAAAGTTGCCATTTGCAATGGTAATCTCACAACCACAGACTTCCAAGGCACCAGCTGTACGTTGTAGGGTTATTTGTTTAAAAAGTAGGTTTTTATGTACCACGATTGCAACACCTTCCCCTCGTGCGTTTCACTTACGGTCGGAGCGAATGACATTGTAGTTATGTATATGAAAATTATCACTGGGAATCAGGAAGGTCTCCGACAGGCAGGCAATAGATATATTGTTGGTATAGAGGTATTGTTGAAGTTGATGTTTTTTATTGCGAATGCTAATACAGTTATGTTGAATTATCTTCATTAACAAGACTTAATAGAATTGATTTACATAGGGATTTAAAATCCTCTTGATCTTGATTTGTGTTACTATTCTCTATTTTCTCCATAATTGTAGATAAGAAAGACTTTACAGCCTTCATATCTCCGTCGACGCGTTTGGTGTTTTTGGCAAAAGTTTCACGGATCCTCGAACAGAGTGCATTATCTGCTGAAGATTTACGTTTCTTAGGTGAGTTATGTAGGGGATTTTTGACATGAAGAACTGAGAGTTTCAGACTCAGTGTTTTCTTCGATACGGGATCGTTTAGGTGAAGCTGAAGATGTTGGGTAATTTCTAGAGTATGCTTTGGGAGTTGAGGGAAATTTTCCATATTAAAAATTGGTGCATGTCGAAATGGCAAAGTTGAGGTATTATAAGCTAGTGGATGAGAGAATGTTGAAGTGGAAAAAGATATGGGTTTAGGCTTTAGGTTCTTGGCTTTTTCTATTTTTAGGTTGAAGAGTTTGATGTATGTGGGGCTATTCCTGGAAGACGATTCATGGCCGCCGCCACAGTTAACACATTTTTTCTGGAGTTCACAATCCGAGCCTGCATTATCTGAAGAGCACACTCCACATATTGGTGTATGTCTCGAACAAGCACGCAGGGAATGGCCAAACCGCCAGCATTTTCTGTATTGCAGAACGGGGTCTCGGTAGGGATCAACAGGATAATTAACTCCGCCAATGCTGATATGTGATGATAATATAATTCCAGAGAAACAGCGGTTTGGACACGTTTGTCAGATGTACCATCCTCTTTTCGCGTAAAGCGGTAGACTTCTGTAATTTTGCAATCATCTGGTAAAGGGCCATATTCGGCCATATTCTTAGCTGTACCAACTTGAAATATTTCCTGTTCAGGGTATTCAAATGAACCATGTAACTTGGTGAGCTGTGTGTATAAAATTTAGCCCGCGATGCGCGGACAGTATTCTCATCACTGCCAAGTATATGGTCTGTAGGCCAAACCATGCCAGAGCTATTAGAATTAACCTCAGTATATTTAATTATTAATTTGATATATAGAAAGTAATTATTATTATAAAGATAAAATATGTAAGCTTTAACTTTTGTTTTAAATATTAAGAATATTCGAGAAGATTTTCTTTATTACAAATACGTGTGTTCACCTTGACGTTTAATGCAAAAGTCGTATAAGAAAGTTACCATCAGGTGGTGTTGATAGCCCAGCTGAATTTTGATTGTTTACGTTTTTTGAAGGCAGGTTTTGTCAAAATTTGTTTATTTAGAAACAATATTGAAAACAAAAAAAAAAATTTAAACGAAAAAAAATTTTTTCAAAAAGGCGTTACATATGAATGTATGTTCATTTTTTATTTTGAATTTTTAATACACACAACACAATAACACATACTCAAATTTTCACAACATTTTAACAATTTAAATGAGCTGCGGTGAATCCAGATTCTTTTTTTTTAATTGCTTTTTATTTTTTTAGTTCTATTTTTTTCTTTTAGTAAAATAAACAAAACACATTAGGTTTGTTCCTTAATTAAAAATAGTTAATAGCCGCGAAATTCAGGCTGCCACGAAATTAAGTAATTTCGAGCTGAAATTACGAACGAAATCTAAAGTGTTCACACTGGGCTTTTTGACATTTGAGTTAATTTCGCAAACAGCTGATCACGCTTAGTTGCATTTGTATAATTTAATTCTTTTGCAAAAAGCTTTCGCACAACACTTTCGCGTTGATTTAAAATATACACGAATATTAAACACGACACTACTGATTCTTCCTAATATTTCTTAGGAAATATTTAAATTAATTAAATTATAATTTGAAAAGAAAATGGGCACTTTAGGTGAAAAATATATATTTGTTTTTGAAATAAAAAAACACCACCGTTCAATTTCGATATTACTTCGCAAGAAAGTACATTCTTATTTTTATATTTTTATATTTTATATTCTTATTTTTATATATTAAAAAAGCCAGTATTATCTATTCAGCAAACCCGTTACTTTTTACATTGTAAGCTGTAAGGGTTTACTAGTAATTATTTTAAATTAAAATTTAGGTATTATAAAATTCATTTATTATTATTATTATTATTATTATTATTATTATTATTATTATTATTATTATTAAAATCAAATTAAGTAAATAAATATCTGGCCCAACATTCCGGCCCCATTGAAGGACTGGACGTCTTCAATCATTAGGCAATGGAGCTAATTTGCATACTGGGCGTTTAAATACGACGTTTTTTGTCTTGACCTCCGCCACCCTGACCTTGCCGTCTCCGCCCTCGTGGACGCTGACGACTCTCCCGGTCAACCAGTTCTGTGGCGGGCAATTGTCTTCGTGGATTATTACCACTTGACCGACCTTGAGACTGGGCATCTCCTCGTGCCACTTGCCTTTGCCCTGAAGTCCCAGGATATAGTCGCGAGACCAAGCTTGCCAAAATGTCTGCTTGAGACCGCAAAGCTGTCGCCATCGCTTCCATAGCTTCCCCTCGTTGCCTCTCACGTCTTCTACGGATTCTAGCGGCAGCGAACGCAGACTCCCTCCTATCAGCAGGTGCGCTGGAGTTAGCGCTTCTCCGTCGTTGGGATCTGGAGACAGCGGTGCTATGGGTCGACTGTTGAGCACCGCCTCTACTTTTGCGAGCATTGTGCCCATCTCTTCTTGAGTGAGCGATGCGTTGCCCACGGCTCGCAGAAGTAGGAACTTCGCCTGCTTCACGGCTGCTTCCTACAGTCCTCCGAAGTGAGGCGCCCGAGGTGGTATGAAGCTGAACTTCACCCCGGACGACGCTGCGTATGATGCAACGGCCTGTTGCACTTGATTCAGTAACCGGCTGGCTCCGACGAAGTTCGTCGCGTTGTCGCAGTATACCATTTCTGGCAGTCCTCTCCTGGCACCGAACCTTTTAAAAGATAGAAGAAAAGAATCAGTAGACAGATCAGATACTAATTCTAAATGTACCGCCTTAGAAGTGAAACACACGAAAACCGCAATATACATTTTTATTGGTGGTCTACCACGAATTCTTAATGATACGTTCACGGGACCACAGAAGTCTACACCGACCGTTATAAAGGGACGGGTAGCTCTCACCCTACTAGTGGGTAAATTGCCCATAATTTGGGACATTAATTTTGGCTTATAGCGGAAACAATGAACACACTTTCGAACTATTTTGCTGCACTCTTCTTTCGCATTAATGTGCCAAATATTTTCTCGCGAAAGAGCTACAAGTGCTTTTGTGCCAGCATGCCAATTTTTTAAGTGCAGATTTCGCAAATAAAGTGTGACAAAGCTATTTCTTTTCGGTAATAAAAGTGGGAACTTGGTATTGTACTTCAAGTCTGCAAAGCAATCTCCCACCTACCCTTATAAGTGAAAATGTCCGTTTCTCTTCAGTAAACGTATGCACAAATGGTGTCAATCTTTGAATATTTTGTGGCAAGACAAGAGATTTTTGTAATTTTTGTATCTCCTCAGAAAAATTATGTTTCTGGATTGTCTCTACAAGCCGAAGGAATGACCATTTCAATTCAATTGCAGTAGGTGTAGAACTTTTCTCTATTTTACGTTTCTTTAGAGTGTCAACAAATCTAAATACAAAAGAGGTTACTCGCAGCAACTTTTTGTATGACGAATATTTTTTTATTAGATCCAAAAAGCAATTTTGTGGATCCTCTACTGCAAGAAATACATTTGTTTTTCTTTTTGCTAATAATTGTTGGTTCTCCGTTAACTCGAAATGTTCGTTAACAGGCCAATGGGAACTATCGCTTAGTAAAAACGAAGGTCCTTCAAACCAAATAGAATTTTTTAATTATTCGACATCACATCCTCTTGAAACAATATCGGCTGGATTTTGCTTAGTTGGCACATGGCGCCATGAAACTTTTTCAGACCATTCTTGAATCTCAGCTACACGATTTGAAACGAACGTAGATAGTGAAGATGGATGCGTTTTAATCCAATGCAGTGTTATTTCGGAATCAGTCCAGAAATTAACACTCTCGATTTCAAAGCTCATCATTAACTTAATTCGATTCCACAACTTAGCCAATAGGTGTGCAGCACATAACTCAAGTCTCGGAAGAGATTTAGTCTTGAGTGGAGCAACTTTAGATTTCGACGTAAGTAGTCTCGATACAATTTTGTTTGAATCGGAGCTTCTAATGTATATGCAACAACCATATGCTCGAATTGAAGCATCAGCAAATCCATGAATTTGAATTTTTGCTGTAGAAGTTGTGTTCACGAATCTTGGGATTGTAATTGAATCAATTTTCAGTAAATTAGATTTGAAATTTTCCCACGAAGTATATAGTCTCATAGGAATCGATTCATCCCAGTCAAGTTTTTGAATCCAAAGTTCTTGTAATAACATTTTGGATTTTGTTACTATCGGGCATAAGAGGCCGAGAGGATCGAATAAACGAGAAGAAACTGATAATATGTTTCCTTTTGTAGCTTTTAATTCTTGAAAATTATCTTCCAAATGAAACTTAAATGAATCATTCTTCGGAACCCAATGTTTGCCGAGAGCTTTTGCAGAATCGGAATCGCTTGATAAAAGTTTTTCATTTTGTATTGAATTTATAATATTAGGATGATTTGAAAACCATTTCGTAAGTTTTAAACCAGATGAACTTAAAATTTCAGTAACCTGGTTACGAATTATATTGAGGTCTTGGTAGCTATCAGCTCCAGTTAACAAATCATCAACATAGAAATCACTGCGAACAACTTTTGAACCAATAGGTAAGGTCTCTTTGTACAAATCGCTTAAATGAATCAAGCATCTGATGGCCAAAAATGGCGCTGAAGCTGTGCCGTAAGTAACAGTGTTTAAACGAAACACTTTTAAATTATCAGATGGATTCTCTCTCCAAAGGATTAATTGATAATTTCTATCATTTTCAGAAATTAAAACTTGACGATACATTTTTTCAACATCTGCAGTGATTGCGTATCTATGGAAACGTAAACGGATCAATGTAGAATATAATTCTTCTTGAATTGTTGGACCAACCATTAACAAATCGTTAAGTGATACATGCGAAGAAGTTCTACATGAAGCATCAAAAACTACTCGAAGTTTCGTAGTTGAACTCTGAGGTCGCAAAACACATTGATGTGGTATAAAATAGTGAGGAAAATCGGGCATTTTGTCTAAAAGTGACATATGACCTAAATTGAAATACTCTTTCATAAAATCATGATACATCTGCCTCATAGTATCATCTTTGGAAAGTTTTCGTTTCAAACTAAGAAATCTTCTTTTGGCAGTTTCAAACGATGAACCAAGCAATTTTGTATCAGATTTGAAAGGCAATGAGACTTCAAATCGTCCTGACATTAAACGTCGTACTGAATTTCTAAATTTGTCCTCACATTGATGCTGTTCCTCAGAATATATTTTTGTTGACTCGTTTGGAATATCTTCTAATTCCCAGAATTTTCTGACTATTGAATCAACATTGCTCTCGTTTTCTACAAAAGTATTCAAATGAAAAACGTTGTTATTTGTCGAACCCTTTGATTGATTGTATTTTCCAGTTACAATCCAACCAAGCGAAGTCTTTTGAAGAATTGGCAGGCTCGGGACAGACTTTATTTGGCCAACAGAAATCAAATCGAAGAAAATTTCTGCTCCAATTAATAAATCAATTTTTTGTGGCTTATAAAAGCAAGGATCAGCTAATTCTATATTATTAGGAATTTTCAAGCTAGTTGTATTTATTTTGAGATCAGGTTGCAAATTTGTAATTGAACTCAATACCCTAAACTTTGAAGTAAAGTGAGTAGAGTTAACCCTCGACGTGACAGTTAAATTTACGCAAGACTTAGAAATTGAATTTGTTTCACTTATCCCATTTAAACTCAATCTGTCTCCTTCTTTTTTCAATCGTAGTAGCTGTGCAATTTCCTCAGTTATCAAATTTGGTTGAGCACCGGAATCTAATCTAGAGCTCTGGCTAGAATAAATTTACCAGAACTACTTCTTACTTTCACTACAGCTGTGGCAAGAATAATTCTTTCCTCAGATGAAGAGTAATTCACCGAAGCGTGAGAAATATACGGCTGTTCAGAGTAGATATTCGAAGTGTTAGAACTTGTATTATATCTATGTAGTAGTGAATTATGAGAACCACTACATATTCTACATTTAGAAGATGAACATCTTGCTACTGTATGACCTTTTTTCAAACAATTAATACATGCTGGTACGGATTTTATAAATTCAAATCTTTGAGTTACGGACTCAGCAGTAAAAGAAGGGTAATTATTAATCATATGTTGATTTGATTTGCAGAATAAGCATTTGTCAGCAGATGGTTTCGATTTTGTACAATTTAATGATGTCCTGTTATTTTTCTTCTTAGAATATTCAGTTTTATTATTATAATTATTATTAAACCTCGGTCTTGAACTCGAAGATTCGTCAGCAGAAATATTCTGGTACCGTTTGTTCAAGGCGGATTCACAGTCTGACCACAACGGGAGCTTTTCGAAATCAAGCTGTTCTTCCCACTTCGATTTGGTCACTGGATCAACTTTGGACATCACTAAATGTATTAAAATGGCATTTGTAATTTTCCTGTCATCGCCAATTGATAATAGGGAATCATATATAGCAGAAACTGTGTCTATCATGCTTCGCAAAGCAGTAGCCGAAGGTTTTGTGATTTCTGGTAAATCAAAAAGCTTAGCAATATTATCAAAAAATATTAGACATTCGTTGTCATAAACCTTTTTTAAACTGGCTAGTGCTTTGGGGTAATTTTCTTCTGAAATCTGAAAAGCTTTAACTGTACCTAAAGCTGAATCGGACAAGCATGATATCAAATGATTAAATTTTTCAATATCTGTCAACGTCGGATCATTGTGGACCAAGTTCTCAAATAAGCTCATAAAGTTCTTGTAATCAGAATACTTTCCAGTAAATTTGGGGAGCTTCATATTTGGAAGTCTTGACTGATGGGTTTGAGCACAAAATGAAGTTTCAGGCATATTTGCCTGTCTATTTTTAGCCAAGAGACTTAAAAATATCGCTTTTGTGGTCACACAAACTTCTTCAAGCTCAGCTCTATCGTCATTTTCGGGATCTAAATTATCCACGTCAGACTGAAACTTAATTGCTTGATCAATATACGTTTTTAAAATATCTAAGCGGCATTCTAGTTCGATGGGATTGAATGAAATTGTCTTATCCCTAATAGATTGCCTTTGCTTTCTTTACCACTATTTTCTCTAAAGTTTCCATTCTGGAAGGAGAATCTTGACGTTTTCTACTAGTCATATTAATTTAATTTATGTAAATAATTCCTCAAAGCAAAAGTTTAAAATTCCAAATTAATTTATTGGTCGAAATATATTTAAAAACAAAGAAATTAAAATTGCTTTGGATTATAAGAATTAAAAAATATATTACTCTCTCGTCGGTTACACAATATTCGGATTTTCTTCTTTTATTCGAAATATTATTTGATCAATTTTTTCCGAAATTAAAAATAATTTATTTAATTTTTTCGAAAACCACTTTAAAACAGCCTTTGGTAAATAAAAATATTTATTTAACCAAGTAAAATCGAATTAAAGTTAATTAGCAAAAGTAATGTAAAATAAAAAAACATTAGTTAGAACACACTAATAATAATTTTTCAATTATATGAATATTAAATTTTCGAAGTTAGTGTGAACGCACGAACAAATTATTATTTTAAACTTGTATGTAAATTAACTTTTCGATGCTAGTGTAAACGCACTACACTGTTAGCAGCTGCTGTATGTAAATTAATACAAGTGGTATAGGAACACACGGAATGAAACACTGATCTTAGTAATTTAATAACAACGAATGAAAGAATGAAAGAAAATGCAAATTTAGTATTAATTATTTTATTTAAAATAAACAAAATGAACACTCGCGAATATTTTTGTGTATTAAATAGCGAAATTAAAATTATTTTAAATTTATTAAAATGCCGACGGTAAAAAAGAAGTAATAATTTTTCTCTCAATAATAAAGAGAATAAATTATGTATGTACGAATGTATGTTTATGTTAATAACACTCGCGTTAGATTTCACTTTTAAGCGTGGGTTTTTATATTTAATAGAAATATTAAATAAATAAATTGTTTCACAAATATTTAAGTGTAAAAAATATTTATTGTGTTTGCCTTGCAAAGCGAAAAGAATTTTTGATTAACTTACAAAAATCTCTTAAATTTGATTAATTTACAAATTTAAGGTAATTCAACACAATATTTTTTACACTTTTACCTGAGTTTCAGAATCAGAGTTACTCCCCTGGACACGTTCAGCTCTGCAGATGATGCAACGGCAACGGGGCATCTGGATGACTTCTGGACGGGATGATATACTTAATTTGTTTGTTGAAATTGTGTGGTGTTTTTGTTGTAAATAGTGATTGTTTGTGTAATTGTTTTATATGTATTGTTTACGCGCATAGTGTGAACATCTTAATAATTATTGTTCAATAGACGTTTTTACACATATTCGTTAAGTTATTGGCGCAATTGTTATTCCCCTTTTTATGATATACTTACTTACGATTGTAAACCCGAAGTGTACGGTACGTACAAAATTACAAAGAAAAAAACCCTAATAATTATTTTAATAAAACCCCAAGTTATATAAAACCCAAAAAACTAACACCCGTTTTTTAATTCTCCATATTTTCGAGAAAATATTTCTAGACAAACATTTTTTGGTCCTATCAAACCGGATAAAACCCCCCGCGAATCTAGAAATATTTTCAAGAAAGTATTTTTATTTTCAGATTCCAATCAACCCAATCCTCTTTGGAAATCCATCCATTTTTTATTCATCCCCAAAATATAATAAAAAAGGTACGTTGTTTGTGCATTTTAATAAGTGGATAAAATAAACAAAAAAGTGTGATAATAAAAGCAAAACTCTTGTGTTTCAAAAAGGAAAATCAAACATATAACCAACAAGTAATACAAAAAATCACAAAAACAAAAACCCGTGCAAAATTTATTTGCCGTCGGCAAAACACTTTTTTACTCGTTTTTTAATTTTCCCACCCTTAAATTCGTGTGTGTTAAAAGAAAAAATTATATATCATTTTTAAAGTGAAATAATAATAAAACCCTTTGCTCAGTTATTTATTTAATAAAAATATTAATAACTCTTTTACCCTGTGCATATATTTCATTTGTTTAAAGTGATTTGATTTTTTCTATAACATTCTAGTGTTTTTTTTTTTTTTGTTGATTTTGATCCGTGATTTTTATTCTCTGTTAACAAAAGCTCATTTATTTTACATATTCAAGAATAAAGCACAGAAGAGAATAAACTAAAATAATTTTACTCCTTAGATAAATTTTCAACAAAAAACAGACATTAAACGCGAATTTAAAAATTTAATATATTGTGATTTTTTTGTGTTTTTTAAAAACAAAAACAAAATACACAAATAATTGTTTTTTTTTATTATTTCTAGTGAGAAAGTTTTTGTGTTTAAACACCCCGATTAACTCAGTGTGTTTGTTGGTTGCTTTGTTTTTTGCTTTTGTTTTGATATTATCACACAAGAGAAACAAATACTAGTGCTGCAATATTTTAATCGGACGAATAAACCGATTAATTTTAAAGTTTCGTAATAAAGTGCATTTTTAAATATTTTCACCCCTTTAGTCAATAATAAATAAACTCGTTCGTGCACTTTAACCCATTTTATTCTTAAAATAAAAATTTTTAATGAATAAAACATACTCATTTACCCAAAAGTGAGTACCCGAATTTACTATTGCAGCAATACTAGTGTAGAGTGCTTTTAACTAAAATTTTGTTGTTCAATTTATATTTTTACTCTTTTATTTAAATTGATACTGCAATTTCAATCCGTTTTTTTTTTTTGTAATTGAAAAGACGAATAAAGTTAAAAACGACTTGTTTTATACTTTTATTAATTTTTTACCCCTTTTATAAAATTGTATACATTTTTTAACCATTTATAATCAATTATATCTGGAAAACTTTATATTCAATAAATTTTTTTGAACTTAACCCTATTCGTTTTGGAATTTATTGATTTTAAGAGTTTTTTATTCGTTTTAAACGAAGTTATATTCGTTTAAAAGCTTTTTACTCGTTATACGTGATAATTTTTAAATCCGTTTTTCGTTTCTTTTTTGACATTTAAAGCTAATCTGTTCTTTGTATTTCACAATTTTCGACTTGATTTAAATATTTTAAACTTTTTTTTAACTTTTCCAAAATTACCCGTTATCAATTACGCTCAAAAATGGATATGACTACTTTAATTCGTAATGCCGATCGTTTGCAGAATTTGAGGCTTATGTTGCCATAATACCCGTGACGGACCACCGAATTGGTTCCTTAAGTAGTCATGAAAAAGAGCTCAATCGTTTATGGGAAGCTGTTCGGTCAACATATGACTCTTTGTTGATTGAGGCCGATAAAATAAAAAGTCCACAGATCGTGCAAATAAAATCAAGATATATGGCTTCTTATAGTACATATACTCGTGAAATATCTTTAGTTACGGCTCACTTAGACCGTTTAAAATCAGCTGCTCAGGCCGAAAGGTCAATGGAGCTTGGCGTCCATTCGATGCCCATGATTAATTTACCCCCCTGTGATACCCCAATATTCTACAGTGACTATAAGAACTGGCCCTCATTTCGAGATATGTTCTCAGCTTTATATGGCAATAACCCAAGATTAACTCCTGTGCAAAAATTGTATTATTTGCTGCAGAAAACTGCAAAAGATGCTCATGATGCCATACAAACTGTTCCGTTGACCAATGATGGCTATGCAGTAGCATGGAAAAAATTGGTGGACACATACGAGAACAAAGGTGCTCTAATAAACGAACAGCTACGAACTCTTTTGAGCATAAAATCCATTACTCAGGAATCAGGTCCAAACATTAAAAACATACAAAGAACAATGAACGATTGCATAACGAATCTTGCTTTGCTAGAAGTAACCCCAGAAGTGTTTTATCTCGTTATGTTGGTGTATATTTGTGCTACAAAATTACCCGAGAATACTCTGAGTCTCTGGGAGCAGTCTAAAAAGCTTTGTCAAACCACTCCGAAGTGGGAAGATATGGACGCATTTTTGACAGCCCATTTCTGATATAAGGCAGTCACACTCAAGCCCAGTTCAAAACCCGAACAAAACTCCTAGCTCTGTCAATTTACAAAAGAACTCCAGTTTCAAAGTTCATAAAAAATCTTCCTATGATTCTAGTTTTGCAACAAAACTAGTACTACCCCAACTATTTGTCGTTGCTACCTTTGCCAAGGTTCTCACCCCCTGAGACTTTGCCCCTGCTTTTTGAGTCAGAGTATTGATGAGAGAATGTCAACAGTAAAAAGATTGAGGTGTTGTTCGAATTGTTTGGCAACCTCTCATGAATTAAAAAATTGTAAAAGCATACATGTCTGCACATTATGTAAACAAAAGCATCACTCTTTGCTTCACAGAGATGTAAGGTTAAATAAGTCCACTGGTAACTCAACCCAACTCCCTATAGCTTCTGGTATGGCTGCACCTTCATCTCACCCACAGAATCCAGCTAGCAACCAGTTACAACCCACACTCAATTTAAACCCTTCAACATCCTCAGCTACTCATAATTTGCAGACTTACTCCGCACAACTAAATTCAAATCCAAAATCAACAGTCCTTTTGGGCACTACTTTTTGTTTAATTCATATTAATGACATTAGATGTGCGGCTCGAGCGCTGGTTGACCCCGGTTCGCAAGGTACCTTTATCTCAAGGAGGTTACAAAGGAAGCTTGCTATTCCTACATTTTCAGTGCCATCGACAAATGTCACTGGGATGATGGATTGCTTAGCTGGTAAATCCTCAACTATGTGCATTCTGACGGTCGGTTCACCGATCGACCCCGGTTTTAAGATTAAAGTTTGCGCATATGTAGTTGAGAAAATCACTAGAGTTGGGTTTATTAGTTCTTTAAAGTGAGCGCTCTTTTCAGCTCAGCTCATTAAAACGAACTAGTTCGTTCATTTAGTTCAATAGCTCACTTAGTGAGCTAAAAGCAAATGATTCGCTCAGTTGATCTGTTTCGCTCAATTGTATTTAGTTCATAAGGTTTTAGTGTTAATTCATGTGTATAGTTGTATAAATTATGGATTATCTATTTCGCTGTAGTTGTAAAAACCATAGCTTAGTTTAATAAGAGTTGAATAATATATATGAATTTTTTATTTGAACTATTTTTGAATTAATAAATTAATTATTTAGGCTTAAGTTCTTAATTATAAAGAGATAAAGAAAAATTAGATACCAGCAAAGCAGAATGCATTTTCTAGACAGCTACGTCCGTCATCAGTACTCCTTGTATCAATCTACCCGGTAGTTTCAATTGTTATTTATTTTCTATTTAAACAAACTTATCAAAGAAATAGAATCTGAGAAATTTTAATTTGACATTATATTTCATAGAAGATAGAGTTTTTTGAAATTGTTTTACACTTGGAAACTCTATTTATTTTTCATATTATACTACCAAGCAAATATTTTTCTTTATTTTAATTCTCTTTATAATTAAGAACTTAAGCCTAAATAATTAATTTATTAGTTGAATAATATATTTAAAATAAAACCTAGTATAAATTTTTGGTATAAAAATGTTTAATTTGTAATTTTTTTATAGTATGTATGTAAGTAAGTAGTAAAAAAATATTAAATTAAAAAGTAAATAATATCAACACTAAGAGCCTTATTCTTAAAAAATTTTTTGATTTATAAAAATTATATAAAACAAATTTCCATACAAAATTTATTTATTAAACCTTTTATAAACGGAAAATATTTTTTTATGAATTTGAGCCTAATAAACTAAAATATATAAACATAAAGATACATAAATAGAAAAAAAAACAGGCGAGCAGCTCGTCTAAAAAATGTGTATAGGAATTACTCAAAAAATTTAGTGCTTTTCATACAGATTTAATACAGAAACCGCACATAAGGTTATTATAAAAAAAAACTTCAGAGTTTATATACATACATGTATCAACACAAAATGAATTTGACTTGGTCAGTATGATAAACATAAACATAAACAAAAGCTGAATGTCATAAAACAAAAATTTGAACAATGAACTACAAAAAGCGCTCAGTAACTGAGCTAAAAGAGCTCAGTACAAAATGCGTTTCATCTAGTTCAAAAGAGCGAATTGAACTAGATAACTGAGCTAAAAGAGCTAAGTACAAAGAGCGTTTCATCTAGTTCAATTGAGCGAATAGTTCAATTGAACTAGTTCGGTCGCGAACTACACAACTCTAAAAATCACCGGTCGGTTGCCCTCGTGTACTATATCTAATATTGTAACTTCAAGTTTTCCCGAAATTACAATGACCGATGTCATGTGTACCCGTATGGACATACTTTTTGGAGGAAATGTATATCCAAAAATTCTAACTTCAGATGTTAAAATTCATCCGAATGGCAACCTGATCGCCCAGAGAACCGTTTTTGGTTGGATAGTTACAGGTGAAGTTTTTCAATCGGAACCCCTTTATTCGATTGCATCATTTTGCACCCACGTTGATTTAAATACTCAACTCACTCGTTTTTGGGAACTTGAAGAAGTTCCACAAATTACCCGACTTTCCGAAGATGAAGAATATTGCGAAAAACTATACCGAACTACCACTTATAGAAACCCTGATGGTCGCTATGTTGTATCGCTCCCATTTCGTCGGGAATTTTCAAATGAGTTGTTATTAGGAGATTCTCGAAATAGCGCTTTGACCCAATTTATGCGGAATGAAACTCGGCTCTTAAAAAACCCCGAATTAAAATCACAATATGACTATGTGATTACCGAGTATTTCGAGATGGGACATATAAATACCGTACAACCCCTCGGCTCAGAAGCGACTAATTATTACTTACCGCATCACGCTGTGTTTAAACCTGACAGCGTTACCACCAAACGCCGTGTGGTATTTAACGCTTCTAATCCCTCCTCTAATGGAGTAAGCCTTAATAAACCTTTATACCCGGGACCTGTTTTACAGGCAGATCTTACCATCTTAATTTTCCGTTATGTTTTCAATGCTGATATTGAAAAAATGTATCGCCAGATATTAGTTCGTCCTGATCAAATGCAGTATCAGCGGATATTGTTTCGTGAAAATCCTGAAGCTGAAGTTAAAGACTATGAGCTTAATACTGTGACATTCGGAGTGAATTGCGCGCCGCATTTAGCTATTCCTACTCTTTTACAATTAGCAAATGATTGTGAAACCCTGAGTCCTGCGGCATCTGAAATTTTGAAAACTCAAATGTATGTTGATGACGTACTAGCTGGCTCGTATGAGCTAGAAGATGCTTTTAAGAGACGTAATGAACTAACCCAAGTTCTTGGCTCGGCTGGTTTTGTTTTGCGAAAATGGACGGCCAATCATGGAATGCTAATAGCGATAGCTTATACTTTAAATTAGTTTCGCAGCCACGCCAGGATATTGTAACGAAACGTGCTGTCTTATCTGAAATAGCGAAGCTATTTGACCCCGCCGGTTGGCTCTCTCCAAAAATTATTGTGGCAAAAATTATAATGCAACAAATTTGGAAAGATAAGACAGATTGGGACGAAAGTTTAAAACCCTTAACTCTTATTAAATGGCGAGCATTTTTGATCGACTACCCTAATATAGAAAAAATTAATATCCCAAGATGGGTTAATTTTCTACCCGAAAATGAAGTTGAGCTTCATGCGTTTTGTGATGCCTCTGAAAAGGCATATGGTGCAGCTCTGTATGTACGCAGCATTTCTTCTGCAGAAATATTAGTACATTTACTAGCGTCAAAAACGAAGGTAGCTCCTGTGAAATCCGAAACGTTACCCCGTTTAGAATTATGCGGAGCGGCTTTGATGGGAACATGGTAGAATCGTTGTGTGGTCAATTAAATCTAGGCAAGAGAAAGATTTATTTGTGGACTGATTCTACTATTGTTTTATCTTGGCTCAAAAAACCCCCTTGCCATTGGCCAACCTTCGTCAAAAACAGAATTGCTTTAATTTTGGAAAAAGTTGGTAATGAAAATTGGTCTCATGTCGATTCCAAGGACAACCCCGCCGATTTGGCAAGTCGTGGAACTCTTGCTCGAGACTTAGTTGATAACTCTCTATGGTGGCATGGGCCTACCTGGTTAAGACAACCTCAAGATTGTTGGCCACGACATTTCCCCATTGATCACCAGCACCTAGAAGTTCATTTTCTACTCAGATTGAACCTCCATATGATATACTTGAACGCTTTTCCGATTTACCCCGTGCAATGAGAATTATTTCTTATTTGTTCAGGTGTTTAGAGTATTTGAAAACCCGAAAATGCTAATATAATACCTTAGATTTAACTCAATCGGAAGTAAAGTTCACACGAGATCGCTTGATTCTTTTATGTCAGAAAAATTGTATACCTGAGTATACACAACTTTCAAAGGGTATACCTATTTCTTCAAAGAGCAGTATACTCACTTTGAACCCCTTTATTGACTCAAATGGTTTTGTTAGAATCAACGGAAGACTAGCTAGATCAGACTGCTTGACATATGAGGAACGGTACCCTAAAATTTTACCATATTCAGCCAGGTTTACTCGTTTATTTATTGAACATGTTCACAAGTGTTCTGCTCATGGCGGACATTCCTTAATGCTCCGTTTAGTTAGTACTGAGTTCTGGATCCCCAAGCTAAAGAATCTAATTCGCACAGTAATCCATAATTGCAAGGAATGTACGATTAATAGAAAAAAGACCGGTCAGCAAATTATGGCTGCTTTACCCCCTGAACGATCATCTCTAACCAGGCCGTTTACCCACACCGGTTTAGATTTTGCAGGTCCATTCTACATAAAAACCTACATAGGCCGAGGCTGTCGAATTACCAAAGGTTATGTGCTTGTTTTTGTTTGCTTTGCAACAAAAGCAATCCATTTAGAAGCAACTGGTGATTTGTCGACTGAAACATTCCTTGCAGCCTTTGCTCGTTTTTTCTCTCGTCGGGGCTGTTCCGCCCACTTATACTCGGACAATGGAACTGCATTTGTTGGGGCGGCTAATTTACTCGAGGTCGACCGCAAACAATTCTTAGGCGAACTAAAAAGGAAGTTACTGGTGCGAAATAGTGTACAACCTATTGAATGGCATTTTATACCCCCGTGTGCTCCTCATATGGGTGGCTTATGGGAAGCCGGTGTAAAGAGTGTGAAAACTCATTTACGAAAAATATCTGGAGTGCAGAAATTTACGTTTGAGGAGTTCACAACTATGTTAACCCGTATAGAAGCTTGCCTGAACTGAAGACCATTAACTGCAATGACAGAAGACCCATCTGACTTAATACCCTTAACCCCAGGTCATTTTCTAATTGTACTTCACCACCAATTTGCTCAAAGATGGAAAGAAGAATATCTCAAAGAACTTCACCGGCGTGTGAAATGGAAATAACCCCAAAAGAACTTTGAGGTAGGAGATTTAGTTGTTATCCGTCAGGATAATTTACCCCCAAATGAATGGCGACTAGGTCGTATAGAAAAAACTTATGTAGGGAATGATTCGAAAGTCTGTACTACGGACGTGAGAACGGCTTCTGGCATTTTCACCCGGCCGATAGTGAAGCTCATTCTCTTACCTAAACCAGAATCCCACTAATTCATATTTTTCTTCTTTTATTTTTCTTGTTTTACCCTGTAGTCATCATGTCGAGTGCATCCCGTAGATTAGAGGTCCATCGCAAACCTATTGAAGGGCCATCATCTCCCCGGTCCAAAACGTTTCGCGATAAAAGTCTTCGGGACTGTCGCCTCTGTAAGAGCGAGCACGCATTGCGAAAATGCTTAAAATTTAGGAAGATATCTGTGGGAGAGCGTTGGGAAACAGTGAAGAGATTTCGCTATTGTTTGGCGCACTCCCACATGAAAGATAAATGCACCAGTCGAGAGAGATGCATGGAGTGCAAATCCGAGCATCATACTCTGCTGCACAAAACAAAAAGAGCGAGGGAAAGTGTTTCGACTACCCGTTCGTCGACCGACAACGACAGCACCATTTCAAGGCAGGAAAAAAGAAAGCGACGACAGAAGAAAAGAAGATCGAGCACCCAAATAGCCAACAACACCACACATCAGTGCTGCAGCCACTGTAAAAAACAACAAACCACGGCAACACATCAACCATTCGTTCCGAATGCAACACAAACTCCGGGCGATGAATGGGCGAATTGCATAAATGCAGCATATTTTATTTTTATTATTTTCTTTTTATCTTGTTTTTTTATATTTTTATTGTAAAATGAATTGCTCAAAAAAAATCTTCCCTTTATTACTCTTTATTTGTTTTCAGGTGCTAGTTGTTTTTTACCCGCGTTGTCCTTGACCGTCCTTGTTGCAGTATAGCAAGGGGGGCGGGATCTTTACGCGCATAGTGTGAACATCTTAATAATTATTGTTCAATAGACGTTTTTACACATATTCGTTAAGTTATTGGCGCAATTGTTATTCCCCTTTTTATGATATACTTACTTACGATTGTAAACCCGAAGTGTACGGTATGTACAAAATTACAAAGAAAAAAAACCCTAATAATTATTTTAATAAAACCCCAAGTTATATAAAACCCAAAAAACTAACACCCGTTTTTTAATTCTCCATATTTTCGAGGAAATATTTCTAGATAAACATGTATGTTTGTAGGTGATTGTTGTAATTTGTGATTTTTGTTTAAAAAGTGATTGTTTGTGTGATTGTGTTTTGTTTTATATGTTTGTTTTGTTAAACTGTTTGTGCACTGTTTGTTTAAATGTTTTTATTGTTTTGTATTATTTTTTTTTTATGTAAATGAAACACTAAACACTTCACTTTTGAAATTTGAAATAAATTATCAATTTTTTAATTGTTTATTTTATTTTTTCACTCGTCCCTGCTCGGGCGCCAAAATGTTTCTTCCTAATATTTTTTAAGAAATATTTAAATTAATTAAATTATAATTTAAATAGAAAATGGGCAGTTTAGGTGAAATATATATATTATATAAAATCAAATATATAAATATATTTGATTTTGAAATAAAAAAACACCACCGTTCAATTTCGATATTACTTCGCAAGTAAGTACATATTTATTCTTATTTTTATATATTAAAAAAGCCAGTATTATCTATTCAGCAAACCCGTTACTTTTTACATTGTAAGCTGTAAGGGCTTACTAGTAATTATTTTAAATTAAAATTTAGGTATTATAAAATTCATTTATTATTATTATTATTATTAAAATCAAATTAAATAAATAAATATGTGGCCCAACAACTACAACAAAATTAATGTACAATTATGTACATTTTCATTATTTCAAACGGACTTTCTAGGTTGTATGGTCATGTCATGTCTATCGTAATTTCAAGTTAATTTCGACGAAATTAAGTAGAATGAGTTAATTTGGGCAATGGTAAAATGTATGCGAAATTACGTAATTTCAACTTGATTTCGGCCGAAATCACAAAATGACCTAATTTCGTGGCAGCCTGAACAAGCTATAATAAATTTATTTTTTGTTGTTTGCTAATCATGCAGCCAGCAACACTAGAAACATTGTAGGTCGTTTTAACATCTTTCAGGGATCTTTACACATAATATTAATAAGCCCTTAAATTATATATTGTGTAAAAATAATAATTCAATGCAATATTTTTCATAAATGTTGAAAGTTTCTGCTTCGAAAGTAAGCGAAGCTATTTTTTTACATTTTGCTTTTTTATTTTGACAGAGGCAGCCGACCAAACAAAATACATGTTTTGTCATATGCCTTGGGCATATGACAAACAAGGGAAAAAAATTTGTGCACGTGAATTCTGAATTCGCCTTGCGTGTGATCAAATATGAAAAAATTAATCAAGGATGACTACTCACACTGGATGAATAAACCCCTCACAGCTCACTAAGCAAAATTGATGCAGAAACAGATTCAATATTTTTATATTTTTTAAAATACATTTTAAAATTAGTTTATACATATTTATTTAATATATAATTTTATATATTTAAATATTTTTATTCGCTCAATGATTGCGTTCTACTGCCATTCGTAGGCTTTTTTGAAATTCAATCGCTCCCTGCTGCTGTAAAACATCTGAAATATGAAGAAATATATAAGTTATAAAATATTTTAAGATAGATCAAAGTATGTACATATCTCGAGGATGATTATCAACTCACATAAGCTTCCCGGAAGCATATTTTTCTCATCTACCTTCCTCATTGTACTTCTCCAGAAGGTCTTGCGAACAGCTTGCGCGGATATCAGTATTCCCCGACGTTGATTGTATCTTATGCAAATATGTACATACATATGTATGTAGTCTGTGAAGAATAAAATAATAAAGTATAAATTTGAATTAGTTACTATTGCTTAAGTGAAATTAGCTGTCCTTAATTTCAGCTCTACCTCTTCCGAAGCCACAAGGGTCTTCAAGGAAAGAATGCTGGCGACTCCATGTTAACACATTCTATATTTTACGTTGATTTTAGCTTATGCAAATATGTACATACATATGTATGTAGTCTGTGAAGAATAAAATAATAAAGTAAAAATTTGAATTAGTTACTATTGCTTAAATGAAATTAGCTGTCCTTAATTTCAGCTCTACCTCTTCCGCAGCCACAAGGGTCTTCAAAGAAAGAATACTGGCGACTCCATGTTAACAAATTCTATATTTTTTAACAATAATCATAAAGGAATGGGCATATTCTTTACGTTCAGCGCACAAAGTGTCTCAAGATTTTTTTATTTATTGTTTTCATCCTTTATTAACTAGTTTGTTTATATTGGTATATACAGTATGAGATTTTATCAATAGATATTACAACAATTAAATAACAGAAGAAAATTTTTGATATATATGCTTATTTGTATTTTAATTAATGGTTAAGGTAAAAAAATAGGGAGAAAAACCTTATATAAATATATGAAACTAACAAGTCAAACATAGTTGGAAAACGTTCAATATTATAATACACTACTCACAGGAATAGTCTGTTATAAAACTGAACTTTTCAGTTTGATAATTTAACATAAATTTACATTAATTGTTTACATTCTCGTATCAATTGATACGAAGAATTTTAAATTTTTTCGTTCAGTCTTGTTCAGTCTTAAACTAAATTCATATATATTTTCATAATTAGTTTCCTGATGGAGAATATTTGTTGGATATCTCCAACTTTTTTTGTTTATTATTTTTAAACATTTGTTTTGCATAATTTGCAGGCGTTTTAAGTGACATTTTGATGCAGTATACCAGACCGGACATGCGTATGTTAGCATTGGTCTAATATTGCTTTTAAAAAGTAAATTTTTATTCTAAATAGGAACGTTTGTTCAGTAATGGCCACAAAGATCTTATGGACTTTTGTGCTTTTCCACAAGTATATTCGATATGATTTTTAAACAGTAATTTTGTATCTAAAATAACTCCGAGATAGTTTGCATTATCTTTTATGCTAATAGATTCATTCCGAATACATAATCTTCTGTTTGGTATTCTTTTAGGAGATTTATTGAATGGGAAAATAATAGCTTGGGTCTTATTGGGATTTATTTTGATTCTCCATTTATGGAAATATTTTTTGCATGCTAAGAGACTCTTTTCCATTTTCTTTAGAAGGGACTTATTGAGTTTAGATGAAGTGATCAAAGCTGTGTCATCTGCATATTTTGGAACTTTAAAGTCTGAAGTGTAGATCGAGTAAAGTAATGGAAAAAAAAACCTTGCGTTCGCACCATTTACTATATCGTCGCGTTTCTTCTTAAACCACGTAAGCGTCATTTTTTCGAAATTGACTTTTTAGGTTTTTATGGTAGAAAATAACAGTTGCCACCAGACTACATTCTCATCTTAAGTTTTTATGAAAAATAAATAAATCCATTTTCAAAACCTCGTAAGCGCCATACAAATGACATTCGCATACAAAATATAATGGTTTTTATATTTCAAGTTGGAAATGTCAGTTTCAACCACAAAATTTTTTCTATTTGAGATTAAAAAAATTCGGAAAGTTTCAGACCAATTGAAGCATTTTTGGTAGAGTAAAAAGTTTTTTTTAATAAATATAAAAATAAACATTAATTTACACATAGAAATTTGCAATTTGCTGTTTGCGCCAAAACCACGTAAGCACAAGATTTGGCTACAGTTTATTGTAAGTAACAATTTAAAAAAAAAAAAGTTTCTATACACTTCAGAGACTTGCACAGTCATGTTTTGCAAAAAAAAAATTATTTAAACATCCGTATTAAAGAAGTTATTAAATTTTTTTTCGTTTTCTGAAAAACGATTTCTTAACGCTTACGTGGTTTAAGAATCAACGCGACGATATTAAGGAAGTTATCAATCAGTTTACAAAGATATTTTGGAGTGTTAGCTTTTAGAAGTTTATATAAGATACCGTTATGCCAAACGGTATCAAAAGCTTTTTCTATATCCAACAGTATCATGCCTGTAGATCGTTTTTGCGACTATAAGCTCCAACGCCCGCATCGGTAAATTTTTTAGAAGAAGGTTTGAAATATTATCGAAACCAGGGGATTTGAAAGGTTTGAGAAGTGAAATTAAGGTTGAAATTTCTTCAAGAGAAGCATAATGTACATTTTCAAGTGACGAAGATTATTTCCGAAAGTTGTTTTATGGAGTTAATGTGTTGGTAAATTGAATGTCTGTAGTGCGATGTGAGATTATTAGCCTGGGAAAACGTAGTAGGAAGGATCTCCGCCTTTTCAACATCTGACGTTATTTTTAAAGAACCTATGTTAAAATGCATAATTTTTGTTTTTCCTTTAGCTCTTAGGCTTCTAGTTATTCTCCAAAACGATCTATCTCCTGGTTTGATTGTAGATAATAGCAAAGACCATTTCCTATTACGTCCCAAACTTATTTGTTCGTCAATTACCTTGCTTAGCAACTTCGTATATTGTCTATAGAAATCTGCTTCTGATAAGTTGGCTGATCTATGTAATAATCCTATTAAACATCCTTCTTAACTTTATAAATTTAATAATATTTTCCGGTAAGGTGACTTTATTCCGAGGGTGCAATTTAGGCGTAGATATGTTTCTAGCTTTTAAAATAATCCTACTAAGTTTTTCAATTTCTTTGTCAATACCGGCTACAGTATTATATAAGTTTAAGCGAGAGTTGATTCTGTTATCAATGTAAGATTTAAAAATATTCCAATAGTTAAAATAACTTATATCTACCATATTTACTATAGATGGTTTGAATAAACAGATAATAGGTCGGTGATCTGATGTACTTCGTAGTCAAGAGCACATAGTTTAAAGTTTAAAATTGTGTTACTTAAAACTAAATCAATTGTAGAAGGAGCACGTCTGTATTGATGTGGAGCAGAGCAATAAACAAAGAAGTTGTACATTTGTTGTAAATTGTTGAGTATAATAGTTTTGGATTTGGTTTAAATAAAACACATAAATTTTATAATTAATATTTTTTTATTATTATTTTAATGTTTTAATAAACTCGCAGGATAATTTCTATTTTAAATGTCCTTTTGTAACTTTAATTACTTTTTCCTTTTTTTGTGTTCTTGCTTTGAACAAAGGCTTCTAACTGGGGGCGTTACTAGCTTTTACCATTCATTATATTGCGACTTGTCCCGTATGTGATCGTGTATGCAAAAAATGTAAACTTATTGTTTTATTTAAATTACACAATGTATGTAATATAACAAACAACATAATATGTACATATACTTGTTTGTACATGTTTGTATGCTTTGTACCAAATAACTTCTGCATGCCCGATCACGTTTATTGCTTTACGCTTAGTAACAAAGCGTACAAAGAGAAAGCAAATAGATATAAATATAAGAAGATCAAAAATATAATTGAAATGTTTGTGCACTTGTTCGTACATAGTTACACACATAATTAAATGTTTTACAATATGTGTAAATATGTGTCAGAACTTGTCGATTAGTGCGAAAGCCTAGTAACAAGATCAGCTTGTTAGCAATTTTAAATTTCTGAATTCCCAATTGACACAGTTGACAACATAAAACATTTTTGTTCAAAGCAAGAGTATATTTTATATATTTATTAGGTGTATTCATGTATATAGATCAATTACTTCATGTAAAATAATGTATAAGTAAATATGTACTTATACATACATATAACTCATATAACTCCCCCACGGTTAAAGTGACGCTCCGCGGAAATTATTATTTTCCATGTCATATATGTATGTACCTATTATATACATATTTAAGTCTTTTATATATTTACATTATTTTCTATAATTCTACTTTTTATGTCCTAAGAACCAGTAAACGACTACATAAGCAAATAACATAATACATATTTTTGTTCAATATTTTTTCTAATGAAGCGAAGTTTAATTTTATATAAAAATGGTTTATATGGACATATATTTTGAGTTTTTTTTTTTATATTTTTATTATATTTTTATATAACAAATAATAATACCTAAAAAGAAAAATTTTAAATGGAGAACATTTTTTTTTTTAGAAACTATATAATTCTGTTCACAATGAAAAAACTATTTTTTTTTATATTTTAGTATGTATAGTAAGAAATTCTAATACAAAGTTTTTTTTTTTTTGAATTTATTAAGAATTATTTTAATTTCAAATAGACAATAAATTTTAAATGTTTTGTATATATAAATTATTAAGAATACATTTTTTTTAGAAATTACTTGTATGTAACTTTTTCCTTTTTAAATGTGACTTGTAATATTTGTGCCTTGTTCGAGTTATTACATGGTCATCGTCAAGTCTGTCTACGTAGATTTTTCTAAACTTTGCATGGTTTTTTCCTCCTCTGTCGGTTTTAATAAATACTTGTCCAGTACGAACTTCACAATTTTCACGAGATCGATTTAAATTCAATATAGACTTTTCTTTTAATTTCATAATTTTCTCTTTTATTCTCGGGTAATCTTCACTTTTAATTAACCCATTTTGAAAATCTGTAGGCTTACAACCTGTAGTTGAGTGGATTGTGTTGTTATAAAAGGTGATTACTTTATATATTTTTTCTTCTACACTGTCGCTGTCCCTATTAGGATCATGTCTGAGCAGGCGAATGTGCTCATTCATCGTGTTATGAAGGCGTTCTACGTCTGAGTTCGAACTATGGTTATTGTTTGAGGAAAAGTGAATTTCGATGTTATTTGTTCGTAGAAATTCAGTAAGTGGCAAAGCTTTGAACCCTAACTCATTGTCCGTTACAATTTTCTTAACGCTTCCCACAATACTAATATATTGAGTAAGTGCTCTTTTAAACTCTATCCAAGTTCTATTCTGAATCTTGATTGCCTGAGCAAATTTCGAAAATTTATCAATAAATGTCAAGAACAAGGTTCTTTCGAGACAATAGAAGACATCTATATGTACTATCTGATGAGGGCTATCGGGAGTCTCAGTAATATTAAATTTTTGCTTGATTGGCTTTCGATCATATTTTTCTATATTGCAGATGTCGCAGTTGTTTATATATTGCTGAATTCTTAGCTTAAGTTTTGGGTGGTATATTTTTGTTCTCAACTGTTCAAAATTTTCATTGATACCGCGATGGTTATTCCGTTTATGTTCACTTTCAATACATTCATGAAGCCGATTTTCATCAAAAATGTCTTCTAAAATACTGTCGCACTTTGTAATTTTCAAATCAGAATGTTCTGAGAAATATTTTAAGATTGTTTCTTTAAGAATTTCATAAATTGAATTATCCTCAATAAATATCGCATTGACTCTAGTGGGATGAAAATGTTCTTTTATGATTCTGAGCATATCTAGTTCGTTAAAAACATTTAAGCTAATTATTTTTCTTGTATTATTGAAAATATTCTTATTTTCTATTCTCAAAGAGTTAGAACTAGATTTCTCAAATACAATCTGGTTCCTATATACGTTTAAAGGAGAGCTACTAATGGCTATTATAACTGGTTGCACCCCTGGAATCAAGTTTATCTGTGGATCTATTCGGGATAATGCATCCGCATTCCCATTGTTTATACCTTTTTTGTACCTTATTTCGTAATCGTACTCTTCCAGCTTTAGCCGCCATCTTATTAACTTCGAGTTCGGCTCTTTGATGGAAAAAAGCCACTGTAACGGCTGATGATCTGTATGTATTACGAACTTTCGGCCAAAGAGGTATGGTCTGAAGTATGTAACAGCCCATATAACCGCTAATAATTCTTTCTCTACTGTGCTATAGTGAGTTTCATGTTGGTTTAATGTTCTGCTCGCATAGCAGATAGGATGATTATCTTGGGATAGCACAGCTCCAAGAGCAAAATTACTAGCATCTGTATTTAAAACGAATTGTTTTTCAAAATTAGGATAGGCTAAAATTGGGTCGTTGGTGAGAAGAGCTTTTAGAGTTCTAAAGCTTTCGAGATAATCATTGTCATTAAGGTCTATTTTAGTGTCCTTCTTCAAATACTTTGTCATTCCCTTAGCTATTTTCGAGTAATCTTTTATAAATTTTCTATAATAGCCACTTAGGCCTAAGAACTGTTTAATTTGTTTCTGAGTTTTGGGTAACGGATAATTAATAACACATTCAATTTTTTTAGGATTTGGTTTTATACCTTTATGTGTAACAATATGGCCTAAAAACTCAGTTTCTCTTTTGAAGAATTCACACTTATCCACCTGTATTTTTAAGTTCGCACCCCTTAGCTTGTCAAAAACAAGACGTAGCGAGTTAATATGCTCCTGGAGGGAAGTAGAATATACTATTATATCATCCAGATATACTAAACAAACCTTGTTAACTAATTCTCCGAGGATTCCATTCATAAGCCTCTGAAAAGTGGCAGGTGCTGTTTTCAGTCCAAACGGCATTCTGAGGAATTCGTAATGACCGCCTTCGACCGAAAAAGCTGTTTTATGAATGTCCCTGTGGTCGATTTCCACTTGATGAAATCCTTTTGCAAGATCCAAAGTACTGAAGTACATGCATCTTCCAAGTTTGTCCAGGATTTCATCAATATTGGGAATTGGAAAACGATCATCTATAGTTTTTTCGTTCAATTTCCTATAGTCGACGACTAGTCGCCATTTCTTTTGTCCACTTGCGTCATCTTTTTTCGGGACGATCCATATGGGTGCAGAATATGCCGAATTGGAGGGTCTTATTATACCACTAGCTAACATTTCTTCAATCTGTTTTCTTACCTCATCCTTATGAATGTATGGGTACCTATAGGTTTTCGAAAATACGGGAATTTCATCCTTGGTCAGAATTCTATGTTTTATCGCGTGTGTAAAAGTTAGGTTTGAATCTTTTTTATAAAATAATTCTCCGTAATCGTTCAATAGGATTTCTAAATTGAATTTTTCTTCAGGGTTTAGGTGGTCTAATCTAATTATATCTAACACAGAATTTTGGTCGTCATTTTGGTGGAAGTTATTGTCAATTAAATGATAATTTTCTGGAGTAACCGGCCATGAATTTTCCTTCGTTAAATAAATAACTTCTGGGCATTGGGATGAAGTTTCTACTTCAATATTAAAATTGTGTACGTCATAAACCCCTTCGGAAAAAATTATGTCACCGACGTCATTTCGTTGTTCCGCGACGTGAACTAGCCCACACTCAATATTAGTTATAAGCTTGATTTTACGAACATTTTGAAATAGCAATGGTAAAATTTTATTATTTATTTGTAATTGATTAGTTTCGTAATCTATAATGGCTCCATGCTTACGAAGGATGTCATTTCCTAAAATACCATCATAATTGTTATGAAATTTACATTCAATCAACTGAATTTTTTCTTCAGTGTTTCCTAATTCAGAAAACATTGGTACTTGGTAGACTGTATTGACATAAACTTCGTTTTGAAGAGTTTTTAACGTTAAGGTACTAGCATTAATTTTCCACTTTGGATCACAAAGACCTGGATTCACAATGGAGTGAGTAGCTCCAGTGTCTACTATAAATTTTAAACTATTTTTTACAACTATATATGGTAATTGACCGGCGAGGCCGGAAAGGGAAAATTTTGTGGTGAAATATTTTGACCGCCATTTTCTGGAAAATCTAACATTTGTGGTTGTTGCGGAAAATGGAAGGGATTTGTGTTATTTTGATTACTTTGAGAATTTAAACAGGAACTTTGACAAACATCATGACCAATTGTTTCTGTACCATTATGGTTGTAAAAAGGATTTTGATTAAAATTATGACAAAAATTAGTTTGAATGTAAGGATTTGGTTCGAAATGTGATACTGACATATCACTTATAGCATTACTGTTCAAATTATCGGATTCTTGTACTATATTAATATCCATTGGCTCTGGAGCTTGAGAATTCGAAAAAGTATTTTGTTTTGGAAAATTATTCCTAAAGTTTTGACTATTATTGCGATAATAGCTATTTTGATTTGAAATAATACTATTGCTATTGTTATTTCGATGAAAGCCGTTATTTCCTGGGATAGGTCTATTAAAACTAAACTGACTATTGAATTGAGCATTATTCTGATTCCTTCCTATCCTATTTAAATTTTGATATTGAGCATTGCGATTGTTTCCAAAGCTTTGGATGTTATTAGCATTCTGGGTGCTATTTACTCGTGACTGTTTAAAATTTTTATTACTAAAATTGTCCCTCGAATTATTCCCATAGTCACCATATCCTGATGTAAAAAGGATATTCATTGCCTTCTCCAAGGTATCAGGATTTCTGCAAGCCAATATTGTTTTCATGGGCTCAGGAATTTTTGACATAAAAATATTTAATGCAGTTCTTATATTATTAGCAGCAATTTGTTCGCTATTTATATTAACGCCCATATCAGAAACAGTTTTATTATTTAAGCTACGTAATTTGTCCTTAATTTCATTGTAAAAGTCGATAACGGTTGTTTTGAAATAAACGGATCTTAATTTATCATATAATTGCTCTATACTTTGGTTCTCTCCAAAATAGTTCATTAAAACAGATTTAATTTCTTCCCATGTTTGGGCTTGGAAATTTATTTCAATAGCCTCTTTGGCTTTTCCCGTCAGTTTACTCTTTATTAGGTCCATAAATAAAAGTTGCGTTAGTTCATCATACCGAACAAAGAGAGGATCTATTCTGTCCACAAGACTAACGAACGTGTGCAAATCTTTTCGGTCACCTGAAAACTCCGGTAGCTTTCCTAAAAATTCTATTGGATTTAACGAAAGGGGGATAATTGGTTGATTTCCCTGAGCCATTTTATTAAAAGTTGTGTATTGCAAAAAGTATATTGTTAACAATCGAAAAAAGCACAAATATTTATGTTTGAATAGAAAATTTTTAGTTCAGAATGAATAATTGAAAAATAATAATAAATTTTATACAAAATATGTTATTGAAATATAGTTTATAAATATATGTTTATTAGTATACAATATATACTTATTTTATCAGCAGCGTTGTGTGTTTTGATGCAAGTAGGTCGTCCTTCCCTTAGGGTCCTTCGTCTCAGATCCTTTATGTTATTATATGGTTCTTTCAGCTACTAATCCGGAAAAGTTCTTTCTTTACACTTAGAGTTTTATTGTTTTTATTAAAAAGGGTAACAATTGTTTTTTTGATTTTATTGTTTATTCCAAATTTAATATTTTTCGGTTCATTGCAAATGAGTTTTATAAGTAATAATTTCCTGCAGAGAGGACAAATTCGATGTTTATTTGATTGAATCTTTAAATGTTCAATATTTGTCTATATTATTTTTTTTAAACAATTCAAATTTTACGATTTTCTGCAGCTTTTTGTGTTAAAAGGATATTGTTAGGAAAAAATTTTCAATATTTTTTTAATATTTTTGAAATCACAAAAGTTTTTTTTTGAATAATTGTTTAAGTTTGAGGGTTTTTTTTTTTTTTAATAGTTTATAATCTTTTTGATTGAATTTAGTTAAAAGCACTTTTTATCAATGTTTATTTTTTATTCAGGATATTAAACGTTGTCGTTTAAAATGTTCTTGGATACCCAATTTGACATTAAAATATCAAATATCCTTTTTTTATATAGTTTTCGCTTATATAAAGGACGAAAAAGGATATCTGGGTATCCTACCGACTGCGCCAGTTTTGGATTTGGTTTAAATAAAACACATAAATTTTATAATTAATATTTTTTTATTATTATTTTAATGTTTTAATAAACTCGCAGGATAATTTCTATTTTAAATGTCCTTTTGTAACTTTAATTACTTTTTCCTTTTTTTGTGTTCTTGCTTTGAACAAAGGCTTCTAACTGGGGGCGTTACTAGCTTTTACCATTCATTATATTGCGACTTGTCCCGTATGTGATCGTGTATGCAAAAAATGTAAACTTATTGTTTTATTTAAATTACACAATGTATGTAATATAACAAACAACATAATATGTACATATACTTGTTTGTACATGTTTGTATGCTTTGTACCAAATAACTTCTGCATGCCCGATCACGTTTATTGCTTTACGCTTAGTAACAAAGCGTACAAAGAGAAAGCAAATAGATATAAATATAAGAAGATCAAAAATATAATTGAAATGTTTGTGCACTTGTTCGTACATAGTTACACACATAATTAAATGTTTTACAATATGTGTAAATATGTGTCAGAACTTGTCGATTAGTGCGAAAGCCTAGTAACAAGATCAGCTTGTTAGCAATTTTAAATTTCTGAATTCCCAATTGACACAGTTGACAACATAAAACATTTTTGTTCAAAGCAAGAGTATATTTTATATATTTATTAGGTGTATTCATGTATATAGATCAATTACTTCATGTAAAATAATGTATAAGTAAATATGTACTTATACATACATATAACTCATATAACTTATAATGCCAGCAGTGTTATTCTTATGACAATTCCAAGCTGCATGTTTGGCATTTAAATCGCCGAGAACTATAAAATCCTTGTTTAAAGAAAAGTGTCTCAAGAAATTTTAGGTTCAATGACGAAAAAAGCTGGAAAAATATATGGAAAAGTGATAGCAACAAAGCGATGAAAAAATACAAATGGATCAAATTAACATCAACTTTAGTATTAAAAAAAAAGAACCGAATATGTTATTTTTAAGTTCGTAACGAAAAATTTATTATAAAAAACACAAATCAACTAAAAACAAATATAAAAAGCATTTTTTATAAAACAAATTATACATAAATAATAGCAACAAATAATTATTGTAGTTTTTGACCTTTTTATATTTTTGAATTCTATTTTTTAATAAGCACTAGGTCTTTTTATAAAAATGTTATAATAATTTTTATTTTCTCAATATTTCGCTACACCATTGGGTAGCATCTTCAGGAAATAAAAATAATAATAGTTTTAAAAAATTTAAATGATTGAATAAAATTCAAATGAATGAACAAATTTGTTGTCAATCAATTTAAAAAATTCTAACATTTCAATACATTCAAGTAACAACATTTCAAAAACATATAAAAATTAAAATAGAAAAAAATTCTTACAAACTCCAAAATTTATATCAAATTCAACCAAGAATGTTTTAAATATATTTAACATGAAAAAAGTGAACACAATACAACAAATAATCAAAAAATATACGCAAGACTTGCACAACAAAATTTTAAAGTTATCTTTAAAAGAAAAGCACGAAATATTGAAACATTTTCAAAGTGAGATAATAGTGATTAAAAGAAATTAAAGTAAATTTTTTACAGAAGCTGAAATTTAAGAATTTTTATGGTATGAAGATAAATTGGCAGATTCTTTAAGAGAAAAGGTAACAAAGACACACATTAAGAAATTTAATAACTTATATGCAGGGGTGTTCTGAAAACCACTTTTTGTCAACGTGATTTCAAATCACGCAAAAGGTGTTCTGTACACAAAAAATATTGAAATCACGTGATTTAAAACGGGACAGCTAAATGCCTACTGGTTTGAAATCACTTGCTTATTTATTCTAAGTAATTCGTTTAGAATCTATAAAAAATGTTATTATATACTTCATATGATATGTTTTCTATTTATTTTTGTAATAAAATTATATTTTATACACACAAAAACGTAAATATTAACAAATATTTAAGTACACTGCTTGTTTTGTAAAAAAATATTTTGCTTTGTTTACCAATGTTCGTGATTTAATTTTTCTAAAGAAATCCATGCTGGACACAAGTTTTCCTCTAACGCTTGCAACACATTCCACAAGATTTTACAAAAAGTGGACCGCCCCATACTAATTGGACAAATTAGCATATAGTTTTTATTTTCTTTTATATTTAATTACTTATAATTATTATTATGCTATATTTCTAAATGAATTTTTAATTAAAAGAAATATTGTTATAAATAGTTTCTAGCGTTTTTTATATTCAATGAATTTTATTATAACTAATTTACTTGTTATCACCAATATTGGAAAAATGAAACAACTGAAAATGAAACAATAATTGTGTACTAAAAAGCCTTCGCGGCATAATATTAAAAAATAAAATAATCACTCATATTTCTACATCAAATTGGTAAGCATCTCTTGCTTTTATTTCTTAACTCTTGCTCGTACACTAATTCCTTTGGTTTAATTTCTTTTATTTCATTACAAAAATCTCTCGCCCTTATAATTTCTCATTGCTTGAGAAATTATAAGCAAAAAAAAGGATTTATTAATTGGACAATAAATCCTTCAACTTATCCTAAAATTATTCATGGTCCTTCTCAACAGTGAACTGGTAACCTATCCAAGAAAAATCCACTGCATCAGCAAGGTAAAGCCGGGAAGAAAAGTAACGAACGCAAGTACTACCTACAAACATACATAAAACACTATTTTTAAAAAAAATGGCAATGTAAGTAGAAAAATTTCTTATACATACATATATACTACTTACATATATAACTAAATAGAAAAATCCCTTAAAACAAATAAATTTAAATTGAAAAGTTTTCCACACTAAAAAAGAAAAATTTTTTTAAAAAATAAAAAAGTTTCCCCAACTTAAAGAAAAATTCTAAAAAGTGCCCAAAGAAAGTGATACAATTTAAAAATTTCTAAAAATAAAATTTCCCAAAATTGTTCTCTTATTAAAGTGCCAAAATAAATATAAAAAACTAATAAGTGCCTACATATTTACATACATAAATGTACATACATACATAAATACTTAAAAATTGCAAAACCCAAAGGAATAGCCAAAATTAAATAATAATTAAAGTTTAAAGAATCCTGAAGAAAATTTTAAGTTAAAATTGAATATCTAAAAGGTAAAAAATCTCTTTTTAATCGTTTCCTTAAATTTTCTAAAAACCTTAAAATTAAAAGTTAAAAAATTAATTAAAATCAAATAACTCACCTATACAAAAAATAAATAAATAAATCCTATGTATATACTTAGGTAAATTGCCAAAGGTGAAAAATTAAAAGTGCATAAATAATTTATCAGTTGCCAATTTTCATTTGCCTAAAACTGCAAAAGAGTGAAAAAAAACAACAACAAAAATCCAATAAGAAAAACCTTGAAAAATGTTACATTTTCAAGTTCAGTGACCTATTTAATCTCTGAAAGAAAAAAAAAATCATAAGTAAATAGGAGAGTGTTAAATTTTGTCAAAAAACCACCACCATTCCTATCTTAATACAGCAAAAAAAAAAAAGCAGAGATTAAACATCGTACATACACAAATACTCTTAATATTGATGATCATCTATTTACTTGTGCTCTTGTGGAACAAAAAGAAACAAACAAAAACCGCACAGTGGGTTATGTTAATAAAAAATTGCTACAAAATAGAAAATATATTTATTAGTTCAACATTTTAATGCATTTTAAATAAATTTAAATTTCATCTGCTCTGTGGAAAACAAAAGAAACAAACAAAAACCACACAGTGGGTTATGTTAATAAAAAATTGCTACAAAATAGAAAATATATTTATTAAATTTCTTGTGCTCTTGTAAAACAAAAGAAACAAACAAAAACCACACAGTGGGTTATGTTAATAAAAAATTTTGCTACAAAATAGAAAATATATTTATTAGTTCAACATTTTAATGCATTTTAAATAAATTTAAATTTCATCTGCTCTGTGGAAAAATAAAAAATAACGAATGAAGGAGTGAGAGTGTTTGTGATAAATGGCATGTTTGTTATAGGTCTTCAGCGACTGCGCAAACATATATGTATGCACTATAAAATTAAAGAGAAATTACATGCATAAAAAATACGATTTAAATTTATTTCTCTTTGTAATTGGCAATTTGGTTAAAATTTCAAAGTTCTTATTTATGCACTTGTTAGCACAGTCGTTATTAATGGTGTAAAATTTAAAAAACAAATTATTTAAATAATACTATGAGTTTATTTTACCTTGGTTTTGGCAATTTAGAAATTAACATACAACAATAAACAAAAATCATTTACAGTGGCACAGTGGTTTAACATTTAACAAAAAATAAAAATTGGGAGATAAAATAATTTGTTACAATATTAAAAATTAAATAAAATTTTACACAAATAAAACAAATATATTCACATTTCATACTATTAAATCTCAAATTTAAAAATATTTCATCTGCTACTTGCCGTTAAAAATTATTACATTGATATTCGTAAAAATTTATTAAAAGTGAAATAAATATCTATTAAAAATTTGTTGAAAGTTTCTATTGTTCGATTCGATTCCCTTATGCTTACTTAGCTTAGAATATTATTCACAAACAAACAAAGCGGTTTTCAAAAATCAAAGTTATAAACGATTTGATAAGAATTAAAAAGGTACATTCAGATATCCAAATTAAAAGGGATTTACGCTATATTTAACAAAGTGTTTAGAATCTGAATCTGACTTATTCTACAGTTGTATTTCCATCGTATCCGTAATAAATTTAATAGCTGTTTTAAAAGCAACAAAAAAGAATCTTAAACCCAAATTTCACATTTAAATTATTTGGTAATTGTTTTATTCAATTATCAAAGCAAAAAATTAATTTTTTTTTTTTTCTCTGAAATATACTGAAAACCAAACAAACCAAAAATGTCCGTCAGTCGGAGGCGATTCGCATTTGACGTGAAAAATTTGATTGCATTTTGCAAAAAATGTGACCAAGAGTCCTCAGGCGACTCCGAGTCCCTTTTAGACATTAAAAGAAAAGATATTGATTCACGTTGGGCTAAAGTGGGAGAGTCCTTTGAGGAAGTTATGCTCTCTGATGAAAAGGAGGATGTTAGAGCTAACATTCAACAACAATATGATTCGTGCATGGACATTTATTATTCTACACTTTCTAAACTTCTCGATTTAGTAAAATTGGCGAAAGAAAGAGATGATACGCGAGTAGGCGTGGATTCAGCGTCTCAAATCGAACATTGTAGTACTGGACTGAAGCTTCCCCCGTGTGATACACAAATATTTTCAGGAGGTTACGAAGATTGGCCGGCATTTCGCGATATGTTCACGGCAGTATATATAAACCATCCCAGGCTAACTCCGGCAGAAAAATTATACCATCTCAGAAACAAGACCACTGAAACTGCAGGAGCAATAGTCAAAAGATTCCCTTTAACTGATAACAATTTCACTTTAGCCTGGCAAGCTCTTAAATTACGTTACGAAAATGTACGAGTATTAGTCGATAATCAAATTAGAAACCTTTTTAATATTCCCACAGCTCTAAAAGAGGATAGTGAATCCCTTCAAAACATCCACAGTGCAGTTTCTGATTGCATAGCAATGCTACAAACCTTAGGAGTCTCAGTAGAAGGTTGGGATCCTATTCTAGTAAATTTAATATATTCTAAACTCCCGCACGAAACTTTAGCTCAGTGGGAACAATCACTTAACGCGAGTAGAGAGTTGCCCAAGTGGTCTCAACTGAGTGAGTTTCTTCTCAAAAGATGCGAAGTTGTGGAAAGAATTTTTACAATTAAAGATACCAAATCTTCTTTTTTAAGCCAAAATGAGCCAAAGCAAAAGGTGCAATTATACGCATCCCAAGAAAAACTTAATTACAAATGTAAATTGTGTGATCAAGATCACAGTTTGAGAATATGTCCACGATTTCGTAAACTTACAATTCAAGAGAGAGTAGATTTTGTTTTTAAAAATCAATTTTGTAATAATTGCTTGTCGCAATCTCATACTAAAAGAAATTGTGCTAGTAAAAATACTTGCCTTAACTGCGGGAAAAAGCATCACACCATGCTTCATATGCGTTCTGTAAATAATCCCCGAAATAATATGGAACCAAAGTTCCCAAATAAAAATGCGAATCCATATCAGCCTCAAAAGTCTAATACTAATGTATCTAATATTAATGCTGAAATTCCCGAACTTAATGAATTAATAATTCAACCTTCAACTTCTAATTCTAGTAATTTTCCACAAATCAACGCTAATTATGCTACAAATAATGCAAACGTATTGCTACGAACAGCTCTAGTTCAAATTGAATGTAGAGGTGAATTGTTCACTATTCGAGCATTGATTGATCCCGGCTCTGAACGAACTTTTCTGTCCGAGAAAGTAAGGGCTCGTTTAAACATTAACGCAAGAAAATCTCATTATGAAATTGTGGGAATCGGAGGCCAAAGCCAAAAGGCTGAAAAGGAATGTGATTTGGTCTTAGTATCAAAAATTAATAATTTCCGTTTTAAAATAACTGCTATAGTTTTACCTAAAGTGACAAATCAAATTCCGTCAGTGTCGTTTAATGTTACTAATATAAGTGATCTTTCAAATCTTGAACTAGCGGATCCTTATTTCAATATTTCGGCTCCAATCGACTTGGTCCTTGGGAACGATAGTGAGCGTTTAATTAATCTTGAAGGTATTAAAAGAGATATTTGTGGTTCTGCATCTGCGTACAGAACAATATTCGGTTGGGTTCTTAGCGGCCCAATTCAGACACAGCCAATATTTTCGCTATCAACATGTGTTAGTTCTGAAGAAGATAACAGTTTGGACCTGTTAGTAAAGAAATTCTGGGAGCAGGAAGAAATTCCGTCACCTCGACTTGTTTCATCAGAAGATGATTACTGCGAAACATTTTACCAACAAACAACTAAACGGCTATCGGATGGTCGTTACATGGTGAGATTGCCATTTAGGCAAGATTTTCCTACTTCTCGCTTCTTAGGTTCTTCGCGGTATGTTGCTCTCAGTCAATATGCTCGAATGGAACAAATGTTGTCAAAAGACCCTTTATTAAGTACGCAGTATAACGACGTTCTTACTGAATATATCACTCTTGATCATATGGAGGAAACAACATCTTGTGAATATTTCTCAGAGAACAAATATAACTCTTTTTACCTTCCACACCATGCAGTCGTCAGACCAGAAAGTAAAACTACAAGGGTCAGAGTGGTTTTTAACGCATCACGAAAAACTAAGTCCGGATTTTCATTGAACGACGTTCTTTACTCAGGTCCCACTCTGCAAAATGATCTAATGTCCATAATTTTGAATTGGAGACTTTATAAGTTTGTATTCAACGGGGACATTCAAAAAATGTACCGCCAAATTTTGATAGATCCAAAAGACAGGCCATACCAAAGAATTCTTTTTCAAAAGTCCCCGCGGGAGGCAGTCAAAGATTATCAATTAAAAACCGTAACATTTGGTATTAATTGCGCCCCTTTTCTCGCCATTAGAACTTTATTACAATTAGCATCTGATTCTGAAAAACAATTTACAAGGGCGAGTACAATTTTACGGAAAGAAACTTATGTCGATGATGTCCTCTCCGGAGATCATACGATCGAAGGCGCAATTAAAGCGCAAAATGAACTTGTGCGAACGCTAGAATCTGCAGGTTTTTTACTTAAGAAAATTACCTCAAACGACTCAAGATTACTTAATTCTTTTCACAAAGATGATCTTTATGATTCAAACTTTCTAAAATTTTATGATTCAAGCGCAACGAAAACTCTCGGCATTCGTTGGAACGCGCTTACTGACTCGTTTACGTATGCTTTTCAACCAATTCCTCAATCTGCGAAAATAACAAAAAGGAAAATATTGTCATCTGTTGCAAAATTATTTGATCCCGCAGGCTGGATATCTCCTGTCGTTATCAAAGGCAAGATTCTCATCCAGCAACTGTGGTTGGAACGAATCGATTGGGATGATAACGTAAGTTCCGATTCTCTCCGAATCTGGAACGAAATAATTACCGATTTACCAAAAGTAGAAGAAATCCAAATCCCTCGTTGGATACAGTTCACTCCCGTTGATACTGTTCAAATTCATGGATTTTGTGATGCCTCAAAATTAGCCTACTGCGCCACGGTCTACATAAGAATACAAACCTCTTCTGCCGCAGTATTTTCCAACTTGCTGGTTGCAAAAACCAAAGTCGCTCCTTTAGCCTCAATAACGTTGCCTAGATTGGAGCTCTCTGGCGCTGTTATGTTAGCGAAATTAGTAAAACATACTATATCTACAATTAATATCACCTGGCATGAAACATTTTTATGGTGTGATTCATCTATTGTCCTAGGATGGTTAGCTAAACCACCAGCAACATGGAAGGAAATTTATGTTTCTAACCGAATAGGGCAAATTCATCATCTACTTCCAGACGCTAAATGGCGCCATGTTCCGACCCATTGCAACCCAGCAGATTTAGGGTCAAGAGGTTGTAGACCACAAGATCTTATACACAATAGTTTATGGTGGAGTGGACCTGCTTGGCTGACAAATCCTCATACCGAATGGCCACAGAATAATCCATTAAAATTTGGTAAACCTAATGAAGTTATTGGCGTCGAAACTCAAAGCGATACTGTTCCCATCAGTAGCTTACATACCATAACCAAACAAGTTGATGTACTCGACAGATTTTCCTCTTATACTAGAGCGTTACGAGTTCTAGCATATGTTTTTCGCTTTATAAGACATTTTAAACGTTCGTTTTCTGAGCCAACATTTCCATTGTTGTACACCAGTGCTCATTTAAGTCAAGCCGAAGTTAATTCTGTAAAAACAAGGCTTATTACTCTAGCTCAACAGAAATGCTATAAGTCTGAATATGATGCGCTCACTAATTCTCAAATTATAGCAAAAGAAAGCTCATTGTATGTACTAAATCCATTCCTGGATTCTAAAGGTGTATTGCGAGTAAACGGAAGACTAGCAAATTCATTGCTACCTTATAATGAAAGATTTCCCATTATATTGCCTTATGATTCGCAATTTTGCCATTTATATTTAGCGCACTTGCATGAAATTCTAGCACATGCCGATTGTAATTTAATGTGTCGCATGATACAAACTGAGTATTATATCCCTCGGCTAAAACTCCACATAAAAAAGCTTATACGTTTTTGTAAAACGTGCATAATACATAAGAGACAATCCTGTTCTCAGATTATGGCAGCCCTGCCATCCGACCGATGTTTGCTATCTTTTCCTTTTCATGTTACTGGTGTCGATTTCGCAGGACCATTTGAGCTTAAAAGTTCGACTCTTCGAAAGGCTTCGATTATAAAAGGTTACGCATGCATCTTCGTATGTTTCGCTACAAAAGCGGTGCATTTAGAGCCTTGCTCGAGTCTAACTACTGCTGCGTTTCAGGCAACCTTTTCACGATTTGTTGGCCGACGAGGTCTTCCTCAGAAAATAGTATCCGACAATGGACGGAATTTTGTAGGCGCGAATCGAGCATTCCGGAGAGAATTTCGTATTTTTATCAACTCAGTATCGGAAGACATTGTTGGAAAATATGTTACACAGGGCTTTGAATGGTCATTTATTCCGCCCCAGGCACCTCATATGGGTGGGATCTGGGAATCAGCCGTCAAAAGCTTTAAATATCATTTGAAAAGAATTTCTGGCGCTCATCGTTTTACTTTCGAAGAGTTCGCTACTGTATTAGCTCGTATAGAAGGCGTATTAAATTCGCGTCCCATATCCGCTGTCTCTGAAGACCCGTCTGATTTAACGGCTCTTACTCCCGGACACTTTCTCCGGGGTGGTCCTCTTATGGCTCTCCCTGAACCATACTGCGAAAACCTCTCTCTAATTAATCGTTGGGAAAAACTGAAGGCTATTCATCACCAGTTTGCCATAAAATGGAAGGAAGAGTATTTAAAATCACTTCATAAAAGGTATAAATGGAAGTTTTTAAGGCCCAATTTATAAGTGGACGATTTCGTAGTCATAATCGACGATCTTTTACCTCCCAGCGAATGGCGTCTAGGCAGGATTGAAAAAGTTCATTGGGGTTCGGACAAAAATGTTAGAGTTGTGGATATACGTACAGCAATTGGTATCGTAACTCGCCCCATCGCCAAGCTTTGCTATCTACCTTATAATAATGTAACTAATATCAATGATGGCAATGCAGCCAAATAAAGATCTATTTATTTCCATTCCTACCATCCTATTTCCCATTATAGTTCTCGTTTTATCATTAAACGCTATTCTATTTCTATCATTACTTACTAGCTTTCTACTTCCAGGAGACGTTCTCAGGCACCTCGGGACCCAGCTGTCCACAAATGCCAATTGTGCCACCGGTTTCATTCAATACGATTTTGTAAGACGTTTTTGGCAATGCGCCCAGCCGAACGTAACATAGTGGCGCGGCGGTTTGAATATTGTCTGAATTGCTTTGCGCGGACACATAATGTGTATAGTTGCGATAGCCCTGACAGCTGTATGTATTGTGGGCAGTTACACCACACACTTTTACACGACAGAAGGCGCACAAGGGCTCCAAGGCGCAGTGTGCACGAGCGTTTAGGCGATCGCCGACAGGACCGCCACAACAGACGCCACATTAGCAGCAGCAGGCAACGTAACAACAGTAGGCAACGCAACGACAACCGTACCAACAATAACCGTACCAACAATAACCGTACCAACAACCGTACCAACAACCGTATCAACAACAACCGTATCAACAACAACCGTATCAACAACAATCGTATCAACAACAAACGTATCAACAGCAACCGTAATGTTAGCAGCGACCGTCGTCGCAACAACAGCAACAGGGATATTATGAGCTACAACCGTAACCGCAGCAGCCGCAGAAACAACACCACCACCAACCGTAATCAACCCAACCAACAAATTATATCTGAAGCCATTCGTTCTTTAGCTGATGTGTTATGCGCAACATCATCTCAACAATAATTGCCACAGTGCAACGAGGGGCGCCATGGACAAATTAGCATATAGTTTTTATTTTCTTTTATATTTAATTACTTATAATTATTATTATGCTATATTTCTAAATGAATTTTTAATTAAAAGAAATATTGTTATAAATAGTTTCTAGCGTTTTTTATATTCAATGAATTTTATTATAACTAATTTACTTGTTATCACCAATATTGGAAAAATGAAACAACTGAAAATGAAACAATAATTGTGTACTAAAAAGCCTTCGCGGCATAATATTAAAAAATAAAATAATCACTCATATTTCTACATCAAATTGGTAAGCATCTCTTGCTTTTATTTCTTAACTCTTGCTCGTACACTAATTCCTTTGGTTTAATTTCTTTTATTTCATTACAAAAATCTCTCGCCCTTATAATTTCTCATTGCTTGAGAAATTATAAGCAAAAAAAAGGATTTATTAATTGGACAATAAATCCTTCAACTTATCCTAAAATTATTATTAACATCATTACCAATAACCGCTTGATAAGATCCGACGGCTAGGAATCTAAGCACAGCCACTAGCTGTATATTTGCAGGAATACTGCTCTGTGGTAACTTCGGTGCTAGATCTTCCAATACCATTTGGAAAGATCTTCTGTTAAGACGGTAAAACGAGATGAAGCTGGAAAAGAATTGGACTAGACCTTTTACATCAATTTAATTGTACTTACTTACAAGGTTTCGCTTGTATCCATAGGATTTGAAAAGTCCCGTAAATGACGTTTTTTAATACGCTCATTTTTTAAATGCTGTTTTCTTAAAGCAATTACTGCCAATAAAGTAGCTCCCGGCATTTTTTTTTACTTAATTTCCACCTTTTATTGTAATTAAAAATGTAAGAATATAAACAAACAAAGCATAAATGTAAAAAGTCAGCTGTTTTCTCGTGTTTTCGAAAATTTAAAAGCACGCCGAAAACCGTAAAATTGCATGATTTGCAGAACAGCATCAAATCGTCTGCGTGATTTCAAAACAGTTCGTGCTTTGAAACCACGCCGTTTTCAGAACAGGCCTGATGATAATAAAAAAAAGGAATTTGGGGTTCAGTTTAACAAAAAATGGTTTGTTAATAAGACTGACTTTGATATTCCAACAGACGTAAAATGGATTCTTTCATTAGAACATAAACACGCTTTACCCACTAAAAAAGAAGAATTTCCGATTTTAAAGATGATTACAGACGGAGAAGATTTTATACAGACACTTCAAAGAAAGGAAGAACAAGAAATAGCCCGAACAAAATTAACCACAATTATAGATAATCATTTAAACAAAATGAAATTAACAAATAGAGATAGGTTTGTTTTGGAGAAAGTTAAAGAAACATAAAAGTTTTTAAAAAAGAATAATGAGATTCTTATTTTAAAGGCAGATAAAGGTAACACTACTGTAGCATTAAATAAAAAGGATTAGGAAACACGAATTAATAATATTGTAGAAGATAATACAAAATATAACTTAGTAAATAAGGATCCTACTAACAAATTACAGAAGACCAATAATGATTTAGTGGAAGAACTTTTTAAACTTAAAATTATTACTACTGCTGAGAAGAATAAACTTAAAACAAATATAGCTACTGCACCTAGGTTATATGGACTACCAAAAATTCACAGAGAAGATTTTCCCTTACGACCTATTTGTTCTTTCGTTAATTCTCCATCTTATGATTTATGTAAATATTTGACGAATATATTAAAAAGGATTACTGAACATTCGAGATATAATATAAGACTCACTTGAATTTAAAAATAAAATAGGTAATATACATATAAAAGATGACGAAAAATTAATATCATTTGATGTAGTATCACTATTTCCAAGTATACCTGTGGACTTAGCAATTAATACAATAGAAGAAAAATGGGATATTATAGGAAATTTAAAAAAAATAGAAAAATCCTTATTTTTCAGTAATTTTGTATCTAAAATAACTCCGAGATATTTTGCATTATCTTTTATGCTAATAGATTCATTCCGAATACATAATCTTCTGTTTGGTATTCTTTTAGGAGATTTATTGAATGGGAAAATAATAGCTTGGGTCTTATTGGGATTTATTTTGATTCTCCATTTATGGAAGTATTTTTTGCATGCTAAGAGACTCTTTTCCATTTTCTTTAGAAGGGACTTATTGAGTTTAGATGAAGTGATCAAAGCTGTGTCATCTGCATATTTTGGAACTTTAAAGTCTGAAGTGTAGATCGAGTAAAGTAATGGAAAAAAAACCTTGCGTTCGCACCATTTACATTTACTATATCGTCGCGTTTCTTCTTAAACCACGTAAGCGTCATTTTTTCGAAATTGACTTTTTAGGTTTTTATGGTAGAAAATAACAGTTGCCACCAGACTACATTCTCATCTTAAGTTTTTATGAAAAATAAATAAATCCATTTTCAAAACCTCGTAAGCGCCATACAAATGACATTCGCATACAAAATATAATGGTTTTTATATTTCAAGTTGGAAATGTCAGTTTCAACCACAAAATTTTTTGTATTTGAGATTAAAAAAATTCGGAAAGTTTCAGACCAATTGAAGCATTTTTGGTAGAGTAAAAAGTTTTTTTTAATAAATATAAAAATAAACATTAATTTACACATAGAAATTTGCTGTTTGCGCCAAAACCACGTAAGCACAAGATTTGGCTACAGTTTATTGTAAGTAACAATTTAAAAAAAAAAAGTTTCTATACACTTCAGAGACTTGCACAGTCATGTTTTGCAAAAAAAAAAATTATTTAAACATCCGTATTAAAGAAGTTATTAAATTTTTTTTCGTTTTCTGAAAAACGATTTCTTAACGCTTACGTGGTTTAAGAATCAACGCGACGATATTAAGGAAGTTATCAATCAGTTTACAAAGATATTTTGGAGTGTTAGCTTTTAGAAGTTTATATAAGATACCGTTATGCCAAACGGTATCAAAAGCTTTTTCTATATCCAACAGTATCATGCCTGTAGATCGTTTTTGCGACTATAAGCTCCAACGCCCGCATCGGTAAATTTTTTAGAAGAAGGTTTGAAATATTATCGAAACCAGGGGATTTGAAAGGTTTGAGAAGTGAAATTAAGGTTGAAATTTCTTCAAGAGAAGCATAATGTACATTTTCAAGTGATGAAGATTATTTCCGAAAGTTGTTTTATGGAGTTAATGTGTTGGTAAATTGAATGTCTGTAGTGCGATGTGAGATTATAAGCCTGGGAAAACGTAGTAGGAAGGATCTCCGCCTTTTCAACATCTGACGTTATTTTTAAAGAACCTATGTTAAAATGCATAATTTTTGTTTTTCCTTTAGCTCTTAGGCTTCTAGTTATTCTCCAAAACGATCTATCTCCTGGTTTGATTGTAGATAATAGCAAAGACCATTTCCTATTACGTCCCAAACTTATTTGTTCGTCAATTACCTTGCTTAGCAACTTCGTATATTGTCTATAGAAATCTGCTTCTGATAAGTTGGCTGATCTATGTAATAATCCTATTAAACATCCTTCTTAACTTTATAAATTTAATAATATTTTCCGGTAAGGTGACTTTATTCCGAGGGTGCAATTTAGGCGTAGATATGTTTCTAGCTTTTAAAATAATCCTACTAAGTTTTTCAATTTCTTTGTCAATACCGGCTACAGTATTATATAAGTTTAAGCGAGAGTTGATTCTGTTATCAATGTAAGATTTAAAAATATTCCAATAGTTAAAATAACTTATATCTACCATATTTACTATAGATGGTTTGAATAAACAGATAATAGGTCGGTGATCTGATGTACTTCGTAGTCAAGAGCACATAGTTTAAAGTTTAAAATTGTGTTACTTAAAACTAAATCAATTGTAGAAGGAGCACGTCTGTATTGATGTGGAGCAGAGCAATAAACAAAGAAGTTGTACATTTGTTGTAAATTGTTGAGTATAATGCCAGCAGTGTTATTCTTATGACAATTCCAAGCTGCATGTTTGGCATTTAAATCGCCGAGAACTATAAAATCCTTGTTTAAAGAAAAGTGTCTCAAGAAATTTTAGGTTCAATGACGAAAAAAGCTGGAAAAATATATGGAAAAGTGATAGCAACAAAGCGATGAAAAAATACAAATGGATCAAATTAACATCAACTTTAGTATTAAAAAAAAGAACCTAATATGTTATTTTTAAGTTCGTAACGAAAAATTTATTATAAAAAACACAAATCAACTAAAAACAAATATAAAAAGCATTTTTTATAAAACAAATTATACATAAATAATAGCAACAAATAATTATTGTAGTTTTTGACCTTTTTATATTTTTGAATTCTATTTTTTAATAAGCACTAGGTCTTTTTATAAAAATGTTATAATAATTTTTATTTTCTCAATATTTCGCTACACCATTGGGTAGCATCTTCAGGAAATAAAAATAATAATAGTTTTAAAAAATTTAAATGATTGAATAAAATTCAAATGAATGAACAAATTTGTTGTCAATCAATTTAAAAAATTCTAACATTTCAATACATTCAAGTAACAACATTTCAAAAACATATAAAAATTAAAATAGAAAAAAATTCTTACATATACATATACAGAAAATTTTGATATTCAAAAAGATATAAACATTATAAGAGAAAACACAATAAATGTTTAAATGCATATACATAAATTTAACCGGAAATGTTACAAAAAATTAATGTTTCTTTTATAAAAATTTGATTCAAATTCATGTTATTTTTTATGCACTAAATGCCTATAATTTTGTGCAACATTTTCTGTATCTGCTTTAAAATTTATTCTTTTTTCAAGTGGAACTTTAATTATTTGTAGCATTTCTAACATATAACGACGTTTAAAGTTCCACTTGAAAAAAGAATAAATTTTAAAGCAGATACAGAAAATGTTGCACAAAATTATAGGCATTTAGTGCATAAAAAATAACATAAATTTGAATCAAATTTTTATAAAAGAAACATTAATTTTTTGTAACATTTCCGGTTAAATTTATGTATATGAATTTAAAAATTTATTGTGTTTTCTCTTATAATGTTGATATGTTTTTAAATATCAAAATTTTCTGTACATGTACATATGTATATGTAATAATTATTTCTATTTTAATTTTTATTTGTTTTTGAAATGTTGTTACTTGAATGTATTGAAATATTAGAATTTTTTAAATTGATTGACAACAAATTTTTTCATTAATTTGACTTTTATTCAATCATTTAAATTTTTTAAAACTATTATTATTTTTATTTCCTGAAGATGCTACCCAATGGTGTAGAGAAATATTGAGAAAATAAAAATTATTATAACATTTTTATAAAAAGACCTAGTGCTTATTAAAAAATAGAATTCAAAAATATAAAAAGGTCAAAAACTACAATAATTTTTTAATATTAAAAAGAGCACGCAAAAATAAAGTGATGTATAGAAGGTTTAAGAAGAATCAAGAAGTTTCGAGATGGGTCAACAGATTCAAATCAGTAAGGGAGAAAATCATAAAAACAAAGGCAGCAATAACGTTTCTTATTCGATGCAGAAATAATGGCATAACTCCAAAATTTATATCAAATTCAACCAAGAATGTTTTAAATATATTTAACATGAAAAAAGTGAACACAATACAACAAATAATCAAAAAATATACGCAAGACTTGCACAACAAAATTTTAAAGTTATCTTTAAAAGAAAAGCACGAAATATTGAAACATTTTCAAAGTGAGATAATAGTGATTAAAAGAAATTAAAGTAAATTTTTTACAGAAGCTGAAATTTAAGAATTTTTATGGTATGAAGATAAATTGGCAGATTCTTTAAGAGAAAAGGTAACAAAGACACACATTAAGAAATTTAATAACTTATATGCAGGGGTGTTCTGAAAACCACTTTTTGTCAACGTGATTTCAAATCACGCAAAAGGTGTTCTGTACACAAAAAATATTGAAATCACGTGATTTAAAACGGGACAGCTAAATGCCTACTGGTTTGAAATCACTTGCTTATTTATTCTAAGTAATTCGTTTAGAATCTATAAAAAATGTTATTATATACTTCATATGATATGTTTTCTATTTATTTTTGTAATAAAATTATATTTTATACACACAAAAACGTAAATATTAACAAATATTTAAGTACACTGCTTGTTTTGTAAAAAAATATTTTGCTTTGTTTACCAATGTTCGTGATTTAATTTTTCTAAAGAAATCCATGCTGGACACAAGTTTTCCTCTAACGCTTGCAACACATTCCACAAGATTTTACAAAAAGTGGACCGCCCCATACTAATATTAACATCATTACCAATAACCGCTTGATAAGATCCGACGGCTAGGAATCTAAGCACAGTCACTAGCTGTATATTTGCAGGAATACTGCTCTGTGGTAACTTCGGTGCTAGATCTTCCAATACCATTTGGAAAGATCTTCTGTTAAGACGGTAAAACGAGATGAAGCTGGAAAAGAATTGGACTAGACCTTTTACATCAATTTAATTGTACTTACTTACAAGGTTTCGCTTGTATCCATAGGATTTGAAAAGTCCCGTAAATGACGTTTTTTAATACGCTCATTTTTTAAATGCTGTTTTCTTAAAGCAATTACTGCCAATAAAGTAGCTCCCGGCATTTTTTTTACTTAATTTCCACCTTTTATTGTAATTAAAAATGTAAGAATATAAACAAACAAAGCATAAATGTAAAAAGTCAGCTGTTTTCTCGTGTTTTCGAAAATTTAAAAGCACGCCGAAAACCGTAAAATTGCATGATTTGCAGAACAGCATCAAATCGTCTGCGTGATTTCAAAACAGTTCGTGCTTTGAAACCACGCCGTTTTCAGAACAGGCCTGATGATAATAAAAAAAAGGAATTTGGGGTTTAGTTTAACAAAAAATGGTTTGTTAATAAGACTGACTTTGATATTCCAACAGACGTAAAATGGATTCTTTCATTAGAACATAAACACGCTTTACCCACTAAAAAAGAAGAATTTCCGATTTTAAAGATGATTACAGACGGAGAAGATTTTATACAGACACTTCAAAGAAAGGAAGAACAAGAAATAGCCCGAACAAAATTAACCACAATTATAGATAATCATTTAAACAAAATGAAATTAACAAATAGAGATAGGTTTGTTTTGGAGAAAGTTAAAGAAACATAAAAGTTTTTAAAAAAGAATAATGAGATTCTCATTTTAAAGGCAGATAAAGGTAACACTACTGTAGCATTAAATAAAAAGGATTAGGAAACACGAATTAATAATATTGTAGAAGATAATACAAAATATAACTTAGTAAATAAGGATCCTACTAACAAATTACAGAAGACCAATAATGATTTAGTGGAAGAACTTTTTAAACTTAAAATTATTACTACTGCTGAGAAGAATAAACTTAAAACAAATATAGCTACTGCACCTAGGTTATATGGACTACCAAAAATTCACAGAGAAGATTTTCCCTTACGACCTATTTGTTCTTTCGTTAATTCTCCATCTTATGATTTATGTAAATATTTGACGAATATATTAAAAAGGATTACTGAACATTCGAGATATAATATAAGACTCACTTGAATTTAAAAATAAAATAGGTAATATACATATAAAAGATGACGAAAAATTAATATCATTTGATGTAGTATCACTATTTCCAAGTATACCTGTGGACTTAGCAATTAATACAATAGAAGAAAAATGGGATATTATAGGAAAGTTTTGTATAGAAGATAATAGATATTTTCAATATAATGAGAAAATATACATACAGCAAAAGGGACTTCCAATGGGATCACCTGCTTCTCCAATTGTAGCGGATATAGTTATGGAGAAATTGCTAGATACTTGTATTGAAAAATTAAATATAAAACCATGTATAATAACCAAATATGTAAATGATTTGTTCTGTGTTATTTCCGATTCAGCAGTTAACGATATGTTAAAAACATTAAATGAATTTGATGATTCCATCAAATTTACAATAGAGAAAGAATGTGATTCAAAACTTCCTTATTTAGATACTTTAGTAATTAAAAAAGGTAACAAATTGGTAATGGATTGGTACCAAAAACCCACAGCTTCGGGTAGAATTTTTAATTATTTTTCTAAACAAAATAAACATATAAAACAATATAGATAAGATAAAAAATATATTAAGCGAAAATAATTTTCCAATTCAACTGATTAATAAATTAATAAATCAACATAAAAATCATAGAAAACCAAATAGAAAAAATGATACGGAACCAAAAATTTATAAATCAATTACTTATGTACCAGATTTATCAGAACGGTTAGAAAAATCAAAAATATTTGATACAGATAAATATAGGATGGCATACAAAACATATAATACATTAAATAGATTATTTAGCAAACCAAAAGATAAAATAAAAAAGTTAGATATGTCAAAAAAGTTAGATATGTTTACAAAACACCTTGTAAGGGTAAGGACAACAAGAATTGTAATAAAGTTTATGTAGGTACTACAAAGTATAAATTGAAAGTCAGAATAGCTGGACATAAATCAGACCAGAGATACAGAGACAATATCAGTTTGCAAAAAACAGCTTTATCTTCACACTGTTCGAAAAGTAATCATTATCCTAACTTTGAAAATGTATCAATTTTAAATTTGGAAAATAATTATAAACGTCGTTATATGTTAGAAATGCTACAAATAATTAAAGTTCCACTTGAAAAAAGAATAAATTTTAAAGCAGATACAGAAAATGTTGCACAAAATTATAGGCATTTAATGCATAAAAAATAACATGAATTTGAATCAAATTTTTTTTAAAAGAAACATTAATTTTTTGTAACATTTCCGGTTAAATTTATGTATATGAATTTAAAAATTTATTGTGTTTTCTCTTATAATGTTTATATGTTTTTGAATATCAAAATTTTCTGTATATGTACAGTGGATCAATAAAGTTTAGGCACATCATGATTTTCAAGAGTGTTCTGTTAATAACTTTGGATCTGGTTCACTTAATAAAATAATTTTGATATCGTTTTAAAGATTGAGAGTTATATTGACCATTTAGAACAAAAAATAATTTATATATTATTGTTTCTAATATACAACGCTTTAAAAACTAAAAAACAAGCTATGTCTATCTAAAAAAAGTTTAGGCACTTACTACATTAATGCCCTTTAATCCCTTGTATAACGGTAAATTTTCACTTTTTTATTTCAAGTCATGTTTATGCACATGTTAAATCCTCAGTAGGTGAGAGTTTTAAATGTAAAAAATATTCTTGGTATTTAATTCGTGACGAAAAAGCAAAATGAGCAATCGTTCAGAAATTTCCGTAGATGTCCGTAAAGTTATAATAAATCTTCATGCACAGGGAAAATCCTATCGCGAAATTAGTGTGATTGTACAGAGGCCCTATACCAGTGTAAGAAACATCATAAAACATTATGAAAAAACCAACAAATTAGAGCGTGAAAGGAGAAGTGGACGTTCAAAAAAATTTACATCTCGTCTGGAGCGTATCATTGTTGCTGCAGTGGCTCAAAATCCTAAGATTTCAGCTGTAGAATTGTGTCGGGAAATGAAGAAAAGTTTTGGTGAAGACCTTAATCCACAAACAATAAGAAATACGCTGCACAGAGCTGGATATCATGGAAGAGTTCCCCGTCGCAAACCTTGTCTTTCAGACATAAACAAGAAAAAGCGATTAGAGTTCGCAAAACTCCAGATTAATCAGCCTGAAGCCTTCTGGAACAGTGTGATATTTAGTGATGAATCGAAGTTTAACATTTTTGGTTCAGATGGTCCACAAAAAAATTGGCGAAAAGCAAACAAAGTGCTTCAAGAAAATAATATTATTAAGACTGTGAAGTACGGTAGTGGCAATGTTATGGTTTGGGGATGTATGGCGGCATCTGGAGTGGGAAATCTTGTCTTTATAGACGACAAAATGAAAAATCACTCTTATTTAAATATTTTAAAAGAAAACTTATCTCCAAGTGTTGCGAAGCTGGGCTTAAATGGGAAATTCTTGTTCCAACAAGATAATGACCCAAAACATTCTTCATATCTTGTGCAGGAATGGCGTATATACCACTGCAAACAGTTAAAAAACCCTCCGAAATCGCCAGACACGAATCTTATAGAGCATATTTGGCACTTACTAGAGAAAAAAATACGGAAACATCACATTACATCCAAAGAATCACTTAAAGCGGCACTTCGCTTAGAATGGTTAAGAATTACTCCTGATGAAACATCTAACCTAGTAAGAAGTATTAGTAGACGTTTAGACGTAATTATCCAAGTTAAAGGAGGTTCAACCAAATACTAGACATGCAAAAACCCCGAATATTCTGAAAATTTTCACATGCGTGCCTAAACTTTTTTTACATAGATTTACCTTATTTTTTAGTTTAAAAGCCATTGTATATTAGAAATAATAAAATATGAATTATTTTTCGTGTTAAATGGTCAATAAACCTATCAATCTTGAAAATAGCATGAAAATAATTTTATCAAGTTATGCAGATGCAAAGTTACTGGCGAAACACTTAAAAACCATGTTGTGCCTAAACTTTATTGATCCACTGTATGTATATGTAAGAATTTTTTCTATTTTAATTTTTATTTGTTTTTGAAATGTTGTTACTTGAATGTATTGAAATGTTCGAATTTTTTAAATTGATTGACAACAAATTTTTTCATTCATTTGAATTTTATTCAATCATTTAAATTTTTTAAAACTATTATTATTTTTATTTCATGAAGATTCTACCCAATGGTGTAGCGAAATATTGAGAAAATAAAAATTATTATAACATTTTTATAAAAAGACCTAGTGCTTATTAAAAAATAGAATTCAAAAATAATAACAACTTTAAAATCCCTAACCTATGCAGGAAACCTTTAGTAAACGAAGCCGGTGTTGGTCATACCATAGAGGAGAAAATCCTTGCGCCCGGCCGAAGGCCGGCTGTGCAAAAAACCTTTAGTAAGCGAAGCCGTTGTTGGTCATACCATAGAGGAGAAAATACTTGCGCCCGGCCGAAGTCCGGAAACCTTTAGTAAGCGAAGCCGGTGTTGGTCATACTATAGAGGAGAAAATCCTTGCTATGCAAAAAAATTTCATTAAGCGAAGCCGGTATTGGTCAAAGAGAACCCAAGAGGTGAAACGGCGTATAAACAGGACGGCAAAAAATACGAATTCAACCTGTCTCTTTCACACGTTGATTAGTTTTCTTTTGTGTTATTTCGTAAACTTTGGTTTTCTTTTGTGCTATTTTCTTATTAATTATTTTTTTATTAGTGTAAATGTGCATAAATTTCATTAAATATATTTCTCAAGCTTATTTCACACCACCAAAGAGTTTTGATTGTTTGTTTTAATTATACTTTGTTGTTTAATTAATATTTGAATGGACAAATTAACTTTTAAAGTACAAAGTTTTAAACAACGAACACGCTTTAAAGGAAAATTTTCAAAATTTTTAGTTTTTGTTTTGTTTATTTTTCCGATGTTCGTATAAATTTGTTAGTATATTTGTCTCTTTCTTGACAAGCTTAGGAAAGTCTGATTATAGCCATTTTCATCAATCACTATTTACATCTCAGTGTACTTTGTGCTCCAAAAAACGTAAACAAACAAAATACTGCTGGGCTATCAACACCACCTGATATAAATTCTCCTTGAAATCAGTTTTATTTGTTGCTAGCTGTGCCCGCCACTTCGCACTGTGGTCAATATTTTGAGATAGCGGCCAAAACTCCTTTTGGTTTTTGTTCTCCGATTTTAAAGTTATTAGACTCATATGAAAGTAGACAGTAGTAAACCTCGGGAGCCAAAAAATTAGAACTCTATTATTTCACTGAGAACAGGGTGGTCCAAAATGGGCTTTTACAGAATTTAGTAAATTTATGATATTTTTCGTTAATTTTTAAAGTTTAAATGATCATAACTTTTTTGTTTTTCAAGACGAAATAAATTTTGTGTTGTAACTTATTCCTATTACTTAACTTATTTCCTATTACTGGTAAAAAATTGAAGCTCTACTGTTTTCAGAACAATTTAAATATTTTTTTTAAAAAAGGTCAAATTTCTTGGAAATTTCCTACTTCATAGAGCACAACTCCTGTGAGTCAAGCTGAGTCAAAACACAAATTTACTATTTTTTAGTCCTAACTCTCCCTATATATACATGTCCATGCATCGTGACTGCACTTTTTGAGCTACAGCAATTTTTCTGACCCAAGGTAAGATATTCGGTACAAATGCACGTCATATTTTTTGAGAAGTTATTTGTATGTGAAAGTGGCTATTATGCATATATTTTGATAAATGTTTGTACAAGAGTTCTTATTGACCCAAAAAATAATTCTGTTGAAATTAGGAGAAGTTGGCCCATATTTGGACCTAGTCCACATAGAAGGGTGTATCAAAATTTTGACAAAAATGACAATAGAACTCTCAAATTATGTGGTATCTGGCAATTCATTTGGAATATATAAAAAATGATTTTATTGCCATCTAATATTACATAACTTAAATACCTGAAAATTACAAATAAATTTAAAACCAATGGAAATAACTGGTAAAACCAAGTACCTGTTATATTATTGCCAGTACCTGTTAACTCTCAAATTATGTGGTATCTAGCAATTCATTTGGAAAAGGTAAAAAATGATTTTATTTCCATCTAATATTACACAACTTAAATACCTGAAAATTGCAAATAAATTTAAAACCAATGGAAATAACTGGTAAAACCAAGTACCTGTTATATTATGTTTCAAAGAGGTAATAAAGATCATGTTGAAACTTCGAGCAATAGTATATTAATCCATGCATTCATTTTTTTTCTTCATTATTGTTTAAACAATGGCTAAATTCAGTTATAGTGTTCTATCTGATATATATTTTGAACGGAAAGATGAAAACGACATTATTTTACATATAATGAATAATCCATTCTTCAAAATATGCGACAAACAAGAAATTAAAATTCATAACTTATAAATAAATAAAAAACTTTTTAAATACTTTAAGAAAACGGTACAATCAATGTTCCAGAAACAAGAAATTGTTTTACTCACGCAACCAAGAATGGCTAAGAAATAAACTTATTTTTAAAAAGCCATCAGTAACTACCACGGAAACTGGAAAAGGTAGTCGACCAGCAAAGCCAATTGATAATTGTAGTGAAAGATCACGAAGACGCAAGCTTAAACATATCAATGAAGAAGTTTCTTGTAGCATCATAAAGGATTCATTTCTGCATCAAATTCAACCATCGAAAACTAAAAAGAGTAAAATTGCTATCATTGAAAAAATAGTGGAAGCAAGCCCCAGACGCACAAAAAGGATTTTAGAAAGTATGCCGACACCAACTGAAGAAAATAAATTTACTCCAGAAGAAGCATTTGCACTATTTTTGGATTTGAAAATGACTAAAAACCAATATACAGAATTGCGGAAGCAAACCAATGAAAAAAATTGTGTGTTTTTCCATCATATCGAGATATAGTTTCTGCCAAAAAAGATTACTTAACTTCACCAACTGCTATTAGTGTAACTTCAAGTTCAGCAGAAATAAAATTGCAGGATCTTCTTGAACGATTATTAAAGACATTTGATGCTGACTATTTAAAGAAGTTTAAAAATTGCAGCATGACTTTAATTTCTAAATGGGGATGTGATGGGTCCTCTGGCCAGATATAATACAATGTAATGCGGAAAATTCATCAGATGCCAATTTATTCATAATTTCTTTCGTTCCATTACGTTTAACAAAAACTTATAGTGGTTCAGAGCCGTCAACTAGTAGAGCTGCAGAGATAGATGTATGGAAGAATGAAATTCCCTCGTCAACAAAATTTTGTAGACCAATAAAGTTTGCTTACAAAAAAGAAACTAAAGATGTCATAACTGAAGAAGTTGGCAAAATAACAGATGAAATTAAAGAACTTCAACCAGTGATATTTGAATTTAATGACCAATGCAACGAAGTTAACTTTAAAATGTCACTTATAATGATCAATGGAAAAGTTGCACAAGCTTTAACCGATAAAAAGTTTTCCTCAAGCTGCACCATATGCCAAAAAACATCAAGTCAATTGAGCCAACCACCAACACAAGACGATAGTTTCAATGAAGCATATGAATTTGGAATGTCACCTCTTCATGCTAGAATTCGTTTTATGGAGCATATTCTTAAATTGGGATACGATTTGGAATTTGGCCCGTTAGGCGAAACAGTGAGAAACAACAAAGAAAATTTGGAAAAAAGAAAGCAAAAAAAAAAAGTTATTCAAGAAAAATACCGTGAGATAGGCCTTATAATTGACCAGCCAAAGCAAGGAGAAGGAAATTCTAATGATGGAAACACAGCAAGGAGATTTTTTTCCGATCCAGAAACTGCAGCTTCTATAACTGGAGTAGATTATGATTTAATACGACGATTCCAAATCATATTAGAAGTGATAGCATGTAGCAAAAAGATAGATGCAAAAAAATTTGGTCAGTATGCTAATGAAACAGCAATCGTTTATAACCAAAAATATTCTTGGAGACATATGCCAACCACAGTTCACAAAATTTTGTTCCATGGGGAACAAATAATTCAGCACAATATGCTTCCAATTGGAGATCTCTCAGAAGAAGCGCAAGAAAAAAGGAACAATACAAGAAAAATTTCCAGATATTGTACTAATGAAGATCTTATTAATATTTTGTTGTGCACATATATGTCCAGTATTCGACAAAAATGGAAATCAACCTCATTAGAGTTAGATGAAGAAGCTAAACAACTACTGCAAAATGAAAATCAAAGCTATTTGGAAGAAATTTTTACTAATATTGTTTAATTAATACTAGTTTAAAGATTATAATTTGTTTCTAATTTTAGTATAAATTTTTATTAATACATTTAAATAAAATATATGTGCACTTTAAATCAATAGTAAAAGTTTACTTAAAATTTTATCGATGTTGTGTTCTGTATATAATATATCCAAATGGTATTGATATTGTTGGGAATTTCAGTGTTATTTTTCAGTTTAATCCTCACAAGAATTAGCTTTCTTCCAAAAAAACCAACCTTTGGCCCCTGTGAATATTGAGACTAAATAAATGTCCGGGGCCAAATGTTGGCATTTTCTGACCAAAATTAAGTTTAGGAATAATAAATAAGTATTGGTTGTAAAATACGATTGAAGAAAATAAGAAATTATAAAAAAATACATATTTAAAATGTCAAAATATTCAACTTTTACATGGAAACTCAACAAAAAATTAAAATGCATTTTTAACTCCACATTACTTACGTTCCTATCAGTCGATTTTTACGTTTGAACACGCAAATTGAAGCTTGAAGTCCCTCCTATTGAACAAAACAAATTGCGTAAAAAAATACAAATCCGGTCAAAAGTTATAGTTTTGACCGCTATCTCGCGAAATTGACCACTGTGCGTCGTGGGCTTCTGACAATATTTTGCTTTGAAAGTATTCCACACCAAATGAAGAACAATGTAATTCCACAAAGCAAAAATACAAATTTTATTCAATTGGCACCTAATGTTGCGCAATAGTTTTTAAATTATCCCAGTTTTAAACCAAAAGTGTCTGTACCTTTAAACCGGAAATTGAGAAAAAATATCCTATATTGGAATCAGGATGCTAAGGTAACTCTCACAAAACTGTTAAAATCCATCCAGTTTATGTGATGCGAACACAAATGAAAAGCAGAGAGATAGACGGAAATGAGTAACTATTTTATTATATGTATAGATTATATTTTTCTTTATTGGTAAATTTAGTTTAGTAATTTAAAGAATCAAAAATTGATTCGGCGCTACCTGAAAGATATTTATAAAAGCTTTTAAATGGTAGTCATAATGACCAGATATCTTCAAAAATGTACCGTACAATCACAGTTTTATAAGAAAAGTCCAGAGGCCCATAACTCGGAATATATGGGCGACCGCCAATTTTTCAGTTTATATTTTTTCTTAATTTCAATCACCCTGGATAATTTTCCTTCTGAAACTAGATTTTTTTGAAATATTTTTAAAGAAATTAATCATATTGAACTTAAACGTAAAAAGAGTTATTTTTGTAGCTAAGTAATTGCTTAAAAATTTTAAGTTTATGTTAGGACGGTTGAAGTTGTTGATGTTGATCGCGGTTTTAGGTTCAGTAAAAAGGTGTCGGGTGGCACTGCTACACAAGCCGGATAAGTTTTTATTTGCGATAAATCTCTACTAAAAATATCGTATTTGTACATAATGTTGGCAAGCATCATAAATCCAAAGCCCTTTACTAAGTTCTGTCCAATACATGTTCGTTTTCCAACGCTAAAAGGCAAAAAGTGTGGTATATTTTTTTTGCGTTGTACATTTTGCACACTTTTTGAACGAGTATCAATTTTGGTTGGATTTATATGAATAATAAAACGATCGGGTTTAAATTTATCTGGTTCGGTCCAGTATATAGGGCTGGTGTTAAGCGAATAATTGTTGATAAAGACAATGGTGCCGCTGGTAACGCCATATCCTCCAATAACAACATCTTCGGTTGCAACATGTGGTACAATTGGTGATGAACAGTAACGCAAAACTTCATAAATTGTGCACATAGTATATGGCATACTATCAATGTCCATAAGAGAAATATATCTTTGTTTTCTTTCGAGGAGTTCGTCAATCTCTACTTGAATTTTCTTTCCAGTTCCCGGATTTTTAGCTATATGCGCTAAGGCTAGCATAACAAGATTTCCTATAGCAGAGTGTCCGCCAATAAAATCCTCCAACATATATATAATCGTATCACGTGATACATCATCGTTCTCGGAAAGACTTTTTAACAACGCATCGGTAAAATCTCTTTCCGGTGCTTCAGCATCGATATTGTTTTCTCGATCAATGATTATACGTTCCAAAATAAACTTTCTAATCGTTTTGGACCAACAAACAATTTTTTTTATATGATTGGCGTAGAATGGACAAAGCCATGGCAAAAAATCCACAGCATATCCTTGATTAATCTCCCAAAATATTTCGTCGAAATAACGAACAATAGTTTGAAATTCTTTATCGTCATAATCAAAACGTATGGAGCACATATATTGACTAAACATGTTTGCACAAGTTTGCTGAACAATTGGCTTCAATGCTATTTCCTTTTCCTTGTCACCAACGGTTGCACTTAAACGATTTAAAAATTCATTTATTTCATAACAACCAACATCAGACATTTTTTGATACAATGAACTGGCATCGCGAGGAGAACAGTGTTTACGAGCTAAATTTCTTCGTTTTTGTTGAAGTTGTGACCAATCACAAAGAGCCAAGGCTGAAAAGACAACAAAAAAAATGAATTCAATTCAATTATCTGATTCACATCGAAGAAAGAAACGGTTTTTTCGACCACATTTAAAAGGTAGACGAATAAGTAATTTAATAAAAAAAACGATTAACACCTAATATTCCAGTTAAATATATATATATATATATATATATATATATATATATATATATATATATATATGTGTGTTTTATTTATTGTTTATTTAAAAAATGGAAAATTATGGTTTATTTATTATAATATTATTTTTAAGTAAAAGAATTAAAGGAAAAAATTAATTTAAACTGTAGAATAAAAGAAAAAACTATATCAAAGGACCGAACGTCTTCACACCACGGCGCACAGTGTGGCCGTGTAGTGTATTTAATGGTCTTAAATCAAGGAGGTTGCGGAGCTTCATTAAATTTTGCACACATTTATTTTAAATTTTTTAAGAATTTTAGTTTTTTTTTTACAAAAATACGCCCACTTTTACGCCCACCTCCCATACAACTTAAATAGAAAATGTGGCATAACTTCCATGATTTTAAATATATTAACTAAATTTTCATAAAACGTTAATATTATAATAGTAGAATGACCTCCTGAAAATATGAATTTAATCCGCCCACTTTTACCCCCACCTCCCATACAAACAATATTTCAAAAATGCAATATGTTTATTTTTGGCAAAAATGCATATACAATGTATTAAATGCTGTTTTGAAAATATGAAGAAAATCCGCCCACTGTAACACCCACCCCTCATACAATCCCAATATAAAAATTTTGTAAGTTTCACTCCATTTCATTTATTAACAACTTTTCCACATCTTCGTGATAATCTAATTGTTTAATCTTCAATTTCGTTCTAAATGAATTGATGTATGGGTCGGAGGATATCAACAAATGATGCATTACGTCTTCGTTAGGAGAATAGCGCCCAGTCTTGCGGGAGTGCTATAGCCTATAACGACTATAATCTTTGTTCCTGGTTTCATCTAATAAATTTAAAATGTATGAAACAATTTGTATATTTAACCTACCTATAGGTAGAATGGCCTCAGATACAATTTTGCTACCATGTATCAAAACTTTATGCACTGTGATGGGCATGTAGTACCATCCATACAAATCAATGTACAATTTTTCCTTGTCTATACAATATATTTGGAATTTCTCAGCGTCTATTGCCTGACTGCAACTAATTATTAACTCCAGCTATGTCAGCTGTAATTTCAGGGTTTTCAAAAAATCGTCGAGATATATTCCCATTGTTTCTGGAAGCCATTCTTTGTTTAACCAATTCAACATTTATTATATTTATTATATAAAGTTTACATTTAGATTTTTTTGTTGTTTAGTCTACGTAAACAATGTACCGATATTACTTTGATAAATACTTTTGTGTACATTTGTTTTTCTAATCGGGACTCAAATTTAAGTTTTTTTTTTATATAGTACACATGCAATGAAATTTTCGTATTTCTCGATCCCAAATTGGCACCGGCTTCGTGTACGAGTAGCAATGAAAGAAAGAATGCACAGTTGTTTTTGCACGCGTAAAATACCACATAACGCATATTTTTTACTGTAATTTTTTGGTTTTTCATTGTTTTTTCGGCGGCGGGCAAATTGGGGCAGGTTTTTTTTTTTTAGTCTGTTAGCTGAGACTCTCAGCTATAATTTGGTATAGTACTCCATGTGTCGCACTGCTTCGCACACAACTAAAAGTCTAACGGAAAATCATAAATGTTTTTATTTTTGGTTTAATATACATTGTCAAAAGAAATTTTTTTTTCAATTTTTAAATTTTTTTTTTTAATTTACATATAATGCTTAATGTCCATTTTAATTGAAAAAATACTTATAAGGTACATTCGGTGTATAGTTTATAAGTAACAGGCTTTTGAATATGACATAGAAAACTATCACATTTGAGACTTGTTCACATACTTCAACTTTGCGCTGCTCGGGACAGAAAACCAATGGAGATATTTGCATGAAATTTTTCACACATGACCTCTAGATTGTTGTTAACCATCTGTGCAAAAATCATCAAAATCGGAGAGCAGGTCCAAATTGATTTATTGCCGCAGTGGCCACAGTGTGCGGCGTCGTCTGCTCAACTAACTTCTCTCGCATTTACATATCCCACATTTCGGCCATCCTATCAGACATTCGCCTCGAATGTTTCATAGTTGATTACCCATGGCTTGATATATTCAGCGCAAGTTGTAGATCGATTGGGACCCTCACAGCTTCCATATTTTTCAACATCATAGGTGTCGTTGGATTTAACTTTGGTTATTTTATATGGACCCAAGTACTTTGGTTTAAGTTTTAGTCCACCTCCAAATTGAGTGCGTTTTATAGCCACGATGTCACCTTCTTTATATTGCATTGCTGGTTTACGGCGTAAGTTTTAGGATTTCTGGTTTTCGTTTTGAATTTTGAGAATTTGTTCTTTGGCATGCTTCTCTTCTCGTTCCGCTCTTTTTCGAAATTGCAAACTACTGCTTCATCTAAAAGTTGCTTTATTTGAGGATCTTCTTTTGTTCGCATCTTGACACCAGTGAGAAGTTCAAAAGGCGTCATATCAATACTTCGCGAATATGTCGAATTTATAACTTGTTGAACTTTGGAAACGTGTTTATACCACTTTGATGGATCGACGATGCTTAATTTCGCCAAAACTGTGCTAATAACTGCGTTTAACCTTTCCACCTGACCATTTGCGCGGGGAAGTCCAGTTGTAACGGCTATAAGATTTATGTTTTCCCTTTTGGCATACTCTTTGAAATCTTCAGAAGTAAATGCTGCACCTCGATCAGTTATGATTCGTTCTGGGTTTCCAAAGACCATACTTTGCGTTTGTAGTTTCAATACAACCTCGTTCGCTGATGTTGTTTTGGTTGGAAATAGCCAACAAAACTTTGTAAAAGAATCAACAACGGCTAATATATCTTTATAATTTTTATTTGTTGATTCTAGTGGTCCAAGGAAGTCAACGTGAAATGTATGGAACGGCGTGTCATTTTTTGGTAATGGATGTAATTCACCTTCCTGTTTGCCTCGCTTTCTATTTACCACTATACACAGAATACAATTGGTGATACAGCTCTGAATCTTTTCATCTAGCTTTGGAGTATAATAATCGTTTATCAAGAGCTCTTTCGTTTTCTTAATTCCGAAGTGACCTTTTTCATGGGCGGTTCTTATTACATCTCCTTGCATATTTTTTGGAACAACTACCAACTCGCAACCGTCTACTAGTTTGTACAAAATAGAGCCTTTCATAAAATAATCGTTGTACGTGGGGTTACTCTTAAGGATCTCCATTACGCAGTTTAGATCGTCATCTTGAGATTGAGCCCTTCCAACTTTTGACATAATGTCATCTTCCATGATCACCATGACGGGATATCGGCTGAGTGCGTCAACATGTCGCATTTGTGAACCTGCACGATGTTCAATCACATAGTCGTATTCCTGGAGCAAAAGTATCCACCTGGCAACTCTAGTACACAGATCTTTCTTTTCTAAGGTTTTTGTAAAGGCATTACAGTCAGTCACCAGTTTAAATTTAGTACCCAGTACATAGACACGAAACTTTTTAAGGGCTTCAATTACGGCGAGTATCTCCAGTTCGTAGCTGCTATATTTCCTTTCGGCATCTGTAGTCTTCCGGCTCATGTAATAAACAGGATGCAAACCACCATCTTCAGCGGACCTTTGCAGCAAAATCGCACCATACCCATCTATCGAAGCGTCAGTATGTATTTCCGTTTCTCGATTTTGATTATAGATATTTAAAACTGGCTTGTTGCTCAAAACTTCTTTTAATCGATTAAAAGACATCATTTGTTCCTTCCCCATTTCAAACTTTTTATCTTGTTTCGTCAAATCGCTTAGAGGTTTAGCTATAAGTGAAAAGTTACCAACAAACTTTCTAAAATATCCGTCCAGTCCCAGAAAACTTTGAAGTTGTTTTAAATTTTGTGGCGTCTTGAATTTAAGCACTGCCTGAACCTTATCTGGCGATGGGGATATTTTTGTTCGCATCTTGACACCAGTGAGAAGTTCAAAAGGCGTCATATCAATACTTCGCAAATATGTCGAATTTATAACTTGTTGAACTTTGGAAACGTGTTTATACCACTTTGATGGATTGTTGTATATTCAAAATTAATTGTTATACGATTCGTTTTGAAATCCATACTGATTGCCGTCTTTACTTTACTTTTAGGTTCAACCTTTAATCAATCATGCCTACGTGACTTTTATTAGCTAATCAGCACTATTTGGTTGGCACGTTTTAAAATAAAATTCATATTTTAATTATTAAATATGTAATTGGAAACGTCTTCCGCTGCAAATGCAGTTAACCAAATATTGCTGATCAATCAACATAATTTAATGTTGATCACGTTGACATGCAGTGCAATATTAATATTAAATTAATATTTTTTAATATTGATCACGTTGACATGTAATGTACAACATTCTTCCCCATCCGAGAAAAGTTGAACCTTCCTTTAAAGCAAAACAGCATCTATATAACTTTATTTAATATAATTCAACTTATTTCCTAAACAATTTTATTTAATATAGTTCAACTTAATTTTATTATTATTTTATATGAAATTTTCCTTAATATAATTGAAATTAATTTCTATTTTTTTTTTTTGTGTATATAATTATTATTTTGTGGGTCTGACTCAGAGTAGATAAATAATATGGTTTATTCTTAATTCTTCTTGGTTTAAGTATAACTACTTTCTTTTACAATGATTGAACAATTTAATAATTAAATTTATTTTTATAAATTTGAAACTAGATTACTTTTTGTTGAAACATATATGTTTAGAGTTATTTATTTAGCAAATCAAAATTTTAATGCAATTCAGATTTATTTAAAAGTTAGATTTATTTTAAAGTTAACTGATAGCTTAAATTAATTACATTATTATAAAAACAACAAGTAAATAAATTGATTTTTTTTTTTTTTTTTTTTTTGAAATTAATGTGGTTGGTAGGATTTATATACATGCAAATGTTAAATCATTTGGGCGCTTAATTGACTTCCTGCTGGCATTTCTGAATAGAGGTGGTTTCGGGGCGTCCCTGCGTTGACATGATGATTCCTCGGCTGCATTAGTTCCAGTGGTGATGGTAGTTAGCTGTATAGCAGGTTTATTGTCGACGTTACTTTTTCTGCTCTTTAGAACATAGATGACTAGACCAATTATTACCAGAATTGTTACCAATGAACCTACCGATATTATGGAGTATCGGTGTATTGAAATTTCCCAGTCCTGACTCTCAATCCTCCTTGACTTGTCTGCTATATCCCATTCTATTTGTAATTCATCCAATGATTTTTTTCCTTCCGCAAGACTTGTCATTATTTGGTCGTGATTTCCAATTTTTAAGGTCAATCTATGGTTAATGGTTACGTTGGTACTAGTGAAATTTCGCTTCAACACATCCAGGAGCTCTGAATGATCGACTTCTGGTTGTTTATACCATGTTTCAGTAATTTCTGTTTTTTCGTACGGAATTCTAATTTCTTTATTGCTAAAATCGCATGGTTTTAATAACTTTAAAATTCCGGTGTTTGATAATGTTGCGGTGTAATATATACCGTCACAATTTACATTTAAAATAAGCTTATTTTTTAGCTTAAATAACCATTGGTTACTGGATACCATTTTAACCATAATTCCCCCGGATGCTGGGACTGCACTGTACTTGCAGTTCTCTTCAGATGTTTTTGAGTGTTGTAATAATTCTACCAAACATTCTGTGTTTCCGCTGGTCAAGATTGGGCTATTATGTTTACACACTGAGACAGCTGCTGAAGTATTGACTTGTACACTAACACATTTATTGTGCTCTTCTTGTGTTAGCGTAATGAATGTGCCATGGTTATCAGCTTCCGCTACGTATTCGTATTTTGTGTTTAATAATAAATCCCATTTCTCATTTAATGATGTTGGAAGAGAATGAGTTTTGTGGATGCTGTACACAGTTGGCTCTGGCAGTGGAATTATTATCTTAATTAGCATCTCTTCCCCAAAAGGTAGTGACGTAACTTGGGCTGATTGGTGTATATTAAAAAGTTTCTGGAAAAATGGGTTTATTCTTGATTCCAATTTTAACTTTTTCAAATAATCTGCTACATAATTTTCATCTAGTATGAATGGATGCAACTTATTTTGCAACAAGTCATTCAAAATTGATAACTCTGTTGCTTGGCGGTTCTCTATTTCCAGTAAATTTGAGTTGATTATTGTCAGTAGTTCGTATATTTCTGACTTAAGTTTTAATTTATTAATTTCATCATTAGTATGAAGTGAGAAATTATCGTAAGAAGTTCCCAATTCACGCAAATTTTCTGCAATTAATTCCACATCTGACGTTAAATTTTTGATGGGTGTATTAAATTTTTCAAAATTTGAAGCCATTACAGTAATCTGGTGTTTCATCATTTCAAAAGACTGTTCGTCATGTTTGCCTAGTATTTTTAGTTTATTGTAAATTTTATGGGCATCGTTGTTGTCCATAGTTCCAAAAGCCCATTTAGAAAAACGTCCAATTGCATCAATTGCTCTCTTCGGCCTGCGATGTGTAAATATGTGAAGTATGTGTTCGCTGTTCTGCCTTAGATTCTTTGATAATATTTCAGTTTCCTTCACCATCAGCTTACAAGAATTTTGATATTTTTTTATGTGACTGCAGAGAAGTTCGATTTTTTGATCGTATTGTTCAGCAATATCTAGCACCGAAGAAAAGTCCATTGGTTTAAATTTGGTAAATATGGTCCAGACATTTTTGTAAAAAACTGATTTTCCAATGTTCTCAAAAATTACAGGTGAATTTTTCAGTTCAATCATCTGATATGGAATGTCGTTTTCCGTTCTTGTTGTCAGTATTACATTTGCCAATAGACATATGCTTAACCACTTCATTTTTGTGTTTTACTACAAATATAATTTAACGATTTATGAATACATATAATATAAAATTTAATTAGATATCTCTACCAATGAATATATATATAAGTACTTATAATTTAAAAGAAAATGTATATATAATAAAATTAAAAATGTTATTGACTTATAAATAGTAATGTAATGAGAGTCAGACCCTATGTTATTTATTAAAATGTTTTATTAATATGTTAATATGTCTTCAAGTTGAATTTCTAATAGAGACCTGAAATGAAAAATATGTTAATTTTTTTTTTGTATTTATATTTTTTTTATCCCTGCATTAAAATTTTTGATAGTATTGGTGTATTATATATTTATATTTTATTAGACTTTTTAGGTGCCTACTATTCGTTAAACAGCTTTAAACGATTATTGTGTACTTTTTTTATTGTTTTTCTAATTTTTATTGCTGTTGTTACTGGCCCAGGAGTGGATATTACCTCATAAGGCCCAATCCATATAGGCGAGAATTTGTTTTTCCTAATGGGATTTTTTAGTAATACCTTTTGCCCAGTTTTAAACGTTACTGGGTTTACCGTGTTATCGTAAGATTTTTTTGATATATTTTTTGCTTCAATTAAATGACGTTTAGCTATTTCATGTGCCCTTTGAATTTGATATTTTAGCTGCACTGGGTAATTATCGATATTATAAACAGGAGCGGTTTTTCTTAGCAAATTGGTTGGGAAATTAAATTTAAACCCGTACAAACAATTTAATGGTGACAATTTAGTTGAGATATGCGGTGTATTATTGTGCACATGCATTGCTTGACGTAATCATTGATCCCAGTTTCTTTCGTCATTGCCAACAAAGTTTCGCAGATATTCCGCTAAAGGTCGATGACTTCGCTCTAGGGAACCATTAGCTTGCGGATGATAGGCGGTGATGTGCAATTTTTTAATTCCTAGTAACTTGCAAGTTTCCGAAAATAGTTTCGATGTAAAATTGGTGCCATTGTCGGTAATAAGAATTTTTGGAATTCTATACCTTGTTATAACTTCATCATAAAAAAGTTTCGCTATGGTACCCGCTTCCGCATCTGGCATTGGGCTACAGGCCATGTATTTCGTTAATTCATCCTGAAATGTCAAAATGAACCTGTTTCCTGAATACGTTTGTGGCAAGGGACCCACTACATCCATGAATACTTTGTCAAATGGCAAAGCTGGTATATCGGTTAGAATCATTGGCATTTTTGTTAGTTTTGAGCTTTTATTTACCTGGCATTTAGGACATTTTTTAATGAAATTATTTATATCTTTTTGCATGCCCTTCCACCTATATTGTTGTCTTATTTTCCAATATATTTTCTTTATGCCCTGGTGTCCACCTAGCACTGAGTTATGGAAATCATGCAAAACTGTTTGTATTTCTTTTGGATCAGACAAGATTTCAAATTTATCTTGATGTGACTCTGATACATTATTTGCACTATTTTGATTTTCCATATTTTGACTATTTACGTTATCTTCTATATCAGAATTTTTATTTTTGTCCATATTTTTTGATTGTTGTCTTGTTTGGACTGCTATTATTTTATTTTCTGTACTTGTATCAATCCTGCTTAATGCATATGCATTTACATTAAACTTTCCCGGTTTATACTCAATTTTATATTCATATTCAGACAATTTATGGTGAAATCTAATCAATCTAGAGGAAGGATCCTTTATATTAAATACACCAATTAAGGGTCTGTGGTCCGTATAAACTGTAAACGGACGTCCAAGTAGGTAGGTACGAAAATTTTTCGTTGCCCAAACGATTGCAAGTAATTCTTTTTCTATTGTCGAATAGCGTTTTTCTGCTTCATTCAACATTCTACTTGCAAACGCAATAGGTTTGTCTTCCCCCACCTTACCTTGGGACAGCACAGCCCCGACTGCATCATTACTGGCGTCGGTTGTCAGGATAAATGTTTTAGAAAAATCTGGGTATATGAGAAGTGGTGGTCTAGTAATTATGGACTTTAACTGTTCAAAACTTTTTTGACATTCTGGAGTCCAGTTGAATGGGATATCTTTTCTAAGCAGTTTAGTAATTGGTGCCGCAATTTGGGCCATATTTTGAATAAACTTACGATAGTAGTTTACGAACCCTAAAAAAGATTGTACCTGTTTAACATTGGTTGGTACTGGATATTTAGTTACACAACTGATTTTATCTGGGTCAGGAAATGCACCCTCCGCAGAACATTTATGCCCCAAGTATACAACTTCCCTACATAAAAATCTGCACTTATCTGTATTTAATTTTAAATTGAATTTTCTTAATTGGGACAGAACTTTAACCAATTTCGCGTTATGTTGTTCTAGCGATTTACCGTAGATGACTATGTCATCGAAGCAATCGATACCCTGTAATCCAGTCAGAATATGGTTCACTAACCTCTGAAAAGTTGCGGGTGCACCCGTCAACCCAAAAGGCATGCGATTGAATTCATAATGACCGAGCGCGGTACTAAATGCAGTTTTTGGCTTATCATTTGGGTTAATCAAAACCTGATAATAGCCACTCGCTAAATCTAACGTTGTGAAGTATCGGCAGTGTCCCAACTGGTCGAGAATATCTTCTATTCTCGGCAGTGGGAATGCATCCTTTATAGTTGCTTCATTTAGTTTCCTAAAGTCCACAACTACTCGCCACTTTTTCTGTCCGTCTGCACCCGATTTTTTTGGTACTATAAGAAGTGGTGAGTTCCAAGGTGATTTACTTGCTGATACTATTCCATCAGCGAGCATTTTTTCCACATGTTTGTTTATCTCTTCTCGGTGTATTATTGGCAACCAATATTGTTTTTGGTTAATCGCGGGTTGGTTCTGTTTCCTTCGTATGTTATGTGTAATTGCCGAAGTATAACCTAAATTTTCTCCATCAAGGTGGAAAACATCACCGAATTGTACGCAAATATTTTCTATGGAATTTTTTTCTTCCATATTTAATGATTCCCCCAGTTTAATAGATTTTATTAAAGTTTCAGATTTATTATTAGACGTTTTGCTGGTAATATTGAAAATTTCGTACTTATTTTCGCCAACAACCTTGAATTTATTAAAATTAGTATATTTCGGAATAAAATTTATATCTATATAATAATCCTCTCTATTTGCATTTAATATTGGTACATTTATATAATTATTATGTGCTTCTACTATTGTGTTAGCTAAGTATATACCTGGAGCAATTGTTTGGGATTCTATAAGGAATTCTCCTGATGATGTAGGTATTTTAATCTTCACCACTGTTGTGGTACGCGCCTGAATTTTACAAATACGCGCTTCACCGTAATTTTGCGAAAACCGTTTGAGAGGCAATTCAAAAAGTATACTTTTATCTTTGTTTAAAAATTTTAATGTTTTAGAAATTGTGTCAATGAGTGGTTCCACAGAATATCCCGACCCAAAATTCCATCAGCTGGAATATCATTGACGTCATTTATTAAATGCCATTTCACACTAAAATTTTCATTTAAAGAACTCGTTAATTTGATAGTACCTATTGTTTTGCTTATCCCTCCAAATACTCCACCTAGCTCTTTAATTTCTTGTTTGTTAATACGTTTAAGAGGTTTTAATGAACTTATTTTAATCAGGCTTGTATCCGCGCCTGTATCTATTAAAACTGTTAATTTACCTCTTTTAGCTAAAACATACGGTAATTCTACGAATACATCGTCTTGCTTTATTTTCTTTATGACGTATAAACGTCCTTGATTTCTATATCTACCTTTAAAATATTCTATATAATTAACGAAAAAATCATTCATAAAGTGTACCCAATTTATATTATTTATACAATTAAAAGTTCTGCACACATCATCCCACATACTTAAACCTAAAATTTTTAGACGATGACCTATATATACAATCATACGCCAAATTGTTATGTAGAATAATTGGATAATATCACAATTAGACGATTTGTTTTTGTTTCTGATCTTATGTTTATTTATTCTTTTTGATTTTTTGTTTGACGATTTCGCGACACTGTCGTTGACTTTATTATTATTTACCTGGTCTGATTGTTTATTATCGTCAAATAATTTAGCAACTTAATATGTTGTGGAGCTATCATCTACGTCGGTTTGTAGATGTAGGTCAGTCGCATTTGACTTTGAATTTGTTGCAGTAGTATGAGAAGTGTTAGAAATATTATCTACCTTTGGTTGTAGATTAATGCCATTAGCTGGTTTTGGGTGTGGATCAGCTGTATTTTGATTTAATTTTGTTGCAAAATTATTTGTATTATTATTCGGGGCACAGATGGCCGGACTGGCCCCCTGATCGTTTCCCTTTCTGAATTCATATAATTCTTTTTACTAAAACAATCATTTTCAAGGTGGCCTATGCGAGAACACCATTTACATTTAATTTTTTTTCTTGAGTGATTTTTATGTTTGGTGCTTGTTGCTAATATTTGTGCCCTCGGACAAGAATATTTCCCATGCCCATAAACCCTACATTTGTCACAGTATGGAGTGTTTTTTCTCTGTCTGCACTCAACATACGTGTGATTTTGTCTATTGCAAAAACCACATTTTATTTTAGGTTGTGTGTGTTTATGTAGTTGTACGATTTGCGGGTTTGTTGAACTGGCGGAGTATTGAAAATTTTGTGTTTGTGGGTGTTGAAAATTACCGAAGTTTGGTGTTGGTGTGCTGTTGGAAATACCTGTGTAAGGTGTTGGTGCGTATGGATTGTATGGTGTTAGTTGTGAATAATTTGGATTTTGTACAAAATTTGTATTTTGTGCTTGAGGTAATTGTGTTATATTAGTATTAGGCAATGTATAATTTTGTGCATTAAACTGTAAATTTGTGTTTGTATATTGTGTTGTTAGGAACATAGAAGTTTTAAGGGCGGACTCTACTAGCTTATCTAATTCTATTTCAGAACTCCCTATCATAAATTGTCTCAAAGTTGGATCTACAAGCCCTAATTTAAATGTCATAATTACAGATTTCTGTAACTCTTTCACCAGAGCTCCTGACTCAGTCTCGTTATAGCTTGACGAGATTATTTCTTTGGCCATAGCTTCTTTCTGGAGCAAACGTCTAGCAAAAGATTTTACATCTTCTGTGACTAATTGTCGTGTTTGCTTCAACTCGTTTATGACACTATCTAGTGTTCTGGCTGTAAGATAAGTATATTTTAGTAGCGCTTCTAGATCTTTTAATTTTTTAATTCTTTTTTCTCTAACTAATTCAAATGCATCCCCCCTAATCTAGTTGACAACAATGACACGAATATTTCTTCATCTTCAGAATTTACACATTTAAAAGCTAATTGGCACGCGTTTATAAACTCATAGACTTTACATGACAATTCAGTTGAAGCAGTTCCCGTAAAATATGGTACAAGCCTCGCAACTGTTTTTCCTATATTTTCATATGACATATCGATTGATTCCTGTTGATGTATTGACCAAGATTCGTCTAATATTTCGGAACTTTGCACTCTTTCTGTACTGTTAGTACTTTCTGAATTTTGTGAATTTTCTGCTATATCACTTTCCAATTGTTGTTCCCCGATTTTCGGTTTTGCAGAATGTACCATGGAAATTTCAAACGACGTATTTACTTGTTTGTCCCACACTTCTTTCAAAGTTTTTTCTAAAATTTCAATTTGTTGTTCCTTTTCACGTACCTTCTCTTGTAATTGTTTTATGTTTTCAACCAAGTACGCTTTTGAACTTTCTCCTCTAATACTTATGTCATTAATTTTTTCCTTGCACTCAAATATAAATTTATTACTATCTTGTAATTTGTTATAAAGATCCTTTTCTATCTGTATTCCGTTTTGTAATTTTTTGGTGAGTTCTTCTATTTTCTCTTCAGTTTCTTTATTTAATATCTCGGCTTTAATTTCCTTTTCCTTATATTCTTTTAATGTTCTTTTGTTATCCAAAAGTTTAGAATTAAGTTCTGCGATTTCCTTAGCTTTAGATTTAATTTTGTTAAATGTAATAAAATTGCATCTGTAGTTTCTAGTCTTGTTAACTGATCCCACTTCGAATAGATGTCAGTTTTTACAAGCTCATAGATTTCCCTACTTGTTAAACTTTTTATTTCCGCAAGGAGTAACGAATTAAAATTTTGAATTTCTGTTTTTTGATCTTTTTTCTCCTTTTCTAGCTGGGAAATTTTTTCTTTAAGTTCTGCTATCAAAATCGCGCTACTATCCATAAAACTATCTCAATCAAGTAGACCCTTGTTTCTGAATTTTAAATAACCGAATATTTTTATGTATATTTTGTATATTTATATATTTATATATGACAAAATGTTGTATATTTTGTATAGACTTACCAAATTCTGCCTTTAGTTTCTTCTTTTTTTTTCAACTTAATATTTAAAATATTAACAGTATTATTATAATTGTTTATATTTTATTTATGGTATTTATTTTCTCGTTATTATTAGCAGTATTTAAAGGTGCCAAATATGTTTCTTAAATAGCACGGTGTACATAATTATGTTTATTTGTTAGCAAAAAGATTTATTTTTTATTTGTGTTGAACAAAAGAAAACCGTTTTACAATGTTGCTAGTAAAAAGTAGTGGTTAAAGCACTTTAATAGTTTTTTTATTATTTTTAAGAACTACCGGCTGCGCCAAAATGTTGTATATTCAAAATTAATTGTTATACGATTCGTTTTGAAATCCATACTGATTGCCGTCTTTACTTTACTTTTAGGTTCAACCTTTAATCAATCATGCCTACGTGACTTTTATTAGCTAATCAGCACTATTTGGTTGGCACGTTTTAAAATAAAATTCATATTTTAATTATTAAATATGTAATTGGAAACGTCTTCCGCTGCAAATGCAGTTAACCAAATATTGCTGATCAATCAACATAATTTAATGTTGATCACGTTGACATGCAGTGCAATATTAATATTAAATTAATATTTTTTAATATTGATCACGTTGACATGTAATGTACAACAGGATCGTCGATGCTTAATTTCGCCAAAACTGTGCTAATAACTGCGTTTAACCTTTCCACCTGATCATTTGCGCGGGGAAGTCCAGTTGTAACGGCTATAAGATTTATGTTTTCCCTTTTGGCATACTCTTTGAAATCTTCAGAAGTAAATGCTGCACCTCGATCAGTTATGATTCGTTCTGGGTTTCCAAAGACCATACTTTGCGTTTGTAGTTTCAATATAACCTCGTTCGCTGATGTTGTTTTGGTTGGAAATAGCCAACAAAACTTTGTAAAAGAATCAACAACGGCTAATATATGTTTATAATTTTTATTTGTTGATTCTAGTGGTCCAAGGAAGTCAACGTGAAATGTATGGAACGGCGTGTCATTTTTTGGTAATGGATGTAATTCACCTTCCTGTTTGCCTCGCTTTCTATTTACCACTATACACGGAATACAATTGGTGATACAGCTCTGAATCTTTTCATCTAGCTTTGGAATATAATAATCGTTTATCAAGAGCTCTTTCGTTTTCTTAATTCCGAAGTGACCTTTTTCATGGGCGGTTCTTATTACATCTCTTTGAATATTTTTTGGAACGACTACCAACTCGCAACGGTCTACTAGTTTGTACAAAATAGAGCCTTTCATAAAATAATCGTTGTACGTGGGGTTACTCTTAAGGATCTCCATTACGCAGTTTAGATCGTCATCTTGAGATTGAGCCCTTCCAACTTTTGACATAATGTCATCTTCCATGATCACCATGACGGGATATCGGCTGAGTGCGTCAACGAACGATGTTCAATCACATAGTCGTATTCCTGGAGCAAAAGTATCCACCTGGCAACTCTAGTACACAGATCTTTCTTTTCTAAGGTTTTTGTAAAGGCATTACAGTCAGTCACCAGTTTAAATTTAGTACCCAGTACATAGACTCGAAACTTTTTAAGGGCTTCAATTACGGCGAGTATCTCCAGTTCGTAGCTGCTATATTTCCTTTCGGCATCTGTAGTCTTCCGGCTCATGTAATAAACAGGATGCAAACCACCATCTTCAGCGGACCTTTGCAGCAAAATCGCACCATACCCATCTATCGAAGCGTCAGTATGTATTTCCGTTTCTCGATTTTGATTATAGATATTTAAAACTGGCTTGTTGCTCAAAACTTCTTTTAATCGATTAAAAGACATCATTTGTTCCTTCCCCATTTCAAACTTTTTATCTTGTTTCGTCAAATCGCTTAGAGGTTTAGCTATAAGTGAAAAGTTACCAACAAACTTTCTAAAATATCCGGCCAGTCCCAGAAAACTTTGAAGTTGTTTTAAATTTTGTGACGTCTTGAATTTAAGCACTGCCTGAACCTTATCTGGCGATGGGGATATTTTTTGATCTTCGATTACGTGTCCTAGAAACTCTACTTTTCGTTTTAAAAATTGACATTTTTTCAAATTTATGTCTAGACCGTAATCACTACACTGCTTGATAACCAGTTCTAGATTTTCTAAGGCCTTCTCTTCGTTCTCAGCTGGGATAATAATATCGTCGATGTACGGCAAAGCGATGCCCTTGAGGGATAAATCACGGAATATAGTGTTCACATACCTTTGGAAAACAGCTGGCGAATTTGACAGACCAAAAGGCATCTTACAGAAGTGGTATTGCCCATTATGGGTCACGAAGGACGTATATTTTCTGCAGCTTTCGGCAACTGGAACGTGAAAAAACCCGTTCTTTAGATCGATGGTGCTGAAAATCTTTGCTTCTTGCAGTCTGTCGAGTTGGTCCTCGATTAACGGCAACGGAAACCTATCCTTAACAATTACCTTATGCAAACGCCGAAAATCGATGCATAATCTTGGCGAACCGTCACGTTTTTTTTACCAGCACTATCGGACTACTGAATTCTGACTGAGAGTTTTCGATGACCCCTTCGTTCAACCACTGTTCGATCTGAATATCAACTATATTTCTCTCAGCAAGAGGCAATCTACGCGGACGTGAACTTATTGGACTTTCGTCCTTTAAAACGATATTCATTTCGACATTTGTTGATTTTATTATTTCCGGCGGTTTATAATTGTTAATTATTTCGTGAACTCTTTCTTTTGCATCTTTTCCGGCTTGATCATCAATAGAAAGTTCTAAATGTTGCGAGACTGTGTTAATTCTCATTATAGATGCTATGTTTTCGTCCGACACAATCTTATTAAAATGAAGTCCATTACGATCTATTCTTATTTCAACATTCTTACAAAATTCTTCACCGATCAGCACGTCAATGTCTATAAGATTATTTGAAACAACAAGAAAATCCACTTCATATAAATCATTATCAATTTCCATATTTAGCTTTATTCCACCAAGAGGCTTTATTTTTTCTTTACTCTGCCCGAAACCGACAAGGAATACGTTCACTTTGCTAAGATTTTGTTCATTTGAGTTCTTATACACATTTTCGATTATAATATTAAATTTACTTCCCGTATCAAAAAGAGCAATATACTTTTTACCGTCTATTTTAACGTTTTTATTCATTAAATTAAGCTCCGAAGATTTTATGCAATGCGTATTTGACTCGGTATCTTTTTTTCTTGAGGAACAATTTTTAGCAATATGCCCGAACTGATTGCATTGAAAACATTTTGTTCCCTTGCTCTTGTTTTTACAGTCCGACGACTTGTGGCCTTTATTCCCACAATTGTAACAAACAAAATCTTTCTGTTCACTTACACTCGGTAACACTTTTCTATTTACATTTTGTTTTATTTCACTTGTTTGTCTTGATTTATCTTTCATTGTTTCGTAATCTTTCAGTTTTAATTTAAACTCTTTTAAATTTTTTGCGCCGTACAAAATTGTTTTATTTACATTTATATCGCGAATACCGTCTATTATGTATTGTATTAAAGAACAGTCATCAATGTTACCACGCGACGCTAAGTCTTTCATTTCAAAGAAATATTCTTGTATATTTTCGTTATTTTTCATTTGTCTCTCCATCAATGCTTTATGCAGTTGTGCGCTGCTAACCGTCGTTTTGAATTCATCAACAAGAGCATCTTTCAATATACGCCACGAAGTAATTCCTCTCTCACTCAAAATAAAACGTTTAGCCACCCCTTTCAATGACTTTTTTGCAAACACAAACTTTTGGAAATCATCCCAACACATTACAGCAGCAGTTTCCTCAAATTCCTCTACCCACGTCTCTATCGGTATTTGATCACTTCCATCAAAAGATCTTACCGAATCTTCTATGTCACGAAAACTCAAAGCAAATCGAGACATCGTTATAGTAGGGGTTTTCCTATCGTCTTTTACATTACGTACATCCAGATTATCTAAGGAACAAAAAACATCGCTCTCTCTGTTTTTTCTTCGATCGTCGTTTACTCGGTTTTGTTTTTCTATTTTTACAACATCGTCTTTAAATTGTTCTTCGTCGTCGTCGTCATCCGAATCATTTTCGTCGTCTTCTCCTGCTCTAGTAAATAATAGATTACCCCTTCTTAGGTTTAAAAATATGTACTCCTTCAAGTCAGCGGCGTGATGGCTTATGTTGAGCAAATTGCAAATCGATGTTAAATCATTCGCTGTCAAGTTTTTGTCTATGTATTCACATTTTTCTATATACTTTTTGTCATTTTCGTCAAACGTAAAGCCTTCGAACATGCGCAGCCGTTTTCTATTATTTCGGTCTCCTTCGCTTTCAAACACAAACTTATGCAGCGCTGCCACCGTCTCCCTTCTGCCGCGTCGTAAATTTTGTAAAACAAAAGGGAACGACTGCAACGATGTCATTGTTGTTGTTTTTGTAACGATCACTTTTTTAATTTGCTGCTTTAACACATACACAGACACAAGTTACTGTTTTTTTCCACGACTTTTTTCTTTTTCTTTTTTCTAAATTTTTGGCTTTTATCGTGGTTGAGCCCCCAAAATTTGTGAGTTTTATTTATTGTTTATTTAAAAAATGGAAAATTATGGTTTATTTATTATAATATTATTTTTAAGTAAAAGAATTAAAGGAAAAAATAAATTTAAACTGTAGAATAAAAGAAAAAACTATATCATAGGACCGAACGTCCTATGATATAGTTTTTTCATTTGCTAGCAAATGAAGAAGAAGAAGAGGCAAGAGCAGTCAAAGAAAGGGTTCCACCAATAGTGGTAGACTCGTGTCACAGTTTCTCGAAAGTTTGGGAAATACTTGGTGAGGAGTACTTCTTCAAAAGAATGACAATTGGAACTAAGGTTACATGCAATACAATGGTCCTGTATGAAGCTGCGTTAAAAAAGCTGAGTGAACTGAAGTACAGTTTTTATACACACGAAGTTAAAGACGTAAAGCACTTTAAGTTAGTGTTATTTGGTTTGCCAAGAACAGACGCAAAGCTTTTAAAGGAGGAATTGGTTAAAATGCACAACATAAACCCAGTAACTGTCAAAGAAATCGTAACCAAAAGGACTACAGCTGATGACGCTATATACTTGATTGAGTTTAACAAACAAGAAGTGTCAAAAAATGATATTATGAAAATAAAGTACTTTTGCAATATTGCTGTTTATTGGAGAAGACCTCTTAAAGGGAATAAAGGGCCTACGCAATGTGCGAAGTGCTCTATGTACGGACATGGAGCTAAAAACTGCAATAGAGTTATCGTCTGCGCAGTTTGTGCTGGCAATCACGACCAGACTGAGTGTGTATTGGCCAAAAACACTCAAGGGAGTAATGTTGTTTATAAATGCCACAACTGTAGCCAAAAGAACTTAAGAAACTCGAAACTAAATGCCCTTGCCGTAAAGATTATTTAGAAATGCGCCTACGATTAACTTCTAAGTCTAGATCTAATTCCAACAAGTCGAGAATTAATCATGTGTATGATGAGACTGAGTTCCCACACCTGTCAAGTCAGAGTCAACCAACTGATTCACGAGAGCACACCTTCCAAAGGAAAAGTTTGTACTCTGAGGTTTCGAAAAACAGACCCCGCGACAGCAACAACGATAATGAATTATCTAACGAGAGATTGTTAGAAATCTTCTTTAGTGCTGTGGATGCACTAGAAAAATGTCGAAATAAATTTGACAAATTAAGAGTGCTTGGCATGATGCTCAAGCATGCTATATAAAATCATGGGTAGTCAAAATGTATACGTTATGCACTGGAATGCTCAAGGCATAACAACTGAGTCAGCAGCTACACAGCTCGAAAAAGTTCTCCATGAGAAAAATATTGAAACGTTCCTGAAGCCGTATCATAGGTTAAAATTTGGAGGCTACAAAATATACAGAGAAGACCGTCAATCACATGGTGGGGGTGTGATTATAGCGGTTAAAAATTACATAGATCATAAGTTGTTACCAAAGATTAAAAAAATAACCATAGAAAATATCTCTGTGGAAGTTAAAATAAGTGGACGTCCCGTAAGTTTTATCTCTGCTTATAATCCAGTTTACACTTCTAATTTTAAAACTGACTTAGAACTTCTTACCAATTCGTTTAGTGACTATTTTATTTTTGGTGATTTGAATGCACATCATGTGAGTTGGAATTGCATTTCAAACAATTCAGCTGGCAAAGAACTGTACAGACATCACTTAAGTTCAAGTTATTATGTATATCATCCGGATACACATACTAGATTCGGCCAAAATATAATTCCAGTCCAACCATCCACGGTTGATATTTTACTTACTAACTCTAACATTTCATTTTCGCAGTTACAGTCACATCCAAATATTTTACAGTCTGATCACACCCCAATATCTTGTTACATTTTTGGAACACCACAAAATCACTTTGTTACAGTTCCGTTGTATAATCAGGCTGATTGGCCAGCAATTAAATACTGGGTCGAGAATGAAATTAAGAATCATAATATCGGACAAATAGAGCTTAACAATATAAACCTAGATTCGTCATTAAATAAATTAGTTAGTATAGTTAAAGAAGCTTTTTCCAAGAGGGAAATTTCAAATACGTCTAAAATGCTGATTACTCAGAGGAACAAGTAAAAAAGGTGTTTTTTTAAGCTAGATAGAACTTTAAATTGTAAAAAGTAACACAAAAAATTAAATTTTGATGAAACATTTTTTTTTTATTTGTTTCAGTATACTCTGACAAATCATCATGAATAGACTCACGCTTGAACAACGCTACGAAATTATCCAAATTTACTTTGAAAATCAGTCGTCGATTCGCGCAACTTATAGATGACTTCATTGTGTTCAGCGATGAGGATCATTTTTGGCTTAACGGGTTTGTTAATAAGCAAAATTGCCGCATATGGAGTGAGACCAATCCACAAGAGACCCTACAGACTCCATTACATCCAGAAAAATGCACCGTTTGGTGCCGATTTCACGCTGGTGGCATCATCGGACCTTATTTCTTCAAAAATGAGGCCGGAGCTCGCGTTACAGTCAATGGAGATCGTTACCGCACCATGATCAATGATTTTTTGTTTGAAAATATGGATGATATTAATCCGGAGGAGATGTGGTTTCAACAGGATGGCGCTACGTGCCATACGGCGAACGCAACCATCGACTTATTGAAATAAAAATTTGGCGATTTCGAGAAATGGACCTGTCAATTGGCCTCCAAGGTCGTGCGATTTGACACCTCTCGATTATTTCCTGTGGGGCTACGTGAAGTCACTGGTTTATGCTTATAAACCAGCAACAATTGACGCCTTGGAGGACAGCATTGTTCGTGTTATTCGTGACATACGTCCAGCAGTGCTCGAAAAAGTGGCCCAAAATTGGACGTCCAGAATGCGCTTCGTCAAGAACAGTCGCGGTGCCCATATGCCCGAAATCATTTTCAAATGTTAATGTCACGTATTGATCTTTCGAATAAAAAAAAATTTTGATTACAATTTAATTTTTTGTGTTATTTTTTACAATTTCAAGTTCTATCGGGCTTAAAAAAACACCCTTTATAACCGTAAACTTAAAAGATGTAGAGATCCTAGTTACAAAACTCAACTAATCAGCATTTTAAAACAGTTGAATCACTTAATTGATTTTCATTTGAAAAGGGATAGAAATGAAGCGTGGGCTAAATTCATTTCCAAACTGCCTTCCGGCTCTAAAAAGTTTTGGAAACTAACAAAAGCTTTAAAAGGTAGAAATTCTGCAATCTCCGATCTAAATATAAATGGGGAAGTTTTATGTACCGGTGAAGCAAAAGCAAATGCCATTGCGGAAGTTTTTAGATGCAACAATAATATCACCAACAACAATTCATCACCTTTAGATAATGTGGTTCTAAATTATGTGCAGGAACTTAACAATGTAAATCTCGCTGACAGTGACAATTTTGAATTCACAGATGCAGTAGAGGTAAAGACATTTGTTTTTTCTTTAAAAAATAACAAAGTCCCAGGTTTAGACGGAATTAACAGCATTATTTTAAAAAATATGCCCAGGGTTATACCTATTTTCAAAACTGGAAAAGATCCAAAATTGCCTTCCAGCTATAGGCCAATAAGCATTTTGAGCTTGTTGGATAAAGTCTTTGAAAAAATAATCCACAAAAGAATCGTAGAGTTCTCAGAACAGAATAACATTATACATCAGCAGCAGTTTGGATTCCGAAGAGAGCACTCTACGGTACATCAAATCAAACGAGTGGTTAATATTATTGAGAATAATAAAAGAAATCGTAGAAGTACAGGTATTATATTTCTTGACATTGAAAAGGCTTTCGATACAGTATGGCATAATGGCCTATTGTATAAACTTAACTCTTTTAGTTTTCCTTTATATTTACAAAAAATCATACAAAGCTTTTTAGACCAACGTTCATTTGTAGTTTTCGTAGAGCGCATCTCATCAGATGAAAAACACATACTCGCAGGTCTACCGCAAGGTTCCGTTTTGTCACCTACGCTTTATTCGTTATACACGTCAGATATCACTCTACGCAGGGATCAGGAAGAAGCATTTTATGCAGACGATAGTGCTTTCATTTGCAGCGGTAAGGTATCTAATTCATTAGTTAGGAAAATGCAAGAGAGCTTAAATTCAAGCCAAAAATATTTTTCCATATAATAAGTCGCCAAAACGCATACCTTCTCAATCTGCCGTGGGAATGTTATACCTATAAAGTCAGAAATCAAGTATTTGGGCATTATAATGGATAAAAAACTAACATTTAAGCAACATGTCAACCAAATTTGTGAAAAAGCTATAAAGTGTGGTCGGGCATTGTTTCCCATACTCAACAGAAGATCTAAATTGAATATGAAAAACAAAATATTGTTATATAAAATGTGCATTCGACCAATTATGAGTTACAGCTGTCAAGTATGGTTTCATAAAACTGCGAAAACTCATACCAAAAAGCTTCAGATTATACAAAACAAGAATTTGAAAATAATTCATAATCTTCCTCGTAGGTATCCGACAAATTTACTTCACAGTAACTTTGGACACAAGATGATAAACGATTTCACTAGATAACTGACACTAACATTTAATGAAAAATGCAGACTGTCAAACTTTGAATCAATAAGGAATTTACAAGGTAATCACTAAGATTCGTTCATTAAGAATGAATGTATTAGTGATTATCCAAACAAATTTCTTTATAACTTCCATAGAGATCAAAAAGGTTTTTGTGAGCTATTTTCCTTAAGGCTGTATATTTATTGTTATTAGTTTTGTAAATTTAATTATAAGACTCTTATTGTTGTAGTACTTATAGTAAAATCTCATACCTCTGTACCTTTTATATTTTAAACTTGTAAATAAAGACTTTTAAAAAAACAAAAAAAAAAAAAATATATATTAGAATTTTAAAAACTTCAACAAAAAAACAGATGAATGTAGTGTGTTCCAGGCATAAGTGTTGGCGATTTTGAAAGCACAGAGCTAGTCTTTTCCTGGCTTAGGTATCATAGTTATCAAAGAAATCTTCCACTCTGTAGGAGTAGGAAGATTAGTGGAAGAATAATTTTTTTGGCTACACGGGTAATTCGAATAACATCTTGTAGTATTATCAATGCCAGGAGATTTCTTGGTTTTTAAATCAGTTATTGCTCCTTCAATATCTCCAAGCTCACGCCGTAGGATAACTGCCGGACTAACATCGACAAGTGGCATCTCAGCTATATCAGTCGAGACATTTGGAGTAAAAATATTTTTTAAATGACCCACAAATAGATTGCCTTTTTCGGTATCTTTTCTTGCCAAGCCTCCACAAGAAGTTCGTAATTGAGGCTTACGTACGACTGTACTTTTAAGGTTTCTACATTCACGCCATAATAAATAATCTGATTGTGGAATTGAGTCCAGGTCTTCCAGGTTATTTTTCAGAGATGCTACTATTCAAGATTCTAGTAGCTCGCTTAACCGCTTCGTTTGGTATTGAGTTGAGGAGATCTATGTGATTGCCACTCCCTCCGAAGTTTTTTTCTTTCTTGATATTTACAGAATATATGTGATTACATCTGCCTAGTTGCTTTTGAATGTTGAGCAGCTGATTTTAGGTTTTGGTCAAAATAAATAAGACTCTGTCTTCCGAACAATGCGTACTGAGATATTTTCTATATTTCAACCAGTTTGTGCTTGTACTAGGTGGTAATACTATATTTTGTTGGTTCCATATATAAACAATAATGGTGAATGATCCGTGGATAAATCAAGTATTGCTTCAGCTTTAATCATTTCTCTTGGAATACCCTTGATCACGTCGAAATCAATAACATCCGGTATTTTTTGCTATTCAGTAGGCCAATAGGTGGGCTGTCCACTCGAGATCACATTTAGATGCAATTTTAAAATTGTGTCAAATAAAACACGACCTTTTGGAGTTATTAGACGTGATCTCCAAGAAGTATGCTTAGCGTTGTAGTCGCCTGATGCTATGAAACAGTGATCTGAAAAAGTTGCTATACTGACTCTCTGATACTTGAAATCAAGTATCAAATTTTGTGAACGCTCTACAGGACATACTGTATGACATATTAAAACGAAATTCAGTATGTGCCTTTGGTATATGGAGATGAAGAGTTTGGGCATAATTGGGAAGGGGCAAGGGGTAGTTTACTTCCTCCCAAATTTTGTAAACGCTCTACAGGTCATACCGTATGACATCAAAATGAAATTCAATATGTGCCTGTGGTTTATGGAGATAAAGAGATGTATCAATTTTGGGCATAATCGGGAAGGGGCAAGGGTAGTTTACTTAACACCCCAAAGAGAAAATAATTAATTTTTCAATTCGAATATACTTTGAACATATATTCTTGTAATATATCCATAAAAATATATGTTTCCATTGGGTATGGTAAAATTGAGTGTAGGCCACTCCAGATTTTTTTGTTTTTAATTAATGTTCGAATTGTCTTTAATTTGTTGGTTGATGTATAATTTTGCTGTAAAAAAAGTGCAATTCATATTTTATTAATTATAACAAGCTATTAAAGAATTCATTATCTTTTTTTTCGAAAATAACTATAAGTTTGCAATCAATTAATAGTATACTTTTTAATAAAATAAACACAGAAGAAAAAGTATGGCCATGCTTAAACAAGAAAATGCACGTGTTTCTCTTAAAATTGTGTTCTCAATTTGTAGCTAAGAGAACACCATGCACAAATATGTATGTATACATACATATTTGTTTATTCGTGTTAGTAAGAATTTTATAGACGTATTACTCCTAAAGTACTGAACCGATTTAAATAAAATTAAGATTGTGTACATCTGTGAAGAAAAAGCTTTAAAACCATATAAGACTTTCCAATATCGGTGCAGTATTACGGACGTAAAAGGGATTACAAAAAACGTGTTTGCCTATTAATTATATAGACTAGATATCATTGGTGCGCTTCGCTGCCCCTTTTTAATAAAATAAACACTTGGAAGAAAAAGTATGGCCATGCTTATACACGAAAACGAACGTGGTTCTCTTTAAATTTACTTGTGTTTTCGACTTGCAGCTAAGAGAATATGTGAATACATACATATTTGTTTATTTGTGTTAGTAAGAACTTTATAGAGGTATTACTCCTAAAGTACTGATCCGATTTAAATAAAATTAAGATTGTGCACACCTGTGAAGAAAAAGCATATAAGTCTTTCCAAAATCGGTGCAGTATTACGGACGTAAAAGGTATTACAAAAAACGTGTTTGCCTATTAATTATATAGATGCCTATGTATACATACACTTATGATCATATAATTAAGTCACTCACATGGTTGTACCAAAGATTGTTTATAATGAACTTATTTTTCACGATTTAAAAAAAAATTTAACACAATATTGAATAAATTTTATCTAATTTCAAAACTAGAAAAAAAATTTTTCTTTTAGATTAAACTTTATAAAAAATATTGTATTTTTTTCTTTTTTATTTGCATATTTTGTGCTTATATAATTAAGTCATCTGAAAAAAAAAGATAGTTATCACATGAATATAGAATCTTTTATTAGTTTTACCTTATATTAGGACAATATTAAGTTGAAAAGCCCCTATTCCCTATCACTTTAGCACATCGTTGTGGCATAGTTTGGACCAATTCAGCACATTGGGCTGGACTTAGTTGCTCCCATTCCAACTGCATAATTTTCATTAAAATGGGCTTATTTTTGAATTTTCGTTAAACTACTGCCCTTTTTATAATCCCCTATTGATTTTCTATAGGATTTAATTCACGACTTTGTGCTGGTTAACATAAGGTCTTCATTTTATTCCCTGCAATTTAGTTTTTGACACTACTTGAGCAGTTCTTGGGGCCATTATCTTGTTAAAATGTCCAAGCTAAAGGTAATTAATCCGCTTTATCATCTTCGCAATGATTCTCTAAGAATATCCTGTTCAATTTACTTGTCAGTTCTTCTTCAATTTTAACATATGGACCAACTCCTGACGACTTTAAGCAACCCCTTACAATCACTGACGAGCCACCATGCTTTATAATTTTTTAATGTATTTTGGATTATATTCTGAAGAGGTGGACGTCTGACATATGGTTTGCCATCGTTACGATAACATTAAATTTCGACCCGTAACTCTAAGCCGCGAATTCGAGAAATTTGGAGCCCTTATACAAATGCTCTTTGGAAAATGCTTTTATTTCTTTAATACTGTCGTTAGGAGTTGGTCAATATTTTAAAATTTAAGAAAAAATGGCGTGTGAAATGAACGGGAGAATGTTAGAATATCATTTGGAACGTGATTATTAGGATTCTTTACCTTTAGCTTGAGCTTTTCAACAATATAATGGCGCCAAGCACTGCTCACGTAGTGTCAAAAACTAGATTGCAGGGAATAAAATGAAGACCTTATGTTAACCAGCACGAAGTCGTGAATTAAATCCTATAGGAACGAAAATTCAAAACTAAGCCCATTTTAATGAAAATGATGCAGTTGGAATGGGAGCAACTAAGTCCAGCCCAATGTGCTGAATTGGTCCAAACTATGCCACAACGATGTGCTAAAGTGATAGGGAATAGCCCCTATTTCAACTTAATATTGTCCTTATATGAGCACAAAATATGCAAATAAAAAAGAAAAAAATACAATATATTTTATAAAGTTTAATCTAAAAGAAATTTTTTTTTCTAGTTTTGAAATTAATTAAAATTTTTTTAAAGTCGTGAAAAATAAGTTCGTTATAAACAATCTATGGTACAACCATGTGAGTGGCTTAATTATATGAGCATAAATGTATGTAGAATATACAGCAAATATGTAACAAAATAATTAAACAAAATTAATTAGATTATAACAAAAAACGCTTACAATTATTTCTATTTCCTCCAAAAAGCACATGATAGCGTAGAAAATCTGGTCGACCTCCAAAAGACTTTCCATTTTTATTTAAAACTTCACGAATTAAATCCAAATTGTTGATGATCAGACAACGGGTAGTACCAAGTGTTAATGAATAAATATTGCCAAATTTTTTTGATAATTCTGCAAATCCTTGAAATGGTGAATCATAACTGCCTAACAATGCCAAATTACCTAAAATAGGCCATGGCATTGGACCAGGTGCCTGTTTATACTCCTCAACAGTATTGTGATCATCAATACACATGAATACACATGCCCTTTTAAAACCAACTTCTTTTTTTTTTGAAATACAAGTTTTCTTTTTAATACGCACTTTTCTAACACATTCATAGACAACTTTCAAGTATCCGTACAAACTTATCATAGAAATTGTTAATATAATAAATGATAGTACCGTCCAAATTATTTCCATATTTTTTTATTTATCTTTAAATCAAAAATTGTAATGCATTATTGTAATAATTTAATTTATCTTTTGACTTTTTTTGTCAAATTTTGCTTATAAAATTTTGGCTTAAGTCTAGTTCAGTGAAGCTTAACCCATAGAGTACATCATGATATAATAATAGAAGGTAGTTCCATTCTCTCTTTTCGTCGCCATATTAACGTTCTGACGTTTGCGGGAATTATTTAAATTTGTGCTACCATATCACATACTTTGTGAAATCCCATTTTGCGTTTTTTCTTTTATTTGAAATTTTAAAAATTAAAAAAAGAAACAAGCCTTAAGTTAATGTGTCTAAATAAACAAACGAAAATTGTTTTCCATACGGTAGTAATAAACTTTTGCAAAAATTCACAAATAAGATTTTTTAATTTCCCTATATCTGACAAAAGTGTCTAAGTTTCCGTTTTCTTATTAAGTACAACTTACTAAAGGCACCCCTGGTATGTCCATTAAAGAAAATATATTTTTTTTAGCTTAGATAGGAAGCTAATCTGTCAGGAGTATCAAGAAAAATTGACAATTTCAATATCATAGGAACCTAAAATTAAAAGTTTGCGCTGCATGCAAAATAACTCTATGCAAAATTGCTTGAAAGCAAAATCGAAAAATAAGCCAAGAAATCCGCATGCAGAATTGGGTAATATTTTATATAAAAAGTAACCCCAAAGTATTGAGTGCTTTGTTTTTTTTTTTAATTTTTCAAATGGACAATTATCTAAAACGCTTTAATGAAATATGCTGATACCATATTTGAGCGGTTTTATATTCATCCTTATTCTACTTGGCGACGTCGTCGTCACTTTTGACCGGACATCATTTTATATTGATGTCAACTTCAATTTGATTATAATTTTGTATTTCCTAATGCTCTTATGACGACGTCAACTGCTTATCGATAACACTGTTCTGTAGAGAAATATTCTTTTAAAAAAATTTTATGTTTTGGAATGCTTAATAAGAAATCATAATCTACAACAAGATTTATTCCTCATAAGTTTAATTATTAAACCAAAGTACGTTTTTATTTTATGTTATTTATGTAAATTACACATTTTTTTAAAATAATTTCCAAAATATTATTTTTTCATTTCTACTTGTGGCAACATTTTTTTTGCTGTTTGAATAAAAACATACTTCAATAATTCCGGCAAACTTCAAACATTTTTGAAATGGAACTACCTTGTATTATTATATCATGGAGTACATAGATGGCCAACTCTCCAAATGTCAAAAACGTCGCTATAAACGTCTTCACACTTACGGGTACCGTGTGAATTCAACACACATAGGGGAGTAAAAGGATCAAGTCTAGTTCCGTGAAACAGCACCAATTAAAAAATTATACAGGGTGCTAGAGAATTAAAAAATAATAAGAAAATGTAAAATAAAAAATTAGCGGTCACCCTTATTTTCAGAGTTATGGGCCTGTAAACTTTTCATATGAAACTGTGATTTTCTCCTCTATAGTAATGGGTGATTTTTTTGAGGTTAGGATTTTCATGCATTAGTATTTGACAGATCACGTGAGATTTCAGACATGGTGCCAAAGAGAAAGATGCTCAGTATGCTTTGACATTTCATCATGAATAGACTTACTAACGAGCAACGCTTGCCAAATCATTGAATTTTATTACCAAAATCAGTGTTCGGTTCGAAATGTTCAAATGTGACAAATTTTGTTCAGCGATGAGGCTCATTTCTGGTTGAATGGCTACGTAAATAAGCAAAATTGCCGCATTTGGAGTGAAGAGCAACCAGAAGCCGTTCAAGAACTGCCCATGCATCCCGAAAAATGCACTGTTTGGTGTGGTTTGTACGCTGGTGGAATCATTGGACCGTATTTTTTCAAAGATGCTGTTGGACGCAACGTTACGGTGAATGGCGATCGCTATCGTTCGATGCTAACAAACTTTTTGTTGCCAAAAATGGAACAACTGAACTTGGTTGACATGTGGTTTCAACAAGATGGCGCTACATGCCACACAGCTCGCGATTCTATGGCCATTTTGAGGGAAAACTTCGGAGAACAATTCATCTCAAGAAATGGACCGGTAAGTTGGCCACCAAGATCATGCGATTTGACGCCTTTAGACTATTTTTTGTGGGGCTACGTCAAGTCTAAAGTCTACAGAAATAAGCCAGCAACTATTCCAGCTTTGGAAGACAACATTTCCGAAGAAATTCGGGCTATTCCGGCCGAAATGCTCGAAAAAGTTGCCCAAAATTGGACTTTCCGAATGGACCACCTAAGACGCAGCCGCGGTCAACATTTAAATGAAATTATCTTCAAAAAGTAAATGTCATGGACCAATCTAACGTTTCAAATAAAGAACCGATGAGATTTTGCAAATTTTATGCGTTTTTTTTAAAAAAAAAGTTCTCAAGCTCTTAAAAAATCACTCGTTATAACCAACACCGGCTTCGCTTACTAAAGTTTTCTTGCACAACCGGCTTCGGCCGGGCGCAAGGATTTTCTACTCTGTGGTATTCCAAACTCCGGCTTCGCTTACTGAAGTTTTCCTGCATAGCCGGCATTCGGCCGGGCGATAGGATTTTCTCCTCTGTGGTATAACAAACACTGGCTTCGCTTACTAAAGTTATCCTGCGTAGCCGGGCTTCGGCCGGACGCAAGGATTTTCTCCTCTATGGTATAACCAAAACCGGCTTCGCTTACTAAAGAATCCCTGCATAGCCGGAATTCGGCCGGGCGCAAGGATTTTCTCCTCTGTGGTATACCAAACTCCGGCTTCGCTTACTGAAGTTTTCCTGCATAGCCGGCCTTCGGCCGGGTGCAAGGATTTTCTCCTCTATGGTATAACCAACACCGGCTTCGCTTACTAAAGGTTTCCGGCATAGCCGGCCTTCGCCCGTGCGCAATGATTTTTTCCTCTATGATGTGAAAATACCGGCTTCGCTTACTTAAGGTTTCTGGCATATGAGGCCTACGGCCGGGCGCAAGGATTTTCTCCTTTATGGTATGACTAACACTGGCTTCGCTTACTAAAGGTTACCTGCATAGACGGCTTTCGGCCGGGCGCCATGAGTTTCTCCTCTATGGTATGACCAACACCGGCTTCGCTTACTAAATATTACCTGCATAGCCGGCATTCGGCCGGGCGCAAATGATTTCTCCTCTATGGTATAACCAACACCGGCTTCGCTGATTTAAATTTTTTTTTTTTTTTTGGAATGGAGCAGCATCGCTAAATTTGATTTAAGCCAAAAATAATAAGAAAATACAAAAATTATTTTCCGAGTTGTGGGCCTCTGAACTTTTCATATAAAACTGTGACTGTACACTACATTTAAGACAAATTTGGTCAATATGGGTATTATTTTAAAGTTTTTAGATAGGTATATCTATCACATGGTGCTAAAATTTTATAAAAAAAATTTACCTATCAGTAACCAATGACTTTTTTGGATGAAAACGCGTGTATAGTACGTAGAAAATCTTTAGAAAGCGTAGCCGGTGAAGGTTATACCATAGAGGAGAAAATCCATGCGCCCGGTGGAAGGCTGGATATGCAGGAAAAATTTAGTAAGCGAAGCCGGTGTTTGTTATACCATAGAGGAGAAAATCCTTGCGCCCGGCCGAGGCCGTCTATGCAGGGAGACTTAAGCGAAGCCGGTGTTGGGTTTACCATAGAGGAGAAAATCCTTGCACCCGGCTATGCAGGAAAACTTTAGAAAGCGAAGCCGGCGTTGGTCATACCATAGAGGAGAAAATCATTGTGCCCGGCCGGCCGTCTATGCAAAAATTTTTTAGTAAGCGAAGCCGGTGCATTTATATATGTACATCCATATAATACATTTTTTGTAAATTGCTTTTATACATTTCATTTATGTTGGTTTTTTCTTTACTTATCACATTTTTATTGCAATTATTTAAATACATAAACTGATGTACATATGTATTTAATAGTGTATTAATATAAAAAATCGAAAAAAATGATTCTGTTCTTAATGGGTTAAATTTTTTTTTTAAATTTTAACACCATTGGATGGATATTTCTAAAAACTTTAAAATGATACCCATATTGACCTAACATTTCAAAAATGTAGTGCACAATCACAGTTTCATATGAAAAGCTCAGAGGCCCATAAATCGGATAAGGGTAACTGCTAATTTTTAATTTTTCTTTTATTGGTGAAGCTTCACTGAACTAGACATATTCCAAAAATTTTTAGTTGTTTTTTTGATATTCAAGCGCTCTAAACAACGCCGGTTGGTGAACTGAATAAATATACAATGGCGTCAAGTGTAACGGCGTTCAGCGCCTACATGGCATAATAAACAAGGTAGACTCACGGCGAAAATCAATACAACACTGCATACATTTTGTTTGTGTAAAATATTCTTTGAATGTCAAAAGCATCTGGCCAAAAATAGAAAGAAGAAGAATAAAGTTGAAAATTGTTAAATTGTAAAAGTTTTGCTTTCAGTAAAAGAAAGTTTATAAAAAATAATATTTAAACTTTTGGTGTTTTAATGTGTTGTTAGTTTTATTGTGTTGTTAGTTTTGTTGTCTTCATGTAGTTCATATTTATGTATGTTTTAAATGCGATTAATTTTATTCATATACCAACGCATACATGTTGTTTTCTTGTTTGCAAAGTGTAATTTGCATTTTCTTATATTAAAATAAATAAAAGTTTTCATATTAAATAAATAAATTGTGTTTTATTTATGAATGTTGTGTAAAACTATGAATTTGCTTATCTTATAAGTAATAAAAAGATCACCGGCACCAGCTCCTATAATATGCACATGTATGTAAGTGGAAGGTTTCATTCATGAGGAGAGTTCGCTAAAAGCAAAGAAAATAATAAGTAATAAGAGCTCAATAATTAAGTGAAATTTTTTAAAAACTATTCTTTCCTTTCTCATGACTGGGTTGGTTATATAGGAAGCTGCCTAGAGTTGTCACTATGAGAAAAGAAAATGGTTATTAATAAAAATGCAATAGTAAAGTGAAATAGTATAACAAATACTTTACTTTTTCTGCACACTTTTAAATTTTTTGTAACGTTTCACTGTGCTACCTAAAAATAAATTATAAAAAAAAATCGCATTATATAATGTGATTTATCTAAGTAATCTATTAATGATTTTTAAATTAAAAAATGAAATTAAAAGCCTCTAAGGTGCTAATATTAAATTTAACGGTTGTCACTTTAATCAGTTTAGTTATATATAAGCCAGTTAGAGCAAAAAATATCAGTTAGTTAAAACTTCTTGATACATTATTTTGTTAATAATACCAAAACTATGTCGCGCGCACATATCGCGCTACATTCAATCGATAGAGGGTTAAATACGAATCTAACGCGGTATCAGTTGTTTCTTGAAAAACTTTCTGACAAAAGTTATTACGTAACAAACTTTTTAAAACTAGAAAAAATCGTCAAAATATATTAAATTAGTTTTTCACTTAGTACTTCGAAACTATGTCGCGCGCACATATCTCACTGTATGCAGTCGATAGAGGGCTTAAATAAGAATCTAACGCGGTATCAGTTGTTTCTTGAAAAACTTTCTGACAAAAGTTATTACGTAGCAAACTTTTTAAAACTAGAAAAAATCGTCAAAAGGTATTAAGGTAGTTTTTCACTCATTACTCTAAAACTAAGTCGCGCGCACATATCGCACTATATACAATCGATAGAGGGCTTAAATCCGAATCTAACGCGGTATCAGTTGTTTCTTGAAAAACTTTCTGACAAAAGTTATTACGTAGCAAACTTTTAAAAACTAGAAAAAATCGTCAAAAGGTATTAAATAAGTTTTTCACTTAGTACTTCGAAACTATATCGCGCGCACATATCGCACTATATACAATCGATAGAGAGCTTAATTACGAATCTAACGCGGTATCGGTTGTTTCTTGAAAAACTTTCTGATAAAAGTTATTACGTAGCAAACTTTTAAAAATTGGAAAAAATCGTCAAAAGATAATAAAATAATTTTTCACTCATTACTCTAAAACTAAGTCGCGCGCACATATCGCACTATATACAATCGATAGAGAGCTTAAATACGATTCTAACGCGGTATCAGTTGTTTCTTGAAAAACTTTCTGACAAAAGTTATTACATAGCAAACTTTTAAAAATTGGAAATAAAATCGTCAAAAGATAATAAAATAATTTTTCACTCATTACTTCGAAACTATGTCGCGCGCACATATCGCACTATATACAATCGATAGAGGGCTTAAATACGAATCTAACGCGGTATCAGCTGTTTATTGAAAAACTTTCTGACAAAAGTTATTACGTAGCAAGCTTTTAAAAATTGTAAAAAATCGTCAAAAGATAATAAAATAATTTTTCACTCATTACTTCGAAACTAAGTCGCGCGCACATATCGCACTATATACAATCGATAGAGGGCAGTTGTTTCTTGAAAAACTTTTTAACAAAATTTATTACGTAGCAAACTTTTAAAAACAAGAAAAAATCGTCAAAAGATAATAAAATAATTTTTCACTCATTACTTCGAAACTATGTCGCGCGCACATATCGCACTACATACAATCGATAGAGGGTTAAATACGAATCTAACGCGGTATCAGTAATGAGTGAAAAACTAATTTAATATCTTTTGACGATTTTTTCTAGTTTTATAAAGTTTGCTACGTAATAACTTTTCTCAGAAAGTTTTTCAAGAAACAACTGATACCGCGTTAGATTCGTATTTAAGCCCTCTAACGATTATATATAGCGCGATATGTGCGCGCGACATAGTTTCGAAGTAATGAGTGAAAAACTAATTTAATATCTTTCGACAATTTTTTTGGAATTTTTAAAAGTTTGCTACGTAATAACTTTTGTCAGAAAGTTTTTCAAGAAACAACAGATACCGCGTTAGAATCACATTTAAGCCCTCTATCGATTGTATATAGTGCGATATGTGCGCGCGATATAGTTTCGAAGTACTAAGTGAAAAACTAATTTAATATCTTTTGACGATTTTTTCTAGTTTTATAAAGTTTGCTACGTAATAACTTTTGTCAGAAAGTTTTTCAAGAAACAACTGATACCGCGTTAGATTCGTACTTAAGCCTTCTATCGATTGTATATAGTGCGATATGTGCGCGCGACTTAGTTTTAGAGTAATGAGTGAAAAACTAATTTAATACCTTTTGACGATTTTTTCTAGTTTTATAAAGTTTGCTACGTAATAACTTTTTTCAGAAAGTTTTTCAAGAAACAACTGATACCGCGTTAGAATCATATTTAAGCCCTCTATCGATTGTATATAATGCGATATGTGCGCACGACATAGTTTCGAAGTACTAAGTGAAAAACTAATTTAATATATTTTGACGATTTTTTCTAGTTTTAAAAAGTTTGTTACGTAATAACTTTTGTCAGAAAGTTGTTCAAGAAAGAATTGATACCGCGTTAGATTCGTATTTAAGCCCTCTATCGATTGTATGTAGCGCGATATGTGCGCGCGACATAGTTTTGTTATTATTAACAAAATAATGTATCAAGAAGTTTTAACTAACTGATATTTTTTGTTCTAACTGGCTTATATATAACTAAACTGATTAAAGTGACAACCGTTAAATTTGATATTAGCACCTTAGAGGCTTTTAATTTCATTTTTTAATTTAAAAATCATTAATAGATTACTTAGATAAATCACATTATATAATGCGATTTTTTTCATAATTTATTTTTAGGTAGCACATGTTACTAATGCACTCTCAAAAAAAACGTGCTTCACATGTACACAACTTATAGTACGTTCCATGCAACTCTGCAAAAAGTTAGCCAAAACAAAAAAAAAGTTACCTGCGAGAAAATAACAAACTCTGGCCCAAGGCGAATTCATACCAGGTGGAGTTGATAGCACAGCTGATTGTTTTTTGCTTTCGTTTTTTTTTGCTAATGTCTTGTCAAAAATACATTGTTCAATATCTGCTAATCTAATGTCAAAGTTGTTGTTTTGTTGTAGTTGTTGCTCTACTGCTCACACCTGGTATGAATTCGCCTTGCTCTGGCCCAACAAACTTCTTTTTTTCACACAATCGAAGAGAGACAAAAACTCTCATTTGTGCAGAAAAATGAGCGTTTTCTCAGTTTTGCAGAATGTGGCTGCCAGACCAGAGTTTTTTGCAAATAAATAAATTAGTACTACCAAGTTAGTAATATTTTGTAGAATGTGCTGCCAGACTAACTTTTGTCCAAATAAATAATTTAGTACTACAAGATTAGTAATAAATTATTTAAAGCCCATACAGTAATATTTAAAATTAATGGCCAATTTTTGAATTCGTATTTATCCTTAAGTTGTATTTAAATATGAAAATTAGTTTTTCGCCACGCTCTTATATGAAACATAACATTTAAAGTCTATTTAAGTTTTACACATAACCATATGTTTTTATCAGCTTGATTTTGTCCATGAATGAACAAATGTGAGGCAATTGACAGTATTTGTATTATTTTACACAAATTAATTAAAATATAATGTTTCCTTTTTATGAAATTATTAATATTACATGTATTATTATAAAATTATCTGCATTTGTTTTGATATTTTTTGATGCTACCAAATTTTTACCACAATTAGGTAAGAACATTTAAATAAGACTGAAAAACTGAAACTGTATTTAAATACAACTTAAAATTAAATGAAATGAAAAAATTCGAAATCCACCTACCACAAAAAATAATCAAAATAAACTTAAAGGACAGGTTTGCATTTACAAATGAAAACTTTTAAATCAAGTATTTCTTTTCCTGTAATAACATAAAAATTCTGGAGTGGCCCACAGAAAACAGATATTACATAAAAAATAAAAGATCAAAGTATATTCGAATCAAAAAAATTATTATTTTCAGTTTGGGGTGTCAAGTAAACTACCACTTCTTTCCTCTCGATTATGCTCTTCATCTTCATATACCAAAGGCACATACAGAATTTTAATATGTAAAACAAAAGGGACATGTATGTAAATATAATAAAAATAATAATAAACAAATAGCGTACACACAAAAAATAAGATTCTAAAATAGCGTACTTTCCACTAAAATAGTGAACGATTGGTCATCGTACCTATAGGTCAGCACTTTTGTAAAAATTTACAAATATTTTAAAGTATAAAATACACTATTCAAATTCTTTCATCAAAAAAATTTTTATTTTAGTTTATCAAAAGATAACATATTAAGGTTGTTAATTTGTTAAAAATGTTAAATATTTACGAAACAATTTAAACTTAAAGCGAATATAATATGTATATATATTTTGATAAATTAAAATAAATAGTGTTTTTGATGAAAGAATTTTATTTAATGTGTTTTATAATTGAAAATATTTGTAAAATTTATAAAAGGATAAAAGAAAACCTTTTTTAATACAAAAGCAGGAAAAAGTAATCTAAAGTAATAAATAGAAATGTAATAAACTTGGTAGCACTCTTAAGTTTTGATTTGTTAATAAAAAAATATTGGTTATATAACAAAAAAAAAAATATTTAATAAATTTTACTGAAATTGTACAAAAAGACATGAAGTGTACCATTGCACCAATGATGCTTCGATTGTACCTAATTTGATACAATAGTACCACAATCCCAACACTTGTATTGTTGTAAAATCATTTTAGTATTGCCATATTCTTAAATTTTTAGTACAAAAAAAAACTTGGGATCACAACACTTTTAAGCGAATTAAAGTCTGGTATACCTTAGTTATATGTTTATTATTATATTTTTTTTCAGGCAGGACTTTGGGTTTCAGGTAACTAAAATCTAATAAATTCATTCATTTATTAATATATTTTGTTTTTTTTTTGTCTTCAAAGCTTTAAATTTGTTGGAAGGAGGAAAGAGAGAAAAGGTAAGTCCCATAAGTGCCAAAAAATATCTTGAAATAGTAAATTAATGTTTCCACGACAAAACAAAGCACTTGCTTCACCCTCTGTTAGGAGCCGGTAATTCTGCAATTTAAAGCAGGTGCTTGAAATTCCTCCAAAGTAACTGGATCTTAATCCGGTGAAATAATAAATAATTTATTAACAAAAAAAGTGCTTACGATTTCTCTGTAGAAAGAATAGAAAAATTTATCAGCCAAATACTGTCGGAAACTGATTGAGGTGGTGCAAAAAAGTTCAAACGCTGTAGTTCTGCAAAAGAGCTCTGTAACTAAATTTCCTATTAGTAAAGTAAATAACTATAATCCTGAACATAAATTAAGAATGTTGCAATTTAGTTAGTTACAATAATAAACAATTTTAATTTAATAGTTCTCCAATCCTGTGACAGTCTTAATTTATATTCAAAATCTTTTATATTTACTTTGATAACCCATTCATTTATAATTAATAGATAATTCAGTTACAAGGAAATTTTTTTGATCTACAGCATTTGAACGTTTTTACCTCAATCAGTTTTTGGTAAATACTGCCAATGATATATTTTTCCATTCTTTTTAGTGGGAAATCCTATGGTCTTTTTGGTTATTAGATAACTTTTTAATTATTCTTTCAAATAACTCTAGGCATAATCTGTCGACTTAGAATCCGGTTAATTTGGTGAAATTTCAAGTATCTGCTGGAATTTGAAGAATAACCAGCTCCTAACATTGTTGCTTATAAAGTTAGTAAATTAGCAACATTAAAACAATAATTAAAAAATCAAGGTCAATTATCATTACTTTAAAATACCTTAATCAAGCCAAATTTTGTTACAATTGATGCGGATTTTTTACAACTTTATCAATGGGGCGGTACAATTTAAACACTATCAGATCCCAACACTGCTTCCAGAGATACAAGTCGTCGTAAAAACTCGGCGGCGGCGGCTGAGCATACAATTTTCGGCGTCGGCTAAAAGTCGGCTGAAGCCGACTTAATCTGTTATCAAAAAGAACAACAACAAAAATAAACAAATACTTACATTTATTGATAATTTTTTTATTTAGAAGAAGTAAATGTTACAAATTAACTCGATTTTAAGAATTATGATTTATATATGTATAGTGTAAACACAAAATTATTAAATTTTCTACTGTTTGAAAAAAAATTTAAGTTTTTATTACGATTTAGGTATATCCTATCAAAATCTTCAATTGTTTTGATTGAGTCTTTTTTCTTCAAATAATTTCTTATTAGGATATGTACATACATATGTACAATGTGAAAAAAAAAAACTTATTATCGCCCATGTTCTTAAAACGCTGCGTTTTTAAATCGCAAATCGTTTTTAAAACGCAAAACGCATTTAAGCTTCTTCTGAAAACGATGCGATTTGCTGGCGTTTTGCTTAAAACAAAAATTTTTTATTGGAAGTATTTATTAAACTAACAATCAAAATTAAAATGCCTACAGCGTATTTACTTGCTCAGCAAAATTTTAAATTGCATATTTTTAATTAAAATTGTGAAAAAATGTTAAAAGTTTTTCTCCAATATAAAATAGAACATATTAAATTTTAATTTTACATCAATTTATTTTCTTTTTCAAGTGCAGTTTAAATAAAAATGACCAGATCGCTTCAGCATACACTAGCGGTTTTAAAACTCCAGATTTCTAGCGTTTGCCAGAACACCTATTTGTCGTTTTCAAATCGAAAACGCAAATTTAAAGCGATATGCGTTTTTCAGAACATGGGCGTATATCTTTTTGTGCCATTTTCAACAAAACTATAATCAGTAATAATTATTTCTGAGGAAAAACAGTTACATTTTAAGCATTGGAAGGTTGTAATTCATATTTTAATGTTGCCAGTCGTAAAAAATAAATGTTTATTAACTTGTAAGGCTGGCATTGCTTTTTAGGTAAAAATTACCATATAAATACAATTCTATTAACAATCAATTTTAAATAAAAAGCTACAAAGTTTAATTTACATTTCTTTACTAATAGAAATTTGAATATACAAAATTTAAAGTATGACAAAACCCAAAAGAAAAATATCGGCTAACATTTTTGAGCCGTGACAAGCTGCACTCTTCGGCGACGGGTCGATTATTTAAAAAAAGTCGGCGGCGGCTGTTAGCCGGCTCTGAGCCGCTCGACTTGTTTCTCTGTCTCTATGTTTTTCTTTCATACAGTTTGTCAAGTAAATGTTTTCGTAACTTAAAAAAAAATAATTTTTCTTTTTAATGACGATTATCAACAAAAAATTTATTTTCTTGCGTTTTGTTTTTGTAAATCCCGTTAGGGTGCTTGTTCAACAACAAAATGTCGCAAGAGGTAGTCAGGGGCAACTCTCTCCTGCTGAATGCAATGTTGTCCCAGCACTACAAGCAAATGCTGCTCCTGTGGTCAACCCAAATGAAGTACCACTCGACTTCTCGGCTGGTACCTCTACGGCCTGTGCTGACTCCAGTTCAGCAAAAATCCCTCCCTCGGGTGCTCCGGCGACTGCTGTTAGTAACCCTGCGGTTATTGCACCAACTGAGCCCACAGGTTCAGTTGCAATGTGCCCCCCGCCCAATCGGCAGAAAAAACAGCCCCAACAGACCGCAAGTTTAACTCCAAAAGGGCCTTCATCGAAGAAACGTATTGGCGATAAATTTAGAAAAATACCAATTGCAAATTTATCGACAGAGGAAAAATCGTCCCTAACCTGGGCCGAAGCCCACATAGCTAATGCGGATAGCTCCAAGCCCGATGCCGCACAGTGAGACAACGCCGGCATTAAATACAAGAAGTCATTGTAGAGCTCTGAAATTTTGCACAGGTTATTTTTGAGAAAATTCCAATAAAAAAAAATTAAGAAAATTCGCCCACTTTTAGATCCACCTCCCATACAATTGAAATTTGTAAATTGCCGTATTGTCCGTAATACTTTAGGTATTAATTTTCAATTTTGGTATACTTGAATGTTATATTGTTACAAACATTATCGGAAAAAAATTTTGAACTTTGGCCCACTTTTACCCCCACCACCCATATAACCTCAACATAAAAAGTGCCATATTTTCTAAAATATTTTAGGTACAACCTTCAAATTTGATATTACTGTAATTTACATCATTTAAAATGTTTCATGCAAAAATTACAATAACACACCCACTATTACGCACATCTCCCATTGAAATGCAATAAAACAGAACTATTTTTTTTTCATTCTATCAATAATTTTTTGGTATTCTAATTTTTTCAATTTCATTCTCATTCTATATGAATTAATATAAGGATCTGATGATATTTGCAAATAGTGCATTACATGTTCATTCGTAGAAATAACGTGAATTTTTACGAGAATTGAATAGCATACAGTTTCTATACTCCTTATTCATTGCTTCTTGCGCTTCTTCGGATAACATTCCTGTAGCAAAAAAAAGTTAATATTAAATAAAATTTAAAAAAATACTTTCAAAAATAAAAATTGCAAACAAACCTATTGGCAATATAGCCTCAGATAATTAATTTAATTATTAAGTCTGACATTTCATTGAATTTTGTTGCTATGACACCAACAACAACATCAATATCTTTATTGCTATCGATCCAAATTTCAGAAATTGCACTATAATAAATTGTTGAATTATCCATGACCTTGTAAATATTTTTTTAACACTTTATATAAACTTGTATAAACTTGCACTCTCAAGTAGATTGTGAATTAAATATATAATTGCAATTACCGTTTGTTGATCAATAATATTTAAAACAACAACAATGTAATATTATTTTACAGTTTGTTTTTAAAAAGTTTGCGAGTACAAAATAAAATATCAAATATATTAGAGAAATGCTAATCTCTTATCAAAAGAGATCATTACAAGAACACTCATTATTACTTAACCCAATAAATAATGCAACAACTAAATTCAATATATAACAATTAAACTAACCACATTAAAAAGTGACAGATAGTTTACACTATCAATTTAAATTAAAAATTATGCAACTATCTAACCCAAAGTCAATGACCTTCAAAAAAATTATCAATCAAATGAATAATCTAAATAAAATAATAATAAACAATAAACAATGAGTGAATAGTTGTAAACAATTAAAAAATAAAAGTAAAAAGTTGTAAACATGCTATTGCATGCTAACATACGTATAGCGACAGAATGTGCGCGTTGCGTATTTTTTGTATGTTTAGAGTACTTTTGCAAACATTTGCTATATGTTCTTTACTGAAACTTCAATCTTTCATTTGATATAAGTCCGCACCTAGGGCGAGGGGCTGCTCTATATTTCCTAGTCCATTGAAAATGCAAAATTTAAATTGTTACACCACAATTCTGTTCTTAAGAAATTTTTTTTGTGTTTTTTTTTAAATTTATTTTTTCATCTACTTATTCTACAACAACTAAATTAATTAAAAAAATACTTTAAAGTTATATTTATTATGTATTTTTTTATTAATAAGCTTTTGAATATTACATATTTAACTAACATATTTCAAACGCATTGGCATACCTCAAATTTGATTTGTTCTAGACCAAAAAGTAACGACGTTATGAGGCTGAAATTTCAGGGAATTATTACTCATATATCTATTAATATACTGTGAAAATTTCATCCAAATTGGACGACACGCCAAAAACCATTTTTTGCCGCGGTTACTATAGGGCTGTCTCACTGTGTGCCATCTACATCAGCAGCGTCTAAAAGACATCGATCGGGGGAGGAGCCCATGCATCAGCAGAATTTGCAACCGGACACAATACGTCCGAAATCGCTTATTCAGCTATCAACAAGTATTAAATAGACTATAAGTAAGGTTGCAAACAATTTGGCAATTATCCACTGATAAGGGCTATCATTGCCAAAAGCGCTAGTGACGGCGCTATCTCTCGTGAGAAATGTGAGATGATCCTTCTCAAGTTGCTGGAAGATTTCTTGAACAACGAATCCAGTCCAGCATCTCAGAATGTGGATGCTGGCTGGTTTTAAGGCCTCATGCACAAGTGAGAGTTTAGCAACATAGCTTAAGCCAGCAGTCACGTCCATAGGGGAAGTGTGGCCTGGTGCTAGATTAGATGCGGTCATGGTCAGCGTTTATCTCACAGGCCGAGATCCATTGCGATCATTCCCAGGGAACCACATGACCCTGCGACTATCTTGTCGATCATTCGGCAAGGAAACGCCGATCTACCAACCAGTGACTGGAATGTGGTTAAGGTTTCTGAACCGGAAGGTCTGATCAGGAAGGCGGTGGTGATTCTGATAAGGAATCGTTTTATCACTTCGGAAGAAGCAAAGCAAGATTTTCTATGGTTATGTTAGTGTCAAGCTGAGCATCTACCGAAGTGATTAAAAACCCAATCCCGAAACTTCCAGCGACCAATTGGAAGGGTCGCAAGGTAAAGGCGTGGCTGATAGTGATAGCCAAACAACACAAATTAATAAAGATGAGAAAGTAGATGAGCCCGCACGCTGTGACACTACGGAGAGCGCACAATCAGACCTAGGTCTGGTTGGGGAGTTCTTCGAGCGCCTGGGTGTTGCGGAGGAGGATGAAGATGTTCTTCTGGATTCGAATCCAGAGGATATTGACGCCACTGTCATCTATGACCCAGAGAAAGATGGTGAGGACGTTTCAAATTAATTACACCACTCTAAGGCAGCGACCGCTGCATTAATTCTTCGCCTCGTAGAGCGAGTTGAGGACATCGCTTTAGTCCAAGAGCCATGGATCAACAATGGCAATGGACTAAGTGAGTGCATTCTTGATTTCATATTAAATAATCTGGTAGTTGCAAATAGGGGCTCTGAGCCCCTACAGGTATTGAAGATGCGGTAAACAGACTCAACAATGCTTTTAGAGATGCAACGGGGAGATCCTGTAAACCGTCGTTTCAACGTACAACTCGCCGAATCTCGCAAGATTTGTCGCAAACTGTTCAATGAAGCTAAGAGGTTAGGGAACTGGTCACTACAAATCTTCTATGAACAAATTTAAAAATCAGGTCAGGAACGCAAAACGAAAATCAGCTGCGGGAATGCAACAGTATCCCATTCAGATCAGCCGCTTACAGACTGCCGTAAGAAATGATACGGATAAGCAGCACTGGGGTATTACTCTCTATTGCGATGCGAAAGAAAAATGGTACGTAATCGAACAATTGGTACCCTTTATTGCGTTTTCGTATTTTTCTTTCGCATCTAATTTTTCCCCTTTCGAAAATCTGGCATCACCGCACTTTGTAATACGAAAGTATATGTCAAACTCGTTCGTTAAGCTCAAATATCTTGCGCTTATAAAATATAAAACGCAAAAGTAACAAATAATGTAAGTAAGCAAAAATAAATTTTTATATTTAAAACTAAATTGTAATTTTTTAGGGAAAAGCCTAAAAATTACAGACACAGCAACGGCATTTCGTAGTCTTAGTTGATTTTATGGTGCAGCATAGCGATTTGGCCAAGGGACAATTGCAGCGTGGAAATGCCAAACAACGCGCCAAAAATTTGTGGAAAAACTGTTGAAAGACCTCAATTCTAATAGACCTCCTGTGAGGGATGAGGCTGGTTGGAAAAAGTAATGTATTTTGATATTTTGTATATAAAATGTGAAACTATCACAGTATAAATATTAATGTATGTACTTATGCATATATGTAGGTTTGGTCTGACTTAAAAACCCACACGATTATTAAGATGCGCAAGAATAAAGTGAGCATTTCTGGCACGGGTGGTGGTGTCTCACATTATTGCCCGCTTTCCTCAATGGAGGAACGGATAATAAATTTTTTTCATATGGAAGAAGCCGTCAACGGGCTACCAACATCAAAATGCTTTGACGCAAGTAATAATGCTACTCACGATGTTTCAGAAAACAAAGAGCCTGCAGAAGAAGTTTTGTTATCTTCGCAAAATGAAAATAACATTTTAAATGAATCAGCGCCCACTTCAAAAATAAAATGTTTGGCTGTCAAACCAAAACGACCGTGATAATTTGTTAAAAGCTCAAGTAGAGAACCAAAGAATATTCCACAAGGAATGCAACAAACTTTTAGGTGATATTCGAAATACCTTGAAGGAATAAGCGAGGTATAGTAGAAAAAAACATTGAATTAAATGAAAAAAGTAGCATTTTGCAAAGAAAAATTGGAATTTAAAATTGAATATAAGCTTCAAAAACAAAAAATTGAGACAGAAAAGCCAGAATAAAAAAAATTGGAATTAGAAATAGAACAAAAAACTATGTGATATTTTTACTGAATAATTATTTTGATTACTGAGTTTTAAGATCTCAAAATCGCCATTTAAAAGCTGTAAAACTTTAGATTGTATTTTTTTTTATTTACTCTACAATGAACTGAATTTCTTATATTTGTTTTTTATAAAAAGTTGTTATAAATAAAAGTTATGTTCTTAAAATCAAATTGTTTATAATATTATTCCTTATTTCTGTGTGGAGTTGTCGGTCTCCCAGCAGACGCATCCCCAGGTGGCGGATAGGGGACGAGCTCAATGTTCATATTTCCCGTGATTCACCACCATACTGGTCACGAGGGGTATGGCACGGCTCGGGCAGGACCCGGTCTCTGTGGATTCTGCTATGCAGTTGCGCAGAAGCTGGACTCTGCTAGGATGTGTTAACCAGCCCTTGTTTCTGAAACCTCTCGAGCATGGCAGCCATTCACCCAAAATGGTACCATGTCAGAATTGCAAACCATCCCTCTGGATACATTGAAGAAATGGTTCAGGGGAGTGTTTAAACAAGGTAGCCGATTCAGTCCAACCCGCGGACAAAAATTGACCCACTTGTAAGATTAAGGTGAAGGTAGCAGTGCTGAGAATCTGAATGGCTAGTCATTGGTAAAAGAAGATTAGTCTTTGACAGCTCCCCCCGACGCCAAGGCACGGGTCGGGTGTAAAGAATAGTTGCCAAATCCATGTACGCCGTCCCTGCATGGATTGTCGAACCCCTTACGTGCATACTCGTGGGAACAAAAATCAAAATAAAACAATTAACACAAAAAAAAAAACAAAAGAAAATAAATAAAAACACAAAACAACAAAATATAGCAGGGGGTGGGCAGGGGCAACCCTCGCCTGCCGAATGCATTGTTGCCCCAGCAGTACAAGCTAATGCGGCTGCTGGAATAAGGGTGGAAAAACTTATAGAATTTTAAATTAATTTAATATTTATTTATTTTTTGCAGAAATATAAATAAGCAAGCATATTCAAGGTAAGTTGCGATTGGTATTTTTTGTCATTCATTAAAATAAGTATGTTTTATTTTATTTTGTAGAAACCTAAGAAATTATGGAATTGGGAAACAATATGTAAAAATTAACTTAAAAAAAATTTATATATTTCAATTTTTATTATTTTCAGGAGTATAAGATGCATCAAGAATTGTCCGGCTATGCAGAAAATCTTTAGTAAGCAAAGCCGGTGTTGGTCATACCATAAAGGATAATTCCTTGCGCCCGGTCGAAGGCCGTCTATTCCGAAAATCCTTAGTAAGCTATGCCGGTGTTGGTTACTCAATAGAGGATAAAATTCTTGCGCCCTGCCAAAGGCCAGCTATTTTAGAAATCTTTAGTAAGCGAAACCGGTGTTGGTCAAACTGTAAAAAGTAAATCCTTGCACCCGGCCAAAAGCCGCCTATGCATGCAATTCACATTGACAGTTTTTTTCTTGTTATAATTTTCTTTATTGATTTGAAAACATGTTATATTTTTAAAACATGAAATACAAAACATATGTGTATACCTTTGCTTTTTAGTTTCATTAGTTTGTAAAAATAAAAGAAATAAAGGAACATTTTCATAATTTTTAGTTTTTGTTTTATTTATTTTTCCGATGTTCGTAAAAATTTGGTACTATATTTGTCTCTTTCTTGACAAGCTTAGAAAAGTCTGATTATGTCCATTTTCATCAATCACTATTAACATCTCTGTGTCCTTTGTGACGCAGAGCCGTTCCCGAGAAAAGTGGATTCATCCCTAGTGGTAACAAAAAACCGTTGCTCATTTTTCCCATGGAAACTATGATACTTCCAGGAAAAATGACTATATGAAAATTTTGAGCCAACCGTGCTGAAAAGTGAATTCATCTCTAGTGGTCAGAAAAAACCGTTGCTGATTTTTCCCATGGAAACTATGATACTCCCAGGAAAAATTACTATATATTTTGGAAATATAGAGTTTAGTGAACATTTTGAGCTAACCGTGCTAAAAATCCACAGAGCCGTTCCCGCGAAAAGTGGCTTCATCCCTAGTGGGCACAAAAAACCGTTGCAGAATTTTCCCATATTACAGGGTATTTATTTTTCCCCGACGCTATTTTGGCGCAAATCAGCTGCCCAAAATTCGACAATAAAGGTTAAATAACTAAAAAAATTATTTTTGTTGTCTAAAGTCCTAAAAAAGAAACAAATTTAAATATAGTAAATAATGCTTGAAATTTAAACCTTTGTTAAAATCTTTTTAGTATTAAACTTTTTATTTCAATTATACTTTTTATTTTAACATTCTAAAATTTCCCTGAATTTTAAAGTTAAATTTTAATAATAAAAACTAAAAATGCATTTAATTAAAAAATAGTAATTTTCCTGTCTTTTATATTAATATGGTGTCTAGGTGAAAACAAAATAGCGGTAAGTGGCGGAAAGAGAGAGTTTGCCAGATAGAGTTTGGGGCATCTAAAGCCTTATGTTATTACGATGCCATTTTAACTTTCTTGTTAGCTGGCATGATTATTTTTAAAGATTTCTTATCAATATCTCTATGGCGAGAAACAAGTAGACGTAAAAACTCGGCGGCGGCTGAGCAAAAAATTTTCGGCGGCGGCTAAAAGTCGGCTGAGGCCGACTTAATCTGTTATCAAAAAGAACAACAACAAAAATAAACAAATACTTACATTTATTGATAATTTTTTTACTTAGAAGAAGTAAATGTTACAAATTAACTCGATTTTAAGAATTATGATTTATATATGTATATTGTAAACACAAAATTATTAAATTTTCTACTGTTTGAAAAAAAATTTAAGTTTTTATTACGATTTAGGTATATCCTATCAAAATCTTCAATTGTTTTGATTGAGTCTTTTTTCTTTAAATAATTTGTTATTAGGATATATACATACTTATGTACAATGTGAAAAAAACTTTTTATCGCCCATGTTCTTAAAACGCTGCGTTTTCAAATCGCAAATCGTTTTTAAAACGCAAAGCGATTCGCTGGCGTTTTGCTTAAAACAAAAATTTTTTATTGAAAGTATTTAATAAACTAACAATCAAAATTAAAATGCCTACAGCGTATTTACTTGCTCAGCAAAATTTTAAATTGCATATTATTAATTAAAATTGTGAAAAAATGTTAAAAGTTGTTCTCCAATATAAAATAAAACATACTAAATTTTAATTTTACATCAATTTATTTTCTCTTTCAAGTGCAGTTTAAATAAAAATGACCAGATCGCTTCAGCATACACTAGCGGTTTGAAAACTCCAGATTTCTAGCGATTTCGTTTGCCAGAACACCTGTTTGGCGTTTTCAAATCGAAAACGCATATTTAAAGCGATATGCGTTTTTCAGAACATGGGCGTATATCTTTTTGTGCCATTTTCAACAAAACTATAATCAGTAATAATTATTTCTGAGGAAAAACAGTTACATTTTAAGCATTGGTTGTAATTCATATTTTAATGTTGCCAGTCGTAAAAAATAAATGTTTATTAACTTGTAAGGCTGGCATTGCTTTTTAGGTAAAAATTACCATATATATACAATTCTATTAACAATCAATTTTAAATAAAAAGCTACAAAGTTTAATTTACATTTCTTTACTAATAGAAATTTGAATATACAAAATTTAAAGTATGACAAAACCCAAAAGAAAAATGTCGGCTAACATTTTTGAGCCGTGACGAGCCGCACTCTGCGGCGACGGCTCGATTATTTAAAAAAAGTCGGCGGCGGCTGTTAGCCGGCTCTGAGCCGCTCGACTTGTTTCTCTGACTGATTCAAACATGATTGGAGTGTGATCACGATTTTCTACAAAGACAAAAATATGAGTTTTAAAAACAGGGTTTTTGTATTTTATTTCTAAAGTAAACGATTTAAAATATTGTGGTAATTAAAATCAAAAAGGCCAGTTTAAGGGAATTATTGTTCGCTTTTCAATATTATGTATATGCATATTTATATTATGTATATAATATAAATATGTTTTTTGTTAACTTCCAGTGTTAGGAGTATGGATAACTCCCAAACATTTTGTCAATAGAATTTATGGTAGAATTTAAAATTTAATGCATTTAACACATAGACAAAATTATTCTGTGCATGGCAACTGTTTGTTTATATAAATTCGCCTTGTCCAAAGGTTTTGAAAAAATATTTATTATTTTTTGAAAAAAAATATTTATTATTTTTTGAAAAAAAATATTTTATAGGAATAAATTATGTATTTCTATAACAATGTCAGAGTTTACGAAGTAGCTGTCTTCTTCAATATAAATAAGTAGATGACTACACTGCGACGATTGAGCCAACAGAATTTGTAGTCGTGTAGCCGCTGTCGTCTATGTGTTTAAAGCATAAAAAATGTTTTGAGTTCAGTATACATTAATGCCCTTACCCAAAAAATAAAGTCTTCATCAAGTCTAGTTTATTTCAAATTTTTTATGAAAAATTTGTTTTAAAGTACACTTCGAGTAGTCTTTATTTCTTTTGCATAAGACATAAATGTATATATTTAAGTTGACTTTATGATTTTTTGATTGCTTTTTAACAAAAATATAAACAAAAAATAGTTAAGGAAATACTTTTTTAGTTTTATGATTTTTAAAAGCTGAAAAGACGATTTTTTATTTTTTATCGGGAAATTGAATTTATATTTTTTATACCAAAATAAGATTTTCTTTTGTTGATATTTGTTAGGTAAATTCATTAAATTTTAAATTATTAATTGTATCAAAACGAAATAAATAACTATATGCACTTTTAAATTTCAGAATAACGTTTAATTGCGAAGCGGATACTATAGATAGTCTGGGAGAAGTTTAAGTGTCAAAAAGCCGAGAAATATTCTGTAAGTTTAGTAATGATACAGAGTTTTGCATGTAGTTTTTAATAAAAAATTCCATGAAAAATGGTGAATTTAAGGGAATCCCCTTTTTAAAATCATGATTGAAACTAAATATCATGAAAATTAATGCGAAACGGAAGTCAATGATATAAGTATTTCGTTTTGAGTATTTGGAAGTATGTATAAATAAAAATAAACTTGTAAGCTATTTTTATAAAGTATTTTTAATTTTTGTAAATAAAAAATCCATGAAAAATGGTGTATTTAAGGGAAATCTCCTTTAATATCATGATTGATTTGGTAGTATAAGTAAAAATAAACTTGTAAGCTGTTTTTATAAAGTGTTTAGATTAAGTTTTTATAAATAAAGAAGAGTTAAAATTGACGGTTTTTTTTTCTTTCTTACAATTTTAGGAACACACAATGAAAGGATGTAGAATTAGTATTTTAGATATAAGAAATGTTGTTTTAAACCTTTCAAATTTTGAAAATTTGAAGAGTTATTCCAAGGCAAATGAAAATTTGTTTGAATGTGTTATAAATTCTTTAAATGAAAAAAGACGCAAACACAATAAAATCAAAAATAATGCGAAAACTCGTAAACGTATTTCTATTATTGTAAAAAGTATTTTAGCAACTCGAGATCAAACAAATACAGGCCATACAATGTCTGAAAACATACAAATTGATCAAATATCGCAAAACGATATTATGTTAGAAACTAGAGACTTAACAATTATAGGCCATAGAATGCCTAAAATGTACAAAGTGATGTTTTATCACAAAACAATATCTTATCAGAACATGAAATAGATAATGAAGGAAAACTTTTCGAAGATAATCCAAAAAGCTTGGAATTGGAAAGTTTCCCAATGGAACAAGCTCTTATAACAGCGTTGTTATCTGATCTTCATGAAAGTTTGGAAACTCTGAATATTTCAAATAAAAATTTTAATAAAGCAGAGTCTATTAATGAACTTAATAGAATGGAAAATGAAGAAGAAAATTGTTTTAGTCTAGGAAAATTTACAAAAACATCTAAAATAAATGAATTTAACAATAATTTTAAGGCAATTTTACAAAATTCGTTAAAAAAATTTAAAGAAGATTTTGTTCCAGACTTTAAATCTATTGTACTCGACTTACAATGTAACATTAAAGAGATTTTGACACATAACATGTCAAGTCCTAACGAAATTAAAACATTGTTAAACGAAATTTTAAGTAGTAATCAATTTGAAAAAAATTCAAAAATGGAAGAAATTTCTCTTAATACTACACTAAGTAGTAAAAATAAAATTCAGGAAAGTTCTCCCAAAGTATCCATAATCGAAAAAAAGAAACTTGATCATACACTCAGTCCATTTGAGATAACAGATGAGTCTCCAAATGTTTCAGAATTTTTAAAATACAGAAAAACACCAAACCCAAAAGAAAAATGCAAACGAAATGTTATACGTACAATATCTAAAAGTACGAAACCTAACCGAAAATTTAAAGCTAATATTTGGGATTGTAGTTTTTCTGTGGATTTGAACAGTGCAAAAAACACACATCTAGACAAAATTACAAGAAAAAAAATTCTCGAAGATTTAATACGAGAAGAGTATTTAAAATATAACAATGTTTGTATTTTATGTTTCTACAACATTAAATATGGCATAGCAAATATTTTGTTATATGCGTATTGCAAATTTAATGATTACATTTCGGTTTAAAATAAATCCTCAAGGAAATGTAACTGTTCATAGAACAAAGGAGTTACATCATGCTGAAAATGAGGTAAAAGTTGGTCAAATAAGGGGAGTAAAAAGACTTGTAGTAAAAAGTAAGCTTAAGGGAAATAAGGCATATTTGTTCAGAAAGCAACAAATTTTGGATGCCGCTGATGATATTGCTGAAAAAGGCAATTTACAAAATATCCATAAATTAGAAACATTGAGAAAATGTAAATCTAAGCTAAATCATGATGGATATTATAACCCAGATCCATTTTATGCTCTGTATTTAATGCAAACAGGTCCCTATAAAAACTATATACATAGACTTGCTTCACCCTTTACAGTGTATACTTGGGAGAAGTATACTTTTGAGACAATCTCAAGTAATTTAAAAATCCTGGAAGATTCCAAATTTACATTACATTTGTATGCTTCAGGAGAAAGCGTAAAAAGTTTAATATGTGCCAAAAAAAGGATTCTAACATATAAATTAGTTTTACGCAATTGGAAATTAAAAAAGATACTGCCTATCGCAGAAGCAATTCTTTCTGCACATACTCTAAAGGAAATATGTGACTATTTAGATAATTTAAAGTTATCTCTGAAAGAGCACAAAGTTAAATATCAGTTCAAACCACCTTATTGTCAAAGAGCTTGTACTGACGTAAGTGCAGCCTTATATGGTGCAGTACTAAAAAGTTTTAACAATCAAACATTGTTAGAGTATCTTAACGCTTGTGCTGCATTTTTAAATAATTTGAAAACAAATTCAAATGCAAAAACAGATTTTGTTATACTACAATGGTGCAAATGTCATTATATACGTATAATTTGCAAGGATTTAAATGCGAAATTGGGCAAAAACCACATTTTAAGGAATCTATTAAAAAATGCATTAGTAGCTGCTTTTAGTTTAACAACTATTGATGAATGCCAACAATGGTTTAAACATATTTTTATAATTTTGCTTACTCCTTACAAAAACCATAATTTAGAAAACAGCCTTGAAATTTTACGTCATTGTTTAACAGAGATTGACACAGAAAGCACATTCAAGGAATATAATTTTTTAGACAATGAAAAAGTTGATCCATTAGAATCAATAGCAAGAAATAGTCCATTCCAAAAGATGTTTCTATCTATTTATAGAGAAATTTAAAATGATATTAAAAATATCAATAAAGGGTATTCCCTTAATGAATATCGGCATGATGAAATTTGTGTGTTTATATTAAATAAATATTGCCCTTTTATTGTTCTTTGGACCAATGTTATGGGTACTTATGTTGATCCATCAGGAGAACATATAAGCAATGCTCCAGTTGAATTCACATATTTTTTGCAAAAAAATATAATTCTGCCACAAAAATCTGTAAGAGCTGATGTTTTTGTTAATCTTATGAGAATAGATTATCTTAGTTCACTCAAAGAACTGCGCTACCATTACAAAATGTTTAGTTCAATGGACAAAGAAATTGAAGAAACAATCACTTCTTTAAATGAGTATAATGAAATTGATCTTAACAGACGACTTCACAAAGAACATTCTTACATTACTTCAACACCCAATGAGAAAAATCGAGAAGAGGATAACTCATTGAATTTCAGTGTTGAGGTAATCGAAAAAGATCACAGTTATACACAAATAACTTTAAAATCTGAACCAGAAGAAGAATGGGGTAAAATAAATTCCGATAAACAAAGAGCAATACGTCCTAAAATGATGCTTGAGTCAAAAACAAGTAAAACAATAATGAAAATTCGTAAAAATAAAATGAAATCAAATGGATTTTGTACCACAAAGGAGAATTTTTTCTTATTTAAGTTCGATTTACTTTTTTCTGAAGTTAACAATGTAACAGATAATATTAGTTTCGGCTTTTATGATAGCTTAGACACTTCAGACTGGAGTTCTTTAAATAAAGGTGAGCAACTAACAAATTTTGTTTTAGATGCTTGCCTTTTAGCCGTTATTAAGGAAAGTAGATCTATTCATTGCCACAGTTTACCTTGTCAAATTGACAATATTAACTTTGAAAAAATGCACCTATTAGTAAGATATCATCCTGATTTACTGTTTGTACCCATTTTGCATTCTCGTCATTATACTTTATGTATGTTCAAGCTTTCTTCACATGAATTTTTTTACATAAATTCAGTTGAAAGTGAAGGTGAAGGAAAACGGCTATACGAGGCTAATCTAATGTCAAAATTGTTATTTTGTTGTAGTTGTTGCTCTACTACCCACACCTGGTAAGAATTCGCCTTGGTTCTTACTTAATTGTGGTAAAAATATGGTAGCACCACAAAATATCAAAACAATTGCAGATAATTTTGCAGAAAATAGCCGTTAAAAATAAACATAGTTTTTGCAGACAAAAAATACAAACAACATAAAAAATACTTAAAATGTAATTAAAAACAGCAAAATTGTGGAAATACATGTAATATTAATATTTGTATACAAAGGAATCAATATATTTTAATTAATTTGTGTAAAATAATAAAAAAAATTTTCGATGGCCACACATCTTTTCATTCATGGACCAAATCAAGCTGATAATAACATATGGTTATGTGTAAAACTTAAAAAGACTTTAAATGCACAAGAGTGATCATTTAAGTTTAATTTAAGTGCGTGGTGGTAAATTTTTCGTATTTAAATACAACTTAAAGATAAATACGAAGTCAAAAAGTGACCCTTAGAATCACTACGAATCAAAAAGATCTTGTGTAATACAATAAAGTTTGAAACTTATTTGTTATTTTTTAAAATTTGAAATTTTTGTAAAGTGTTTGATTTGTTAAGTTCCTGATTTTTATTTTGCCATAAAAACGAAACAAAAAATAAATAGATCCCATAGAAATATTATTTCAGTGGTTCTCGGGTTTCTTTGGTAAATGGGCTTGCATCACGGATAAATTTATATCATGATGAATATCAAAATTCATATAAAAAAACAGTATTAAAAATAATGTTTTTTTTTATGTGAAGTTTGACATTAATCAAAAAATAATTTCATCATATACATATATATTATAGTGTTACACAAGTAATATTACAAACATCATAACATAAACCTAATAAAGCCCCACTATAAATCTGAGTATTAAGATTTTCATTGGATTTTGTAAGATAGAAATCCAATGAGAATTGTGTGATTGTCAAAAAATTGTGCTTCAAATGATATGAAAAATATCAGCAAAGGAACAAGCCGAGACATTGAACGGCGTCGGCTGAGCAATTTTATGTGGACGGCAGAGGTGCGGGTCTTAAGTTTGTTTGGCCGTTCAAGTTTTCGGTTAATAAACAAATAAAAAATAATACGTACATTCAACAATTTCTAGGTATGGCAGAAACAAAGCATATACGTAGACTTTAAGATCGCCGAGAAGAAAACAAACTTTTTGGCAAACTTTTTTGTCTCCGTGAAAATAACAAACTTTTGAACAAACTTTTTTGGTTTTGCAGTGAGAGCGAGAAAATTTCTCTCTTTTACAGATAGAAATGAGCATTTTCGGTCTTGCAGACTGAAATTTAAGTGCTACCAAATTTAAATATGCCAATTTAGTACAAATCCGTGTAATATCATCTGGTAACACCTGCATATATTTTCTTCTTTTTCGGCCTTCAACAAACCTGCACGAATTTTTAACAAACTTTCAGTAATTTTAAAAAAAGTATTATTATATATTTTTTTTATTAAAAATACAAAAAATTGTATTGAAAAAAAATTTTTTATTATTCTTTTTATTAAAATAACACATTTTTATGTTTTGAAGAAAAACACTTCAACACAAAAAACTGTTTTGAGACAAGTCAATTTAGTCACTTTTTGCCCTCTAGGGGAAAAATGGGGACTTGTGCCAAAATTCCGCAAATGGGGGATGATGTGCCAAGGTCTTGGCTACATTTTGGCATCATTGCTTTTTCTCAGACCAGTTACTGTTTCGAACTAAATTTTCGAAAAACTCTTTTGAGACAAGTCAATTTAGTCACTTTTTGCCCTCTAGGGGAAAAATGGGGACTTGTGCCAAAATTCCGCAAATAGGGGATGATGTGCCAAGGTTTTGGCTACATTTTGGCATCATTGCTTTTTCTCAGACCAGTTACTGTTTCGAACTAAATTTTCGAAAAACTGTTTTGAGACAAGTCAATTTAGTCACTTTTTGCCCTCTAGGGGAAAAATGGGGACTTGTGCCAAAATTCCACAAATGGGGGATGATGTGCCAAGGTCTTGGCTACATTTTGGCATCATTGCTTTTTCTCAGACCAGTTACTGTTTCGAACTAAATTTTCGAAAAACTGTTTTGAGACAAGTCAATTTAGTCACTTTTTGCCCTCTAGGGGAAAAATGGGGACTTGTGCCAAAATTCCGCAAATGGGTGATAATGTGCCAAGGTCTTGGCTACATTTTGGCATCATTGCTTTTTCTCAGACCAGTTACTGTTTCGAACTAAATTTTCGAAAAACTGTTTTGAGACAAGTCAATTTAGTCACTTTTTGCCCTCTAGGGGAAAAATGGGGACTTGTGCCAAAATTCCGCAAATGGCGGATGATGTGCCAAGGTCTTGGCTACATTTTGGCATCATTGCTTTTTCTCAGACAAGTTACTGTTTTGAACTAAATTTTCGAAAAACTGTTTTGAGACAAGTCAATTTAGTCACTTTTTGCCCTCTAGGGGAAAAATGGGGACTTGTGCCAAAATTACATATTACAAATACATAGGTTTCCACACAACCCAAGAGCTACTATGCAATGTGCGTTGCCAATTATTTTTTATGGCTGGCGTCCCCAATAGGCCTAATACCATACATTTTACTTTTTATAACTATTTAATATATATATCACAGATTGTGTTAAATATTATATATTTATATTAATAATATATTTTGAGAAGTTATTTTACAAATATCGGAATTTTTTATCCAATGCTTATATTTGCAGTTTTCACATATATAATAACCACAGTCTTTGCATATACCAATACCTGTTGTTTTGTATTTCATATACCCGCACTGTACACAAAATCTAGTTTTGTCACCTTGGTGTTTCAATAATAATTTCTTCATTATTTTTCGAAAATTATTAGGGTTACCTAAATTTTTTAAAGGCTCGTTTTTAAGAATTTTAGAGGCATACATTAAAACATATATGCCACAACTTGAGTTATCTTTTTGTATATCTCTTTCCAATATTGGACAATATCGCCATAAAGACTTTTCTTCTCCGAGTGTGTTGACAAAATTCTCGTATAGCCGTTTTCCTTCACCTTCACTTTCAACTGAATTTATGTAAAAAAATTCATGTGAAGAAAGCTTGAACATACATAAAGTATAATGACGAGAATGCAAAATGGGTACAAACAGTAAATCAGGATGATATCTTACTAATAGGTGCATTTTTTCAAAGTTAATATTGTCAATTTGACAAGGTAAACTGTGGCAATGAATAGATCTACTTTCCTTAATAACGACTAAAAGGCAAGCATCTAAAACAAAATTTGTTAGTTGCTCACCTTTATTTAAAGAACTCCAGTCTGAAGTGTCTAAGCTATCATAAAAGCCGAAACTAATATTATCTGTTACATTGTTAACTTCAAAAAAAAGTAAATCGAACTTAAATAAGAAAAAATTCTCCTTTGTGGTACAAAATCCATTTGATTTCATTTTATTTTTACGAATTTTCATTATTGTTTTACTTGTTTTTGACTCAAGCATCATTTTAGGACGTATTGCTCTTTGTTTATCGGAATTTATTTTACCCCATTCTTCTTCTGGTTCAGATTTTAAAGTTATTTGTGTATAACTGTGATCTTTTTCGATTACCTCAACACTGAAATTCAATGAGTTATCCTCTTCTCGATTTTTCTCATTGGGTGTTGAAGTAATGTAAGAATGTTCTTTGTGAAGTCGTCTGTTAAGATCAATTTCATTATACTCATTTAAAGAAGTGATTGTTTCTTCAATTTCTTTGTCCATTGAACTAAACATTTTGTAATGGTAGCGCAGTTCTTTGAGTGAACTAAGATAATCTATTCTCATAAGATTAACAAAAACATCAGCTCTTACAGATTTTTGTGGCAGAATTATATTTTTTTGCAAAAAATATGTGAATTCAACTGGAGCATTGCTTATATGTTCTCCTGATGGATCAACATAAGTACCCATAACATTGGTCCAAAGAACAATAAAAGGGCAATATTTATTTAATATAAACACACAAATTTCATCATGCCGATATTCATTAAGGGAATACCCTTTATTGATATTTTTAATATCATTTTAAATTTCTCTATAAATAGATAGAAACATCTTTTGGAATGGACTATTTCTTGCTATTGATTCTAATGGATCAACTTTTTCATTGTCTAAAAAATTATATTCCTTGAATGTGCTTTCTGTGTCAATCTCTGTTAAACAATGACGTAAAATTTCAAGGCTGTTTTCTAAATTATGGTTTTTGTAAGGAGTAAGCAAAATTATAAAAATATGTTTAAACCATTGTTGGCATTCATCAATAGTTGTTAAACTAAAAGCAGCTACTAATGCATTTTTTAATAGATTCCTTAAAATGTGGTTTTTGCCCAATTTCGCATTTAAATCCTTGCAAATTATATGTATATAATGACATTTGCACCATTGTAGTATAACAAAATCTGTTTTTGCATTTGAATTTGTTTTCAAATTATTTAAAAATGCAGCACAAGCGTTAAGATACTCTAACAATGTTTGATTGTTAAAACTTTTTAGTACTGCACCATATAAGGCTGCACTTACGTCAGTACAAGCTCTTTGACAATAAGGTGGTTTGAACTGATATTTAACTTTGTGCTCTTTCAGAGATAACTTTAAATTATCTAAATAGTCACATATTTCCTTTAGAGTATGTGCAGAAAGAATTGCTTCTGCGATAGGCAGTATCTTTTTTAATTTCCAATTGCGTAAAACTAATTTATATGTTAGAATCCTTTTTTTGGCACATATTAAACTTTTTACGCTTTCTCCTGAAGCATACAAATGTAATGTAAATTTGGAATCTTCCAGGATTTTTAAATTACTTGAGATTGTCTCAAAAGTATACTTCTCCCAAGTATACACTGTAAAGGGTGAAGCAAGTCTATGTATATAGTTTTTATAGGGACCTGTTTGCATTAAATACAGAGCATAAAATGGATCTGGGTTATAATATCCATCATGATTTAGCTTAGATTTACATTTTCTCAATGTTTCTAATTTATGGATATTTTGTAAATTGCCTTTTTCAGCAATATCATCAGCGGCATCCAAAATTTGTTGCTTTCTGAACAAATATGCCTTATTTCCCTTAAGCTTACTTTTTACTACAAGTCTTTTTACTCCCCTTATTTGACCAACTTTTACCTCATTTTCAGCATGATGTAACTCCTTTGTTCTATGAACAGTTACATTTCCTTGAGGATTTATTTTAAACCGAAATGTAATCATTAAATTTGCAATACGCATATAACAAAATATTTGCTATGCCATATTTAATATTGTAGAAACATAAAATACAAACATTGTTATATTTTAAATACTCTTCTCGTATTAAATCTTCGAGAATTTTTTTTCTTGTAATTTGTGTGTGTTTTTTGCACTGTTCAAATCCACAGAAAAACTACAATCCCAAATATTAGCTTTAAATTTTCGGTTAGGTTTCGTACTTTTAGATATTGTACGTATAACATTTCGTTTGCATTTTTCTTTTGGGTTTGGTGTTTTTCTGTATTTTAAAAATTCTGAAACATTTGGAGACTCATCTGTTATCTCAAATGGACTGAGTGTATGATCACGTTTCTTTTTTTCGATTATGGATACTTTGGGAGAACTTTCCTGAATTTTATTTTTACTACTTAGTGTAGTATTAAGAGAAATTTCTTCCATTTTTGAATTTTTTTCAAATTGATTATTACTTAAAATTTCGTTTAACAAATGTTTTAATTTCGTTAGGATTTGACATGTTATGTGTCAAAATCTCTTTAATGTTACATTGTAAGTCGAGTACAATAGATTTAAAGTCTGGAACAAAATCTTCATTAAATTTTTTTAATGAATTTTGTAAAATTGCCTTAAAATTATTGTTAAATTCATTTATTTTAGATGTTTTTGTAAATTTTTCTAGACTAAAACAATTTTCTTCTTCATTTTCCATTCTATTAAGTTCATTAATAGACTCTGCTTTATTCAAATTTTTATTTGAAATATTTAGTGTTTCTAAACTTTCATCAAGATCAGACAACAAAGTAAGTTTGTCTACACTAAAATATTTTTCTTCTTCATTTTCTATATTATTAAGTTCATTAATACACTCTGCTTTATTAAAATTTTTATTTGAAATATTCAGAGTTTCCAAACTTTCATCAAGATCAGATAACAACGCTGTTATAAGAGCTTGTTCCATTGGAAAACTTTCAGTTCTGTTTTTGGCGTTGATAAGTGCGGACGCGATTTATTTTAGCTCGCATTAACAAAAAACAAAACATACATTGTGTGAATAATTTCAAACAAAAACAAAAAAAAAAAAAACAAACTGTTTTAATACAACAACAAAGTTGTCTGTAATTTTTTTATTTCTTTCTTTCTCTTTATTTTTTACAACGGCATATTGAATTGCTACTTTAAAAATAAAACAAAAACAATAAGGGCTAATGAGCCTCTTTAATTTAAGCAACAAAAATGTTGACAATGTCGAATTAAATAAAAACAAAAAAACAGAAAATAATTTGTGTGTAAATTCTACGCAAGTTATACGTGCCATATCTTGTTCGTCGCTTTTGCTAAGCGATGACAATAATATAACTACAAACAAGTCGCCTTCTGAACACAGTGTTACCAACAGTAATATGGATAGTGCAGAAAAACCTAAGACGCAAGTGGGAATGGACAGATATATAACTTGCATTGAAAAGCCCTAAATCTTCGCAGATTGCACCAATGTCGAAAGTACTTAAAGATAAGGAGGCTAACGGAATAAGTTCCCAAAATCGTTTTGCTATTTTAGATAGCGAAACAAGTGAGCAAAAAACGGCACCGAAGTCGTTTAAACCACCACCAATTTTTTTAAGGGAAAAAAATTCGAATGAATTAATAAATAAGTTAATTTCAGTTATCGGGGAAAATTCATTCTATGTCATTCCAATCAAGCGTGGTAACATTGATGAAACTAAAATTCATTTTATAGACGAAAGTAGTTATCGTAAAGCAGTAAAGGAGTTTGAAAGCTGCAATAAGAACTTTTATACCTATCAGCTGAAGAGTAGCAAAGGCCTACAGGTAGTCATCAAAGGTGTTGACTCATATGTTAATCCAGTGGAAATAAAAGCTGGCCTCCAAAAAGCAGGATTTAAGGTTAAAAGCGTTGACAATCTCAGAAATCGAGAGCGTGTCCCTCAATCTCTATTTCGCGTTGAACTGGAACCTGGGGATATTAGATTAAAGAAGAACGAAACGCATCCCATTTATAATCTAAAATATCTGTTACACCGCAGGATAAGTGTAGAGGAACCACATAAGCGGTCAGGACCCGTTGAGTGTTTAAATTGCCAAGAATACGGCCATACAAGGGCTTACTGCAAGTTGCCTCCGGTTTGCGTTGTGTGTGGAGAGCTTCATTGTTCCGCCCAATGCGACAAACCAAAGGAAGGTTAAAAAATGTAGCAATTGCGGTGGAAATCACACTGCTAACTACAGAGGCTGTCCAGTTTTTTCTGAGGTAAGGAAGTCAACTCAAAAATTAAGTACTCCTGCTAGGCAGCCACAATACCAAGCAAATGCTCATTACCCTCAGTTAACTCAACCCACAACCAAATATGTTTCATACGCGGATATGTTAAAATCCAATCATGCTTTAGCACACAAAGCGACACCTACAACCAATTCTACCCCAAATATGCATCCAGAAGCTAAAGAACAAACACCATCTGGTAACTACAATCGTCTCGAAGCAAGTATCGAGACATTAGTGCATTCGTTAAACAGTTTTATGAGCTCTATGAGCAGCATGATGCACGAAATGGTTCGCATGCAATCTATGATGTTGCAGGCGGTACTTAACAAACCATGAACTGTTTAAAAATATGTTTCTGGAACGCAAACGGCTTACGCCAACACAAAAATGAACTCGAGTACTTCTTGAAGAACCAACAAATTGATGTCATGATGGTTTCAGAGACTCATTTAACAACAAATAGCTTTTTTAAAATCAATGGCTATATATTATATGACACTAAAGACCCCCGTGGCAGAGCATGTGGTGGTTCAGCAATACTAATAAGGGCTCGAATTAAACATCATTTACTGTGTGACTTTTGTGAGGACTACCTTCAAGCAACAAACGTCTGTATTGAAGAATATCATCAAAACTTTGTTATTTCTTCGATTTATTCACCTCCTAGATTTCAAATATCAGAGAGTCAATATATCGACTTTTACAAATCACTAGGTCCCTGTTTCATAGCATCAGGCGACTACAACGCTAAACATACGTTTTGGGGATCACGCCTAATAACTCCAAAAGGTCGTGTTTTGTTTGATACAATTTCAAAAATGCGTCTGAATGTGATATCAAGTGGACAACCCACCTATTGGCCTACTGATCGACAAAAAATACATGATGTTATTGATTTTGGCGTGACTAAAGGTATTTCGAGAGAAATGATTAAGGTTGAAGCGTCACTCGAATTATCCTCAGATCATTCACCCACTATTGTCTATATATGGAATCAGCAAAATATCGTGTCGCCAACAACTTGCACAAGCATTAATTGGTTGAAATATAGAAAGTATCTCAGTACTCATTGTTCGGAAAACATACCGCTAAGAACAACAGAAGATGTGGACCAGAGTCTAATTTATTTTGATCAAAACCTTAAATCAGCTGCCCAACATGCGACAGAAACCAGACAACCAGCTAGATACAATCAAATTTATTTTGTAGATGTCGAGCGGCTCTTGGCTGAAAAAAGGAAAATTAGAAGAGAGTGGCAGGCACACAGATCTCCTCAACTCAAATATAGACTTAAAGATTGCACGAAACGGCTAAGACAACTGCTAGAATCTCGAAGAGTAGCATCTCTGAAAAACTACTTGGAAGACCTCGACGCAACTGCACAATCAGATTATTCATTATGGCGTGCTTGTAGGAACCTTAAAAGACCGGTCGTACGTAAGCCTCAATTGTGAACTTCTTGTGGAAACTGGGCAAGGAATGATACCGAAAAAGGCAATTTGTTTGTTGGACATTTGAAGAAGGTTTTCACCCCAAATGTATGTACTGATATAGCTGAGTTACCATCAGTAGAGACTAGTGCCGTAGTACCCCTAAGATTTGAATTTAGCGATATTGAAAGGGCAATAGCGGATTTAAACACCAAAAAAGCCCCTGGCGTTGATAAAACAAGTAACAAGATGTTAGTTGAGTTGCCCCGTATAGATCGCAGAATTATTCTGTTTGTTTTTAATGCCATCTTACGTCTTGAGTACTTTCCCACAGAGTGGAAGGTCTCTTTGATAGCTATGATTCCTAAACCAGGAAAAGACCACACAAAAGTAGAATCATACAGACCTATAAGCCTTTTATCTAACGTGTCAAAGTTATTTGAGAGAATATTAATAACTAAGCTGAATCCAATACTTAGCGCGAAAGGATGCGTTCCGAACCATCAATTCGGCTTCAGAAAACAACATAGTACGATCCAACAAACACACAGATTAGTAAATGTAATTAAAACGACCTTTGAAGAAAAAAATACTGTTCTGCGCTCTTTATCGACGTTTCTCAAGCATTCGATAAGGTTTGGCACGAAGGCCTAATATTTAAGCTAAAGCTGAACTTGCCCGAAAACTTGTATAAGCTTTTAAAAGATTATTTAACGAATCGCAAGTTTTTACTAAAAGAAGGTGACTTTTTAAGCTCGCCACAGCTCATTGAAGCCGGAGTTCCCCAAGGTAGTATTTTGGGACCAATTTTATATTTACTGTACACATCGGATATGCCAATTAGCACCCTAGTCCACACATCAACTTTTGCAGATGACACAGCTTTTTTAAGTATTCATGAAAGTGCCCAAGAAGCATGACAAATTTTACATGACCACATACTCAATTTGGAAAAATGGCTAGAAAAATGGAGAATAAAAGTGAATGAACAAAAATGTACTCACATAACTTTCACACTGCGCAGGGACTCATGCCCTCCTATTCGCATAAATAACCAAATGATACCACAGCTTTCAGACGTTAAATACCTGGGTATACATCTTGACCGTCGCCTTACTTGGAAAAGCCACATTGACTTCAAGTTAACACAAATGAAACTAAAAGTAGTACTACTAAATTGGCTTATTGACAGAAACTCCACCCTGAGCTTAGATTGTAAACTTCTACTGTACAAGTCGGTCCTCAAACCAATTTGGTGCTATGGGATTCAGTTATGGGGCACTGCCTCAGCTAGCAATGTAGAAAAAATTCAAAGGCGCCAAAATAAGATTTTACGTTTTATTACATCTGCTCCCTGGTATATAAAAAATTCAAACATCCACAAAGACCTAAACATGTTATCAGTTAAAGCAGAAATAGCGAAACATGCAGTCACATATCTAAAGAGGCTTGAATCTCATCCAATCCCTTTGGCGCGTAACATGCTGAATGAACCTGGTTACATTCGACTAAAAAGAAGAGACACTGCTTTTCTTGGCCGTACATTAGAGGGATGACCCGCAAATAATTTCAAAATCCGTGAAACAAACATTATTTTTGTCTAGCACTGGCTGGACTTATAAAGAATATTTTAGACTTAAGATACGAGTAATTATTGTTAGTTCAAAAATATTGAAGATACAATAAATAAATTATGAAAACAAAAAAAAAAAATTAAAACTGTTTCTGTTTTTTTTTACACCACTTAACGACCTGTACACTTTTATTTAAGATGTACTTCAACGACAAAGTTTTAGAATTTTCTCGAACCGCACAACAAGAATTAAGAAAAACACGTGCCCCACGTTGGGCGCCAAAATGTACGATGAGGAGCTTTTTCCACACCGGCAGCTATATAGAGCAATTCAGTAATTTGGAATTGTTGTCTATATGCCACTGAAATGTTCTTTGGGCAGTGATTATTAAGGTTTAACGAATTAGCGGACAAGAACAACACGACAATAATGAAATTAAAATCCGACCAGTTCAATTGAACTCAACTATAACAATATTCTTTATTTAAAATAATCTTTAACTTAAACCTAACATCAATGTATGTACATATGTAAATAAGAGCTACAGTGTTTGTTGTTGTTTTGCTTCTCACTTCCAATGTACCAATTAATAATATGTATTTATTTATTTGTACCAACAACAAACATTGCATTCTTGTAAAGAACAACAAAATAACATACATAATTATTGAAACAATAATTTAAGAAACAAATACACAAAACTAACGGTTATTCATCAAAAACAAGTTACAGTGGTCAGCATGTACAAAAATAATATCAAATTACAGTGGACCAAAACTGAATAAATTTAAATCAATTAAAATGAATAATTATATACAAAACAAATTGACAAATTCAATAATATAAAAGACTAGTGTTATACGGTGACCTAACATCCTCCTTTAGCACTCCACATTCATCGCTAGAAGTTTCATCATCCAGGTCAGATAATGCCTGAAATCTATTACTAGATTTTGGTTTTTTGAATTTTTACGTTTTGAAGACATCAACAGAAATTAATAAAAATTTATTAAACAACTGGTAATATGAAAATAGACAGCTGATAGTTTTAAATACGTGTGTATGTTACAAGAGTCAGCAACGTAATGACACTTTTCATGTAGGTACATACAAATGTATGTAAATAGTAATTCCTTGAAATCTTTTTGAATATGATCGTTGGCATTCAAAATATTTAACATGTCAAAATATCAGTTTTATTGAGGTGCAAAGAAATTATTGATTCATTAGCATAAATCCATGATATCAAATACACACGATTAATCTAAATAAACATAATATGTTATGTGAATTTGCTGATATTGTACTATTTTTAACAATTCAAATTGATATTCATACACTTCTCATGTAAATATATACATATGGATGTAAATAGCAATTCTTTTAATTCTTTTTGAACATGCTCGTTCACGTTTCCAATAAAGATGGGCTGTGGACAATGGTTGAGACAGCTTAGAAGAACATTCCAGTTACGACTTGTCAAAATCTTCTTGACTCTATGCCGAAGCGGTGCTTCGCAGTATTAAAAAATAAAAGTAGTTCTACAAAGTACTGAGTTAGTATTAGCAATTATTTTATTAAATATATTATTAACTTTACTTTTTTAAATAATTTAAAAAGTTTTGGTTAGCCATCTATTTTTCACAGGGCAAATTAATGTATATAACGATTTTTTTTAATTTAATTTTTGAGGCAATGTTTGGGGTGGCTATATTATTATTCACACCGCTGTACATACATAAATACATAATAACATACATACATACATACATACATACATACATACATACATGATAACATACATACATACATACATGCATACATACATACGTACATACATACATACATACACACATACATTCATTCATACATATATACTTGTATACATATGTACTTGTTATGTGGAAGAGGACGCTAGACATGTTTTCTTCATATGTCCCAGATTTCGCAGTGAAAGCACAAACTCTGAGGAGTTAGTAGAGTGTAGTGTCAACCCGACAAATATTGTGCATATTATGTTATCATCTCTAGGTAATTGGGAACATGTGTGTCACTATGTGAAATTGGTAATAGTTGCACTCCGCAATGAATAAAAAATTCGAAGAAGAATATAAGTAGCGTAAGGGTTTCTGCCCTTCCCCACCCTGTGAAGAAATACTTTACGGTAGTACCACAGGGCAATTGGTTTAGTGAAAGAGGTTTTTTAGCGTGTTAAAGTCTCGCACTCCTGGCAATAGTAATAGGTTGACGAGCCAGAGTCTTTCGATGATTTTTACCTCAATAAAAAAAACATACATAATAAATAAGCTAATATGGCCTGACTTCTTTAATGTAAACAATGTACATATTTTACATTTTTCCCGACGTTTCGTCAATTATTTTTTGACTTTTTCAATGGATATCTAATTTATCAAAAACATTACAAATCGTTAAAGTATTTATCAAATTATGGCTTAAATATTTATGAAATTTACAGTAAAATTTTTCTGTTTTTACATTTCTGGTTTTAAAAACGAATTACAAGAAACATATAACACAAAATTGAAAAATAACATTAATTGATTTCAAACGAAACAACACAACTTAAATTAATATCACAGCTTGTTTAAGAGTATTGCCACTCTGTAGTTCGCGTTAATATTGTCCGTGTCAAACATATACCGCTGAAATATGACATAGAGACTTCCAGAACACTTAAAGAGTACTGCAACGAAACAAAAAGACTAACGCATCAAGAAGACAGATTGAAATTCATTTTATCTTGCAGAAGCTACGGTATTATTCCAAGTCACACAAAAAAGACAATAACGCAGGTAACACAACTTTTTACATGTACGACGATAAAAAGTAAACTTAGAAAAGTTGAATATAATTTTCATAAAAAAATTCTTAATTTCGAGATATCACAGACAAATGTAAACATCACAAATATAAAACGAAAGATTTACCATTTAAAAACAACAATTGAAAAAACGTTGATAGAAAAAGACTTCACTGCTTTTATTAACAGACAGAAAAACAGAATTAAACATATGGCCAAAGTAACGAGAGATAAGCAAAACTCAAAACTTGACACACTGAAAGAAAAACAGTTTAAAATTTATGGGCTTACTTATAATAATAATTGGTTTGAAAATAAAACTGATCTATACATTCCTATGGAGTACAAATGGATTCTGTCACTGGGGAAAAAATTCGCGTTACCAATAAATAAACAAAATTTTTCGCCATTACATACTATTGAGCAATGTATACAAAGATAAGATGACCCTGAAGAAAAAGCAAAAGACTTAGCAAGAACTAAGCTTGCAAATAACACCATAAGGTACAAAAGAAATTTAAAAAATACCCCAAAGGAAAAATTCATATTGAATATATACGATATAACGAGACAATTTCTAAGAAGAAATAAGAATATCTTTATTATACAGGCTGACAAGGGTAACAAAACTGTAGCTTTATATGAAAAAGATTATAAAGACAAAATGGAAACACTACTTGACGACAAAAACACCTACCGAAAGCTTAGAACTAATCCAAACTTAAAACTTCAGAAAGACAACAATAACATAGTATTGAATCTATATTAGAATCAATATATTGACGGTTGGCATAAAAGACAATTAGTTTGCTCAGCTGCTACAGCACCTAGGATTTATGGACTACCCAAAATACATAAGCCGGAAACGTCACTTAGATCCATAATTTCATCCATACAAGTTCCCTGTTATGCACTTTCGAAATATGTAGGGAAAATCTTGAAAAATATAATCTCAGATAACTATAATATTAAAAATTCAAATAGACTGAAAGAACAACTCAACAAACTTAAACTGGATACAAACGAAATTTTTATCTCTAGATGTAATTTCTCTTTTTACGAATATACCAATTAATAAAGCAATAAATATTATAATGGACAAATGGAATTTGATAAGTAAATATACAAAAATCCCTAAATCTAAATTCTTAAAAATTCTACGTTTTTTGCTTAAATGACAATAATTATTTTGTCTATAATAACGACTTTTACTCCCAAATTTTTGGCATGCCGATGGGAAATCCACTGTCTCCTACTATTGCGGATATTGTCTTGGATAATTTACGAGACGAAACTCTCATTGAGCTAAAAACTAAAAACATCAATTTCAATAATAAACACTGACGAAAAAGACGAAATTTTAAAGGCTTTCAACAAATACCACCAAAAGATACAATTTACAATGGAAGTAGAAAGTGATAACGCTATCACTTACTTAGACACTAAGTTATTCAGACAAGGAACCAAAATAGTTTTCAATTGGTACAAAAAAAGCACAGCATCTGGCATAATTATTAATTTTAACTCTACACAGCCAAAAAGTCAAATAGTGAACACGGCCAAAAATATTATTCGCAGAATATTGAATATAAGTGATACACAGTTTCATGAAGACAACATTAAATACATTAAAAGAACACTGCGAGAAAACAGCTTCCCTACGAATTTAATAAATTCGTTGGTAAATGAAATATATAGGAAAATTAAGAACATCAATAATAATTCAAATTCCATTAACACTGACGAAACACAATTTTACAGTGTACGTTATATTCCGGCTCTGACTGATAACAAAAACATCAGAAACACAATCAAAGACAATAACATCAACTTTGCATACAAACCAAATATAACATTAAACACAATTTTCTCTAAAGTTAAAACCACAGATTAGTAACCAGATTACCCACTTGTGACGTTTAAAAAAGTACATTATCATACGTACTAACAGCTTTCGATAGAGTGAATAAAAAAATAACCAATAATATTCATCGCAATGAGTTAACAGAAACAGCTATACATAGCCATTTCAAACATATGTTATCGATGAAGTAAACAAAAAAAATTTAAATTGAACTGTAGCAAAAATTGTATTTTTTAAAAAAAGTTAAAAGTATATAAATTTCCGTGAAGTAAATAACTTAAAATTTATAAAAATGTATTGCGGTGGTTCCAAAGTGCTAATAAAAGCTAAAAAAATACAACATGTGCATAAGGTTGTTACAAAAATTGGCAATCAAAATTTTCCTAGTGGTATTTGTTCAAGAAGTCTCAATTCAACAGAATTCAGGAACAAATTGAACACAAATGCTGTTGGAAATGAAGAAGTCGTGGCTAAATTATTAGAGGTCTTATGATAATCAACTTTAAATATGTATGGGACTTCGTAAGAATTGTGCAATATATGTAGATGCTTATATGCATTAGACGAATGGTTGTCCGGCGAAGTGCACGTTAGCTTCATATACAAAGTTGCAAAGAAATGTTTTTGAATATTATGGTGGAAACTTAATAGATAATATATACATGTATATATTTTACAAATGTATAAATAAATATATTTATCTAGTGAATTTGAATGAATTCAGTTAATGGATTCGGTGGAAAGTTTTAATATATACGTGAGCCAAGCAATGATCCACATGCTTAATCGAGTATTCATTGCTCTTATTAATCAGCCGCGATTGCCTTATGATATAATTTCTCGATAAAAATTGAGGTAAGCAAAACAATTTCAATACCCTGTGATATAAATACATACCTCTAATAAATTGCATTTTCATTGAAGGTAAATTGGGCCGCTAGTATTATCGCATTGTACGCAAGCTATGAAATGAAACCGATACGTTGTTTTGTGAAAAACCCAGAAACGAATTGCAAGCAATAAATGGCAAATGGATCGGTTGACGTTTCAATCGCTCCAATGGGTTGTCATGTTGCACCACTTGAAAATACTATGCCTATGAAGCCCAAGTTAAAATCTTAATCATAATTATTAAATATCTTCAGTAAAAACAACAGTTTTACTTTATTTGAATTTAAATAAAAGAACTTATTTTCGGTTTGAATATTTATTTGTTAAAGTTTTTATTTTACCGTTTATATAAAGTCATTCTTATAGATACATAAATTTATATATTTTTGCCTGACTCAAAATATTTATAAGTTCTTTATACATATGTACCTACAAAGTATAGTATTAAATTGAAATCTTTGTTTTAATATTTTTCTTGTACTATTTTTTTTAATTGATTTTTTAAATTTTTTAATTTAAGTTTTTTCATTGTTTTTTTTTATATTATCTTATAATTTTAATTGTAAGGTAGTTCGGTAATAAATAAATAAATTTTTTGTTCTTATTTAAATAATTAATTTAATTTCAAGTATCGTTAAAACATACAAACTAAATAGAATATATTTAATGTTTTCATTATTTAGATTTAACTCTTAAATGCTCAATTATTATACAAAATTTAAAAACAAAACTAACAATTGATTGCATAATATTTTCATTTGAATAAAACAATATCAATGAGAGTATATAGTGTTAAAGATGATTAAAAACAAATATATATTTTTTGTATTTAGTTTTGCTATATGTAATTATTTGTTGTTTAACAAGTATTTCGAAACTGTGTAAGAAATAAAGGTTTTACGTATAAAAACAAACAAACAATTGTATTTTAATTGTCTAACAAATCAAAAGTTTAAAGAATTTTTAAAAAATTTTAAATATAATATATAATTGTTTGTGGTTGATATGGATACCTGCTGCTGCCGATTTACTTGTTTGTTCAGATATGATAGTATTCAGGAAAACACATCATGTCATGTTAACACACAAGTTAATTTGAATTAAGACTGTTAATGCACCTTAACTCTGTCGTCTGTCTACGCTATTAGAAAAATAAAAGTTACATATAAATATAAAAAAATTTTAAATTAAACTTGTAATATATTTTTTTACCTTGAGCTTGTAGTCAGGATTAGTAAAAAAGACCTGCCAACTCAGGGCAATTATTCTTCGTATGGTAAAAACCTGTTGGAATATTAAAATTTTATTTAAATTATTAAAAAAATGTAAAATAAAAAATTTGGCAGCCGCCCTTATTTTCCGAGTTATGGGCCTCTGAACTTTTCATATGGAACTATGATTTTACACTACATTTTTGAACAAATTATGTCAATATGGGTATCATTTTAAAGCTTTTGGAAATATCTATCAGGGTATGCTAAACTTTTTTTTTTTTTTAAAACTAACCCATTAAGAGCCAACGCATTTTTTTTATTTTTTAAATTTTTACACTATTAAGTACAGTAATACGTAATAAAAAATGTAATAAAAAGCAATTAAATCAATCAATAAAGAAAATAATTTTTGCAAAAAAAAACCGACTTCAAAACAGATAGAAGGGCACCAGTTATAAACTAAAAATGTCAGAAGTAATCGGTAAGAATTAGAATTAAACTAAATAATAGATGCGCCAAAGTTAGCGGAAAAAAGTAAAGACTATATAAATGTCAAGCATATACCTATTACTGTTCAAAATTTAAGCTATTTTCACCAGCATCCGTCTTTTATGGGGACACCATTCAAGCCTCTGCCTGATTTCAAAGATAGGGTCACATAGATCAAATAACATCACCTATTCGGACACCCTTTAATTTACAATTTCAAATTAAAGTCCTGTTGTTATAGAGTACTTGGCCACCAAGATTCTTTTTAAATTTCAAATCTGTCTATAACGGTTAAAAAAGTTTAACGATATATATCAAATTACATGAACTATTGGGACACCCTTTACATTATAATTCCAATTATTTATACTTGTTATCATACCAGAGAAAGTAGTGGATATTCTGCCTAATTATTAAGTGTTTGTGTTTAACGGTTCTAAAGCTAAGATCCCACTATCAGTGCAAATAGCACAATATGTACCGATTTTAATCGTGCTGCATTGGTGAACTTGACAAAAAATTTCACAACTACTTTTTGAGCAGTCTCATTATCATCGCATATTGTGCTATTTTTTTCGGTACATGTCGGCCGAAACAAAAATGTGACAATAATCGGTACAATATGGTCACACTATCGTCACACTTTATTGACTGAATTAAATCATATGTTTTTTGTTTACTTGTTTTCGTTGATTTGCTTTTGACGTACTTAATTTAATTTTACACAATTTTAAATTAAAGGAATGGACTACTACCAACAACATAGAATTGCTGCGGCCCTATATATTGTGGCGTCAATGATTAAAAAAAAACAGAAGCTGAAAAATAAAAAAATTGTCAAAAAACGAAGCATTTGGGTGAGAGAGTGGTTGGGAAAACGAAATGAATATGGTGCATATGAGAGTACATTACGCGAATTTCGTGAAGTTGAAAACCAAAATTTTCTTTTTAAAAATTATGTGCGAATGAATGAAAGCAATTTCAACGAATTGGTTGAACTAACAACACCATACATCCAAAAGCAAGACACCACTTTTCGAAAAGCAATTCCAGTATGTCAACGTTTAGCTTGTACACTTCGTTATTTGGCCACCGGTGACAGCTACAAAAGCCTTTCAGCTTTCTTTCGCATTGCTCCTAACACAATATCGAAGTTTATTCCAGAAGTTTGTGATGCAATTTTCACAGTACTTAAAAATAAATACATAAAGGTAAAGTACATACATATATCTATACATATTATACCAAATGGAAAACGTTTTTATTTCTCGACGTTTTTCAGATGCCGTCAACACAACAAGAATGGATTGAAGTTGCTTCAAAATTCGAGCAATTATGGAACTTTCCTCACTGCATAGGAGCACTTGACGGAAAACATGTGAATATGATCGCACCACCAAAATCAGGGAGCACTTTTTTTAATTATAAAGGTTTTCACAGCATTGTGCTTATGGCTGTTGTTGATGCTGAATACAATTATTTATATGTTGACGTCGGTTGTAATGGGCGCATTTCCGACGGTGGTGTTTTCAACAAATGTTCCCTTCAGCAAGCTTTGGAAACCAACGAACTAAATTTGCCAACCTCACGTCCTTTGCCAGGTCGTGAAGTCAACGTACCCTATTTTTTGGTTGCAGACGATGTATTTAGAATGCAAACTTACTTGCTTAAACCATATCCTGGGCGCAGTTTGTCAGCAGGTCAACGCATTTTCAATTATAGATTATCGAGAGCAAGGCGAATAGACAATCTTTCTTCCACAGTAGCTGTTCGAGTATTTTCCGTAGATGAAGAGGTAGTTTGTAGACTGCCTTCTGAAACCTCAAAAGTTGATATTGAAGAGCTGCTTTTAGTTCGGTCATGCTGGCAATAAAATTGCATGGCTGTCCAAAATGGCCAATGCGGTTTTGTAGATATTGCACCCTGACCTGACTTTGTTTGCATCTTTTTCTTTACGTTTAAGAATGCCGTTTTTACGTTGGCCCATTTAGCCTTGCAACCTTCTATGCCGTGCTCTGGAAACTTTTCAGCAATACTTTGCCAGGCTTTATCTCTCAAGTTGCGATCTTTATACTCCGCGCAAGAGTATTCCCAAATACAGGAGTTGGGTTCAACGGCCTGAATGAGATCATGTGTTGACTCATTTGTCCATGTTGAGGTTATATGTGGCTTCTTCCGTTTCTTACCGGAGAGTGTTGAAGCCAATATTTCAATATCAATGGAATCTTCCAAAACTTCCAAAACTTCGTCGTCTGAATACATTTCAATTTACTATAAATTTAAAATACAATATATTAATAAAAATGACATGAGAACAAACATTAATAACAATAATAACAACACAATATAATAAATTATTAAATTTCATGAAAAACTTAAGCTAAGATCCCACTATCAGTGCAAATAGCACAATATGTACCGATTTTAATCGTGGTGCATTGGTGAACTTGACAAAAAATTTCACAACTACTTTTTGAGCAGTCTCATTATCATCGCATATTGTGCTATTTTTTTCGGTACATGTCGGCCGAAACAAAAATGTGACAATAATCGGTACAATATGGTCACACTATCGTCACACTTTATTGACTGAATTAAATCATATGTTTTTTGTTTACTTGTTTTCGTTGATTTGCTTTTAACGTACTTAATTTAATTTTACACAATTTTAAATTAAAGGAATGGACTACTACCAACAACATAGAATTGCTGCGGCCCTATATATTGTGGCGTCAATGATTAAAAAAAAGCAGAAGCTGAAAAATAAAAAAATTGTCAAAAAACGAAGCATTTGGGTGAGAGAGTGGTCCATGTTGAGGTTATATGTGGCTTCTTCCGTTTCTTACCGGAGAGTGTTGGAGCCAATATTTCAATATCAATGGAATCTTCCAAAACTTCCAAAACTTCGTCGTCTGAATACATTTCACTTTACTATAAATTTAAAATACAATATATTAATAAAAATGACATGAGAACAAACATTAATAACAATAATAACAACACAATATAATAAATTATTAAATTTCATGAAAAACTTACTGCGCGTCGTTTTTCGTTTTTCTTATTTTGAAACATATGTTTAAAAACAGTGTTTTTCGGCGCAGATTGCCAACTTTGATCGGGGCGCAAGTCGCCGATAAAAATCGTCGCATTTTTTTACAATTTGATTGTTCAAGAGTGTTCACATTATCTGCACATCAGGGTTGTATTTGATTATTTTCAATCAGCACGATTTCGGCACAGATTGTCGCATTTTGACAAATTGTGTGCGTTCACACTATCGGTGTATAAAATTTAACAAAAATCGGTACATTGTGCCGATAGTGGGATCCGAGCTTAAAGATAGGGCCATATACTTAGATCAAATGACATAATTTATGGGGACACCCTTTAGTTTCTAAAATCAATTTGTATCATTATCAAGTGGACTTTGCAATAAAGGTTCCTTGTATGTCTGTCTATAACAGTTCAAAAGTTTGGCCACATACATAGAATTACGTTAACTATTGGTACACCCTTTTATTTCCAAATTCAAATTTTATACTTTTTGTTATAGCGGACAGGTTCTTTGTAAATTTCAGCGGTCTGTGTACAACTCTTCAAAAGTGTGGCCATATACATCAAATTAAATTAACTATTGGAGCACCCTTTAAAAAAATGAATATTTATACATTTTATTATAACGGTCATAGTAATCGACATTCTGTCAAATTTTCAAGGTTTTGGCTATAACGGTTCAAAAGATAGGCTCAAATAGGTCAAATTACGTCACCTATGGGGACACCCTTTAAATTTTAAATTTATTTTTTTATTAATTTCTGCTGTTGGGAGCTATAGCGACACGTAATTTTTTAAAATTTTAATTTGGTGCCCTCTACGGTTCTTAATACACGTAAAAAACATGTATGTTGTATGGGGACACCCTTTAATTTTTAATTTAATGAACTGTTTTTAAAATGGGACCAACCTGAAAGCATAACCTTTCAAATAAAGAAAAATTTTAAAATCGGTTTACAAATGGCTGAGTTCTGTGGTTACATACATACATAAAAAAGCAATATTCGGACGAATAGATAACCTCCTTCTTTTTTGAAGTCGGTTAAATATAACAACAAATAAAACCCTCAAATCGAACACCTACACCGGCTTCGCTTACTAAAGTTTTTCTGCATAGCCAGCCTTCGGCCGGGCGCAAGGATTTTCTCCTCTATGGTATGACAAACACCGGCTTCGCTTACTAAAGGTTTTTTGCACAGCCGGCCTTCGGCCGGGCGTAAGGATTTTCTCTTCTATGGTATGACCATCACCGGCTTCGCTTACTAAAGATTTCCTGCATTGCCGACCTTCGGCCGGACACAAGGATCTTCTCCTCTGTGGTATGACCAATATCGGCTTCGCTTACTAAAATTTTCCTATGTACTATGCATACAATTTCATCAAAAAATGTCACCGATTCTTAATGGGTTAAATTTTTTTAAATTTTAGCACCACCTGATAGATATTTCCAAAAGCTTTATATTGATACCCATATTCACACAATTTGTTCAAAAATGTAGTACACAATTACAATTTCATATGAAATGTTCAGAGGCATTATTTGCATATAAAATTTAATCATGTAAATACTTACCTGGTCGGATTTTTCGCAAACTGATGAAGTTTTTCCCCTTTTGGGCAGCCCATTATGCATCGGCGACTCCTGAAATAGCAAAATAATTTAATTATAAACAAATTTATTTCAATAGAAAACCTTTGTTATACTTACATTTTTTCCTGTTGTTTGCTTCCTTTTAAATATTTTTATTTCGCCGCCTGCGGATGGTTTTTCTTTAAATATTATTTTAGGCACAAATTATTTTCAAACATAAAACTATTTATAAAATAGTTCCGCAATTGCGGATGATCAAACAAATAATACGAACAAAGAATGAGAAAAAACATTAACCAGCTCAAAACCTTATTCATATGTGTATAAGCCCATCATACCCGATGAAATTAGTTTTCTTAACTCCCATCTCCATTTGCTATCAACATGTCTTAACAAAAGCAAACTTCATATAAAAAAACCAGTATTAAATAATGTTTTTTTATATGAAGTTTGACTTTTGTTGATGCGTGTTAATGCCTAATGGAGACGGGGAGTTAGTTATTGATATTTAGGTTGATGTAGTGATTTAGAATATATGTAAATGTTTCTGAATTTTAATCCATTAGGGCTTTCAATCAAACTAAGCATAACGTTAGTTTTTCCGCAACTGGCCCCACTATTAATGCTGTTATAGAGTTTGGTAAAAGACAGCTACGTTCAGTTACATTATTTTTTTCATAGGGCAATGGCGTGGAATAAGTTGTTTTGCTCACTCTCTTAACCTTGTAATCCAGTCAGTTTTGGGTAAAGTAGGTGTAACACTGGCAATTGTAAAAAAATATTAGAATATTTTCACAGAAGTACTCAGGGGCTCAAAAAACTTTATGAAACGCAAGGATAAATATGAAGGCCTGAGCTGAAACTCAAGCAGGGCGTTGAAACACGCTGGAACTCTACTTACTTTATGCTAGAGAGAATATCAGAGAATACAGTTATTACGACCCTATCATTAATACGTCCCGATTTAATGCTATCCTTATAGGGGAGGGCATATATTAATGAAATCATTCCCATTTTGAAGCCGTTTTACGAAGTGACTGTAGAAATTTATGAAGAACATAATGTTACAATTTCAAAAGTAACGGTTATGTTTAAGATTTTGTAATCATTTATTTCAAAATGTGTGTGCAAGATATCGGCATTAATCTCCAAAATTAAATACGACTTAAAGTCACGTTTTGGTGAAAAGGGGACTTAAACACGATGCTGTAAAAAACTTAAGATATGTACAATAAGGCTACAAAATACTTCTGTCGATGAATACGAACATCATGAAAGAGCCAGTACAAATGAAGGGTTTAGCTTTTGGGCTGAATACGACCAAAGGGATAATAACACTGTTCGTCCGGATAATAACTCTTCCGCAGCTATAATGGAGTTTGACAAATATCTTAATGAAGCATATTTGGAAAGGACGCAAGACCCATTATTATGGTGGAATGAAAGGAAAAACATTTATCCACGTGTTTATACTTTCTCACTTAAAAGGCTTTGCATATTGGTCACATCAGTACCCTGTGACCGAATATTTTCCTCAACGGGTCAAATTATAAATGATTGAATGTACACTCTTAAAGCCGAAAAAAGTGTCAAGTCTAGTTTTTCTTCATCGAAATATGTAAACTTTTAAAGCATTGAAGAAAAATAAAAGGTAAATAAATTTTATTAATTTCACAAATGATTCTGTTACTTATATGTTTAATATTTTCAGATTAACGCCATAAAATATCAACAAACCAAATAACTAAAACATAAAATGTTGAAAATTTAGTTTTTTGTAGTGTTAAAAAGTAGATAGGTATACAACAATTTTTAGAAAATATAATATGTTACTAGAAGACTCAACAAAAATGTATATCTTTGTAAGTATGTATGTATGTGTGTACATATTTTATTACGTATTTAAAAAAACTTTCTTTTACTGCTAGTTTTAAAAATTTTGTTTTGTTTTTAAAGTATAATTGATTGAAAGGATGAATTCTTTCAACCTTGTGAAACTGATCGTTAATTGTAAAACAATTTTTTAATTAAACTTGTAAATAAAATTTCTCTTAAAACAAATACTTTCAAAAGAAACTCATTGAAAAAACACATCTTTTACAAGGAATTTAAAAAAAATACACTTTTAAAATGAATTTCAAATTTTTATTTTAAACAACTTGTAATGTTATTTAGAAATACAATTTTTTAAGTAATTAAAAAAAAGAATTTTATATTAAAAGATATTCATATTATCATTTTTTTGTGATAACAATATATTTTTGTACAAATGAATTATTATTATTATTATTAAATAGTTTGACTAATAAATTTAAAATGTTGATTATTAAAACTATTTTTGTTGACTTTTTTTTGGTTGATTTGGAAAGTCTAGAGGTCATAAACACATAAAACAAAATGTAATTTCGGTGTGTCAAATCAGTGCGTTTGATCAAACAGGCGGTAAAATTATGTTAAAGATGAAAGGAAGGGGGCCATAGTCAGATTAAAGGGTTTTAAAGCTTTATTAAAATCTATAAATTGAACAGCAAAGATCAACAATTTAAAAAAAAGCTAAATATTCGGAAGTTGGAAACGCAGTGCAATCCTTATTAATATTAGGACGTTTTTCTTCTCGCCGGGCCGTTTTGTGAAATGTCTATTCTGGTGCATGTATTTTTTGAGATAGTACAATAGTACAATTATTATTTTTATGCAGCACTATGAGACCATGATACCAACAGAAAAACCAGTGTAAAGTAACTATTAACAAGTTACTTTACACTGTGAAAATCTTAATTTTCCACAAGGAATTAATCTATTTATTGTTAATATTTAGGGTTTAATAACACTAGACAACAAAAAATGCAAAAAAAACTGCAAAATAATTATTATATCACTATATTCATCTCTGGTTATGAACATTTGTCAACTTCATACGCTTGTTAACTTTATGCAGTGAATTGCAAGTGCATGTACGAATTTCACAGTTTTTCATAGATTTATTCTCTTTTATTATTAGTCGTGTTAATACTACTTTTGTCTACTTTGAATTAATATTAAATAAATAATATAAATGATGAATTAATACACAACCTTTCAATTATCATCATCCACCAGTTACCATAATAATGATAATGATTCAAAAATATGTTTTAATTTATAGTAAATTTGTTGACTACAGTACTGCTAAAAGAAATATTTATTATTGACAGCCCACTCAATTCAATCCTATTAAATACTGTCTAAAAATCACCACTGGTTGATTTGTAACAAGAAGTAGTTCAAAACACAACTCGTAGTTCAAAAGCAAAAAGAGCGATTGAGCTAAAAGATTGAACTAGTTCATTTTTAGGGTTCCGTAAAAAACGTTACCCTATTGTTTTCGCTACAATGTCTGTCCGTCTGTCAGCGCCTTTTATCTCTGGAACCGTAACAAGTAGACTCTTGAAATTTTCACAGATGATGTATAGCCGTTGCCGCTATAGCAACAATACTAAAACTTATAGGGTGTTCCGATAGAGAGGCGTTATTAACGAATATGTGTTTATTTCTTGAACTGTAGGAGGCATAGACTAAAGATTTACAAACAGTAATTAAAACTTAGTTCGCTGTATAAACAAGTATAAAAAATAAACCTAAAAATTAAAGGGTGTTCCGATAGTGGTGTGATTTACACATAGAAGGCCTAAGTTTTGAACCATAATAGGTAGACGCTTGAAATTCACAGAAGGTGTATAACTGTGGCCGCTATAGTAGCAAATTCTAAAACTTATAGGGTGTTCCGATAGGGAAGTGTTATTCACGAATATGTACTTATTTCTTGAACTGTAGGAGGAATACACTAAAAATATCCAAGAAGTAATTAAAATTTAGTTCGTTTTATGAACAAGTCTAAAAAAAAACCTAAAAATTAAAGGGTGTTCCGATAGTGGTGTGATTTGCATGTAGAAGGCCTAAGTTTTGCACCATAATAGGTAGGCTCTTGATATTGGCTCTAGAACCGTAATAGATACTCTTGAAATTTTCACACAAGGTGTATAACAATGGCCACTATAGACACAAATACTAAAACTTATAGGGTGTTCCGAAAGTGACGTGTTATTTGCCATTCTGTCTTTATTTCTTGAGCTATAGGAGGCAACCACTTAAAATTTTCAGGCAGTAATTAAGTCTATGTCCGCTTTATAAAAAAGTATATATAATTAAACCTTAAAATTAAAGGGTGTTCCGATAGTGTCGTGCTTTGCGTGTATATGGGCTATAGCAACAAATACTACAACTTATAGGGTGTTCCGAAAGCGACGTGTTATTTACGTTTATGTCTTTATCTCTTGAGCTGTAGGAGGCAACCACTTAAAATTTGCAGACAGTAATTAAAACTAAGTTCGCTTTATAAACAGGTATAAAAAGTTAAACCTAAAAGTTAAAGGGTGTTCCGATAGTGACGTGATTTTCATGTGTATGGCCTAAGTTTTGAACGATAATATGTAGAATCTTAAAATTTTTACTGAAGATGTGTCCATGGCCGCTATGAAAATTACTCAAAATTAAAGGGTGTTCCGAAACTGAATTTTTTATAACTTATAGTGACTTATTTTTTTAATCATAATAAATAGACTCTTGATATATTCATAGAAAGGGAATTCCCATGGCCGCTATAACTAATAATAAAATAAAAGGGTGTTCCGAGAGTGACATGATGTGTGTGTAAATAGCCTTAGTTTTTAACCATAATAGGTAGAATCTTGATATGTTTATAGTAGTGGTGTTACTTCGGCCGCTATAACAATTATTAAAATTTAAAGGGTGTTCCAATAATAATGCAATTTTCGCGAATATGACTTTAAAATTAAAGCAATCATCCATAAGACATAAAAAATTAACAACTTGAATTTGAGTTGTACTGAACATAGTACGGAACCCTACGTGTATGAGTTGAACTCGCACTTGAATGATTTTTTAATTTTGAACTAAAATGAGCGATCACTGAAATGAACTATAATGCATAAGTCTAATGAGGAGTAAAATCAAATGAACATATTTATCTTTATATTAAAAAGCATTCGCCAACTTACATATTATAAGATAAAAATTGTTATAAATGAAGGTATATGCAAAGAAAAATGTTAGGGGTAAACAAGTAGTTAGTGGAACTAACTAAACTAATCAATCCCTTAGATGCTGCTTGTAAAATTCATGATATTACCTATTCACAAAACACTTGTATTAGTAAGCGACATCAAGCGGATATAGAACTATCCGATAGAGCTTGGCAAAGAATAAAAGCTAAACATAGCACCCTTGGAGAAAAAATAAATGCATACGTTAATACTCATGCAATGAAGTCTAAAGTAAAATTTGGTTTAGATGTTAAAATGAATAAAAACTAGTAAGCGAATTCTTTTTTATAATTCAATTAAATCAGCAGATATGGTCTTAAATAATGAAAAACTTTTAGATGTTAAAAAGGCAATCAAACTTCAAAAAAAGTTATTGATGAATCATTCGGTGGGAAAGAATCAGAAATCAAAATTACAAGAGTTATTACCGTTCCTAAAATTGGGGGTATTCTACCTCTGTGTCTATATTTACAACACTTGGAGCATTAGGTGCTTTAGCTTATGTTGGCTCGTCGATTGCTAAGGTTATTACTACAGCTAAATATAGTAAGCAGCAGCTCGAGGAGAATAAGCGTCAAATCAAAAGGGATATGGAATATTTTATTATAAAACGAAAGCATCTAAAAACTAATATAGCAGCTACCTAATAGACCTCTCACCGATGTGGATTTGAAAACGTTTGGAAAGATGCATATTCCTTGTTTTAGGGGAGTTTATATGATAGTTACACTCCCTAAAACATGCAAAACTGAATGTGGAATAATCAATTTAGACTCTCAGAGAGGATATGGTACACATTGGGTAGCCTACTACAACAATAATGATTATGTGGAATATTTTGACAGTTTTGGAAATCTTCAACCATCTCTAAGGATGTTTACGATGTAATATTTATATCCTAAATATTATAGGATATAATATAAAATATAACTATAAAAGATAACAGAAAAGTAACTGTTTTAATTGTGGCCACTTATGTTTACAGTTTCTAAATCATTTTCAAATAAAGAAATAAAAAAATAAAAAAAAAACACATTTAATTTGTTTTAAAATTTTTTTCTCATTTGTTTTTCATTCTTTAATATAATCTATGAATTTTTACATCAGTAATTATTTTTCTTAACATTTTTTACCGATCTCATAACAAAGGCGGGTTAAATCTATTACGATATCACTTTCCTGAATTCCTTTAATATCACCCAATAGGATTTCAGACTTTTTCATTGTGAAGTACGTTGGTATATAGTAATTATAATAAAAATCTAATAACTGTTTTCTTAGAATTCCATTCTAACACAGTATTAAAGTTAAAAATACTCCTATCGGAATTATTGTTTTCCATGTTTTAGGATCAATTTTTATTCGGAATTTTCCTTACCTATCAAATAGCATACACCCTTTTTATATTTGAAGGTATACTGTGCAGCTTCCTCACTTGTATTTTCAATTAAGTTAATTGAATATAAAAATTCATTAGTTGGAGCCAATCTATCCGGCCGAATCCAATAAAATGTTTATCCTTATAGTAAAACCATATCATTTTCTTAAGTCCATGAATAGTTAACAATCCGTAAACATCTTTTAATTTTAAATTTATAAAATATTCAATCTGAAAAACCATGTTATATATTTGAGGCTGACGTTCTGGACTACGTTTTCTACGAAGCTCAATTATTAACTGTTGCATTTTAATTTCGAAAGTCGCATTTTAAAGATTTCTAACCTTTATCTCTTACTAATAATAAGTATAAAAAACTAAACTAATCAAATTATAGTAATCTTATGTTCGTACATATGTACTTGTATTTATAAGTATGAATAATGAAATAAATAATTTGTTAAATATATGTATGCATAAGTTGTTGTTTTATTAATTATAAAATTCTAAAGTATAGTAACTTTATGTTTATTATTCTCCTTTTTGATTTTCGAATGTTGATAACAATAATCTGAATAATTTTTTATACTGCTCCATAATTCTCATCACTTTTAGTTTATGAAAGAAATAACAGCCACACATTCCAACTACATCTCCATTTGAATTATCATGGGTGCATGGTATAATGTAAGTACTAAAATCTGTATATTTATTCTTAAACGCCTCTATTTCTTGTAAATGTTCTTCGAAAATTCCATTTCCAAATTTTTGTAAAAACTCTTTGTTGGGGGTGCGGGGGTGAATTTAAATAAAATATTTCAATTGAGTCAAAAAAGAAAAATAATTAAAATTTATTGTTTTTTCTAATCAAAAAAACGTACCTTCGGGTTTTTGGGGGTTGATCGCAATAATTATAATTCTTTTCGTTTTATTTGGTTGTACAATTCAGTGTTACATATCTTGTTGTATTTTTTGGTATCAAAAAATAGGGTTACCAGCGTAGACATCCCGCCCCCTTGCAAGAATGCAACAAGGAGAAGCTAGAGCTAGGTGGCCAGAGATCAAATTACATTTAAAAAAATATATAACAAAAAAATTAAAAATAAAATAAAAATAAAAAATAGACCATTTTAGTGTCTGGCAAGGACATTGATGACGATGGTGTCGCCACCAGAAGCTCTTGTGGTATCAACCATGCTGCCCTTCTGGCATTGACATTTATGGGCTTGGTTGTGGGTTGTGCTCGTTATCCCCTGGCTGTTTTATTTCTTGTTGTTTTTCTTCGTGTTGTTTTTGAATTCGTTGTCTTTGTTTGTGTTGTTACGTTTATTGATGCCATTTTTGTTACCATTCCTGCGGGATTCCTTGCGGAAATGAAGCAACGTATGACGTTGCTGAAGACACTCCATGCATCTTTCCCGACTGCGACAATCTTTTAGAAAGTGTGAGTGGGCCAGACAATTAATACAGTATTTGTGTTTCCTGACTGCACTGAGACGTTTATAAGGGTTCATTTGTCGAAATACCGGGCACTTTCGTAGGGGATGCCCTTTTTTGCAAAGGCGGCAGGATCAGCCGGATGAAATAATGTGCTCGAGGATTTTGAGCTCTGTACGTTCAACGGTCAAACCACGTGGGGCTTCAGACATCTACAAAAAAATATAACAAATGCAAACTGGGAAAAAACGAATTAGTTTTGCTTGGGATTAGGAAGCAGTACGAGCTTAACAATAGGCCTTGTTAAAACGCCTAGGCAGTTCTAACGTCAGCACTCGCACTTTCGAATCAGAGCCGAGATGAACTCGATTGATTCGGCAGAGCTTCCAGTCATTTGGGGGTAAATTATCATTACGGATAACAACAAAATTATCAACTTCAAAATCCCTTACACTTGTTGCGCTTGTGAAGTTCAATTAAATATTCGTTCTTCCAACGGCAAGCAAGTGATTGATGCAGAATTCTAAGTTTTCGCCAACGATTAGCGTAAGTCAAAGACTCAGTGCACTACCTATCAAAAAATTACCAGGGGTTAGGGGGTTAATGTCCGACGGGTTATCTGTCATTGGATATAAAGGTCGAGAATTTAGACAGGCCTCTATTCTGGCAAGCATTGTCAAGAATTCCTTCGAAATCTTTTTCAAATGGCCAAAGGCCCAAAGGCCACCCATATGTGGAGCTCCAGGGGGTATGAAATGCCAATCAGTTAATTGAAAAGAGTTCTTGGCCAAGAGTTGGTTCTTTAAGTCAGAAAAAATTGCTTTTTATCATTTGTCTCCTTTTCGGGAGTAAAATCGAGAAAAAGCAGCTAAAAAGCAGTCAGTGGTCACATCATTTGTGGTTCCAAGATGAATAGCTTTCGAGGCGAAACAAACAAATACCAAAACGTATCCCTTTGTTATTCGACATCCACGACCTATATAAGATTTTATTTGGAAAGGACCTGCAAAATCAAGTCCTGTATGAGTTAAAGGGCGAGAAAGAGTTGTTCTCTCGGGAGGTAAGGCAGCCATCATCTGCTGACCTATCTTCTTTTTATATATTGAGCAAACTTTACAGTTATGGATAACTGTACGAACAAGGTTTTTCAACTTTGGAACCCAAAACTCTTGCCTCATTAATCTCAACATTAAGGAATTTTCGCCATGTACTGAAAATTTATGAACGTACTCTAAATATAAACGGGTAAAATGAACATTGTAGGGTAATAGCTTCGGAAAACGTTCTTCAAAAGTAAGGGTAGGTGATTTCGATAATCTACTATTAACTCTCATAAAACCATTCGAGTCAATAAATGGGGAAAATACAAGAATTGAGCTTTTTACGGTTTTACGGTTTGATCCTGTTTTTAAAACAGAATATTCCTGAAAATGAGCACTCTGACATAAAACAATTAAGCGAGTTTTTACAAAATTCAATTTATTTTGACTAAGTGGTGCAGAAGAAAACTTACGAGACTGCTTATGTTTCGGGTGAACTGAGTGATAAAAACGAAAAACATATGACAGCACTTGCATTACACGGGGTAAATCCAAAAAACGGGTCAAAACTTCCTCTGATGTAACTGTTCGCTTAATATTTACGAGAATTGAACGAGTCTCTAATTGGGTAGATAATTTAAAAGAAGTTCTAGGCCATTCTGATCGGGGGCGACTGAGCCATTCAGGAACTTTCCTCCAAATGTCACAATTAGCTAGTTCCTTAGCCGTAATGCCACGACTAGCTACATCAGCAGGGTTGCTATGAGAGTCAACATGATTCCAGTTATCAGTACCAATTTTATCCAAAATATACGAAACTCGATTTGCTACAAAAGTAGGCCAATGGCACGGGGGTTTTTGAAGCCAGGACAAAACGATGGTCGAATCTGTCCAGTAAAATGCTTCATGGTAAGATTCATGAATGTACCATCTTTGCCAATAGAGTTGAACCGCAGAGCTCTAAACGGAGTAAAGTTTGCGCTTTTATTGACGCCACTTTTGTTTTCGCAGCAAGCAAATTGGTGAATATATCACCTGACGGGGTTTGGACTCGAATATATAGAGTAGCGGCAAATGCTTTTTAGAAGCATCACAAAAAACATGAAGTTGAACTTCATGTTGGGGGTTAAAATTAACCCAACGGGGGATAAAAACACTTTCGATGTAAGGGTAATCATCGACAAATGCGCGCCATCTATTTAACGTCATGGGTTTCAAACATTCGTCCCAATCCGTTTTGTCTTTCCAAATTTGTTGCATAATAATTTTTGCAACAACAACTTTAGGTGCGAGCCACCCAACGGGGTCAAATAGCTTCGCTATTTGAGACAAGACAGGGCGTCAGAGCTGGCTTGAAGAAAAATGCGTCAATGCTCACATTCCAAAGTAAGCCCCGAGTTTTAGTGTTACTAGCGTCTAATAACTTAAAAAAATCGGAATATAATAGATGTTCGGGGGATAAATTTGCAAGAAGACTCTCATTGTTTGCTGTCCACTTTCGAAGCGAAAATCCAGCAGACTTTAAAACACGCGTCACTTCATCACGATTACGAACTGCTTCTTCAATCGTATGTGAGCCAGCAAGAATATCGTCAACATTGTTACGGACCGGTTGGACTGGCGAGGTTTCCGTCTAGCTCTTTCTTTTTCTCTCTTCAGGGGTCCCAACCCTTCTCGCCAGCCGCGTATCCAAACTAATAAAAAAAAAGAACATAAAACAAAACAAACTGACCTACAAAAACTACACCGCACAAAGAAACCCGAGACAGTTGGTCGTCTCGTTTGCCCTCCCAACCTTGTCGTAGCATTTCCTAAACATCTTTGCTATACGACCCACAAAATACCGAACCACTTCTTCACTTACCACTCCATCATTGCCTGTACCTTACTAAATCATTCAACCTAAAATTTATTCATGTTTACACTTAATCATTATTTATTAGATATAAGAAAAATTAACAAATCTAAATGTTCACTATAAATCATAATTAAATAAGATAAATAAAAAAAAAGCGGACGAAATGTAAAAATAATAGTAATTGTAATATAATGAAACTAATATAATATAATGAAACTAGAAAATAAAACGAAAAAAAAAAAATAATTATCATAAAATACATTAAATAAACAGATATAAAATTGGTATATATATATGTAGGTATGTGTAAAACTCTTCTAACGATTTATATATTCTTGTTTTTTTGCTCATAATTTCATTTAGTCCTCAAGCTGTAAACTTTTAAAAACAATTGCGTTCTTCTTTCTAAACAAAATATATTTTCAATATATTAATTGGGAAAATTTAATTTTTAGACACCAGCACGAGTGGAATGCACATATTCTAGACAGCCACGTCCGTCATCAGCACTACTTGTATCTAATCTACTTAGGGTAGTGTTTTAGTTGTAAGCATCATCTATTTAACCAACCAAACCCAGATAAAGGAATACGAGAAAACTTGTATTCAATTATCAATCGTCAGTTGGTGAGAACGAAGTCTACCACTACCTTAAGCTTCCCTCTTGTTGAATATTTTTACATTTAATATTAAATTAAGTCATTTCGTGATTTCGGCCGAAATCAACTTGAAATTACGTAATTTCGCATACATTTTACCATTGCCCAAATCAACTCATTCTACTTAATTTCGTCGAAATTAACTTGAAATTACGATAGACAACGCTGGTTTTGTAGAAAAAGCTACTTTTTTTGCAACCCTGACCAGACTTACAACCTTGAAAGTCCGTTTTGTTTAAAAAAAATTTAAAAGCCAAATGAAATAATGCAAATATATACATCATTCTACATTAATTTTGTTGTAGTGTTGTTTTTAATATTCATGTATATTTTAAATCAATACGAAAGTGTTGTGCAAAAGTTTTTTGCAAAATAATTTAATTATACAAATGTAACTAAACGTGATCAGCTGTTTGCGAAATTAACTCAAATGTTAAAAAGCCCGGTATGAACACTTTAGATTTCGTTCGTAATTTCAGCTCGAAATTACTTAATTTCGTGGCAGCCTGAATGGGCTATAAAAGACAAAACAAGAATCTAAAAAAAATGCATTAACAATCAACAAAGAAGAACATACACAGGGCGAAATTTTTGGGATAAAATTAAAACTTAACTTTTCTCACCCGCAACAAAACTGCGGTTTCGCTGGCTTCAGCCAGAGGGAACGGTGTGCGGGGTAACGCTTTATTAAGAATTCCAACGTGGGGAACTCCCATGACCCGAGAAAGAGTCTCATTATCAACCCTAGAGTTAGCCGGGCAATAATAAGTATGTATAATAATAAAAAATTTGATTTTTGCGGTGTGTTATATCTTTTCAGGAAACCTCGCCAATAATAGATACAGTGATCCTATCTCTAGCCATCTTTGGATGAAAGGCACTCTTACGGATTTCTTTTCAGGTGAAAGAAATTGTAGAGGTAACCCTTTTTAAAACTATAAGGAAATTCTTGTTACCCATCAGTTAAGGGTAGAGGCACATCTAATGCCCGAAAAATTAAAACGAACGCCCTTTTGAGGCAAAAGGTACTACGTCTACTGAACTGCGTCAAACTCTTTTCGGGTTTCACCTCTATTATTTCACTCCCTGAGTCAAAATCTAACATCCAGTTCTGGCTACTGATCTCTAGAAAATTGTAATTATAAAAATTTCAGAAACATACAATAACTACACATCTATGTGACGGGAAGTATTTCTTTTGATGTACAATTACACAATTACTTTGTGATTTCCTTTCTCTTTTTAGCTTTCATAAGTATAAATCATTTAGACTAACACAACATAAGTTCCTAAATCTATATTGCACTAATAAATAACTAACACTAAAAAAAAAACTCCAGAGAAGAACATCACAACTTAACTATTAATATCACAGATTTTAATCACAAAAGTTTCCTTACTATTATATTGCACAGGTTGACTAACTTGATATAAGTAGATAAATAAACCCTAATATCATATGCCATATTGAACAATCAGTTCCTAGATATCCCAGCAAACACTTCAACTCTATTAATGTACAAAACTATTAAAACAAAAGGAATTATGGCGAGTTGGCAGTTTTCTTTCTTCAGACAAGAGATCAAAATTTAAAAGCTGTGTGCAAAAGAATAGCGATTTTGGTTTTCTATTATTTAACTATACATATAATAAACCATAAATAAATAAAGCAAATTGAAAAAAATAACTTATCGGATAAATTTAATGTTTAATTTTAATTCTTAAATGTCCAAGGCAATAAGAGTTATTAAGATAAAAGAAATTCTACCTGCTACAAAATAGATAAAACATAAATAAATAGATACATATCTCATGCAATAAAACTAAAGTTATATAAATAAATACTTATCATACTATAAATAAAACATACATATATACAAGAAGATAACTAAAAAAATAAGATAATAAATACATAATTAATAAATAAACACATAAGATAAATTATTCAATAATAAAAAAATATAAAATATAAACATGCAAACATGAAATAAATAATTAGATAAATAATCAAACAAGTAAATAATCACAAATAAATAATTACGAAAAATAAATAATCAAATAAATAAATAATTACGAATACAAATCAACAAGTAAACAATCAAAAGTAAAAATGATATATGTATAATTAAATAAAATAAACAAATACAAAAATATTCAAATAAATAATCACAAATATAAATCAAATAAATAAATAATCACAAATAAATAATTAAACAAATAATAAACACTAATAAATAATTAAATCTAAACAAATAAATAAATAATCAAACTGAATAAATACTAAAAATAATAAAACACAAATACAAAATAAAGTCATGCAAAAATAAACTCAACAATCAATCTATATTTTTGGTTAAGGCAAGTGGTCAACCAAAAATTTTTACCGATTCTTTGTGTGGCATAAAAACAAGACTACAACAAAATTGAACGAAATCACTCACAGGACTGAACATATATAAAGCTGATACTAAACACTTCGAGATACACATAATCCGACAGGCTATCAGACCAAGGCATATTTAACTAGGTGGCATCACTTCTTCAGGTGATTTTTTTTGCATACATTTCATTTTTTCTTTGTTTACACTTTGCTAAAGTCAAAGTGCTTGCTTTTGTTTACGAAAATAATCAAAAAATTGCTTTTCAACCAAGTGCCTTAATAAGTGTTTATAAGTGTTTAATAAGTGTTTTTTTATAATTTATAAATAAATTAATAATAATCACAAAAGTGTATACAAATTAAATTGTTGTACTTGTGAAAACTTATTGTTTTTAATAAATATGCGGTGTCTTTTATGTGATAAGAAATTTGGCCCTGGAAGTGGCACATTTTTTAGTGTTCCACAGGACCCAAAAAGAAGAGAACAGTGGAGTAAAGTGTGCAAAAAAAAGTTTATCCAAAGCACTCGGATATGCATTGACCACTTTTCCAAGGCCGATGTAATAACTGCGGGAAGTCGGTTTTTTTTAATGCCTAAAGCTATACCAATAGTGCATCACCAAGAAAATATTATGTATACTAATGAAATGCAGCAGCAAGAAAGCATTATGCATACTAGTGAAATGCATAACACTGAAATGCACACTAGTGAAATGCATACAAGCAAAATTTTCTTGGACAACTTATGTCCCATGGACACTCGATCGGCATTCGAGGTGGCGCCGCCAGTGACATCACAGCAGGGGTTGCGGTTCTTTGCAATGAAAGAACTAACATCTACCGCGGCTTCAAGGTCTGCAGAACAACCGTTTAAAGAAAAAGAATCTCAAACTCAGTAAGTGACACTAAATTTTATATTTCATGTAACTTATTAATTTGTATATTCTTATTATTTGTATATTCTTAAAAGCTGCGTAAAATAGAAAGGTACTCAATAATCATTAGAGAATGTATGCAAGTATGTCTAATGTAATTAATGTACTTGTTTATTTTTTCTTTATTGCATTTTATTCTTTATTAAATAATGAATTAGTATGTATTGTAAAATTTAATTATGGCTTTGTACTTTTGTTTGCAGTCCATCAATTTTTGAATCGGTAATGAAAAATTATCAATCAAAAATTCGTCAGTTGGAAGCTGAAAACAGGGAATTGAGATTTAAGCTCCTTCAGGCAAACCAAGCCATTGACGGGATGCATATCATATTTACAGAAGGACAGGTACGGAAATTGGAGGAGCCAGGCAATGTAAAATGGAGATGGACCGATATATCTAGTGCCATTTGCTTGCACGCATCTGGGCCGAGGGCATATACTCATATGTACAAGAAAGGGTATCCTCTACCTCATGTGACGACTTTGCAACGTTGGTGCCGAAAAGTTGACGTAACACAGGGAATTCTGAACACAGTTATAGAAATTATGAAAAAAACTTCATATTTAACTCTGGATGAAAAAATTTGTGGATGACCCAGGCGAGGATGTAGTTAGGAAACCAGCAAACTACGTGCAAGTGGTTATGGCACGAGGTTTAAAGAAGTCCTGGAAGTAGCCAGTCTTCTACGACTTTGACTGCAAAATGACTACAACTTTGCTAAATACTTTAATTATAAAGTTAAGTGATGCTGGTTTCCCTGTGGTCGCTGTGGTTTGTGATCTCGGTCCAACAAACCGTAAGTTGTTGAAAGAGTTGTGAATAAATTTAGGATAAGTTGAAGGATTTATTGTCCAATTAATAAATCCTTTTTTGCTTATAATTTCTCAAGCAATGAGAAATTATAAGGGCGAGAGAATTTTGTAATGAAATAAAAGAAATTAAACCAAAGGAATTAGTGTACGAGCAAGAGTAAAGAAATAAAAGCAAGAGATGCTTACCAATTTGATGTAGAAATATGAGTGATTATTTTATTTTTTAATATTATGCCGCGAAGGCTTTTTAGTACACACATTATTGTTTCATTTTCAGTTGTTTCATTTTTCCAATATATTGGTGATAACAAGTAAATTAGTTATAATAAAATTCATTGAATATAAAAAACGCTAGAAACTATTTATAACAATATTTCTTTTAATTAAATATTCATTTAGAAATATAACATAATAATAATTATAAGTAATTAAATATAAAAGAAAATAAAACTATATGCTAATTTGTCCAAGTTGGGTGTAACTCCAGGTAAGTTATATATATTAAAATATACAACACTCAACAACACCACATTAACACATACTACACCTTTATTTTTAAAATAAACGACATCGAATGACGATTCTTCTGGCTATTGGTGAGAATATCGGTAAATATTTTCACCTTGACTCCAAAAACTGCACAAAAGGAATCTGGATTTCCAATTCTGATCTCCTTTAAATGGGTAATTAAAAAATTGCTTTTGTACATTCGAACTTAAGAGTCATTAAGCTTTAATTTGATTAATTTAATTTTAGTTTTCATTAATTTAATTTCCATTCATTCAACTCATTTACTTTTAATTTAAATAAATTTTAATATTAAGATTTAATATACATAATTTATTATTAAGATTTAAAATAAAATACTTTTATTTTTAACATGCCATTAAAATTTTCCTTTGGCGATAATAAAAAAGTTTTTGAAATTAACACTTGTAATGTTTTAATAACTTTTATTTAATATTTTTATTTTAGCAAGAAACATCGAACATCTAAATGGCAAGGGAAATGTGGAAATTGACGATACTGACTGGCTTAATGTTAGCAACGTCAATATGTCCTTCACAGAACATAGCCGAAATTCTGAAGCCCTTCTTGAAGAGAGTGTGGATGAAAGCAGCTTTCCTGAAAGCGGCTTCCATGAAGATGTCTCTCAGGAATCAAAAGATGAAGGTGTACTCAATGACCTAAACGATTGTAATGTTGTTGACATTGGTATGCTACAGGAAGATGCCTTAGAATACATAGCAGGCTATATTGTTCGTAGGCTCAACCTAGTTGCATATGAATGTCATGAAGATACTTTTACGTGGGTTGACCAGGTCTCAAAAGGTCATTTGAAAAAGCCATCAAATGAATTTGTTGTAAAGATTAAGGAAATGGAGTCCATATTCTTTAAAGTGAATGGAGTTACCATCTCACACAGTCGTAACATTCACAAGCACCTGGTCGAAGAAAGCTCATCTGTTGATTTGCCTGAAGACGTAAAGAAATTTTTTTATAAATGTCGTATATACTTTCGTATTAAAAATTTAAATAAGCGGTTCAAAATCCAAAAATCTAAGCAGCGTATATTAGGGTGCAAGAAACTGCTAAAAGTAAAGCTATAGTTTCCTAAGGTAATGTTTAAATTTCGTTTTGTAAAGTTATATTAATAATAGCACTAAATATTTATTCAATTCCAGGCGTTATGCACATATTAAACTGCATCTGATGAAACATCAAAAAACAAGCACCAATCGGTCCTTTTCAGGACCACCAATAATATTTAAAAGAGAGATTTAAAATTTCAAACATTAAAATTAAACTTAAATAAATCAGTCAAGTGCGAGTTAGTCTCACACACGTACGGTTCCGTACTATGTCTAGTACGCCTTTAAGGGTTATTTTTCAACAAAAAACTAACAGCTGTATTCTTTTTTATCCGCGACCTAAAACAAAGTAAGGAATTAATTTTTCATTGGTAATGTTAAATAAAATTTTATAAAGCACAAAATTTGTAAAACTTACCAAGAAACCTTTTTTCAATTATTTTCCTTTTAATTTGCTTTTTGTTGTCACATGTTTTTGACAGTAATCATTGTTTTTACACAAACAAAGTTGCCTGCTGTTGTTGTATTGTTGTACTTGTTGTCGTAGCAATGCCACCTAGTTAAATATGCCTTGCTATCAGACATTACATAACACTCAACACTGTCAATGACTCAAAAACTGAACTCTACATTACAACTCCTTGGTTTATACTTAGAATCTACCATTTAAAATTTTGTGGCAGGTTTTTGACACGGTAATATTATTTTCGCATTCAATTTCTTATTGCTGGTGCTTAACTTCGTATTTCCAAATTTAAACTCCTGTTTTGTAATTTAAACTGTTTATTAGCAACTTAATAACTTACCTGGCATATTCACACAGTTTAAAACTTAACTTACGTGTTTTTTTTAATATTAGTATTCTTTTCAAATGATAATAAATTTATATTTTAAACTTTCATTAAACACTCGTAACTTCCTTGGCACACTTCTAATGCGTTTATCCCCAAATTAAATCTCTTGACCGTATGCTAACCTACCTAATTGTTTCACTTTCCAGTCCCTATATACCTTCTTATTTTCCCGCGAAATCGCTATCTTTTCTTCAAAATAAGTTATATAATTATTTCGAAGTTTCGTGCAATATTTATTTAACTTTCTTTTTTATCGGATTCTTTATCTTAAAATAACATTTATTTTTTGAATGAAACACAACCCTGTGCTATTTTACTATACCTTTAGTACAAAATACAACACTGTACATTGCATTCATACACACATTCACAAACAAATACATATTGACATAAAGAAGAACAAGTAAACAAATAGGTAAGACAATTTTTAAACACATTAATTATTATTTTATATTTCAGTGGTCATTAAACAAAATATAATACAAAGGTGAGTAAAGGAAAACAATTAAACAGACAACTATATAAATAAAAATTTCTTCTACAGGTCAGAAAACAAAAGGAATAAACAAAAGAAACAAAACAAATAAAATCTGAAAACAACACTAAGTGAAAACGAAACAAAACAACTAAATAAACAAACAATATATTTAAACAACCAATTTGTGAAAGAAATAACTTATAAAACAAATTACCATCCCAATAAAAGACAAAACAAGAATCTAAAAAAATGCATTAACAATCAACAAAGAAGAACATACACAGGGCGAAATTTTTGGGATAAAATTAAAACTTAACTTTTCTCACCCGCAACAACATACATTTGATTACGCAAAATTTCAGAAGCTTTGGGGTGGAGTTGTTTACAATCATTAGCTAGCGGATGCAAAGTTCGTATCGCTAAATATGGGGCACAGATAACACCAAAAGTAACTGTTTTCAAATTTTTTCAATGTCAGCGTTAAAAACAAATTGAAATAGTCGCCATCTAAGCACTAAAATAGTTAAATCAGACTGTAAAGTGGGTCCAGTATGTAAAATGTGATTTAAACTCACTCCATTAGAGGAGAGGTTTGATGCGTTAAAAACTACACGAAGTTTAGTAGTTACACTATCAGGCTTTAACAGCATGATGAGGTAAACAGTAGTAAGTATTCGGGTATGAGAACTATCTGGAATCACTTTACCCATATGGCCTAGAGTAACATACTCACAGACAACCTGGTCGTATTGGGTTTTTACCTCAGGAGTCCTTAACAATCTTGATTCGTTCCTAAGAAACTGAGACAAAACTGCCTTTCGGGAGAGCCCAAGTTTCAAATTGTCAGGAAATTTAGACTTAAAGGGTAACGAAACGACATAACGTCCGCCCTCATTCCTATAAGTGGTCTTACGATACAAATGTTCACAAAAAGAGTCATCAGAAGACAACTTTTTGATCTTAGGCACTTCTTCTATTTCCCAGAATCGTTCATTCAAATCCAAATGATTATAATATGAAACTACATAGTTCATGTGGTAAGATTGAAGGACTTTTCCGGTAAGTATCCAACCAAAAACTGTGTTCTGGAGTATCCACCGGGATGTTTTTGAACATCTGTGAGCATAATTTGAGAATATATGTCTGCACCGATAAGCAAGTCCATATGAGAAAATTTAAAATCTGTCAGTGGTATTTTGGGTAGATTAAAATCGATAAAATAAGCTAACGAACATGTGGGTAGCCGTCCAGTAAGCTTCTCAACAACATACGCTTCTGTTTTCAGCTTAAAATTCGGATCTATAGAAGATCCTATAGAAATCAGGCAAATTTTTGTCGATTTTGCTGCCATAGCACCATTTAGGCCTACAATTGTGGCAACAGGGGCAGAAAAGGTTGTCTGAAGTGACAACCTTTTTTGAAGCCTACGTGAAATAAACGTAGCTTGTGATGCAGGGTCAATCAAAGCCCTAGCTGACCACCTTACGCCATTAAACAATATATCAACCACTGTGGTTCCCAACAAAACTGAAGAGGAAGGGGTGGACTGTAATCTTGTTGCAAAGTTTTGAAGAGAACGTGCAGCGGCAGATGTTGACGGTCTCTCATCAGTATCAGCTCTATTTACAGTGGTATTAGGGGGAGAGTTTAAACGACGATGACAATTTTCAGGGTTAATTAAATTTGCTTCGGATCTTTGTCGTACTTGAGCAGAAGATTCCGAACGAAGAAGCAGCGAATGGTTTTTTTTTTTGTTTACATATGTAACACACATTAGAACTTTGACATCTTCCAAATTCATGTGAAGTAGCTAAACAATTCGTACAATACTTATGCTTCTTGATAATTGCCAAGCGTTCACTAACAGACATTTTAAGAAAAATAGAACATAATCGGACAGGGTGATTTTCGGTACAGAGCAAACATTTTCTTAGAGGTATATTTGGGGTAACACTTGTACCAAAGCTTTTATATTTCTTAACTTCTTGAGTCTTTTTCGGGTAATGGCTTGTTGTTTTGGTCGGGTTATGAGCACCAAATATATCCGAAACCGATTCTAAAGTTCGATATCTAGCGGTTAGAAAATCATCCACACTACTCCACTGCGGTAAATGGGAGCTAGGTCCCTGGGACTGTTCCCAAAGTCCGAATGTGATTTCAGGTAACCGGGTTGAACAAATAAATACAAAATTTATATCCCAATTTTTAGTTTCAATACCCAATAAAGACAAATTCGTAATACAATCATTAATTGTCGTTTGCAAACGTTTAATAGAGGGACCGGATTCCTTTGCTATTGTTTGAAGGTTAAAAAGGGTTTTCAGTTGGGCATTAACTAGAACTCGTTTATTTTCGTACCGGTCTACGAGATTCTGCCAGACCATATCAAAACCTTCATTCTTTATAGGACATGTACGAATTATATCACGGGCTTCACCTTCAGGGTTTTGCAACAAATAATAAATTTTTTGAATATTACTCACATGTGAGTTATTCTTATATAGAGCTGAGAACATATCTCTGAAAGTTGGCCAAGTCGAATAATCGCCTGAGAACGTTTCGGTGTCGCAAGGGGGAAGATGTATTGGAAGAGTGTTCGATGAAGCCGCGCATTTATCTTTAATTTTGTCAACTAGGGTTTCTATAAACGATACGCATTGAAAATAGGTGGTGTAGCCTAACATATACTTGGCTTTAACCTCCTTTGCTGAGACCTTTGTTTCCTCAAGAGTTTCTAACAGTTCATCATGGCAGTCAGAAACGAGTTAATTCATTGTGGGATAGCCTGAATAAAGGCTTCAAAATCAGTCAAACGACTGCAATTTTTTAATAAAGATTTAATGGCTGCCATTTTACATAAAATTATTCAATATAATCGGTTGTAAAAATTTAATTTAATTTGAAAAATTACAATAAAACTCAAAATGTTTTGCTTACAATTGCAAATTTATTACAAATTCAAACAATATTATATAAATTGATCAAAATATCAAATTTATAAACAGTAAAAATAAATTAAATTCTCAAAATGAATCTTTTATTAATTATTATTACTGTGTAGGACTTTTATTATTTAAAACTGGTGTTAAAATAATATAAAATATAAATAAGTCCTATTTTTATTCAAAAACAAATCAAATTAATATTTGGTTACAAGTGGTGAGTTTAATTACAAGTGGTGAATTAATAATACCAAATTGTTTTTGCGGGTTGCTAACTTCACTCAATAAGTGATCAACAAAAACTTCAAATATATTACGTACCCTACAAGAACAGTGACCATCTTTTGAGCAATCATTTGAGTGTCACTGATGAGAAATTTTTTCTCATTGCGTAGAACAGAGCTACCATCACGTTATTAAGGGCATGGTACAAAAATGAGGCAAACATTTGTGTACGTGTGGTTTGGATCTCTCTCGAACTTATTAACTCTTTGGACTAATGAGCATATCTCTGTACTGCTCACTCTACTGCTTTTTACTAATCAACTATGCTGTAAAAATTAATCAACGATGACTACTTAACCTTCGTGACTATTTTTATTTTTGTGTGTCACATTCACAATCGGTCTCTCGTACCGATTTAAAGTATTTCTCGGTATCTCAAAACTATTCTAAAGTTTTCAAAACCTGTGCAGTGGTCATATTTAACAAACTAATCTGAAATAACTGAAGTAAGAAAAAAAACAAAATTAAGTTTTTTTAGCTCACAGCATCAATTTATATTTCATTACAATAATTTGGCATTTTTGATCCTAGACCTAAGATAAAAATAAAAAAAAAAAAATTCATTCACAAAACACAACATTTATAAAATGTTGTTTTTTTATTAACATATATTTTAGAAGTAAACAAAAAAATAAAATGACTTAAAAAAAACAAGAGCACTTAAAAAAAATAATTACAAAATGCTTAAAATATATGCCTCATTATGAGGTTCGTCTTTGTAAATTTCAATCAGTCGTTAGAGCTTGTGGCTCGATTCAGCGTCCTGTAAATCTTCAACATCACTTTCCTCTGAGTCTTCTTGTTCAGTTTTAGTGTTTGCTTCATACACATCAATATTTTCTTCGTATTCAGTACCACTTTTCACATCAGAATCTGGATCTGAATCGATTTTATTCAGAATAGCTCTTATGCGCTCAATATCTGCCATATCTAACGAAAATCTCACGATAATTAACTTTGAACATAATTCTTTTATTAAATCATATAAACTGATCTCTAATTGTCCATTTTCATCTAAAAATTTCCAATTTAGCAAAACCAGCTTAACTATCGAAAATGTGACACTTAACTATAAGTCGGTCTCACAGACCGTCTGATTAGCAATCACCGGTACAACACTTTAACTCAAACGCACTTGTTACACTAGACGTTGTATAATGAGAAATAATGAAGATACTGAGAGAATGATGGTGTTGCAATTTTTTGTTTTCGTGAAATTAACACAAAAGTGTTTCATCGGTCTCACAGACCGACGAAATGGTCAGGAAGGTTAAACTAGATAAATAAACCCCTCACAGCTGACTAAGCAAAATTGTGCAGAAACAGATTCAATATTTTTATATTTATTAATATACATTTTAAAATTAGTTTATAAATATTTATTTAATATATAATTTTACATATTTAAATATTTTTATTCGCTTAATAATAATAATGCCATTCGTATCAGCAGTATTCCCGACGTTGATTTTAGCTTATGCAAATATGTATGCAGTCTGTGAAGAATAAAATAATAAAGTAAAAATTTGAGTTAGTTACTATTGCTTGAGTAAAATTTGCTGTCCTTAATTTCAGCTCTACCTCTTCCGCAGCAACAAGGGCCTTCAAGGAAAGAATGCTGGCGACTCCATGTTAACACATTCAATATTTTTAATAACTTTTTTATGCACCAAACTACTTTTTACATTTATTTTCTTTTCATATTTCATATTTATTTTAATAATTTCAAAAACACGCGGATATATTTTACAATTTACGACTCAAATTACAGTGGTAGAGTTGTATTTTACAAAAAATTCAACTCTGCTAGTCACATTAATTTTCTTTATTTTTGTGTATGTATGAGTTTTCATGTTCATGTGTTAGTTTCAATCATCTTGTACAGGATTGGGGCAGAAATTTAGGTTAGATGTGGCTTCTTTAGAAGGTTTAGTGGAATTTGAGTGGACTGTATCTAGAAGAAGATATAAGGAGCCAATCAAGATCCTAGATTTCTGCTTCCTGTATATAACTTTTGGCTTCTCCGTAGTTAGAGAAGTTTAAGCGTTTGATGATGAGAAATAAGAGAAATAAGAAGTAGGTTTTATCATTTAATTCAATGTGCTTTATTTTTCTAAATGGGTAGATGCTCACCGTTCAGAGTTTTCAATCCAAGTGAATCTACCATTTTAATTTTATACAAAGGAAGTCATATAAGGAAATATTCTACATAGCTTATGTCAAATATTTCGACAATTAGGCATTAATGATAATTAATAATAATTCACAATAGGTTTCTTTTATGATCGTTACAGTTTATGTTTTAACATTAACAAATATTTAAAGGCCAATAGGTTAAAAGATACTGTTATACTTTTACATGTAAGTACATTTTTAAATTGTTATGAAATAAATGACAATTGATAATTAATTGAAATATAAATGTTTCAAATAATTTGTTTAAAATTTGTATTTCAAACATGCCGGCCCCCTTGCACTTGTGCGACCTTAGTAATTGGATGGGCGCACAGAACTTGAGCAAGGCACCGTGTAGTTTCAGAGATTATGTGTTGTTTTGGTGTTGCTGCTGTTGGATAATTTGAAGGCTTGCTTTTAAGTCGTTTGTTGTCGCCACGACTTTTGCGACTCTGGTCAATTTTTGACCGTAAATCCCTTTTTCTTCCAGGATTAGGGTGTAGCAGAGTATGATGATAGCTGTTACATTTTCGGCATGTTATGTCCTAGGAAAATTCCCGAAGGTCGTAGCTTTTGGCCAAGCAATTGTCGGAATATTGGAAGCGGCGTACCACTGGGTTTCTTTCCTTCACACTCATCCTAAGAAATCTTTGGCAAAACCTTAACGGATGAAATTGCTTGCACACCATGCATCTGGATATCTGGATTCCGACTGCGTTTGTATTGATTTCTATCGAAGAAAGGGAAGAAATAAAGCAGGAAAAGAATGAAGAAAAGAACATTAATGATAGTTATGATTAGTTATGCGTAATTTTAATTTTATGATGAGAAAAGTTCTTTAACTGATGAAAATTTTAAACGATCTGTAAGTAAAATTAATTTACTACGATTCGTTCTGATTGAGAAGGGGTAGGTAAACAAGTTTAACTATGGGAAGTGTTATAATTCCACTTGCGGTATTAACTTCCGCGACTCTGGTGTTCTGGTCTGGCCCTTAGTGTGTGGAAACTATTCGCCCTAGTCGCCATTCTGAAGGTGATAAGATATCATCTATAACCACTACTAGATCGTCGGGTTGAAGATTAAAGGAAGGGATTTTCCATTTATATCTTTTGTGTAGTGCTTTGAGGTAGTCTTCTTTCCATCTTATGGAGAATTGATGGTAAAGAGCTTTTAGTTTTTCCCATCTGTTGACAAGTGATACATTTTCTGATGAAGGTTCCGGAAAAGACATTATAGGCTTTCCAATAAGAAAATGTCCTGGTGTCAGGGCAGTTAAATCGGTTGGGTCAGATGACATTGCAGACAGGGGATGAGAATTTAATACACCTTCTATACGAGCCAGAACAGTATAAAATTCTTCGAAGGTGAATGTCTGGGCCCCCGCTATCCGCTTAAAGTGAAACTTAAAGCTTTTTACGGCGGCCTCCCAAAGGCCGCCCATGTGCGGAGCATGTGGTGGGATGAAACTCCATTCAAACCCTTGAGTAACGTATTTTTCAGAAATGTCCTTAGATGCGGACTTAATGAAAGATGTGAACTCTTTATTAAGTTCTCTGCTTGCACCGAGAAAGTTGCGACCGTTGTCTGACACTATCCTGTAAGGGAGCCCCCGCCTCCCAATGAAGCGAGTGAATGCCGCACGGAATGATATGGTAGATAAAGCCGAACATGCCTCGAGATGAATAGCCTTTGTGCAAAAACAGATAAATACTGCAACGTATGCTTTAATACGGGGAGCTTTACGTATAGTTGACGTTTTTACTTCAAACGGGCCATCAAAATCGATCCCGGTAGTTTGGAATGGTGCTGATAAGTTGCATCGATCGGAAGGTAACGGAGCCATTATCTAAGAACAGCTTTTCTGTTTGAGTATAACGCACATCTTGCAATGTCGAATGACTTTTTTGACTCGTGATTTTAGTTGAGAAATATAGAATTCTGTTTGAATTATTCGACACATTTGAGTACATTCTGCGTGTGCTAGTAATGAGCGCAAGAAGGTTAAATAGAGTTGGCAGAGTCGGGAGTTGCCTGGCAAGATAACTGGGTAGCGTTCATTATAGGGAAGAGATGATTGTGATAAACGACCATTTACTCGTAGGATTTTCTCAGAATCCAGAAATGGATTTAATGTTATCAGAGATTGGTTGCGAGTTAGACAAAAGCGTGTATTCGGATTCATATGCGTTTTTTGGGTTAGAGAGATAAGTCTATTTTTAATGAATTTAACTTCCGCGTGAGATAGTTGAAGAGATGTTTGTCGTGCCTGTCGTTTGGCAAACCGAAATACATAGCACAGAACTCTTAAAGCTCTATGGTATGAGGAGAAGTTTGACAAAATATCGTTTGTGGGACTTGGAATTATTGACACAGCTAATGAATGTTGTGTGTTTGGTTTATATGTTGTGGAAGGCCATGCGGATTGTGGATTTACAAGCCACGAAGGACCATGCCACCATAATGAGTTAATGGCGAGATTTTTGGGACAACAGCCTCGGGTACCCACGTCAGCTGGATTATCATGCGTGGACACATGACGCCATGTTGCGTTTGGTATCAATCGATGAATCTGTGCTATTCTGTTGGCAACGTAGGTTTCCCATGTCACAGGAGGTTTGGATAACCAGCTTAAAACAATAGTGGAATCGGTCCACAATATAACTTCGGACTCTTTGAGTTGGAGACATTCGCATATATGATTAACGAGATTGGCCAGCAGAACAGCGCCGTTGAGTTCAAGCCGTGGTAGACAAACAGTTTGTAGTGGTGCAACTTTACTTTTTACTACTTTTTGAGTGAATCACCTTGTCGGTTTGGCATCTTACGTAGACTGCTGCACAGTAAGCTTGTTTTGAGGCATCCGAAAACCCGTGTATTTGTACAATATCGGTAGGGGTATACTGAAGCCATCTAGGTATGATGATGTCTTCCATGTGAGGCAGATCAGCTATGAGATTTTTCCATTTGTCAAGAGATTCGACACTGACCTGTTGATCCCAATCTGTCCCTTCTAGCCAGATTTGTTGCATAAGTATTTTGGCTCTTATTACGACTGGGTTTATCCATCCTGCAGGATCAAATAGTTTGGCTACTGCAGAGAGTATGGATCTTTTGGTGGTAGATTCAGATTGGCTGATTGGAACGAATGAGTAAGTAAAAGAATCGCTAAGAGCATTCCATCTTATTCCCAATGTTTTGGTAATGCTTGCTTCGTGAAAGCGAAGGAAATCTGAATCATACAAATCTTCAGGAGGGATTTGAGAGAGCAATTGTGGGTCATTGGATGTGATTTTCTTGAATGGAAAGCCCGCTGAATTAAGGGCAAGAATTAATTCATTCTGAGCTGTTAGAGCTTCTTGAATTGTGTGAATACCGGACAAAATGTCATCGACATAAGTCTCGTTCCGTAAAATAAATGCTGCTTTTGGAAAGTGTTCTTCGCAATCTTTGGCTAGTTGAAGAATTGTGCGTATGGCTAAAAATGGTGCGGAATTAACTCCAAAAGTAATGGTTTTTAGCTGATAATCGCACAGAGAAGAGTTTTGGTCTTTTTGGTAAAGAATTCTTTGAAAAGATCTGTCTTGCTGGTGAACTAGAATTTGGCGATACATTTTTTGTATGTCGCCGCTAAATACAAAACGATACTTTCGCCAATTGAGAATGACGTTCATTAAATCTTGTTGGAGAGTTGGGCCAGTGTACAAAACGTCGTTTAGGGATAGACCAGATTTGGTTTTTCTGGAAGCGTTAAAAACCACCCTTACTTTGGTTGTTTTATGCTCGGGTTTGATTACTGCGTGATGAGGCAGGTAAAAAGAAAAATATTTTCCATCGAAACACAATTCGCTGGAGGAAGTTTCTTCCATATGTTTAAGAGTCAAATATTCATTAAGAACATAGTTATATTCGGTCTGTAGTTCCGGATTTTTAGCTAGGGATTGCTTCATGCGTGAATATTGTCCGAGAGCAAATATTCTAGAAGCACTGAGAGAGATTCCCTCAGGGATTTCTTTTTTGAAAGGTAGGCGAACAACATATCTGCCATCTACTTCTCGCGTAGTTGTTTGTTCGTACAATTGTTCGCAATATTGGTCTTCGGCTGACATGTGTTTGAGAGAAGGTAGTTCTTCTTGTTCCCAAAACTTTCTGAGAAGTTCGTTAAGAATAGGCGTTTCAGATGGGGCTGTATAGGTTGTGAAAGTTTGAATCGGCTCACCTTTGATAGGGCCGCTGAGAACCCAACCAAATATGGTATTATACGCAGATGCGAGACCGCAAACGTTTTTCTTGACTCCATCGATATTAATAAAGCGTTCTGAGTCGTTGCCCAGAATAAGATCGATTTGAGATTGATTGAAAGTAGGATCCGCTAAATCGAGGGTGTCTAATTCTAATTTCGGAACTTTAAACGAGACAGATGGTATATTTTTAGTAACTTTTGTTAAAAATATAGCACTGATGGAAAACTTCACGTTAGCTTTTTTAGAGACAAGGACTAAGTCGCATTCTTTTGTTGCTGTTTGAACTTGACCTCCAACGCCAATTACATCGACTGAAAATTTTCGGGTTGGGAGTTGTAGTCTGTGTTTGATTTTCTCTGACAAGAACGTTCTCTGAGACCCTGGATAAATTAGAGCTCTCACTTTGAAAAGTTCGCTCATGTGTTCGACATAAACTATGCCAGTGCGAAGTAACATAAAGTCATTATTGACTGATATATTAGCTTGTGTTTGATAGTTTTGAGCTTGCTTATTCGGTTTCTTGAATTCTGAGTAAGTTGGGACAAAAGGTTGAGGTTTAGAAAAATTAGCCTGATTTAAAGAGATTTTTTCTTTGGCCATGTGTAAAGAGGTATGGTGATGCGTTTTACAAATGAAGCAAGTATTTTTACTGGGACATTTGGCTTTCAAGTGATTTTGAGAGAGACAATTGCAGCATATTTTGTTAGCAGTGACAAAATTAATTCTTTGCTGCAATGAAAATTGTTTAAATTTTTGACAACTTCGTAAATTATGATCATGAAGAAATCGGTGTTCTCTGTACTAACGTTTAGCGATTTTAGAGTTTGTAGAACATCAATGAATGTATTCTTTGTAGGGTTTTACTATCTTCCGACGTTGCTACGTGTATATTAAACAGAATCTGTAATTGGTGATCTACTAAAACTCTTTTCTTCTCATATCTGGCTTTGAGTGCATTCCAAGCCAAGTCGAAGCTATCTTCGCAAAGTGGATAGCGTTTTACGATTGCTCCTGCTTCCTTGCTCGTTTTATTTCGCAGATGAAATAATTTGAGTACGGCTGGACAATTTGCTCCGTTTATGTACACGGCTGTGAACATATCACGGAATGACGGCCATTTTGCATAACTGCCTTGGAAAATTTCGGTATCACAGGGCGGTAGTTGTATGTGTATTCCCGAATCTTGAGCTGGGAAAGTTTGAATGGGTATGCTTGTACGGGAACAGACAGCTTGAGATTTCACTCCTGTTATCCGCAGCATGTCCAAAATATTAGCTTTACAAGCGTAATAAGTTTCAGAACATGCATTGAAGTGTGCTTTGGCATTTTCTTTTAACTCTTTGTTACCTACTACGCTATGAGATATCATGAGATTTTCGTAGGAAATCTCTAACTTTGCCCATCTGTTATCAAGGTCATTTAATTTTGTTTCGAGAATTGACCCCGTTTGATCTTGAAACTCCTTATTATTGAAGTTTGAACAAAGACCAAGAAGATGTTCAGAGTCGAACATGAATTTACCTTGAATGTGAGATTGGGTCTCATCTGAATCATTATCTTTTTGGGTAGGCATGATTGTTGTTTTTTTAGAATTATTTTGAAATGAATTACAATTTCAACTAATATTCTTTGAAAATTAAAAAAAAAATTTGCGAGACCGTTAAACTTTTTATAAATTGATTTATGAGAATTATTTTTACAACTATTGAAAATTATTTTTATGAATTTTTAATGAAAAACGCTTTTGATTGGGAATTAGAATTGTATTTTTAAGTGTGCAGAAAGAGTTAATGATAATAATAAATGCAAATGTTAATGATTTTTACTACTTAACAGCGTAAAAATATTTAAGTAGCTGAATATGTTAAATATTGTTGTTGTGTTTAAATAGATTTAATTGTATTTTAAACAAAATTGTTAAATAAAGTTTACCTTAAATTGATGAACTAAATTTTTGTTTAATTTAAATTTTTTTTCTTATTTTTATTTATTGTTATTGACGATCGCGACGATTTTTATTTATTTAAATGCAGGTTTTTTCGTTTTGAAATTTTGAAATTTTAAAATTTTTGTTATTTGTTTGTTATGTTACGCACTTTATTTTTATCTTTGTAGGCACTACTGTTAAATACTTTTGTATGTTAGGTTGTTATGTTAAAGCCATATGCTGTTATGTTATACAAATGACTGTTACACTGTTCTATGTTAAGTTTCATTTACAGAGTAAAGAGCAGAACTTTTTTCTGTTCAATTTTAAAAGAGCGAGTTATGTAAAAAAATATCACCACCGTATTTATATAATTTTTTTTTTGTTCTCTTTTTGTTTGCTTTTCAACTTTTATACGTAAGATGTAGGTATATGCATTTATGTAATGCACATACGAACAAACATGTATATGCTACCACTTTTTTGTATAAAAAAAACTAACGGTTTTTTTGCTTTGTAAAACGCGTGTTTTTAAGAAATTTGGCAATATTTGGAACGCGAAAAAAACTGTAATGTGCACATATGAATATGTATGTATGTATAATAACAAACCTTTTTTTTTTAATCTAAGGAAATTTGTTTTTTTTTTACAAACTTTCGGACTTTTCATAATTATGTGCTATTATGTATGTATATTCTTATATTAATATGTATGTATATGTTTCTTTTATTACCGTTACACTTTTAAGTCTTTTTTATAATTTTCACAATTTTATTTTTTATATTTGTATGGTTTTTTTTTCCTTTGAAATAGATTATGTATATTTTTTTATGTTCGATTTTTTTTTGTTTTTTTTTTACTATTTTAATCTTTAGAATTTTATTATTACACTTTTGAATTGTTGTTTTTGTGATTTTTTTTGTTCTTTTTATTATTTTCCCGAACTTAATTTATGGTTTATGTTATTTGATCGCCAGCAAGAAACTAAAGGTATTGATAAAAAGAAATGTTAAATTACCTCATTGTGGTGTGGTGAGACTTCTTTTTACAGCTTCTCTTGGAGTTTAATGTTTACATACGTATGTATGTATGTTAATCTCAATTTTAATTGATTGTGATTGATTATGATGTTAGTTGATTAAGTTTTGCATGCACAAACTTAATCCTTATGATGTTTGATGATCATGAGGGGATGAATATGATGACAATGATTCAATTCTATTTTAAGAATATGATCATGGGATATGTAATTGATTGACTGGATGAATGATGATTTTGAAAACCCCTGCCGGTTGACAAAGTTAATATGCTTTTACACTGTTTACTTCTGTGACGGTTCGAAGAACCATGTACAGGATTGGGGCAGAAATTTAGGTTATATGTGGCTTCTTTAGAAGGTTTAGTGGAATTTAAGTGGACTGTATCTAGAAGAAGATATAAGGAGCCAATCAAGATCCTAGATTTCTGCTTCCTGTATATAACTTTTGGCTTCTCCGTAGTTAGAGAAGTTTAAGAGTTTGATGATGAAATGAAGAAATAAGAAGTAGGTTTTAGCATTTAATTCAATGTGCTTTATTTTTCTAAATGGGTAGATGCTCACCGTTCAGAGTTTTCAATCGAAGTGAATCTACCATTTTAATTTTATACAAAGGAAGTCATATAAGGAAATATTCTACATAGCTTATGTCAAATATTTTGACAATTAGGCATTAATGATAATTAATAATAATTCACAATAGGTTTCTTTTATGATCGTTACAGTTTATGTTTTAACATTAACAAATATTTAAAGGCCAATAGGTTAAAATATACTATTATGCTTTTACATGTAAGTACATTTTTAAATTGTTATGAAATAAATGACAATTGATAATTAATTCAAATATAAATGTTTCAAATAATTTGTTTAAAATTTGTATTTTAAACACATCTATTTCTTGTAGGGTACCTTGCAAACAAAAAGAATAAAATAAGGGTTTTTTGGGTTGGGTTTTCTAAATAAATCCAATATGGATGAATAATTTCCTCGGGTTTTCTAAAAAGAAAAACTCAATTAAAAATATTTTAATTTAAGGAGGGTTGATCAGGTTCGAAGCACCAAAATTTTGGGGGTGTGGGGGTAAATAAAATATTTCAATTGCATAAAAAAGAAAAAAGCGGGTGATGTTTTCAAATAATTAAAATTTATTGTTTTTTCTAATCAAAAAAACGTACCATCGGGTTTTCGTTTTATTTGGTTGTACAATTCAGTGTTACATATCTTGTTGTATTATTTGGTATCAAAAAAAAGGGTGACCAACGTAGACACTCTTCAATAGTATTCAACCTTCTGGTTTAAAATGTCATTTAGTACTGAATAAATAGATTAATCATAGCCAACTCTTATAACCTCATTTCAATTAAAGTTGTAAATAAAAATTTTGATTTTGTTTCAATTTTCTTTATTTAAATTGTTTTCATTTAAATGTATTAAAAGGCTGTGTTCGGAAAAATTTCTTTATCTCAATACGATTTCCTAAATACACAAAATTATAAAATAAAACCAAAAAATTAAATTATGCTTTAGAACGAAAACTAAAAATTCTAAATTCAATGATATTCTCCTAGATTGTTTGTTTTTTCTAATGTGTAAAGTATTTAGATTTTCTTATCTATCGATAACCACACATGTCAGCATGTTCTTACGTTTAACAATATGCCTGTCTGTTGTGTTTGGCTTCTCTATTCCTTTAATATATGTACTTGGGATTGATTGTACATTGCACACTGGGGCAGAATCAAAATATTTTTATAAACGGCTAGGCCTATTGAGCATAACAGAGGAGTATTTGAACTTAAGTTTTAAAGATGGGTACCATACAATCTCCAGGGGTGGCGCTATGAGGTCTCAAAGTTGGGAACCTCGCACCCAAAAATTCTTTTACAGCATGCCATTTCTTCAGTTTTATTCTGATTTTTTTTAATTGTACATGGTCTTAAAGGTCTTGTCAATACCTACAAAATGGTATCTAAATTTGCAAATAATAATTTAATTGAGCTATAAGCATTTTAAGAAATAAAATTTTTGATTTTTCGGTACCCTGGTCCATTTTGTTCAAAATATTGGGTACAATTTTTACCAAATTTTTTTTAAATCTTTTATCGTAGTTAGCGAAATTCTGAATATTTTGACAAATTGAAGATCTTTACCGAGTTAAAAACTATACGATTTTCAATTCAAAAAATCCAAAATTATTGCATTTTTTTGTACTTTAGCCCAAAATTTTCTTATGGAATATATAAAAATTTGATATTTTTGTATAAGCTAACTATATAACCTAGCCGTTTATAAATGACTGAGTTATTTTGGAAATAACTCAGTTATTTCCAAATATTTTGGAAATAACTCAGTGGGGCAGTGTATTGTACTAAACCCTAATCACACTATCACACTTATCATTATGTCAACCCATGTCAACTAACACTTCACGTTTGAGCAATTAGTTGCAAGAACTTATTACTCTTTAACAAAATGTTCCTTATCTCACACAAAGTTTTCTTTAGTTTGTTTCCCCTAGTTTTAGAATTTTTAAAATTTTTATAATTGAGATCATTAACTCCTGCTTAAAAAAACACAACCAATCTCCACACTAGAAAATACATTTTCATTCCTGTACGTCCACTTTTTACTCCTTATCTATACAGTGCATTATTAGAAATAGAGATTATGCTTCCCCACCAAATGATCTACATTATTTTTACACACACATAATATAATTACACTCAGAAATTCTTACTATCTACCCAATATGTCAATCCCTCTTACACACTTTCTCCTTTTAAACGCTTTACAAATTTTATTGCTTTTTAATGAACATTATCCTTTACTTTTATTTCCCACACACTAATTTATTGCTCTTTAATGCCGCTTATACTAAAATTTAAAAAAAATTATCTTTATGACAGAAAAAATCACTCCTTATCACAAAAATACATTGGGTCAGTACTCCATACAAAATACCTTGGGTTAGTATCCCATACAAAATACCTTGGGTTAGTATCCTATACAAAATACCTTGGGTCAGTATCCCATACAAAATACCTTTCGTTAGTATCCCATACAAAATACCTTGGGTTAGTATCAATAAATCTATACTACTCATAAAGACTTGCCTTAAAATTTCGTGGGAGATTTCTTCTTTAAATTGACAATATATATACCGTATCGTATCCTGTCGGTATATTTAACTAAACTAAATAATAAATAAAATAAAAATTATTAAAATGTTTTATTTATTAATCCATAGTAATATTAATGCTTTTTTCGGCCAATTAACTTTTGAGTTAGCTTGCAAAGGTCGCCTCTTGTGTGTTCAAAACTGACTCATTTCGGTCTTTATGGTCCTTTTATGATGCTTTACAGAGGAATGTCCAAGGAATCTTTAAGGTTAAATTAAAGTAAAATTCCTTAAATTTACACAAAATCTATTTCCCAACATAATATAGATTTTGTACAGAAAAACATGAAATTAAAAAAGAAGAAGGATAATATTATTTAATAATAACGAGTGATTTTTTAAGAGCTTGAGAACTTTTTTTTTAAAAAAAACGCATAAAATTTGCAAAATCTCATCGGTTCTTTATTTGAAACGTTAGATTGGTCCATGACATTTACTTTTTGAAGATAATTTCATTTAAATGTTGACCGCGGCTGCGTCTTAGGTGGTCCATTCGGAAAGTCCAATTTTGGGCAACTTTTTCGAGCATTTCGGCCGGAATAGCCCGAATTTCTTCGGAAATGTTGTCTTCCAAAGCTGGAATAGTTGCTGGCTTATTTCTGTAGACTTTAGACTTGACGTAGCCCCACAAAAAATAGTCTAAAGGCGTCAAATCGCATGATCTTGGTGGCCAACTTACCGGTCCATTTCTTGAGATGAATTGTTCTCCGAAGTTTTCCCTCAAAATGGCCATAGAATCACGAGCTGTGTGGCATGTAGCGCCATCTTGTTGAAACCACATGTCAACCAAGTTCAGTTGTTCCATTTTTGGCAACAAAAAGTTTGTTAGCATCGAACGATAGCGATCGCCATTCACCGTAACGTTGCGTCCAACAGCATCTTTGAAAAAATACAGTCCAATGATTCCACCAGCGTACAAACCACACCAAACAGTGCATTTTTCGGGATGCATGGGCAGTTCTTGAACGGCTTCTGGTTGCTCTTCACTCCAAATGCGGCAATTTTGCTTATTTACGTAGCCATTCAACCAGAAATGAGCCTCATCGCTGAACAAAATTTGTCGATAATCAGTGTTCGAACCGAACACTGATTTTGGCTCGTTAGTAAGTCTATTCATGATGAAATGTCAAAGCATACTGAGCATCTTTCTCTTTGGCACCATGTCTGAAATCTCACGTGATCTGTCAAATACTAATGCATGAAAATCCTAACCTCAAAAAAATCACCCTTTAGTAGGGTTTGGAATTTTCCAGACGTTTTCATTTCCCGGGTAACGGGAAAAAATATTCGCAAAACAGCACTTGAAGAAAATAACATTATTTACCGAAACAGTATTTAAAAATTCATAGTTTTATTAAAACATAAGAAAGGACACAAATAAGGACTACATATTAGTATTAACAGTTTATGAAACTTAACCCTTAACTACATTCGCTTTTTAAACTTACGTTACTACATTGGTGGGGTATTTTTCTACCCCAGTCAAAAATTCCTTCTATTTTGCAGGGCCTCAATTAAAAAAAGATAGTAATAATGTAAAATTTTACATTTGTTTATTTTTTATTGAGATAACATTTTTGTTATATTAAAAAATTTCACAAAATAAAAAATGGCAGTTTTTTTTTTCGAGCGCCTCAGAAAATTGAGTTAAAAAAATTAAGTGTCTACTCCTTGTAGAAAAAAAATTATATGTATTATTACAAAACTTTAAATTAGTAATTCATATTAAAGGAACATTAAATAAAATAAAATTAAAGAAAAAAAATATATATAACATAACATAAAAATTCTGACAGACGATATTTTTCGCGTAAAACAGTCTGTTTGAAATCACTTTTCACATATTGTACAGACTTTTAGTTCTTTAGAATGCATTTTGCAAATAAATTTATCGCACTTATAACATATTTTAGTTGTTTTTACGTCTTTAGAACGTGGACATATATAACAGCGGGCACTTTTTGACCTTTTTGGCTGACTGGGTCCAGGTTGGTTCTCAAGTTCTTCCCCAAGAAGTTGAGCAATGACTAATTTCAAATCTCTTGAGAAGTTAGCAGACATCTTACTTCGCTCTTTGACGTGAGGTTTCACTAAAGATATCCCAACTTCTTTTAAAAAATCACGTCGGCGTAATTTATTCTCAATATTTGCAGCTTTCCAAACAAGGAAACTGTTGGTGGCGGTAATGTTGATAATTGCTCCAAAAATAGTGGTTGGCCAACGCCGTGATCTTCTTAAAACAGAATATACTGCACATTTCTGGTCAAGTTCATCCACACCACCTTTGGTAAAGTTGTAAAATTCTATAATTTCAGGTTTCAAAGAATGTGGATCAACTTCTGCTGAATGGTGCATCGATGATACCAAAATAACGCTCTTGTTTTTCTTAGGCACATAGGAAACCAATGTCGTATCTCGAACAAATCCAAATAAAGACGACTGAACGGATTTTGATTTGTTCGGCAAAAACTCTTTAGGTATATCTCTTTTGTTCTTTCTCATAGTTCCGACATAAGTTAATCCGTTTCGTTTTAGAGCATCTACTAGCTCAATTGATGAAAACCAATTGTCCCCAGTTATGTTCCTATTAGTACCAAACAAAGGGCTTGCTAGCCTTAAAACCGTTTCCGTTGGTATTGAAACTCCCTTGTTATCTCTTGTATTCTCTTTTCCTTGGTAAATAAAAGCAGAGTACAAGTAATGAGTTCTGGCATCACAAATACACATTATTTTAATGCCATAGCGTGCCGGCTTAGACTTCATATATACTCGAAACAGGCAGCGTCCTCTAAAAGGTACTAACATTTCATCCACCGTCAAATATTCTGAACAAATATAATTTGATTTACAGTTTTCAATAAACTTTCCAAATACGTAAGAAATAAGGGCTAGTCGATCAGTTTCTCTTCTTTCTGTGCGACTTTGTATTTCATCAAATCTGAGAGCAGATATTAAAAATAAAAATCTGTTCAAACTCATCACGGCTCTAAAAACATTTCTACCAGTCCCATCAGTAACCCATAAGGTACGTACATCTTCATGATTGGACTTATAAATACCAGAGAGTACAAGAATACCCATTAATGCTTTAATTTCTACTTCATTAGTGAGGCTGAGGAAGGAGGGCACATTATCACTGGTTCTCTTTTCTAAAATTTCCGTTATTTTATGATTGGTTTGTATTGTTATGTAAGCTATCATCTCGTCCGTAATAAATAAAGACCATGAATCAAGAGGTGTCAAATTTTGCTTTTCTGCAGCTGGGCCTTTGATACCAGGCAAAAACGTAATAATATTGCGAGCCTTTACTCTTGAAGTTGCAGGTGCAACCTTGGACCATTTGAAGCGATTCTTACCGTAAAAATATCCAGATTCTCTTCCTAAATTTATGTTATCTTCATCCTCTTCTTCATTTTCGTCGCCCTCCAATTCACTTTCTGTATCATGATGGCTATGCTCCAATTCGCCATCACTTATATCATCAACATCCTCTTGGAAAATATCGTCATCTCCAGCGTCGTCAGATAAGTCGTCTTCCTCACAAATTTTTTCTATTTCAGATTTGCTTAAATAGCGCGTCATTTTGTCTACATAATATAAAATCAACAAATACCAAAAATTAAAATAAATTACTTAACTACATTCGTGGGGTAATTGTGTACCCCAATGTATACCTACCACAGATCTTATTTGACGTAGCGCGATCTCCACACACACACTTCAAGATGCCGATATGAACTGAGAATACACGGAGTTTTAAAGAATATGCTTCAGTACAAAGTAAGTTATAAAATAGAGAGTGCGGCGTGGGGTAAAAAAATACCCCACGAATGTAGTTAGAGTTAAAAACAATTCAGGTGACAAAAACAACAATATATAACAAATATTTATAAATAGAGAAAAAATATTTCATTAATTATTTTTTTTTTTTACAAAATATGATTTTAGAACTGTTAGTGCGTTCAATAAATCACTGGACTTTCTTTTCCTTGTTTGTGTTGCAAAAGTCTCTCTTTAAAAGTTGGTTCCATTTCAATAACAACACAACTGCTAGCTGACGGTTCTATAGATTCATGTGGCTTTAATAATCTGTTGAACAATTGTGCTGAATAAAGTTTTATGACATTTTTTGGCACATTAGCAATTTCACCACTTTTTAAATACTTAATTATCGCAAAAGTTTGATCATTTATTTTCGTTCATTTATTTTTATTTTCAACTATCCTTTTTGAAAGAGTCGAGTTAATAGCCAAAAGCTGCTCGTAGAGGGTCTGAATAATACCATCTGCTATTAACAAATTTGTGCCCCTGCGACTCAAGGCCTCTAATGCAACTCAAATCTGATTTAAACTGGCCACTAAATTTTCTAAAATCTGAACATATTCTTAAACCCACAAGTCTGTGCAATTGAAATCTATCAGAGTTTTTTTAGTTGCGTTCTTCGATTTAATCTTGTTTTTACGTCATGAATTAAACGCGACCATATTCTTGTTTCTTATATTTCTCCAGTCATGCTGTTTTTACAGGACTTTTTTTAATTGTTTTACAATTTGACTTGCTGAACTATAGTTAATTGTAAGTTTCTAATATGTATATTCATAATAAATAAAATATATTTGAAATTTGTTTTAGAACAATTTTTGTTATAAAATACATTTAAAGTAAATTTTATGAATATAGGCATAAAAATAATCCAATTTTAAAAATGCTTTATTACACAATAACGATCCAATATTTATGTGAAAAGAAATGCTTATTTAAAAATAACAACCACTGAATTTTCTTTAAAATGTTCATGTACAATTTTCATTTAATAAAGTTCTGTATAAACAATATTAATAGATTTTTAAATAGCTTGGTTTTTAGACACCTGCTGGGATGTTTCTTCTTTATCTCTTTGATGTTTTATATTTTAATTTTAATATCGTCCTGTTGTGTCGAATATAAAACTTCGTAACCAGAACATGATTCGCACCGGCATATTAAGTGTCTCATACAGAAGGTCTGCAAACACTGCTGGCATCGTGTTTTTGTCTTTGAGCCATTGCGACCCTTGTATGGTCTGCACCGTTTACGTGATTCATTTTGACGAGATTTTAAAATAATACCATCTGGTATAAGTGCTTTTTCTTTGGGTGTGGAACCTAATTTTGATGATTCAATAACTCTTTTTGAAGCTCCACTCAGCAAAGCATCAACATTTTCACCCAAAATTTTCGTTATTTGTATTTTAATCGGTAGAGAAAGTTTAATATTCAAATTTATACCCTGCTTTTGTTGATCCTGCGTTAGGTAAAGTCCAAGCTCGCGTTGAAAATCACGTTGCTCCATGCTAGCCTCCCCATTTTCCGAAAGTCTAAATAAGGTACAGGCATCATAGGCAGCCATAAAAATCAAGTATTCCAAGCTCGATCGGTTTTTCTTAGATATTCGCCCATAATGAGTACCATAAATTTTCATATATTGGCAAGCGGTTTGATTGCCATTTTTTATGGTTTGATAAAGTTTAGCTGAGTTTATGCGTGTTAGTTACTAAATAATCTGAAGAGCTGACAGTGGTATCTAATCCTGACACTAGAGTGCAATCATTTTTAGAATACCAAATATGAGTTTTCATTGAATCGCTTTGCTTTGACAATATATATTGATAATATACATATGTATAATTGTAGCGTTTTTAATAAACAACTAGTCAGTTTCTATAAATTTATGCCTTAAAATGTACAAAAATATTGTTTTTTTAGTTTTGATCTCCAAAGCTCTGCTCTTTCTAGTAATATTTTAATATGCTTATTGAAAGTATAATGAATTGATTCTTATTTCAAACTATATATGTAAGTACGTATACCGTGTACACTTTACGTAGACAGAGTTCTGTATATCCATTTTGACTTTAAAAAGGGTTATTAAGAATTTTTCGTTTAAAACCTATTTTAACAGACAGGATATTTTTAATTAAGACTAATTTTATTTTCTTTGTTTATACATATGTATATAAAATAATACACAAACATGAAGAAAAACAAAACGACTACATTTCAAACCCAGTTGATAATTTTTGCTTGAAATCACATATGACATAAAAAGGATTATGAAATAAGAATTTAAAATATTGTAGGAGATACTACAAAATACAATCTAGTAAATAAAGATCCTACTAACAAACTGCAGAAGACCAAATGATTTAGTAGAAGAACTTTTTAAACGTAAAATTATTACATTTATTGCCAAAAATTCACAAAGAGGAATTTCCTTTACGACATATTTGTTCCTTTGTTAATTCCCCATCTTATGAGTTATGTAAATATATTGAGAACATATGAAAAAATATTACTGAGCATACAAAATACAATATTAAAGACTTGCTTGAATTTAAAAATAAAATAAGAAATCTACATATAAAAGATGATGAAAAATTAATTTCATTAGATGTAGTATCATTATTTCCAAGTATACCTGTTGACTTAGTAATTAATACAATAGAACAAATAGGGATATTATAGAAAAATTTACAAAAATAGAGAAATCCTTATTTTTACGTATTCCCAAGTTTTGTATTGAGGATACTAGATATTTCCAATATAATCAGAAAATTTATTTACAATAAAAATGACTTCCAATGGGATCTCCTGCTTCTCTAATTGTAGCAAATATAGTTATGAAGAAATTGCTAGATTACTGTGTTGAAAAATTAAGTATAAAAACAAGTATAATGACCAAATATGTAGATGATTTGTTTTCTTTAATTTCTGAATTAGCTGTTAATAATATGTTGCAAAGGAAGGAATGCGATTCAAAACTTCTATATTTAGATACCTTAATATTTAAAAAGAATAACAAATTAGTGGCTTGGGGTAGAATTATTAACCATTAGTGACAGAGAATTCCATAGAAAGAATATATTTAAGATAAAAATATATAAAGCGAAAACAATTTCCCAATTCAGCTAATTAATAGATTAATAAGGCAATACAAAAGTAATAGAAAACCAAATAAATGATACAGAACCAAAGATACATATATAAATCAATAACTTATGTACAGGATTTATATGAACGGTTGAAAAATAGTATATAGGGACTGCGGGTATGAGTACTCTCCCAAACTAAATACATTGAATTTGGAGCAAAAGCCATTAAATTGGAGCAAAAGCCATTAAATTGGACCAAAACCCATTAAAAAGCAAACAATAAAGAGGGGGTGGGGTGGGCTAATAAAAGTCAATGTTAAGGGTCATTAAAAAGCAATAAATTAGTGGGAGGGTAATAAAAGATGAAAGTGTGAAAAGAAATAGGTTGACATATTGATAAGAAATATTTGTGAAGGGGGAGATATTGAGTAAATAGTAAGAATTAATGAGTGTAATGATCTTATGTCTGTGGAAAGAATATAGGTCATTTGGTGGAAAAAGCGTAATCTCTGTTTCTAATAATGCACAGTGTAGATAGAGACTAAGAAGTGGATGGATAGAAATGAAAGTGCATTTTAAGTGTGGAGATTGGTGTTGTTTTTGAGCGTGTGGTAATGTTCTTAATTATGCAAATTTTAAAAAATTCTTAAATTTAGGGGAAAACAAACTAGAAGTGCTTGTGTGGGATAAGGAAATTTATTTTAAGAGTAATGAATTCTTGCAGCTGGGTTGCCATATTGATAAGCGTGATATTAATATTAAGGTTTAGTGCAATGTACAATCTCATGTAAATGAAAGAAATAGAAAAGAACACAGCAGACAGACATATTGATAAATGTAGAAACATGCTAACAAGTGTAGTTGCCGAAATATTTTACACATTATGAAAAATACACAATTTAGGAGGTCATTGAATTTTGATTTCTGTTTTTCGTTCAACAGAAGCGATATGTGAAAAGAATGCTACAGAAGAATTCAGATTTAAGTTTTTTTTTGGTCATTTTTATGTGGAGTAAATAAAGATGTTGATAAGGAACCTTTAGCGTTTGTTCTTTTTCCTTTTCTTTTTCTGTTTAAGTTTTAGGTTTGATTTAAATGATCTTGTGTATTTAAAAAAGGGTGAAAAATCTTATTAGGAAATAGAAAATCTTTATTTATAATAATCTTTATTTATAGTTATGCGGTGAAGCATACATATACATACACGTACACATACATACATTCCAAGGGACAGTCCTAAACATTATATGAAGTATGTAGTACTAAGTATTTTAAATTAGAAGAATTTTGGTTTTTTTTATTTTTATTTAATACTTTTGTGTATTTATCGAACACTTAAATGCTTTGCATTAGAGTGGTTCTCATGCTATAAATACTTTATTGATATTTTTATCCATTACGATTATTCAATTAAAAAAGTGTGAAAAATCGTATTAGGAAATAAAAAAACTTAATTTTTAATTCGTCCTCAGTTTTCGTGTGTAATATTTGTGGAAACAAATACATTTATAATAAATCTCTAAAAAGAAACACCTAGAGATTCACAATCCGTGCAATAACTGTTCCTACGTATGTTTAGTATACATGGAGAAAAAAAATCATGTAAAATTGCATGAAAGTGATATAAACGTTCACCAACAACAGTCTCTACAGGAGCAGGATATACCATCAAAGTCCAGTGCATCCAGGAAGCGTAAGCTAAATTCAGAACCAGCTCCATTTACCCCATTGAAAGTCAAGCAGGTAGTGGAAAAATCTACTATAAAATGTGAAGACTGTAAAATTGATCTTGAATCAATAAAATGGTTTAACCATTGTGCAGGAACGAATCATAAATCGAATGTCCTTAAGGCGGTGGAAAGCAGAGTAAAGTTGTTGAAAAGTAATTTCAGTCACGCCTTTTAACATACCGCATTCCTAAAGGTGATAGTAATTTAAACTTTGAAAGCTATTTAGAGGAAGGGTATAGGTTTCTAAAAAAACTACTTAACAATAGCAGCAGGTCGTTACAAATTACCAGCAAATAAACTAAAACCAGAAACGGACATGTATCATATAACGGAAATGATGCGTTTATCTAGAGCAGAAGATGTGGACTCTGCGTTAAAAATCCATATTGATGATATCAAAACGAAAATGTCAAAAAAGCATCGCTGATTTCTGGTTCTCAATATATTCCTATACCATCTAAGCTGGCGAATAAAATGTGTTGCATTAATGTCAGAAACGACATTTTTTGTTTCAAATGGAGTATAATAGCAGCTTTATATAAAGGTGATAAGCAAAAAAATTTCCACCGCCCATCGATTTATGGAGCTGAGGATATATCCAGCCCAATCAGTGTTGTCAGATTAGGGGATTTATCTCCTAATCGGGGATTTTTATTTACTTATGGGGATAAAAAATTTGGTTTGGGGATTGGGGATTTCGTTGAGGATAGTTTCAATGTTTTAAGGATTTTTTCGGGATTATTAAATAATTCCATTTTTAATATGATGTTTCTATATTCCAATCGAACAAATTGTCCAGAAAATTTGAATAGGAATAACTCAAAAAATTGAGTGCTTCTCATACAATGTGACAACAAAGTGGTTATTTAAAATTTAAACAGGTAAAAGAAGATAAAAAACGTACCGATAATAATTCAGGCAATATAACTTGATTTAATGCACTTACTCTTTTCGTTGCGATTTTAAGAAAGAATTGCAGGTTTAAATCTCTTTTAGCGGTAGTACTACTAAAAAAAAATTGTATCGAGGGTTGTAGAGAACTAAAATAAAGAAAATAAATAAGGCGGCCGCCCGAGATAGCAGTAGTAAATAACAACGTTTTAAAAGACATTTATAAATAACAATTAAGAAAAATGGCAATAAAAAATTGGGTTAACTTAACCGTATTTTAGGGAAAAGTTTATAAATATCAAACTGCAGCTGAAATAATCTTATTTCTAGACCTGCAAAGTTATTTTACATATCAACTAGAATTGCTTATACATATAAATATTTTTTTTGGCACAAACAAAATCTTAAATAAGAAATAAATTGCAGAACTAGTAACTAAAATCTTTGTTGAGAATTAATATACATTTTAAAAATAATAAAATTTGTTTTAAATCTTTTGACCCATCCCGAGAAAAAGTGAGGTAAAACCTCAATCAACTTAGTTTTTTTGTTAATAAAAAGACCACAGTACCTGCTAAGCTTTCTGCTTGTCTGCAAAAACAGCCAGTCTATGCCGGGAATCGAACCCGCAACCCCAAGACTGATAAACTAGCGCGCTATTAATCAGTCTAATATACAAAAAATTGAACACTATATTTTTAAATAAAGTTAACTAGAGAACAAATAGAATATTCATTTGTTAATTAAAAAAAACAGTCTTTTTTTAGATGGGAATTTTGGGGATAGTTTAAATATTTTTGGAGAATTTCGGGGATGAAAATTTTAAAATTGGGGATATGGCGCGAAAAAAATCTGGGAACCCTGAGCCCAGTGACTATTATCTTGATGCTATTGGAAAGTGATTGTGGTGAAAAATAATATTTTATATTAATTAAAAATATATCAAGGTAATATCTTTTATTATTTTTATTTCATTATGGAATTGCAATTTTTAAATTTTTAATTTCTTTTTAGACTATTATCATCTCAAACATCAAAGAAAGATGATTATATGTAATGCATATACTATATACATTTACCAGATAGAATGGCAATACATTAGGCAAAAGGTGGTAGATGTATTGCAAAGATGCCGCAAGGGGAAAAAGTTTTGCTAAGCTATAAAAATTTTGAGAGGCAGATGGACGTCGCCTCCACCGTTTATGCAGATTTTGATTGCATACTGGAGGATATAGCTGTAAGTAGTAATAATCAAAGTAGTTCTAACTTTATTAAAAAGCATATACCATGCGCATATGCCTTTAATATTAATTGTAGCTTTAATAGGAATTTTTAATAGATTTAGAATGTTTGTAGATAGTAATAGGGAAGTAAATGTAGGCGAACACTTTGTTGATAAATTAGTTAGGGAATGTAAAGATATTTATAAAAAAACACTTTGAACAAATCGTTCCTATGCATTCCTTAACTCCCTTAGAAGGGAAAATTTCAATAGTGTCAAAAATTGCCAGATTTTTTTCGCGCTATATCCCCAATTTTAAAATTTTCATCCCCGAAATTCCCCAAAAATATTTAAACTATCCCCAAAATGCCATTTTTCTTAATTGTTATTTATAAATATCTTTTAAAACGTTGTTAGTTACTACTGCTATCTCGGGCGGCCGTCTACAACCACCGCTAAAAGAGATTTAAGCCTGCAGTTCTTTCTTAAAATCTTAACGAAAAGAGTAAGTGCATTAAATCAAGTTATATTGCTTGAATTATTATCCGTACGTTTTTTATCTGCTTTTACTTGTTTAAATTTTGAATAACCACTTTGTTGTCACATTGTATGAAAAGCACTCAATTTTTTGCGTTATTCCTATTCAAATTTTCTGGATGATTTATTCGATTGGAATATAGAAACATCATATTAAAATTGGAATTTTTTAATAATAAAATTACAATATGTAATCCAAAAATTAATCCCTAAAACATTGAAACTATCCTCAACGAAATCCCCAAACCAAATTTTTTATCCCCATAAGTAAATAAAAATACCCGATTTGGGGATAAATCCCCTAATCTGACAACACTGAATGAACCAACAGTAATAGATCACTACCATATGGCAGGAAAATATAGAGGAGCAGCACATAGCTCTTGAAATTTAAATTATAAAATCCCCAAATTCATTCCAGTATTTTTTTCACAATTTTTCTTCGTATGATTGTCATTTATTTGTGAAAGATTTATTAAATTCAAAGGTGAAACTAATGTTATATGTACCATTAAATAAAGAACAATATATTTCTTTATCTCATAAAATACGCATTTATAGTGATGACGAAATTGATAATTTAATAGGTGAATTGCGTAAAGAAAAAATTTCGAAAAATATTCCAAACTCTTTAATAAAAAAAGAACTTGATGAATTTCGAAAAGAAAAAGGACAGAAAAATATCTAGCTAAGATTCTTAGACTCTTACAGGTTTATGGCGTCAAGCTTAGATGTTTTAGCTTCTAATTTATCTAACGATGACTTAATATAAGTTCGCAGAAGTTTTTCAGATCCGGAAGAGTTCATTCTCATGAGACGAAAGGGGGTTTTTCCTTACATTTGAAAAACTCAACGAAAATGCACTTCCATCAATTGAATTATTTTATAATAAATTAAATACAAACAATGTTCGGAAGAAGACTATGTGCATGCTCGAAAGGTATGGGAAAAATTTAATTGTAGTACTCTACGGGATTATATGAAAATATATCTAAGAACTGATGTTCTCTTGCTAACAGATATCTTTGAAAACTTTCGAAGAGTTTGCAAGAGAATATATAATCTTGACCCATTTCATTACTACACAGTCCCAGGTCTTTCATGGGATGCTATATTAAAATATACACAAATTGAGTTAAAATTACTAACGGACGTAGAAATGTATAATTTTATCAAACGTAGGATTCAAGATGGTCTTACACAGTGTAGTAAAAGATATAGTAAAGCAAATCATAAGTATTTAGGCAATTATGATAAAAAAAACCCATCTGAATATATTTTATATTTACATGCAAAAAACTCTACGGTTGGGCTATCAGAATCTCTCCCATATGGTGGTTTTACTTGTACAAACGATTTTGTACATCCAAGGGATATTTCGCCTAATTCCGAAATAGGCTATATTTATTAGGCCGATTTGTCTTGTACTTATTTGTCTTGTACTTATTGGTGGTAGTAAGCATGAAAAATTGGTAGCTGATCTTTCAAATAAGAAAAGATATGTGATACATTAGAACAATGTTTGAATAATAGATTGGTTTTGGAAAAAGTTTATCGGATTCTCCAATTTAATCAGAAACCACGATTAAAAACGTACATTGATTTAAATATTGAGTATAGAAAAATATCTAAAAATAATTTTGAAAAAGATTTTTATAAATTATTGTGGTAAAACCATGGAAAATGTTGATAAAAGGAAAGATGTACGATTGCTTAGTAAATGGGGTCGCACTAACTGGGAATTGGAGAATTGATTTCAAAACCAAATTTCCATAGCATATCACATATCACAGTAGTATTCTGTCTCTTGAATCGTCCGCACGTCTCTTTTTTGTCTCATTTTATTTATCTTAACTTTATGTTCGTTCGTTTTTCGTTTTTAAATAGTTGACAAATGTTTTTTAAAACCAATCTTTTAAATTAAATAAACAATAAAAATAAAGAAAAACAACCTAAAACAAACAATAAAACGTGCAATAAAATAACGAAAACAACATATAATATAATTTTACAAAAGTGAAACAAAACATTCATACATATAATAAAAAAATAAAAAAATAACTGCAATTCAACAAAAACAATTAACCAAAACCAAAATAAAACGAAACAAAATAAAATTCCACAACAACATCAACAAAATCTACATGACAACAGTGTTGGCACTACCGGCCGTTCCTAACAAAAGGACCAGATCAGGGCTTTTATGGCTCTTTTATGTGATCTTTTTGCCATTTTCCTAATTTTCATTCTTTAACAAGCTTCATTTTATTTTACTGGTGGCAGTTTCTTAACTGTTGTGGGTAGTCATAACAACAGCAGACATTTCATTGGTTACCGGTATTATAAAATAGACCATCGATTTGAGTTTTCTACATCAGCTGTTATGTCAGGACGATTTAAAATTGACTTCTGCAACATACGTGGGTTACGCATATTTCGTGTGTTGAAGGGTACCATAATAATACTCACGATCTTTTTTTAACTTCGCACCCTCAAAAGTACGAAGTAAACGTTAATGTACCTCTAGGTAACTCGGATCACTGCACCATATCCGCCTCCTTTTCGGTTTCCGAACTTCGAAGCGTTTCAAAAGCAGCCACGAAACGTTTAAAATACGTATACGATAAGGCTCGTTGGGCTGAGCTCAACGATTTTTTCCGGCATTTTAATTGGAAACTTTGTTTCCTAGACAGTAACACTGATGCCATGGCGGAAATGGTTGTAAACATAATTTTGCTAGGAATGAAAGCTTTTATTCCATCAAAGCAAATTTCGATTAAACCTAGAATGAAATCCCGGTTTAATCAGACGTGTAAAAATGCAGTCAGATTCAGAGAGGAAGCATTCAGTGCCTGGCGTAAAAATAAAAACGCAGACACTGATTCGCTACGCAAAAGAGCGAGATCTTCGTGTGCCAAAGTACTTAGGCGTGAAAAAGATGTACACGATGAGCGTCTTCGTGCTAAAGTTCTTTCTGCCCCTCGGGGCAGTAAGAGCTTTTGGTCAACAGTGCTCTTCGACGCTAGCACGTCCATTAGCGACTCTTTTCAGCACCTTGTATCATGCTAGTGAGTTTCCAATGTGCTGGCAGTTAGCTAATGTAACGCCAATCCCCAAAAAAGAAGAGGCTAACAACCCTGAAAATTACCGCCCAATTGCAGTCTGTTCTACTCTTTCTAAGGTAATGGAAAGTATGCTAAATTTTCATCTTGTCAAGTATCTGGAGTCCAACAGCTTACTAAGCGACCGCCAGTATGGTTTTCGTAGGGGGCGCTCTACAGTGGACTTACTGGCTTTCCTTTCGGTAAAATGGTGTCAATCCATTCACCATTTCGGCGAAAGTAAGGTGGTGGCTCTAGATATCTCCAAGGCCTTTGATAGAGTGTGGCATGGTGCACTCCTGTCAAAACTTATTGCTTTTGGTGTCGATGATAGCTTTTCTCGATTTATATCGAGCTTTCTCAGGGATCGCACTATACGAGTTGTTATAGATGGGATTTCATCAAACGAGTTCAAGATTAATTCAGGGGTACCGCAAGGCTCTGTTCTTTCTCCTACCCTGTTTGTTATTTTTCTAAATGACCTTCTCTGTCAAACTTCCAACCCTATCTACTCTTTTGCAGATGATAGCAGCAGTTGCCATTCGTATTCATTCTGCAGACGGCCGAGCCTTTTAGAGATTGGGGCCAAGCGGCAAAACATGAATGATACGCTCAATCACGATCTCGTAACAATATCTAATTGGGACCGGGCAAATAGAGTCGACTTTAACGCTCGTAAGACTCAATGTTGTATGCTAACGCACCGGCGTTCGGCCGAAAATGGTGCTACATCTGTAATTACACTATGGAACATTTTTGGGATTATTGTCTGGGGGGTGAGAAATTCCAAGTCAGGGTGATGGTACTAGGTCAGAGGGTTTGGCGTTCGTATGTGTCAGTTTTTTTTATGACCTTTTAAATTTTTTCCTTATCTTGATGTTTTTTCGCTTAGTTGTAACATTTTGGCAAAAACGTAGTTTAACATAACTCGAGAACCACTTGTCCGATTTTGATGAAACAAATTTTGAAAAATTAAGAATTACAATTTCTTTAATCCGTTCATATAACGTTTTTCTTTATAATCAACAGTTTTGCCGGTAAAAATAAATTTCTGGAGAAAAAAAAAATATTTTTTTGCCTAAAAATTAAAAATTTTTTATTTTAAATTCATAAAAAATCCAAAACGGAAAAAAGGATCATGTGTTATTAATTTCATGTAAAGTCACATAACCTATAAACAAAATGCGACATAGATCATAGAAATCGATTAACGCGTTCTGCTTTTATTTACAATTAAGTGAAGGTATCCCATTTTGACAAGAATATTGATATTTGTTTTTATTCAAAAAAGTGTCATTTATCGCCTTTTTTTTTAAATTTTCCCCAATAACTCCAGACTTCTGGCCATAAACTACTAAAAAAATTAAGTAAACATTTTTATAATTTTTTATTTTTATTTTATTTATTTATTTTTATTTATTTTAATAAATATTGCCTGGACTTTTTCGATGGTGGTTGTTCGGGACTAGTGGCATCGCATTCATCGCATTCATCGCTATCATCAGTTTCTTCCAGAGATTGTAATGATTATAGAGAGAATTTTAAATAGGTAGAAAATAATAGTTATTTATAGATTTTTATATTTTACAGAAAAATAATTGTTGTATCCATGTACTATTCGAAAGAAAATTTCTTTCGCATTTAGATAAACATATTCTAAATATTATTTTTTTGTTTAATTTGACAAATAACAATTTTTGAATTGAATCTGACGATAAATTCGATCTTAAGTTGGTTAATGTTAACTTAAGGGAAGAAAAAGCTCGCTCTATTATATATATTGAAATAGTACTCAATAAATTTTTGTATAACAAACAATAAACTCAAAGAAAAATGTTATTTAGTACTTACACAGAATAATTATTTTCCTGAACACCCTGAATGGGCAAATTAGCATTAGAGAAGTAAAAATACAACTTAATTATTTTATTTATACCGTTAGTTCAGAGAATTGGATAAAAAATAAGAAAATAAGTTGGAAAAATTGAATAAGTGATAATTTAAAATAAATTTTTTTAGTTCAGAGAATTGGATAAAAAATAAGAAAATAAGTTGGAAAAATTGAATAAGTGATAATTTAAAATAAATTTTAAATACTATCTCGAATAACCATACTAATATTATTTCTATGTGTTTTAATTATAAAGTCCTAAAAAATTACCACATCGCAATTTTTATCCCCCAAATATTGAAATGAAGAAAAAGTACCAGACACTAGTTTGATAATTTTACTATCTTAAAAGAATGCCATGCTAAACCTATTTATATGTGTTTCAGTAAAAAAAGTCTTGCATATGTCCAAATTAATAAAAGAAAGAAATAATTTTTATTTTTAAGTAAAAAATAAAACTCAAGAAATAATTTTTATTTTCTAAGCGAAATATAAAACTTGGAAAATAATCATTATTTTCTAAGTGAAATATAAAACTCAGAAAGTAATTTTTATTCTTCAATCAGAAAATAAAACTTAAACATCAATCATTAAATGGCGAGCAAAGAATAAAACTCAGACAATAATTTTTATTCTCTGAGCAGAAAATAAAACTCAGAGAATAATTCTTATTTTGCAAGCGAAAAATAAAACTCAACAAGTAATCATTGATGTCTGAGGAAAATTTAGAACTCGAAAAATAATTTTTATTTTTGATTTTTTTCAATAAAACTTAAAAAATAAAAATCATTGGCGGAACGAACAGTCCCCTTAAAGACGATTGCAATGGTGTACTCCTTGTACATGTAGCATATCCCTAACATAATGATTTTTTTCTTTTAAAATGTGATGGATTATTTGCGATCCCTGGTTTCTTCTTTATCATCAAGATCATCCTTGTCTTGCCACACAAGCTTACTCCACCAGCAAATTTCCGCAATTAATGCACTCGGCGACTTTTTGCCGCTATATCTGTAAGTTTTTGTTTTATTAAAATGAGTTTGAAAAAATAAAAAATCAGCATTACCTCATTTCAAATGGCATAGCAACTTGATGATAGCGTTCACCTTGTTCATCAGATTTGGTAGCCAATTGTAAGCTGAAGTAGTCCAGATGATGATGTAAATAATGGATTTTCAAGGACATGTGGACACCAATTTCCGAGAATGCTCTTAACATCCTTGCGACAGAAACATCGTAGTTGTTAGAACGATGGTTTCCCAACAAGCCTTCTATTACTTCTTTGATTGCCTGCCATGCATTCAATTCAGCGTCAATCGAAATATTGTTGAATGCGTCACTTTTAATCAGCTTTCGTATATCTGGACCATTTAGTACGCCTGATTGGAAAAAAAAAATAATTTGTTAAGATGGAAAATCGTGGGAAATTAATGTGATATTATAACTTACCTTCTTTAATTTTACTTTCGCTGAGTCTCGGGTAAATTAGTTTCAAACACAAAAAAACTTCATCTCTTTTGGCGACAGTTTTGATAAAATTCTTAACAATTCCAAGTTTAATATGCAGTGGAGGCAGCAATATCTTCTCCTTCGGCATTAGAGGCTCACGAATAATATTGGCCGTTTGTAACCTGCTGTGCTCTCTGAGTTTCCATCCATGGCATGCATATTGGTCACCGGAAAATCGTGTGTCCCAATCGCACAAAAAGCACATATATTTTATATAGCCGTTTTGAAGACCGCAAAGCATTGCTACAACTTTTAAATCGCAGCATATGCGCCACATATGTTTGGCGTAGTTAACCATTTTTAACATATTTTCCAGTGCATCATATGTTTCTTTCGTTTCTGTACTATAGGCGATTGGAACTGAAGGTTTTTTATTGGTCTTATGCAGTGAAACCGCCTTCAAGCTGAGTTTTGAACTGTCAATAAATAATCTCCAGTCATCTGCTTCATATTTTATTTCCATTGCGTCCATCAATTTTCCTACATCCGGGCAATATGCAGAAGTTTTTTCATCATTCATAAGGAATAAACTTTGGAGTGTTGCCTAACGACTTCGATAAGCTGTGACTTTCACACCGGGTTCCAACAAATTGTTTGATTTCAAAATGGAAGCCAGCACTTCCGATTTATGCTGTGTTAATTCCAACTTGGCAACAATTGAATCAAGCTTATTTTGATTTATTAAAATTGGCTCATTGGATACTGATGGCTCATATGGGGGATCATCACGTGCATGATATGTCGGAACAGTCGTAGAAAAGAAAATATCTGGGCTAGAAGCTTTTGGCACTGGAATGTGGTCCGAATGAGGCAATGTTGTTGCGGCACTTACAACACCAACGTAATTATACGATTTTCTTATCCTTTTTGCGGCTCCTTTATTTGCACATGCATAGCAATTCAATGGATTGTGACCTTCGCCAGGATTAGTCCAAGTCATTGGGATACCGAATGGCATATTTTCACGTCTTCTATTTTTCCAATCCATTAGACGGTTGTAGCAGCTTTTACACACTATATTTGGTACCCAATTTTCGTTCACTATAACATTTTGGTTAAAGTACATCTCGTACGTTTGAACAAAATCAGTACTGAAATTTCCCCTTTTTTATGTGTTGAGACATATTGACCACAGCAGTAGCAAAAGCTATTTATATCTGGCTTGCACAGTTTCATATTCTGTTCTCTTTTGTTCACTTTTAAAAAACTGGAGAAAAATTACTTTTACTGCTCGCGTTCGTTGGCACGTTGTGACTTTACGCGAAAGTAATTAGTTTTGCCACTTTTTTCCATTTTGGATTTTTTATGAATTTAAAAAAAAAATATTTAAATTTTTAGGCAAGAAATACTTTTTTCCCTTCATACATTCATTTTTAACTTCGAAAGTGTTGCACATATTGGAAAACGGTATAGAAACAGATTAGAGAAATTGTAATTCTTAATTTTTCAAAATTTGTTTCATCAAAATCGGACAAGTGGTTCTCGAGTTATGTTAAACTACGTTTTTGCCAAAATGTTACAACTAAGCGAAAAAACATCAAGATAAAGAAAAAATTTAAAAGGTCATAAAAAAAAAACTGACACATACGAACGCCAAACCCTTTGAGGGTTTTACTATACTGACCTAGTACCATCACCCTGACTTGGAATTTCTCACCCCCCAGATTAGCTGTTGTACTGTGTTATGGGTGGTATAAGTATTAAGGAATCAGAAGCTCTTGATGTTCTTGGCATGAAAATCCAGTGTGACGTTCGATGGACTAAGCACATTTTTCAAGTCTCAAAAGAAGCTTTCAAGTGTCTCGGTTTTCTCAAATGGTGTAAAACATATTTCACCTCATCTGATCTCCTTACTATTTATACCACTTACATCCGGCCAAAAATGGAATACAACTCTCATGTATGGGCCGGTGCTCCAAAGTCTGTTTTGAAACTACTTGACCGCGTGCAGGAGAGGGCGAAGAAGCTCATAGGTGTCAGTAGGGTATCCAACTCTATTGACTCTCTTGAACATCGACGCAATATGGGTTGTGTTTCGCTGTTTTATCGCTACTACAATGGAATGTGCTCTGATGAGATTAGGGAACTAGTTCCCGATATCCGCACGTTTTCGCGCACAACACGCTTTTCTTTAGGAGCTCATCCATTTGTGGTCGATTGGCCAGTGAATCGCACAATGCATTACAGAGAACATTCATTTTTTAGCCGTACAGTTCGCTTGTGGAATCATCTTCCTACAGAGGTCTTTCCTGTCAACTACAATGCTGGAAAATTCAAATCGAATGTCCACAAACATTACTCCCTCTATCCTCCTTCCCATAACCTAATTTCCTAGTTCTGGCACAATGCTTTGCATGAGTAGGGGTCATCCCCTGAGTGCTGGTCCGAAATAAAAAAAAAAAAAAATTACTGATTCAATGTGTGCTATAGAAATGAACAAAAACACAACATATTACTCCAAGCCAATTTATTTGGGTTTCTGTGTTCTAGAATTATCAAAATGGAAAATGTATGATTTTCATTACGGATATATGAAGCCTAAATATGAGGATAAAATAAGTTTGAATTATATGGATACAGACTCATTTATATATTCTATCCAAAAAAATGATTTCTATAGTGATATAAAGGAAGATTTGAAAGATCGGTTTGATACTTCATCATACCCAGAAAATAACCTGTTTAGTTTTCCTCTTTTAAATAAGGAGGTATTGGGTATGATGAACGATGAAACAGAGGGGAAATTTATTACAGAGTTTGTTGGTTTAGCTCCGAAAGTTTACGCATTTACTGTTGATGATGCATATGATGTAAAAAAGGCTAACGGAGTTAAAAAGTGCATAGTAAACAATTATAATATAGATATTTATACAAATGTTTTATTCTCTTAACAAACAGTAATGGCCTGTATTATACATTTACATCAAAATTACATAATATTTTAACTAATGAAATGAATAAAGTAGCTTTAAGTTATAATGATATTAAGCGTAAAATTATAAATAATCATATTAATACATACGCTTGGCATCATTATCAATTAGATAGTGGTAATCGTGAATATGAATTAGATATGTTAAAAAATGAGTTAGAACAAACCAACTCAAATAATAACGAATTGTACATACATATATATACATATATAATAAACAAAAAATGTTTACATATAAATATTTATATTATTAAATAATATTATTATTATTAAATAATAATATTATTTAATAATATAAATATTCGTATATACCATATATATGTAATATATATATATATATATATATATATATATATATATATATATATGTAATATATATGTAATATATATATATATATATATATATATATATATATATATATATATATATATATATATTTAAATATATATATATAAATATATATATATATATATACATATATATATATATATATATATATATATATATATATATATATATATACATATATATATATATATATATATATATATATATATATATATATATATATATATATATATATATTTGAAATAAAAAATTTTGCTTCAATTTAAAACAAAATTTTATTATCAGGCATGTCACAAATTCCGTTCGGAATTGAAATGATTCCGTAGTTACCATTCCGATCGGAATGGGTATAGCTGCTATAGATTCCGTTCGGTTTTATTAAATCGAAAAAAAAATACAAAACCACTTTTAATGTGGCATCATAAGAATGAATGTAGCAAAACAATAACCCATGCTCCAGAGCTATATTTCGTTTGAAAGTGGAATGATTTCGTATTTTGCTTCTATAGAAAACGTAAAAAGAAAAAATTTTTCGGAATAAAACCACTTTCAATTTGCTATGTGGAATAGATATTTTAAGCAATTTATAGCCGTTTAAACTATTCAGAACATCTTTTTATTAGTAATGGATATTATTCTAGACCATACCTTAACACTTTACGGCGCACAGTGGTCAAAAATTCATAACTTTTGATTGTATTGGAATTTTTATACGTGGTTTTTCCTATTTTGTAAGTGAGACTTTGGTCTTTAAGTTTTGCTATGAACAAATCGACCAATAAGAACGAATGTTATGGAGGGTTTAAAATACATTTTAATTTTTTTATGAAGGTAAAATGATAAACCGTGCTAAAAAGGTTTTTTAAGTCTTAAAGATTCAGTTATGCTTGTAACTAATACTTAGTGAAAAGTTTTCAACATAAATTTTGCCAGAAAACTCTACACTTTGGCTCTCGCACTGTGGTACATATTTTGAGAAGGGGGCCAAATCATATTTTATGGTCATATTTTATGGTTACAGATTTCAAAGTTATATTAATCTATAGAAAGTAAATACTAGAGTACCTCGGGAGCCAAAATATTACTGGTCTATGGACTTTCTCTGTATCTTCTTAAAATGACCATACAGATCTGTGGACATATCGGGTAAAATATATAACTAATATTTAAAAGTATTTTTATTTAGCACACAAATATTTTTGATGCGATTTTTATATTTATTAGTCTAATATTGAGTCACATGTTGTTTTTATTGGCAGGGTCCGCCAAAATAAAAGGCCTCAACACCCAAGAAGACTATTTGATAGAAAGTTTTTGTCTTTAGATTTGTAATAAAAAGACTGAAATACTTCAAAAACCAACGTTGTAAAGCTATGCAGAAAATAATTAGTTTTTTAAAACTTGTGCATTCATCAATTTGTGCAGAAAATATTGGACCTTGGGTCAGAAAAATTGTTTTGGTACCCACGGTCGCAAACCGGCGCATATATTGAGGGTGCTGCAGCTTAAGTGGTTAGCACGTTGACTACTAAGCAATGGTCACGAGTTCAATACTCAGCTATGGCAACATCAATTTTTCTGATATGCATTAATTTCTCTTTATAATAATGCATATCACAGCGCCCTCCTTCGCCGGTATTACCACATAGCACTAAATCGCCGGCGAAGTAAAATAATTATAAATTGGCTATGCTAGCTTCAAACTAATTCGCCTACACAGCACTAGAGGCGCTGCAATACTGTTCTAAAAATAATCATAACGTGCAACAGTGTTGCCAGAATCGAAGCTTTACTATCACACTAACCATCTGTCTTATCTACTACTATCCCTTTCCAAAGGAAGTACGACAATTAATATAGGCATTAACTGCCTGAGTGGTATTTCTCTTTATTAAAAATAAAAAAAATATATAATGAGGTATAGGAGTGTAGGAGAGGTTCGGACTACAAACTGGTGAAATATGTAATTCTTGAAATTTTATTATCTTTCGAAGCATCTATTTTTTGTTTTGTCACATTCGTTCTTACGTTGCAATATGTAATACATAATAAATTAGGCAAGTGCGAGTTAGACTCACACACTTAGGGTTCCGTACTATGTTTAGTAGAACTTTAAAAATTCAAGTTGTTAATATTTTAGTGTCTTATGAGTCACCCTTTAATTTTAAAATTAAAGTCATAATTGCATCACTGTTGGAACACCCTTTAAATTTTAGCAATTTTTGTTATAGCAGCATGGTAATACACTATCTATAGAAATATATATCAGCCTGCCTATTGCGGTTCAAAAAATAAGGTAATATACGTGAAAAACATGTCACTGATGGAACACCCTTTAGATATTAGTAATTATTACAGCGGCCGAAGTACAACATCTACTGTAAACATTTAAAGAGTCTACCTATTACGGTTCAAAAAATAAAGCTGTTTACGTACAAATCATGTTTCTGTCGGAACACCCTTTAATTTTGTTATTTGCTATGGCGGCCATGGCAATTCTCTTTCTATGAATATATCAAGAGTCTACCTATTACTATTAAAAAAAAATACGTTACTATACGTGAAAACCATGTCACTGTTAGAATACCCTTTAATTTTTAGTAATTGTCATACCGGCCATGGCATCACATCTTCTATACAAACTGGAAGAGTCTACTTATCACGGTTCAGAAAATATGTCGTTATACATGCAAAACACGTCACTGTCGACAAAACCCTTTAAATTTTTATTGTTTTTTTAGGGGTCATTGTACTACACCTTTGTGAAAATTTCAAGAGTCTATCTATTATGGTTAAAAAATTAGTCAATGTGCATGTAAATTACATTACTGTCGGCAAACTCTTTAATTTTTACTATTTGTAATAGTGGCCATAGCAATACTTATCCTGTAAAAATTTCAAGAATCTACCTATTATCGTTCAAAACATATGCCATATACACATACAAATCACGTCACTAACGGAACACCCGTTAATTTTTATATTTAATATATACTTGCTTATAACGCATAGTTTAAATCACTGCAAATTTTAAGTGGTTGCTTCCTATATACAGGCAAATAACACGTCACTTTCGGAACACCCTATAAGTTTTAGTATTTGTTGCTATAGTGGCCACAGTTATACGCTTTCTGTGAAAATTTCAAGAGTCTACCTATTATGGTTCAAAACTTAGGCCGTATACATGCAAATCACACCACTATCGGAACACCCTTTAATTTTTAGGTTTATTTTTTTAGACTTGTTTATAAAGCGAACTAGGTTTTAATTACTGTTTGTAAATTTTTAGTGTATGCCTCCTACAGTTCAAGATATAAACACAAATTCGTTAATAACACCTCTATATATGGGAATACCCTATAAGTATTAATATTTATTGTTATAGCGGCCACAGCTATACACCTCTCTATCGGAACACCTTATAAAAATTAGTATTTGCTACTATAGCGGCCACAGCTATACACCTTCTGTGAAAATTTTAAGAGTCTACCTATTACAGTTCCAGAGATAAAAGGCGCTGACAGACGGACACTTTGTGTACGGAACCCTAAAAAGTGGTTTTGTATTTTCGATTTACTAAAACCGAACGGGTTCTATAGAAGCTAAAACCATTCCGATCGAAATGATAACTACGAAATCATTTCAATTCCGAACGAAATGTCTGAAATGATTGAATAAATTAATTTTTTGAAAGTCAAAGAAATATTTGTGTTATTAAATCAGAAAAAATATAACAATAAATTAGTCAAGTGTGAGTTACACTCACACACGTAGGGTTCCGTACTATGTTCAGTATAATTTAAAAATTCCAGTTGTTTATTTCTTTATGTCTTATGGGACACCCTTAAATTTTAAAATTAATGTAATATTCGCGAAAATTGCATCATAATTAGAACAGCCTTTAAATTTTAATATGTAATTGATTTTATAGCGACCATGGTAATACACTTTCTATTAAAATATCAGGAGCCTACCTATTGCGGTTAAAAAAATAAGGTAATGTTCGTGAAAAACATGTTACTAATGGACACACTTCAATTTTAAGTATTTGTTATAGCGGCCGAAGTAACACATCTACTGTAAACATTTCAAGAGGGTGTCTATTACGGTTTATAAAATCTTGTCACTGTCGGAACACCCTTTAATTTTATTATTCATTATAGTGGCCATGGCCACTTCCTTTCTATAAATATATTAAGAGTCTACTTATTGCGATTAAAAAATAAGTCACTATAAGTGAAAAACATGTCACTGTCGTAACACCCTTTAATTATTAGTAATTGTCATATCGGCCGTGGCAACACATCTTTTGTACAAAATTTCAAGAGTCTACCTGTTACGGTTCAAGAAATAAGGCTTTATACATGCAAATCACGTCACTGGCGGAAAACCCTTTAATTTTTATTATTTGTTATAGTTGACATAGTTATAAACCTCCTGTAAAATTTTCAAGATTCCACCTATTCATTCAAAACGTAGGATATATACATGCATATCACGTCACTATTGGAACACCCTTTAATATTTAAGTTCAATTTTGTATACTTGTTTATAAAACAAACATAGTTTTAATTACAGTCTGCAAATTGTAAGTGGTTTCCTCTTACAGCCCAAAAAAAGACATACACGTAAATAACACGTCACTTTTGGAACACCCTACGTTTTAGTATTTTTTGCTATTGTGGCCGCAGTAATACACTTTTGGTAAAATTTTCAAGAGTCTACCTATTATGGTTCAAAACTTAGGCCTAACACATACAAAGCATACCACTATCGGAATACCCTTTAATTTTTAGGTTTATTTTTTTAGACTCGTTTATAAAGCGAACTAAGTTTTAATTACTGTTTGTAAGAAATAAACACATATTCATAAATAACACCTCTCTATCGGAACACCCTATAAGTTTTAATATTTTTTGCTATAGCGGCCATAGTTATACACCTTTGGTAAAATTTTCAAGAGTCTACCTATTATGGTTCAATACTTAGGCCTTATACATGCAAATGACTCCACTATCGGAACACCCTTTAATTTTTAGGTTTATTTTTTTCAGACTTGTTTATATAGCGAACTAATTTTAATTTAGTGCTTGCATATTTTTAGTGAATTCAAGAAATAAGCACATATTCGTGAATAACACCTCTCTGTCGGAACACCCTATAAGTTTTAGTATTTGTTAGTATAGTGGTCACAGTTATATACTTTCTGTGAAAATTTCAAGCGCCTACCTATTACGGTTCAAAACTTAGGCCTTATACATGCAAATCACACTACTATCGGAACACTCTTTAATTTTTAGGTTTATTTTTTTATACTTGTCTATATAGCGAACTAAGTTTTGATTACTGCTTACATATTTTTAGTGTATGCCTCCTACAGCTCAAGAAATAAACACATATTTGTGAATAACACCTCTCTATCGGAACACCCTATACATTTTATTATTTGTTGCTATATCGGCCAAAATTATACACCTTCTGTAAAAATTTCAAGATTCTACCTATTATGATTCAAAACTTAGGCCTTATGAATCAAAATAACACCACTATCGGAACACCCTTTAATTTTTAGGTTTATTTTTTAGACTTGTATATAAGGCGAACTACGTTTTTATTACAGTTAGTAAATTTTTAGTGTATGCCTCCTACAGTTCAAGAAATAAACACATATTTGTGAATAACACCTCTCTATCGGAACTCCCTATAAGTTTCAATTTTTGTTGTTATAGAGGCCATCGCTATACACCTTCTGTGAAAATTTCAAGAGTCTACCTATTATGGTTCAAAACTTATGCCTTATACATGCATTTCACACCACTATCGGAGCACCCTTTAATTTTTAGTTTTACTTTTTTATACTTGTTTATATAGTGAACTAAGTTTTAATAACTGTTTGTAAATTTCAAGTGTATCCCTCCTACAGTTCAAGAAATAAACACATTTTCGTAAATAACACCTCTCTATTAGAACACCCTATAAGTTTTAGTATTTGTTGCTATAGCGGCAACAACTATACATCATCTGTGAAAATTTCAAGAATCTACCTATTACGGTTCCAGAGATAAAAGGCGCTGACAGACGGACAGACATTGTAGCGAAAACAATAGGGTTTCGTTTTTAAACTTTGTGTACGGAACCCTAAAAATTACCGAAATATCTTTAATTACAGCAGTAAATTGGTAAAATATGACGCAGAATTTTAATAACACGATGTCCTGAATAGTTTAAACGGTTAAAAAAGCTAAAAATATAAATTCCACATAGCTAATTGAAATTTGTTTCATTCCGAAAAATTTTTTCGTTTTACGTTTTCTAGAGAAGCAAAGTACGGAATCAATTCCACTTCCGAACGGAATTTAGCTCTGTGACATGGCTGTATGTCTCTAACTTTACTTTAACTTGGAGAAAAATAAGGTAAGTAATAAAATTGTATAATAAATAAATCATTAAATAACTTTCTGAATCTTAATGGGTATACTTCATCAACCGATTATAGAGAATTAGACAATAAGCTTTTGTGTTTGTAGGAATCGGAATCGCAGTCTCAAACTCAATTTTTACATCAACAGGTCCGCTCTTAACTATTTCATTTTGATAGATCAATAACGACAATTAGGTTGTCCTTAAACTTTTCACAGAGTGGACTTCATATAGTAATTTTGTTGAAATTTTGCATACATATCATATAAAATAGCATAGCGGTTGTCTGCAATCTTCAAATTTAAATCATCGTACGGATAAGAAACTGAATTTAAATGTACTTTTATATTTTTTAAGTCAGAATGAATATATTTCTTATTGTTTTCTAAAGCGAATAATATAAATCCAGGTCTTTCTCTGTTTATTGATAGCTTAACATTCCAAATATGGTTTCTTCCACCAGAGAATGTAGGATTAAAATAACAGTCCCAACTCCGAAATGCTATGGGTAAAGTAATACTATCTTTAATGATCTTCATTATTTGTAGTTTTTTAGAGTCTGAAAGCTGTACGTGTGGAATTCTCCATTTTATATTCGTAATCGATAAACTAAGATTTGAACTCCGCAAAAGAATGAGTTCATGTTTACTATTTAATATTATTTTATTGAAATCCTCGGCAAATCCCAACAATAATTTTAGGGGTAAATAAAAATTAAATATTTGCATAGTTAAGTCTCCAGAAATACTCCATCCAGCATTTCTCATCATATAAACCGTTAAAAGTAATAAATACTTTTCTCTCAGGTTTATTAGAAATTAATTAAATTTAGCTTTTGAATTGTTTCTTATGTTATTGTATACATGTTTATTAAGTATATTAAAATAAATAAAAGCAATAATAATACTAAAAAAATAATAATAACGATAATTTAGTAATAATATATAATTTAAAAAATGTAATATATACTTGTACTGTTTCTTATTTAGTTCCTTTAAGTAATTACATACATATATAAAAAAATAAAAAGCTTTAATTTAAATTAATTATATTTACAATAAACCTTTGTGTGTTTTACACAAAAAATATCTTAATTCTTATAAGCAGATTTTTCTTAAGTGAGATGTTTTTATTCACGGCAGCTGCTATACCTGAGACTTGTATTTATCTAAGGAAATTTATATAAAAAAACACAATTTGTATTTACATCAGCACATTCATAATCCATCGTCAGTTTGTTAGAACGAATTTTAATACTATCTAACTCTTTTGCCGTTTTTGGTTCTTATTTATTCATTACTACTTATATTTGTCGATACATATTTTGATTTTTCAATTAGAAAAAGTCCCATTTAATTCTTAAATTGCATGTACATACATATGTGTTCCAGGAATCCTTACAACCTCTTAACCCTTCTTTCACTTGAATTTGATGTTCATAATTGGACTAAATTATGCGTTTACATACGCACACATAGCCCATTTGTGACAGGTAAGAGAATTTCAACGAATGTAGTCAATCTAGTTCGGTTATTATTTAATAAGAACAATTTTTCATGTAAATGCAGAAATGTCGTCCTTCCAAATTTTAGACAGATGCTAAAAACTATTACCTGGATTTTCTTCATATTTTAAACTATTCTTATTAACAACGATTATTTCATAAAACCCTTTCATTAAAAAAAGATTTTGTTAAGTACATGACTGTATTTTAAGAAATACCTGAAATTGTTATTTTTATATCCTGTTCATCAACTCGTCAAGTATTACACTAATTTTAAAATAATAAATATTTTTCATAAAAAATTAATTCAATTTCCTCTTTCTTTAAATATTTGTTTCAAGGTTTTTTTATAATAGAATTGCATACATATGTACATTAAAAGTCCTAATATCACAAATACTAAGAATAACAAATGACAAATTAAATAATAGTTTTCTTAAATATTTTTATTAATAAATAACAAAATGCATTTATAAATTCTCATTTGTAACCGAAAGTGCAAAAAATGTTCACAAAAATACTCTACAAGATCACTAAAACTACGCTAAAGATCATTAAAAATACACAAAAAATTCACTAAAAAGAACGCTAAAAGTACGCTAAAAGTACGCTAAAAGAACACTACGCAAACACTAAAAAATACTCTACGCAAACACTAAAAATACTTTATAGAAAAAACGCAACCACTAAAAGTTCGCTACGTAAAATCTTAAAGATCAGTACACATACATAAAAAGAACACTAAAAGTACGCTAAAAAAAGAACAGTACGTTATTATAGTGTTTGTGCTCATCAGCCAACGATCGTTGTGTACGGTATTTTGTTTGCGTACACATCTACAAACGCTAAAAATAAGTTAAACGTTTGTATTCTTTGAACAGTACGCTAAGTTAGCGTACTGTTTTTTGTTAAACCAGTACGCTATGATATCGTACTGTTTTTTTTTCGAACGCTGGTTATCACTATCCCAACTTTGAAAATGTATCAATTCTAAATTTGGAAAATAATTATAAACGTCGTTATATGCTAGAAATGTTACGATTGAAAAAAGAATAAATTTATGGCAGATACAGAAAATGTTGCACAGAATTATAATAATATAAAATCTTTAATTTTTTGTAACTTCTTCGGTGTAATTTTTGAATATGGTAATTATTTGTTATTCTAAAAATGTTCGAATATTTTTTAATATAAGAAATTTATGTAGATATGTAAATATGTATGTATATGTTTAGAAATGTTTTATTATTTGTAGTAACATTTATTTGTTTTTGAATGTTTTGAAATGTTAGTTTTTAAATTTGATTGACAAAAAATTGTTTCATTCAATTAAATATTATAAAACTATTTTTATTTCCTGACGATGCTACCCAATGGTGTAGCGAAATATCGAATATAAAAATAAATTTAAAAATTTTTATAAAAAAGACCAAAAGCTTAAAAAACTTAATTAATTATAAAATTAGTTGTTTGCTATCAAATGTCTGTCACCGCCCTATATCTCTGGAAACCTAAAAGTTAGAAGCTATATGTATGTATATACAAATGTATGAGAATTTTTTGGTGTTCCGAAAAATAAAAAATGAGAATAAAATGAAATGGAGTGTTCTGAAATATCAGATGTTATAAATATGCATAGCTATGTATTTTTAATATCCTTGTAAAATATTGTTTTATTAACAAATTATGTGTACTTTTTTCATGAAAATAATGGTCACCGTTACGGCCTTCTACATAAATAATGGTTGACTTAGCAATATAGAAAAGCTTTTTATTTATTAAATAAAACCGATAAAGATGCTAAGGAAATTGCATCCAAGTGTTAACTGATAAACGCTTGATATTGCGTGGAATAATCTGAAGATTACATATGAAAACCCTCGTATGTTAGTAAATAATCAACTAAAGTGCCTTTTCGGTATAGAACCTATCGCTAAAGAGAATAGTTCAGCTTTTAAGAATTTGCAGCGTGGCATCAATAGTTTTTTGCCCGCTATGTCAACTTATGACATTTCTACGGAGAATTGGGATCCAATTATCGTATTTTTTTATATTGAGTGGTTGCCAACTCAAACAATCACGCTTTGGAAACAAAGTGTCAAGGACAAAACTGTCTTGTCTTTGTGGAAGGATTTGGATTTGATCTTAACAGAACGGATTCAAACCTTAGATTGTATTCGTGACCTTACCGACAGCAACTTCGTTGAACGAAGGGTAAAAACACATGTTTCTACTACAGGCTTATCTTACAATTGTATTTTATGCCCAAATGAAAGTCGCGAGCTAAGATTTTGTCATTGTTTTAAAAATTTTCCTGTTTCTGAAAGATTTTCTAATATAAAGAAGTTTAATTTCTACATGAATTGTCTTTCAAGGTCACATGATAATAACTTTAAAAGCGAACATAATTGTTTAATTTGTGGTGAAAGATACCACACTCTATTTCATCGTAACATGTTTTCTAATAATAATGGATCATATAAGAATAATAGGTCTAAACTAGAAAAAACAAAGATTTCTGAAATGAAGGACAAATGCCGTCGGCATCGGACGCACCGAGCTCAAATTTAAATCGTCAAGGTTTCCGGAAATCACAAAATTCGTCTGTTTTGTTGGGAACAGCTATCCAGCCTCCGAAGTTTCATTTATTTCGGAACGCCTGCGAAATCAAATGCAACTTCCGTCACATTATAAGAAAGTACAGATTTCCGGTGTTAATAAAGAGACTAATACAACTTCAGGAAAATTTGTAAAATTCGTATTGCATCTCCAATAGATAAGAGAATTGAATTGCAAACTTGTGCTATTCTTTTACCTTCAATCTCTGGAAATTTACCACCATTTACTTGTCCTACTGATGTAAGAAGTGAATTATCGAAGTTACAATTAGCAGATGACAATTATTACAAAAGCAGTCTAATTGATCTTTTACTTGACGCTCATTTGTACCCTTCTATTGTTCTTGGTCAAGTTCGTCGAAATATCTTTGGATCGTTAGAAAACCGTTTTCGGATGGATTTTAACGGGTCCAATCAATACTTCAATCACAAAAGTAAACGTTTTTCAAACTAATTACGAAGATAATCAGAACAATTCGAAGTTTTGTGAAAAAAAAATAAATAAGACTTCATAAAGATTTGCTATTAATGATTTCTTAATCGTGAAAGGTGAAAAACTATGCACTGACCGATATATTCTACTTCAACCCATAACGGAAGAAAGGAATATCACCCAAACTACAAATTCATATGGATGGGCCTTACGCAGTAATAAAGCGGCTAAAAAACGTGGTTTACAGAATACAAAAGTTCCAGAGCCCAATATTTTCGAATTCAAAATGAAATAATCAACTAACTACTAACCAAACTTTTGTTGAATGAATCATATTCACTTATCACTTTACTATTAATTACTGTTATTAACCTTTATTATTTTTTAATTAGAGTATTATTTGTTTTTATCGGTCCATCATGACCGCAACAAGAGTCTATCATAACTTCTCAATAAAATATATTCAACAGGATTCCATCATGATTTATTTTCAATTTCCTTCATCATATGAGTCCTTCATGACTTAGCACAATTAAGGGCCGGATGGTGCAGTATTCTTAACTGCTACCGCGACGAGCTTATAGTTACCGGCACTTTAAATCGCTGCCCAACCTGTCTTCAAAGTGCTCATGACACGGTGAATTTATTTCAATGTCCTGACAGGCCTACGGATCTGCGCCCGATGGACCTATGGTTAAGACTGATTGAAGTTGCGCGATATCTCCAGCTCCAAGTGTCACCCACGTGACACTTTTTACAATAGGTAATATATAATCCTTAAATCTTTTCAGGAAAGAAATTCCGACAACAGCAGAGCTGTTACAACAACAACAAAAATATGATATTCTTTGTAAATATCATGATTTTATCAAAATAACACTGTGTTGTCTAGAGCAAAAAAAGAAATTGCTGGTATTTAATAATATAATTCACAGATAAATTATTTTAATAAAAAAAAAATTAATAAAAAAATTACTTGTCGTTTTTTACTTTTCTAAAAAATAAATTTCTGTAGTAATATAAATGAAATTTAACAAAAAAATAAAACGTTTAAATTTAAACTTGAAGAACTAATTGGTTTTTCTTAAGACTATCCAATAAAGGTCCAATCCTTTTTGCACACTTAGCTGGTTAACGAAGTAAACTATGGCTATGTCCACAAAACGTAATAAATTTTGGGGAAATAATCCAAGATATAAATATCAAAAAGTAGATAAGAAGTCTACAAATAGATTTGAAGCATTATCCGATGTGGATAAAACTGACTCAGAAGATGGAGAGTATAAGGAGACGCCAATAAAAATTCTGCCAATTGTGGTGGACTTGGATTATAGTTTTCCCAATGTATTAGGGTTATTCGGGGAAACCTGCAAATAAAAAAGGATATCCGTTGGCACCAAAATTTTACCTGTCACGTTACCTCAGTATGAGAAAACCATAAAGGCCTTAAACGAAAGAAAGATAAAGTTTTACACACACCCAATAAAGGATCAAAACAAATTCAAGCTAATCCTATTTGGATTACCACAGGTAGAGACTAAAGATATTTTTGAAGAATTTAAGCAATTTTTCAATATTACTCCAATCAACATAAAAGAAATTATTACCAAAAGAACTTCCGAAGGTAACGCAATTTACATGATCGAGATCGACAAAAAACAGATTTCAAAGAATGAAATTTTTATTGGAGAAATCCCTTACGCAGTTCTAGAGGTCCAACTCTATGTTCAAAATGCGCCATGTTCGGCCATGGTTCCTCAAATTGTCACAGAAGCAACAACTGCATCGGTTGTGGTAGCCAGCATGATTACTCCGAGTGCCCACTTAACAAGGCCCCAACTCAAGGACCAGTTGTTTATAAATGTTTCAACTGTGTTAAAAATAACCTGAAAAACACCAACCATAGAGCTGATGATGCACGCTGTCCATCTAGAAGGGAATATCTTGAAATCCTCCAAAGAGCCTGAAGAAACCAAAGAAAAGTAAGTTTTACCAAAAACAGGCCTCAGTTTAATTTCTCAACAGAAGATTTTCCTCCTATTGGCAATAACGTAGCAAGACAAAGTAACGCTTGGCTAGATGAAACAAACCAAGTAAGAGAACCTCGGCAGAGTGCAACGGCATCTGGTCATAACAAGGATGATGATTTATCTAATGAAAAAATATTGGAGATTTACTTTGAAGCTCTGAACGCTTAGGAGAAATGTAAAACAAAACATGATAAAATGAGAGTACTCGGCAATATGCTCAAATATGTCATATAATCAAGAAGTAGTAACCATGATTCATGTTATGCACTTTAATGCGCAAGGCATGACAAACAGTAGCTCCATTCTCCAATTGGAGCAAGTTTTAATTCAAAACCAAATTGACTTAGTTTTTATTAATGAAACCTTTTTAAAACCACACAACAACCGAAGGTTTACAACTAATCGCCTACATAGAAAATACAAGCAAAAATGCTTAGCGATATCTGCAGGTCTTCAAATTTTGCTACTATAAGAAATTTGCTGAATTAACCCACTTTACAACTTATGTAAAGAAGTTGCTAAAGGGGTCAATTTAAAATTTATTTTCCAACTGACAGGTTTTTCCTATCTTTTTACCTTAAATAGATATATGTGTCTTATACAATTAGTAATCTATTATATACAAAAATGTTTTAATTGTTGCAATACTTTATGTAGAATCTCATAAGTTGTATACGTTCAGTTTAGAAAATTTTATATTGATTTTATGATAGTAAATAAAGTCATTAAAAAAAAAGTATAACAGTTTAAACGATAATAGTAATATAAATGCAATATAACAAAAAAATAAAACGTTTAAACTTAAACTTAAAGAACTATTTGGTTCTCTTTTTCTTAAGACTATCCAAATAAAAGGTCAATCCTTTTTGCACACTTTTGCACACGAAGTAAAGAAAAGCTTCTAAATCTTGTTCCTTTTCATCTTCAAGTTGAAGTAAATCTCCAGATCTGAACTTTTGTTTTGTTAGAGCAATAGCAATCGGATTCGTTTTGGCAAAGCTGGATAAAAATTGTTCACACTTCTTTAGTTTGTGATAATTCGTCGACTAGGCCGATTTTTAGAGCTTCTTCACTGCTAAACATTTTACCTTGGATAAGTGCCATTTCAGCTACCCGTCGAGGCAAGACATTGCAAAATGATGCCATAAACCACTTGGGGGCCACTATTCCCAACTTGGTTTCATTAAGGCCAATAGTATAATTGGGCAACATTACGCGATAATTACAGCTGGTAGCCAAAAGGCAGCCTCCTGCTGGCTGCAGGAGGTACACTTGCAGCTATTGGTACACTTGAGCCATACAAAGTCAACCAGGTATCTTGCAAGGTAGTCCAGAATTGTTTTAATCTATCTTGGATGGGTTTATACATTTCCATAATGTCTAAACCGGCAGAAAAAATAGTACTAGAAGGCGATGTCAAAATTAAACCACGATATTTATTACTTTCAATTTCATGGATTGAACTTTGAATATCCCCTAACAACTCCAAGTTCAAACCATTAACGGGAGGACGCTTCATGGTTAAAATAGCAACGCCAGACTTGTCGTTTACTTCAGCTGAGGTTAATTTCCCCCCAGATGAGGTCATAAAACGCAATAGCTTCACCGGCTTACGAAACATCGTTGTGCGCACTTTAAAGATTACTGACATGTTTCAATTACAAAGGACTTGTTTAAATTTGTGAATATTAAAAATAATAAAAAGACTTTGAAAATGAAAAAGACTGTTGAAAAAAATAAAGAACACTGGTCTTACTTGATTTAACGAAAGCCTTTGAGTCTGTTAACCACTCCAAATTACTGTTTAAACTTCACAATAACTTTAATTTATCCAACACAAGTTGTAAATTAATATCATCTTTTTTATCTAACCGATCCCAATTTGTCTCACACAACTCCTGCAATTCCAATATTAATCGCATAGTATCTGGCGTCCCACAAGGATCTATCCTTGGCCCATGGCTTTTTATTACTTATATTAATGACATTAATGAATGTATATATAATTTTACGTTAAATATGTACGCAGACGATATTCAATTGTGTTGTTTTAGCAACAACCATTCATTTAGTGATTGTACTTTGATAATCAATGCTTATCTTGCTAACATTTCTTCTTGGGCCTATCGGAATGACATTACAGTTAACCCTCAAAAAACCCAAGCAATTGCTTTTTGACGCCCACGGGATAATTTCTTGCCTAATATTGTAGTAAACGGATATAATGTTTCCCTTTGTGATACTGTAACTTGTCTTGGAGTTACTATAGACAAAGATCTTAAATTCGTACCTCACATTAACAACGTTATTTCCAAGATAAATTTTACACTTAAAAGATTATATAGTATATCATCATATTTACCTTATATAGTTCGATATCGTTTAGCACCCGCCATTCTCATGCTTCACTTTTACTATTGTATTGATGTTTACTGTGGTACCAATAAGAAATATATTTCTAAGGCCCATTATTATAACTTGCCTTTAGCTAAAGTTAGGATTTTGTTGGAGCGATAAATGATCAATATTAAAAAATATTAATTTATTATTAATATTGCACTGCATGTCAACGTGATCAACATTAAGTAATGTTAATTGATCAGCAATATTTGGTTATCTGCATTTGCACCGGAAGACGTTTCTAATTACATATTTAAAAATTAAAATATGAATTTTATTTATTTGAATGTTTGAATTCGCTGATTGGACTCTTTCAGAAATAGCTCCGCATTTTTGTTTTTTAATCGTTGTTTAAAAAGTTGTTTTTCGGTTATTTTTGCATCAAAATGAAATATATGAAAATCTCTATATAAAAACAATTTTAATTTTTCATCATTTATCTTTTTTTTTAATAAAATTTACAAATTAAATTGCATACATATTTACATAAAGTAATCGCAAATCTTTAAACATAAACAATAAACAAAAGAATTATAAGTAAAAACAAAAAATAAGAAAAATATAAAACCTAAACCATAATAAACAATAACAACAAATATGAAAACAAGAAGTGACTCGGCAAAAAGAGCAAGAGAATCACATCAGGATTCAAATCAAGACACTCTTCTCGAATATTACGCGCCGCGACTAACTAGTGGTGATAGAACTTTTTTTAGAAATTTGATCAAAGAGAGTGAATATTTAACTACTCAAAAAATTACAAGCTTAATACGTGAGAGCGAGAACATTACTTCAGATGTAATAAAAAATTCGATAACAGAGAGTGAAGAGAAGCACTTTGAATATATAAAAAATCTGAATAAAGAAAGTGAAGAAAAAATTATCTGTGTTATTGAAGAAAAAATAAATGTTGTTAAAAATCAATTGAACTCTATTACTGAAAGAGTCGAACAACTAGAAGTTTGGAAATTCAAGAAATTAAGAGGGAGATGGTAGAGTTAAAAAGAAATATTTATAAACAAGAAAATTCAGTCGTTGCCAGTAAGTATTCGAATTACTGGGATACCCTACTACGAAAATGAAAATTTACAAGGCATTTTTAATAATATTTGTAATACTATAAAAATTCAAATTCCCCATGTCGAAAGCATTTATAGACTGAAAAAAATTTATAAAAATCACAAAGCATATAATCCGAAAGAAGAAACCGTTGTCGTTAAACTACACTCCCCATTCGAAAAAAACTTTCTGTTGAAATCAGTTGCAAAATTTCGCAGAGAAAATCGGTCCAATCTAAGTCTTAGACATGCTGGATTTGACAGTGACATATGCATTTACATAAATGAAGACTTAACCCCCAGAAACCACAAAATTTTTAAGGTTGCTTTACACATGCGAGGTGTTAAATTTTATTTCAAACAGTTACCATAACAAGCTCTTTTAATTCACTTGATTCCAGAGATGGAAACTTTAACTTGGTTAGAATACTAGCAAACCGTCATAATGCTTTAAGTGTATTTCATATCAATGCGCAGTTTGCTACCAAAGATTGACGAGTTCCGTTACCTTTTTGAAAACTCTGGCATTGATGCCATATGTGTTTCGGAAACATGGTTCAATACGGAATTGAGTGATGGCATACCTTGTGTTGAAGGCTACCGCCTTTTTAGGTGTGATAGATCCGGAAATGGAGGTGGTGTTGCAATTTATATAAAGAATCATATTTCAGGTAAACTTGTAATGAATTCTTGTGAAGGTGATCAAATAGAATACATTTTTATAGAAATAATTTCTTACGATAGTAAAATTTTACTTGGATGTGTCTACAGACCGAATAAAAATATAAAATTAGACAGTTTAATTGAAAAATTTGAAATTTTGTCTGTAAAATATTCTGATGTTATAATAGCAGGTGATTTTAACAGTAATTTGCTTGTAACAAATGAACTAAGTGATACCATGCTAACTTTTGGATTATCATCTGTTAATAACTCTAACCCCACGCATTATACAACTACCTCCTCGACATTGTTAGATTTATTTTTTGTCAGCAAATTACATAATGTATTGCATTATGAGCAATTATCTACAGCGTGTTTTTCGAAACATGATGCTATTTTCATTTCATATAATTTTCTTTTAGAAGAGCAGGTTCACAGCTTTACCTATCGTAATTTCAAACATATAGATTACCAAAGTTTACATAATGACATCGTAAATACTGATTGGGATGTTATATACCATACACCGGATGTAAATGAAAAAGTAATGTTTCTTAATGATATGATTGTCAAGATATATAATGATCGAATTCCCATAACTACAATAAAACCACGTAAAAGTGTTAAACCATGGTTTACTAACGATACAAAATTACTAATAGCACAACGTGATCGTTTACGTTTTCTGTGGAAACGATATAAGACTGCTGAATACTTTAACGAGTTCCTTCAAGCTAGAAAGGCTATTGTAAAGAAAATCAAACATGATAAGGCCGCATATTACCACAATAACTTTAATTCTGCCACTGACAATAAAAAAAAGTTTAAACATATTCGAGACATTGGAATTGGGAAAACTACACGTAGAGTAGAAAACGTCGATGTTAACGAAATTAATGAAAAGTTTGTAAATATTCCTCAACCAAATGTAAACTCCGATTCTTACAATCTAAACTACAATATTCCTGATAACCTTGTCGAATTTAACCTTCAACCCGTTGAGATTTTTGATGTTGTTGAGGCTTTTTATAAAATGAGGTCTAACGCGGTTGGTTTAGATGGCGTAGATCCACGCTTCGTAAAGATTATCCTACCATGGATAGTGAAATATATAACAAATATTTTTAATAATATCATTATGACAGGTATATTCCCTAAAGTTTGGAACCATGCTAAGATTGTCCCTATACCAAAATCTGGAACAGAGTATCGCCCTATAGCCATACCCTACTTTTCGAAAGTATTTGAACGTATTCTACATTCAAAAATTTACTCATACATAAATGAAAACAATCTGTTGACTACTTGTCAATCTGGCTTCAGACCTCAACGAAGCTATATAACAGCACTTGCAAACGTAGTAGAAGATATAAGAGGTAATCTACACGATGGCAATTTTTTGTTTCTGGTATTATTGGACCATTCAAAGGCTTTTGATACTGTCCATCACTCGATCTTGAGCATGAAATTACATAATCAATTAAGGTTTTCTTTACCAGCTTTGCGGTTAATTCAGTCCTATCTAAATGACAGAACACAATCGGTTGTTAACAATGATCAGATTTCTCGTTTGATACCTGTAACTAGAGGGGTACCCCAAGGCTCTATTCTTGGACCATTATTATATTCTCTCTACTCCAATGACTTTCCCCTTCAGCTGAGTTTTTCAAATATACAGATGTATGTTGATGATATCCAATTATACATTAGTAGTACCAAGGAATCATTGGTTTTAAAGATAAATGAACTAAATTCTGACTTAGATAAAATTTCCAATTGGGCTTCTGCTAATGGTTTAAAAATAAACCCAAAAAAATCTGTTTTTCTTATTATATGTAAAAATTCAATTAGATTTGAAAACGAGATCAATATTTCTATTGATGGTTCGAAAATCGAATTAGTGAACACTGCAAAAAACTTGGGTGTGACTTTTAATAGGACACTAACTTGGTCGAATCACATAAGTCAAGCCTGCGGAAAGGTTTATAGCAAGTTGCGCAGTTTATGATCTACACAGTATTTCACCACTAAATATAAGGACCTTGTTAGCCAAAACTTATCTACTTCCCACATTATTGTATGGAGTTGAAATTTTTTCCGGTTGTTCTTCTCGAGATATGAGAAAACTTAACACAACATACAACAACATCGTCCGTTATGTTTATGGTCTAAAAAAATTCGATAGAGTTACACAATTTTCACTCCGTTTTCTGTCTTTCAATAATTTATTAAAATTTAAATGCTTAATTGTTTTCCATAAAATTATTGTGACTAAAGAGCCGGAATATTTATTTAAACGCCTTAGATTTACTAGATCCCAAAGAGGTAGAAATATTATTCAATTACGCCATCGAAACCATGCGTCCGAATGCCAATTTTCCATATTCACCATACGTCTCTGGAATCAACTTCCTAATTATCTTCAAAACACCACCAGTGCAATAAAATTTAGGAAACTACTTAATGACTATTTAAAATCATAACCCTTAATTTTATTTTTTCATATACACTAAAAACTATAAAACTTTATTATTATATTTATGAAACTTGTTATTAGTTATGTCATTTTACCTTTAATATTTTAGTTTATTATTTTCTTGTTTATTAATCTAATTATTTTGTTTGTTTAACTATCAATGTAATTTTTGCTAAATTGTCCATTTTAAGTTTGAAAACTTTGACTTCTCTGATTCTAATACTCTAATTTATAAGATTATATGTCTTGTTGTATTAGAAAATCAATATTAATAAATAAAATAAATAAAAATAAATAAATAAAACGCGCCAACCAAATAGTGCTGATTAGCTAATAGAAGTCACGTAGGCATGATTGATTAAAAGTTGAACCTGAAAGTAAAAACGGCAATGAGTATGGATTTAGAAACGAATCTTTTAACACGTCGTTTAATTACTTTCACTTTTATTTAGAACAGCTCGAACCTAAAATAAGTATTCGTATATTCATAAAGAATATACAACATTTTGGCGAAGCCCGGTTTTAAAAAAAATGTAATAAGTTTTTATTTTTCATTGTTCTAAATAATTCGTGAGGCAAGGATCAAATCTAATAATAAAATTTAAATAATCTAAAAATAATCAAATATTGGCTAATAATACTGAGGTTTTCCGGAAATAATTAAATTTTATAACGATTTTACTGGCAAAGACACCTTAGCCTTAAAGTGCAGTTGAGTCTGGCTGCACGATAAAATAGATATATAAAACAAAGACTAAATAATACAAAAATTAAACTCAAAACTAATAGAAATAATATAAAAATAGTGCATCTAGAACCATAATAAGGAGCAAAAATAGCGATCCAGGGGTAGCAAAATTAACTAAAGAAGAAACTAAAGGCAGAATTTGGTAAGTCTATTTACAGGAAAAAATAATACATACATACAATATATAATATTAGAATATATTATTAGTACATAACATACACATTTTATTTAGAATTGCTTCTACTTCCTTATTTTAAAAATATTCAGTTATTTAAAATTCAGTTAATGAAACTAAGTTATAAAATTTTTCTTTTATAAAACTAAAACAGTTTTAGTTTGTGCGTTGATAAGTGCGGACGCGATTTTTTTTAAGCTCGCTATTGACAAAAACAAAAAGTGTGAATAAATTCAAACAAAAGCAAAAAACAAACTTGTTTTTAATACAACAACAAAGTTGTCTGTAAACATTTTTTTCTCTCCTTCTTCTTTTTTTACAACGGCATTACCTTGCTACTTTAAAAATAAAACAAAAAAATAGGGGCCAATGAGCCTCTTTAATTTAAGTAACAAAAATGTAGACAAATTTGATTGAAATGAAAACAAAACAACTGAAAATAATTTGTGTTCAAAAACTACGCCAGTTTTACGTGCCCAATCTTGTTCGTCGCTTTTGATAAGCGATGACAATAAAATAACTACAAACAAGTCGCCTTCTGTACAAAGTGTTACCAAAACTAATATGGATAGTGTAGAAAAACCTAAGACGCAAGTGGGAATGGACAGATACATTACGGTATTAAAAAGAGGTCGAAGCCCTAAATCTTCGCAGCTTGCACCAATGTCTAAAGTACATAAAGACAAGGACTCTAACGGAATAAATTCCTATAATCGTTTTGCTATCTTAGATAGTGAAACAAGTGTACATAAAACGGCAATTAAGTCGTTCAAACCACCTCCAGTTTATTTAAGGGAGAAAAATTCGAACGATTTAAAAAAAAATTAATTACAATTATTGGCGAGAACTCATTTTATGTAATTCCCATCAAGCGTGGTAACATTGATGAGACAAAAATACAATTTATTGATGAAAGTAGTTATCGTAAAGCAGTAAGCGATCAGATTTCTCGTTTGATACCTGTAACTAGAGGGGTACCCCAAGGCTCTATTCTTGGACCATTATTATATTCTCTCTACTCCAATGACTTTCCCCTTCAGCTGAGTTTTTCAAATATACAGATGTATGTTGATGATATCCAATTATACATTAGTAGTACCAAGGAATCATTGGTTTTAAAGATAAATGAACTAAATTCTGACTTAGATAAAATTTCCAATTGGGCTTCTGCTAATGGTTTAAAAATAAACCCAAAAAAATCTGTTTTTCTTATTATATGTAAAAATTCAATTAGATTTGAAAACGAGATCAATATTTCTATTGATGGTTCGAAAATCGAATTAGTGAACACTGCAAAAAACTTGGGTGTGACTTTTAATAGGACACTAACTTGGTCGAATCACATAAGTCAAGCCTGCGGAAAGGTTTATAGCAAGTTGCGCAGTTTATGATCTACACAGTATTTCACCACTAAATATAAGGACCTTGTTAGCCAAAACTTATCTACTTCCCACATTATTGTATGGAGTTGAAATTTTTTCCGGTTGTTCTTCTCGAGATATGAGAAAACTTAACACAACATACAACAACATCGTCCGTTATGTTTATGGTCTAAAAAAATTCGATAGAGTTACACAATTTTCACTCCGTTTTCTGTCTTTCAATAATTTATTAAAATTTAAATGCTTAATTGTTTTCCATAAAATTATTGTGACTAAAGAGCCGGAATATTTATTTAAACGCCTTAGATTTACTAGATCCCAAAGAGGTAGAAATATTATTCAATTACGCCATCGAAACCATGCGTCCGAATGCCAATTTTCCATATTCACCATACGTCTCTGGAATCAACTTCCTAATTATCTTCAAAACACCACCAGTGCAATAAAATTTAGGAAACTACTTAATGACTATTTAAAATCATAACCCTTAATTTTATTTTTTCATATACACTAAAAACTATAAAACTTTATTATTATATTTATGAAACTTGTTATTAGTTATGTCATTTTACCTTTAATATTTTAGTTTATTATTTTCTTGTTTATTAATCTAATTATTTTGTTTGTTTAACTATCAATGTAATTTTTGCTAAATTGTCCATTTTAAGTTTGAAAACTTTGACTTCTCTGATTCTAATACTCTAATTTATAAGATTATATGTCTTGTTGTATTAGAAAATCAATATTAATAAATAAAATAAATAAAAATAAATAAATAAAACGCGCCAACCAAATAGTGCTGATTAGCTAATAGAAGTCACGTAGGCATGATTGATTAAAAGTTGAACCTGAAAGTAAAAACGGCAATGAGTATGGATTTAGAAACGAATCTTTTAACACGTCGTTTAATTACTTTCACTTTTATTTAGAACAGCTCGAACCTAAAATAAGTATTCGTATATTCATAAAGAATATACAACATTTTGGCGAAGCCCGGTTTTAAAAAAAATGTAATAAGTTTTTATTTTTCATTGTTCTAAATAATTCGTGAGGCAAGGATCAAATCTAATAATAAAATTTAAATAATCTAAAAATAATCAAATATTGGCTAATAATACTGAGGTTTTCCGGAAATAATTAAATTTTATAACGATTTTACTGGCAAAGACACCTTAGCCTTAAAGTGCAGTTGAGTCTGGCTGCACGATAAAATAGATATATAAAACAAAGACTAAATAATACAAAAATTAAACTCAAAACTAATAGAAATAATATAAAAATAGTGCATCTAGAACCATAATAAGGAGCAAAAATAGCGATCCAGGGGTAGCAAAATTAACTAAAGAAGAAACTAAAGGCAGAATTTGGTAAGTCTATTTACAGGAAAAAATAATACATACATACAATATATAATATTAGAATATATTATTAGTACATAACATACACATTTTATTTAGAATTGCTTCTACTTCCTTATTTTAAAAATATTCAGTTATTTAAAATTCAGTTAATGAAACTAAGTTATAAAATTTTTCTTTTATAAAACTAAAACAGTTTTAGTTTGTGCGTTGATAAGTGCGGACGCGATTTTTTTTAAGCTCGCTATTGACAAAAACAAAAAGTGTGAATAAATTCAAACAAAAGCAAAAAACAAACTTGTTTTTAATACAACAACAAAGTTGTCTGTAAACATTTTTTTCTCTCCTTCTTCTTTTTTTACAACGGCATTACCTTGCTACTTTAAAAATAAAACAAAAAAATAGGGGCCAATGAGCCTCTTTAATTTAAGTAACAAAAATGTAGACAAATTTGATTGAAATGAAAACAAAACAACTGAAAATAATTTGTGTTCAAAAACTACGCCAGTTTTACGTGCCCAATCTTGTTCGTCGCTTTTGATAAGCGATGACAATAAAATAACTACAAACAAGTCGCCTTCTGTACAAAGTGTTACCAAAACTAATATGGATAGTGTAGAAAAACCTAAGACGCAAGTGGGAATGGACAGATACATTACGGTATTAAAAAGAGGTCGAAGCCCTAAATCTTCGCAGCTTGCACCAATGTCTAAAGTACATAAAGACAAGGACTCTAACGGAATAAATTCCTATAATCGTTTTGCTATCTTAGATAGTGAAACAAGTGTACATAAAACGGCAATTAAGTCGTTCAAACCACCTCCAGTTTATTTAAGGGAGAAAAATTCGAACGATTTAAAAAAAAATTAATTACAATTATTGGCGAGAACTCATTTTATGTAATTCCCATCAAGCGTGGTAACATTGATGAGACAAAAATACAATTTATTGATGAAAGTAGTTATCGTAAAGCAGTAAGCGAGTTTGAAAACTGCAAAAAGAACTTTTATACCTATCAGCTGAAGAGTAGCAAAGGTCTACAGGTAGTCATTAAAGGTGTAGATTCATACGTTGATCTAGCTGAAATAAGATCCAGACTCCAAAAAGCGGGTTTTAAAATAAAAAGTGTAGATAATCTCCGTAATCGGGAACGTGTCCCCCAACCACTATTTCGCGTTGAACTGGCACCTGTAGATATCAGATTAAAGAATAACGAAATGCACCCCATTTACAATCTGAAATACCTGTTACACCGTAAAATAACTGTAGAGGAGCCGCATAAGCGTCCAGGACCTGTCCAGTGTCTAAATTGTCAAGAATATGGTCATACTAGGGTTTACTGTAAGTTGCCTCCGGTTTGCGTTGTATGTGGCGAGCTACATTGTTTCGCCCAATGCGACAAAGCAAGGGATGATTCGAAAGTTAAAAAATGTAGCAATTGCGGTAGAAACCACACTGCTAACTACAGAGGCTGTCCAGTTTTTTTCATGGTAAGGAAAACCACTCAAAAACTATATACTCCTGCTAAGCACCAACAATATCGAGCAAATGCTCATTATCCTCATATAGCCCAACAAACAACACAACATGTTTCATACGCTGATATGGTAAAAACCAATCATACTGCAGTACATAAAGCGACACCGACAACTAATTCTACTCCTAATTTGCAATCGCATCCTAAAGAACAGACATCATCTGGTAATTTTAATTGTCTCGAAGCAAGCATCGAGACATTAGTGCATTCGATAAACAGTTTTATGAGCTCTATGAGCAGCATGAAGCAAGAAATGGTATACATGCAATCTACTATGTTGCAGGCGTTACTTAACAAACCATGAACTGTTTAAAAATATGTGTCTGGAACGCAAACGGCTTGCGCCAACACAAAAATGAACTCGAGTACTTCCTTAAGAAGGAACAAATTGATGTCATGCTGGTTGCAGAGACTCACTTAACAACAAATAGCTCTTTTAAAATAAATGGCTTATATATGACACCAAAGACCCCAGTGGCAGAGCATGTGGTGGTTCAGCAATACTAATAAAGGCTCGAATTAAACATCATTTACTGTGTGATTTTTGTGAAGATTACCTACAAGCAACAAACATCTGCATTGAAGAATTTCATCAAAACTTAGTTATTTCTTCGATTTATTCACCTCCTAGGATTCCAATATCAGAGAGTCAATTCAGCGATTTCTTCAAATCACTAGGTCCCTGTTTCATAGCATCAGGCGACTACAACGCTAAACATACGTTTTGGGGATCACGCCTAATAACTCCAAAAGTTCGTGTTTTGTTTGACACAATTTCAAAAATGCGTCTGAATGTGATATCGAGTAGACAACCCACCTATTGGCCTACTGATCGACAAAAAATACCGGATGTTATTGATTTTGGCGTGATTAAGGGTATTCCAAGAGAAACGATTAAAGCTGAAGCGTCACTTGAATTATCCTCAGATCATTCACCCACTATTGTCTATATATGGAATCAGCAAAATATCGTGTCGCCAACAACTTGCACAAGCATTAATTGGTTGAAATATAGAAAGTATCTCAGTACTCATTGTTCGGAAAACATACCGCTAAGAACACCAGAAGATGTGGACCAGAGTCTAATTTATTTTGATCAAAACCTTAAATCAGCTGCCCAACATGCGACAGAAACCAGACAACCAGCTAGATACAATCAAATTTATTTTGTAGATGTCGAGGGCTCTTAACTGAAAAAAGAAAAATTAGAAGAGAGTGGCAAGCACACAGATCTCCTCAACTCAAATCTAGACTTAAAGATTGCACGAAACGACTAAGACAGCTGCTAGAATCTCGAAGAGTAGCATCTCTGAAAAATTACTTGGAAGACCTCGACGCAACTGCTCAATCAGATTATTCATTATGGCGTGCATGTAGGAACCTTAAAAGACCTGTCGTACGTAAGCCTCCATTGCGAACTTCTTGTGGAGACTGGGCAAGGAATGATACCGAAAAAGGCAATTTGTTTGTTGGACATTTGAAGAAGGTTTTCACCCCAAATGTATGTACTGATATAGCTGAGTTACCATCAGTAGAGACTAGTGCCGTAGTACCCCTAAGATTTGAATCTAGCAATATTGAAAGGGCAATAGCGGATTTAAACACCAAAAAAGCCCCTGGCGTTGATAAAACAAGTAACAAGATGTTAGTTGAGTTGCCCCGTATAGGTCGCAGAATTATTCTGTTTGTTTTTAATGCCATCTAACGTCTTGAGTACTTTCCCACAGAGTGGAAGGTCTCTTTGATAACTATGATTCCTAAACCAGGAAAAGACCACACAAAAGTTGAATCATACAGACCTATAAGCCTTTTATCTAACGTGTCAAAGTTATTTGAGAGAATATTAATAACTAAGCTGAATCCAATACTTAGCGCGAAAGGATGCGTTCCGAACCATCAATTCGGCTTCAGAAAACAACATAGCACGATCCAACAAACACACAGATTAGTAAATGTAATTAAAACGATCTTTGAAGAAAAAAAATACTGTTCTGCGCTCTTTATCGACGTTTCTCAAGCATTCGATAAGGTTTGGCACGAAGGCCTAATATTTAAGCTAAAGCTGAACTTGCCCGAAAACTTGTATAAGCTTTTAAAAGATTATTTAACGAATCGCAAGTTTTTACTAAAAGAAGGTGACTTTTTAAGCTCGCCACAGCTCATTGAAGCCGGAGTTCCCCAAGGTAGTATTTTGGGACCAATTTTATATTTACTGTACACATCGGATATGCCAATTAGCACCCTAGTCCACACATCAACTTTTGCAGATGACACAGCTTTTTTAAGTATTCATGAAAGTGCCCAAGAAGCATCACAACTTTTACAAGACCACATACTCAATTTGGAAAAATGGAGAATAAAAGTGAATGAACAAAAATGTACTCACATAACTTTCACACTGCGTAGGGACTCATGCCCTCCTATTCGCATAAATAACCAAATGATACCACAGCTTTCAGACGTTAAATACCTGGGTATACATCTTGACCGTTGCCTTACTTGGAAAAGCCACATTGACTTCAAGTTAACACAAATGAAACTAAAAGCAGTACAACTAAGTTGGCTTATTGGCAGAAACTCCACCCTGAGCTTAGATTGTAAACTTCTACTGTACCAGTCGGTCCTCAAACGAATTTGGTGTTATGGGATTCAGTTATGGGGCACTGCCTCAGCTAGCAATGTAGAAAAAATTCAAAGGCGCCAAAATAAGATTTTACGTATTATTACATCTGCTCCCTGGTATATAAAAAATTCGAACATCCACAAAGACCTAAACATGCCATCAGTTAAAGCAGAAATAGCGAAACATGCAGTCACATATCTAAAGAGGCTTGAATCTCATCCAAACCCTTTGGCGCGTAACATGCTGAATGAACCTGGTTACATTCGACTTAAAAGAAGAGATACTGCTTTTCTTGGCCGTACATTAGAGGGATGACCCGCAAATGATTTCAAAATCCGTGAAACAAACATTATTTTTGTCTAGCACTGGCTGGACTTAAAAAGAATATTTTATTTTAGACTTAAGATACGAGTAATTATTGTTAGTTCAAAAATATTGAAGATACAATAAATAAATTATGAAAAAAAAACCTAAAATAAAATGTGGTTTTTGCAATAGACAAAATCACACTTATGCTGAGTGCAGACAGAGAAAAAACACTCCATACTGTGACAATTGTAGGGTTTATGGGCATGGGAAAGATTCTTGTCCGAGGGCACAAATATTAGCAACAAACACCAAACATGAAAATCACTCAAGAAAAAAAATTAAATGTAAATGGAGTTCTCGCATAGGATACCTTGAAAATGATTGTTTTAGTAAAAAGAATTATATGAATTCAGAGAAGGGAAACGATCAGGGGGCCAGTCCGGCCATCTAAACTGTGCCCCGAATAATAATACAAATAATTATGCAACAAAATTAAATCAAAATACAGCTGATCCACACCCAAAACCAGCTGATTGCATTAATCTACAACCAAAGCTAGATAATATTTCTAACACTTCTCATACTACTGCAACAAATTCAAAGTCAAATGCGACTGACCTACATCTACAAAAAGATGTAGATGATAGCTCCACAACATATCAAGTTGCTAAATTGTTGGACGAAAATAAACAATCAGACCAGGTAAATAATAATAAAGTCAACGACAGTGTCGCGAAATCGTCAAACAAAAAATCAAAAAGAATAAATAAACATAAGATCAAAAACAAAAACAAATCGTCTGATTGTAATATTATCCAATTATTCTACATAACAATTTGGCGTATGATTGTATATATAGGTAATCGTCTAAAAATTATAGGCTTAAGTATGTGGGATGATGTGTGCAGGAGTTTTAATTGTATAAATAATGTAAATTGTGTACACTTTATGAATGATTTTTTCGTTAATTATATAGAATATTTTAAATGTAGATATAGAAATCAAGGACGTTTATACGTCATAAAGAAAATAAAGCAAGACGATGTATTTAACAGTTTTAAAAGATACAGGCGCGGATACAAGCCTGATTAAAATAAGTTCATTAAAACCTTTTAAACGTATTAACAAACAAGAAATTAAAGAGCTAGGTTGAGTATTTGGAGGGATAAGCAAAACAATAGGTACTATCAAATTAACGAGTTCTTTAAATGAAAATTTTAGTGTGAAGTGGCATTTAAAAATGACGTCAATGATATTCCAGCTGATGGAATTTTGGATCGGGATATTCTGTGGAACCACTCAATCATTGACACAATTTCTAAAACATTAAAATTTTTAAACAAAGATAAAAGTATTCTTTTTGAATTGCCTCGCAAACGGTTTTCGCAAAATTACGGTGAAGCGCGTATTTGTAAAATTCAGGCACGTACCACAACAGTAGTGAAGATTAAAATACCTACATCATCAGGAGAATTCCTTATAGAATATCAAACAATTGCTCCAGGTATACACTTAGCTAACACAATAGTAGAAGCACATAATAATTATATAAATGTACCAATTTAAATGCAAATAGATATAAATTTTATTCAGAAATATACTAATTTTAATAAATTCAAGGTTGTTGGTGAAAATAAGTACGATATTTTCAATAATATATTTAATAAAATCATTAAATATGGAAGAAAAAAATTCCATAGAAAATATTTGCGTACAATTCAGTGATGTTTTCCACCTTGATGGAGAAAATTTAGGTTATACTTCGGCAATTATACGAACGAAACAGGACCAACCCGCGATTAACCAAAAACAATATAGGTTGCCAATAATACACCGAGAAGAGATAAACAAACATGTGGAAAAAATGCTCGCTGATGGAATAGTATCAGCAAGTTAATCACCTTGGAACTCACCACTTCTTGTAGTCCCAAAAAAATCGGGTTTAGACGGACAGAAAAAGTGGCGAGTAGTTGTGGACTTTAGGAAACTAAATGAAGCAACTATAATGGATGCATTCCCACTGCCAAGAATAGAAGATATTCTCGACCAGTTAGGACACTGCCGATACTTCACAACGTTAGATTTAGCGAGTGGCTATCATCAGGTTTTGATTAACCCAAACGATAAGCCAAAAACTGCATTTAGTACCGCGCTCGGTCATTATGAATTCAATCGCATGCCTTTTGGGTTGACGGGTGCACCCGCGACTTTTCAGAAGTTAATGAACCATATTCTGACTGGATTACAGGGTATCGATTGCTTCGTTTATCTTGATGACATAGTCATCTACGGTAAATCGCTAGAACAACATAACGCGAAATTGGTTAAAGTTCTGTCCCAATTAAGAAAATTCAATTTAAAATTAAATACAGATAAATGCAAATTTTTATGTAGGGAAGTTGTATACTTGGGGCATAAATGTTCTGCGGAGGGTGCATTTCCTGACCCAGATAAAATCAGTTGTGTAACTAAATATCCAGTACCAACCAATGTTAAACAGGTACAATCTTTTTTAGGGTTCGTAAACTACTATCGTAAGTTTATTCAAAATATGGCCCAAATTGCGGCACCAATTACTAAACTGCTTAGAAAAGATATCCCATTCAACTGGACTCCAGAATGTAAAAAAGTTTTGAACAGTTAAAGTCCATAATTACTAGTCCACCACTTCTCATATACCCAGATTTTTCTAAAACATTTATCCTGACAACCGACGCCAGTAATAATGCAGTCGGGCTGTGCTGTCCCTACGTAAGGTGGGGGAAGCCAAACCTATTGCGTTTGCAAGTAGAATGTTGAATGAAGCAGAAAAACGCTATTCGACAATAGAAAAAGAATTACTTGCAATCGTTTGGGTAACGAAAAGTTTTCGTACCTACCTACTTGGACGTCCGTTTACAGTTTATACGGACCACAGACCCTTAATTGGTGTATTTAATGTAAAGGATCCCACCTCTAGATTGATTAGATTTCACCATAAATTGTCTGATTTCACCATAAATTGTCTGAATATGAATATAAAATTGAGTATAAAAGTTTTAGTTTTAATTTTTTTTAAAACTAATTTTATTTTATTTTTATAAAAAACGATTTTATTTAAATAAACGTTCACAAACCAAAACCAATTCAAAAACTAAACTTATTTTCTATTTTTCACAAAATATTTTAAATTAAAAAGCAAAGGTATATTTTATATTACATATTTTAACAAACAAAGTTTCTTATTATAAAGTATAAATAATATTGTTTTAAACTCTTGTGGGAATAAATCTATTTAAATAAATAAGATGCAGGAATATACGTATGTATATATAAATATACATATATATAACTCCCCCATTATTAAATTGACGCTCCGAGGAACTTTATATTCAAAATGTTATTATTTTGTTAAACATAAAACATTATCTTCCAAACTTATTCCACACAAGAAATATATTTCTTTTTTCTTTTTATATGAGATTTATAATATTTGTGCCCTGTTCGACTTATTACATGATCATTATCAAAACGGTCTACAGAAATCTTCCTAAATTTTGCATGATTTTTTCCCCCTCTATCACTCTTTATATAAATTTGACCAGTTTGAATTTCACTTTCTTTACGGAAGCGATTTAGCTTTGAAATCGATTTTTCCTTTAATGCTATAATTTTTTGTTTTATTCTTGGATATTCTTGTGCCCCTATGGAACCGTTTTGAAAATCAATAGGTCTGCAACCTGTGGTTGAATGAATCGTGTTATTGTAAAAGGTAATTACTTTGTAAATTTTTTCTTCAACACTATCACTATCTCTATTCGGGTCATGTCTAAGTAAACGAATGTGTTCATTCATAGTATTATAAAGGCGTTCCACATCTGAATTAGATGTGTGATTATTATTCGAAATAAAATGAATTTCAATATTATTTTCCTTTAAGAATTCATTCAATGGCAACGCTTTGAAACCTAACTCATTGTCAGTTACGATTTTCCCAATGGTGCCTACAATACTCTTATACCGAATTAATGCCCTCTTGAATTCCACCCAAGTCCTATTCTGTATCTTTATTGCTTGAGCGAATTTCGAGAACTTATCAATAACTGTTAGAAATAAAGTTTTATCTAAACAATAAAAAACATCTACGTGAACAACCTGACCAGGCTTGTCAGGAGTTTCAGTAATTTTGAATTTTTGTTTTACTGGATTGCGATCATATTTTTCCAAATTACAGATATGACAACTGTTTATAAATTGTTGTATTCTCACCTTGAGTTTTGGATGATATATTCTTCCTTTAAGTTGTTCAAAATTTTCATTAATGCCACGATGATTATTTCTTTCATGCTCTTGCTTAATAACTTCACTTAGGACATTTTCATCTGAAACATCATTAAGACAAATGCAGCATTTTGCTATTTTTAAAACAGAATTTTGTTTAAAATACTTGCAAACAGTCTCTTTGAAAAGTTCATAGGTTAAACCATCCTCAATAAAAATTGCATTTACTCTTTTAGGATGAAAATGATCTTTAATGAGTTTTATCATTATATTTTCATTGAAATTATTTATACTTATAATTTTCCTATTATTTTTAAAAATTACTTTATTTTCTATTTTAAGCGAAACAGAATTTGATTTTTTAAAAACGAACTGATTTTTGTAAATATTGAGGGGAGAACTGCTAGTAGAAATTAAATTTGATTTTTGTAAAATATTAATCTGTGGTTGTATTCTGGATAATGCATCCGCATTTTTATTATCTGCACCTCGTTTGTACATAATTTCATAATCATATTCCTCTAGTTTTAATCTCCATCTTACCAACTTCGAATTTGGTTCTTTAATAGAGACAAGCCATTGCAATGGCTGGTGATCTGTCTGTATTATAAACTTTCTTCCAAACAGGTATGGACGAAAATATGTTACAGCCCACACTACTGCCAACAGCTCTTTCTCAACTGTACTATAATTAACTTCATGCTGATTCAATGTTCTACTTGCATAACAAATAGGGTGGTTGTCTTGCGAAAGTACCGCCCCTAGAGCAAAATTACTTGCATCAGTGTTTAAAACGAATTTCTTGTTAAAATTAGGATAAGCCAAAACTGGATCATTAGTTAAAAGCAATTTCAACGTTTTAAAACTCTCCAAATATTCAAAGTCACTCGTATCTATCTTAACATTCTTTTTTAAATATTTGGTCATGGGTTTTGCTATTCTTGAATAGTCTTTTATAAATTTACGATAATAGCCACTAAGACCCAAGAATTGCTTTATTTCTTTTTGAGTTTTTGGCAAAGGATAATTTGTTACACACTCCACTTTCTTTGCATTGGGTTTTATACCTTTTTCCGTTACAACATGGCCCAAGAATTCCGTCTCTCTCTTCAAAAATACGCACTTGTCGACTTGGATCTTCAAATTTGCAGCTTTTAATTTGTTAAATACAAGACGCAGTGAGTTTATATGCTCTTGAAGAGAAGTTGAATAAACAATTATATCATCCATATATACTAAGCAAACTTTATTAACTAAATCTCCAAGAACACTATTCATTAGCCTTTGAAATGTGGCTGGGGCCGTTTTAAGCCCAAAAGGCATTCTAGTAAACTCATAATGGCCTCCTTCGACAGAGAATGCCGTCTTATGAATATCTTTCTCGTCAATTTCCACTTGGTGGAATCCTTTAGCCAAGTCTAATGTAGTAAAATACATACTTCTTCCCAGCTTATCGAGAATCTCATCAATATTTGGTATAGGAAATCGATCATCTATTGTCTTCTCATTAAGTTTCCTATAATCCACAACAAGCCGCCATTTCTTAATTCCACTAGCATCATCTTTCTTTGGAACTATCCATATAGGAGCGGAATAAGGGGAATTCGACGGTCGTATTATCTTACTAGTCAACATTTCCTGGATTTGTTTTTTAACTTCATCCCTATGAACGTAAGGATATCTATAATTTTTTGAAAATACGGGTATTTCATCTCTGGTAATTATTCTATGCTTTATTGCATTTGTAAAACTTAAGTTTGAATTTGTTACGTGAAAAAGTTCTTCATAATCATTTAAAATGGTTTTTAAGTTGAGTTTTTCCTCTGCATTTAAATGATTAATTCTCACTTTTTCCAATAAAGCTGCCTCACAAAAATTTTCCTTTAACAAATTAGTATCAACTAAATGATAATTATCGCGCGTAACTGGCCACGAATTATACTCAGTTAGATAAATAATGTTAGGACATTTAGCTGAAGTTTCTACTTCAACTTTAAAATTTTTTGCATTGTAAATACCTTCTGTAACAATAGACTCGCCAATATCATCTCGCTGTTCCGCTATATGAACAAGTCCACACTCAACATTAGTGATCAACAATATCTTTCGAAACCCTAAAAACAACAACGGTAAAATTTTACCATTTACATTGAGTTCATTTCTTTCATAATCTACAACGGCTTTATATTTTCGCAGTATATCGTTTCCAATGATTCCATCGTAATTGTCATGGAATTTACATTCTATTAAATAAATACTCTCATTTTCATCACCCAATTCAGAAAACATTGGCACTTTATAAACAGTATTTGCCAAAACTTCATTTTGGAGAGTTTTTAACATTAAATTTGTAGAATTAATTCTCCATTTTGGATTGCATAAGCCTGGATTTACTATTGAGTGGGTGGCCCCTGTATCAATTATAAATTTAAGACGTTTTTTTAATACTATATGAGGTAATTGTCGGGAGAGGCTTGAAAACGAAAATTTTGTAATAAATTATTATCAGCCGAAACGTTTAAATGATGTGAATCTTGAAATCGGTTTTGAACGTCACCAATACTTGATTCACACGAACTTTTTCCGACGTTATACAAATTATTTTCGGACTTAACATTTCTCCTAGGCTGTGGTCTTGATAATTTACGAGGAGGATTTTGGTAACACGAATTGAAATTCCTCCCATTTTTTACAACTGAAGTATTTGAAAAATTATTAAAATTATTTTTCCGTATCATATTAATATCCATTGGTTCTGGAATAGATTGATTAGAAAAAGAAGTTTGATTTATATTTGAAGATGCGTGTCTGTAATTCTGATTGTAATTATTATTCGGAACGTAATTACTATTCCGGTAAGTGTTATATTTACCTTTATACCCGTTAAAATTTCCATTATTATTAATATTCCCAAATTTATTCAAATTTCTATCTACTGTAGATCGATTCAAATTTTTATTATAACTATTATTCCTGCCATTATCTCCATAATTTCCATACCCAGATGTAAAAAGAATGTTCATTGCATCCTCTAGGCTTACTGGATTCCTACACGCTAATACCGTTTTCATAGGTTCAGGAATTTTTGCTTTAAAAATATCAAGAGCAGTTTTCATATTGTTTCTACCAATCTGCTCACTATCTGAATTTATTCCTAACTCCAAGACTGTTTTATTACTTAAACTACGAAGTTTATCCTTTATTTCATTGTAAAAGTCAATGACATTTGTTCTAAAACTTACAGAACGAAGATTATCAAAAAGCTTCTCCACGCTCTGATATTCCCCAAAATAATTGCATAAGATATTCTTGATATCATTCCACGTTTGTACATGAAAATTAATTTCAATAGCCTCTTTGGCTTTGCCCTTACATTTATTTTTAATCAAATCTATAAAGAAAAGTTGCGATTGTTCATCATATTGAACGAAAAGTGGGTTTATTCTATCAACTAATGAGATAAAGGTATACAAATCTTTTTTGTCGCCAGAAAATTCAGGTAATTTCCCAATTAATTCAATCGGACTTAAAGATAAAATATTTAATGCAATACCTTCTTGAGCCATTTTTTAAAAGGATGTAATATTCTTCAAACGCAAAAAATAATTCTTTAACGAAGTCAAAAAAGGCACAAATTTGTGTATTTATACAATTATTTGTTTATAAATAAAAATTATTTAATAACATCATATTTTAAGAATTATTTTTTTTAGCACAAATTTAACACAAAATATAAAGTATATAATTATCAAATATTGTAATTTAATAAATTATTAATTATTTTATTTAATTAAATAATTTAATTAAAAGATAATAAAAATTTAATTAATAAGATTAATTGCTAATATTAATTTAATTAAAAGATAATAAAAATAATAATACTTAAAGTAAGTTTGTATTCGTAGCTGCTCCTTTAACTCCTTAAACTCAATAAATTCTCTAGGCAATTCATTCGTTATCCAATCTCCTTTAACTCCTTAAACCCAATAAATTCTCTAGGCAATTCATTCGTTATCCAATTTCTTCTCTTTGGCTACTTGAAGTTGATTTTATTTATTTAAGTTTTTTTGTAAAATTTTCTTTAAACCTTAAAAAAAAATTCTTCTTCTTAATGTCCTTTCCTTTTGTAATGTTTCTCTTTTTCAAATTATATATTTTTATATTATCCTTTAACATTTTTTATTTATATTGTTTTTTTTTATATTTTTATATTGTTTTTTATATCTTTTTTACATCGTTTTTATATTTTTAAGCCTTTTTTCATTAAAAGTAAAAGGACTCACAAAAATTTTCTTTTTTTAATTAATTTGAGTTTTTTGGATTTTTGTAATTTTTTATAAATGTATCCTGGAGGGTCCCGTAGAAATCGCAGGATTATTTATTCTAATTGCTTTAATTAAATTTAATCCTTTTTAATTTAATTTACTTATTTTTTCGCATACACATGCACATACCAATCTTAATTTTTCTTTTATCGTCTTTAATTTAACCACTTTTATTATTATTACAGTTTTTATTAAAATTTTTTAAGTTAATTTTTCTTAAAATTTTATTTTAACTTGTCTTTTTATTTTTATGTTTATATTTTATTTTCTATCTTGCCAATTTTTAAATTAAATTATTCACTTTCATAAATCCATTGGGTTAGCTTACAATTTGAATGTCAAGATTAAAAGCATCTCACCTCACTTCTTCTGTGTTAAATTTTTTTTCAGCAACGACAATGTTTTAAATTCAGTTTTCAAAATATTTTTCATTCATTGTAAAATAAGTGTTTCCTTTTAAATTTTTTTTCTTTTATTTCAATTTTTTTTGAAAATTTTGTATATTAAAATTTTATTTAATTTTTTCTCACTTCTTCTGTGTTAAATTTTTTTAGCAACCACAATGTTTAAAATTCAGTTTTTAAAATATTTTTCATTCACTGTAAAATAAAAGTTTTTCTTTTTAAATTTTTTTCTTTTATTTCAATTTTTTCAAAAATTTTATATGTCAAAATTTTATTTAATTTTATTTAATTTTTTTTCTTTTTAAATGTTTTGTTTAAATGTCTTGGTTTAATTTATTTTTGAGTTTTGATTTTTGATTGGTCACAGTTCACAAGTTCACTCTTTTATTTAGTTTTTTTTCAGTTATATCCTGGAGGGTCCCGTAGGATTCGCAGGATAAATTATTTGAATTACTATAATGTTTATTTCGTTTTTTTTTTACTTTCGAATACCCTTTAAGACATTAAAATGTCTGATATCCTTTTTTTTTTTTAGTATAATTTCCGCTTATACTATTTCAAAAGGATACTCGGGTATCCTACCGACTGCGCCAGTTTTAGTTTTAATTTTTTTTAAAACTAATTTTATTTTATTTTTATAAAAAACGATTTTATTTAAATAAACGTTCACAAACCAAAACCAATTCAAAAACTAAACTTATTTTCTATTTTTCACAAAATATTTTAAATTAAAAAGCAAAGGTATATTTTATATTACATATTTTAACAAACAAAGTTTCTTATTATAAAGTATAAATAATATTGTTTTAAACTCTTGTGGGAATAAATCTATTTAAATAAATAAGATGCAGGAATATACGTATGTATATATAAATATACATATATATAACTTATAAACCGGGAAAGTTTAATGTAAATGCAGATGCATTAAGCAGGATTGATACAAGTACAGAAAATAAAATAATAGCAGTCCAAACAAGACAACAATCAAAAAATATGGACAAAAATAAAAATTCTGATATAGAAGATAACGTAAATAGTCAAAATATGGAAAATCAAAATAGTGCAAATAATGTATCAGAGTCACATCAAGATAAATTTGAAATCTTGTCTAATCCAAAAGAAATACAAACAGTTTTGCATGATTTCCATAACTCAGTGCTAGGTGGATACCAGGGCATGAAGAAAACATACTGGAAAATAAGACAACAATATAGGTGGAAGGGCATGCAAAAGGATATAAATAATTTCATTAAAAAATGTCCTAAATGCTAGGTAAATAAATGCTCAAAACTGACAAAAACGCCAATGATTCTAACCGATATACCAGCTTTGCCATTTGACAAAGTATTCATGGATGTAGTGGGTCCCTTGCCACAAACGTATTCAGGAAACAGGTTCATTTTGACATTTCAGGATGAATTAACGAAATACATGGCCTGTAGCCCAATGCCAGATGCGGAAGCAGGTACCATAGCGAAACTTTTTTATGATGAAGTTATAACAAGGTATAGAATTCCAAAAATTCTTATTACCGACAATGGCACCAATTTTACATCGAAACTATTTTCGGAAACTTGCAAGTTACTAGGAATTAAAAAATTGCACATCACCGCCTTTCATCCGCAAGCTAATGGTTCCCTAGAGCGAAGTCGTCGACCTTTAGCGGAATATCTGCGAAACTTTGTTAGCAATGACGAAAGAAACTGGGATCAATGGTTACGTCAAGCAATGCATGTGCACAATAATACACCGCATATCTCAAATTGTCACCATTAAATTGTTTGTACGGGTTTAAATTTAATTTCCCAACCAATTTGCAAAGAAAACCCGCTCCTGTTTATAATATCGATAATTACCCAGTGCAGCTGAAATATCAAATTCAAAGGGCACATAAAATAGCTAAAAGTCATTTAATTGAAGCAAAAAATATATCAAAAAAAACTTACGATAACACGGTAAATCCAGTAACGTTTAAAACTGGGCAAAAGGTATTACTAAAAAATCCCATTAGGAAAAACAAAATCTCGCCTATATGGATTGGGCCTTATGAGGTAATATCCACTCCTGGGCCAGTAACAACAGCAATAAAAATTAGAAAAACAAAAAAAAAAGTACACAATAATCGTTTAAAGCTGTTTAACGAATAGTAGGCACCTAAAAAGTCTAATAAAATATAAATATATAATACACCAATATTATCAAAAATTTTAATGCAGGGATAAAAAAAATTTAAATACAAAAAAAAAAAAATTAACATATTTTTCATTTCAGGTCTCTATTAGAAATTCAACTTGCAGACATATTAACATACTAATAAAACATTTTAATAAATAACATAGGGTCTGACTCTCATTAAATTACTACTACATTAATTACTACTCATGCTCTTCCAACATCATTAAATGAGAAATAGGATTTATTATTAAACACAAAATACGAATACGTAGCGGAAGCTGATAACCATGGCACAATAACCATGGCACATTCATTACGCTAACACAAGAAGAGCACAATAAATGTGTTAGTGTACAAGTCAATACTTCAGCAGCTGTCTCAGTGTGTAAACATAATAGCCCAATCTTGATCAGCGGAAACACAGAATGTTTGGTAGAATTATTACAACACTCAAAAACATCTGAAAAGAACTGCAAGTACAGTGCAGTCCCAGCATCCGGGGGAATTATGGTTAAAATGGTATCCAGTAACCAATGGTTATTTAAGCTAAAAATAAGCTTATTTTAAATGTAAATTGTGACGGTATATATTACACCGCAACATTATCAAACACCGGAATTTTAAAGTTATTAAAACCATGCGATTTTAGCAATAAAGAAATTAGAATTCCGTACGAAAAAACAGAAATTACTGAAGCATGGTATAAACAACCAGAAGTCGATCATTCAGAGCTCCTGGATGTGTTGAAGAGAAATTTCACTAGTACCAACGTAACCATTAACCATAGATTGCCCTTAAAAATTGGAAATCACGACCAACTAATGACAAGTCTTGCGGAATGAAAAAAGTCATTGGATGAATTACAAAAAGAATGGGATATAGCAGACAAGTCAAGGAGGATTAAGAATCAGGACTGGGAAATTTCAATACACCAATACTCCATAATTTCGGCAGGTTCATTGGTAACAATTCTGGTAATAATTGGTCTAGTCATCTATGTATTAAAGAGCAGAAAAAGTAACGTCGATAATAAATCTGCTATACAGCTAACTACCATCACCACTGGAACTACTGTAGCCGAGGAATCATCATGTCAACGCAGGGTCGCCCCGAAACCACCTCTATCCAGAAATGCCAGCAGGAAGTCAATTAAGTGCCCAAATGATTCAACATTTGCATGTATATACATAATTTAAGCTATCAGTTAGGTTAGGTTAAACGGGCCGCCCGCAAAAACGCGAGTTCACTCGGAGGCCAATAAGGCCCATTGTGATGCCCCAACGATCATCAACCCCTACCATTCCCTCAAGAACTCCAATACCGGTGGTTCTTGTAAACCACCCGGAGCTTTTCACAAAGCCTAATAGGCTACTCAGTGTCATATCCCTGAAACAGTCCAGGTCCTGACAGAATCTTTGACCCAGAAATTTGAGCCTACGTTCTTGAAGAGCCGGGCAGTCGCAGAGAAGGTGTTAAACTGATTCCTCCTCTTCCTCATCCATACCATCCATAGACCACCTGCGAGTCGTTTCCTTTAGCGACCATTCTCCTAGTATGTTAGATATTTCTGCCAACGGGATATTGATTTCCCCTTGGGCAACCGTCACATCCAGATTCGAACCGTTCCTCGCACATTGATCGGCCATCTCGTTTTCACGAATGCCCTCAAGTCCTGGAACTCACACTATCCTTATACGATGTCGTTCAAGTAGGGCTAAAGATTGTATGCAAGCTAACACACATTTAGATTTCACTACTTTTGAATTAAGGGCCTTAATGGCGGCTAGATTATCTACGAAAATATCGATAGCCGACGCCTCCGTTGCAAGTTCCCCAATTTTCCTTGCCGCTACCAATATAGCATATATTTCAGCCTGGAATACGTTGCAGGTATCGGGAAGCCTAAGTGAAATTGAAAGATCAAGATCCTCAGAGAAGATTCCCGATCCGGTCCCTATCTCCGGTATCTATCTTGGAGCCATCCGTAAATATTGAGTTCTCCTTCCATTCATCCCTGCTAGGAATTTTCACGACAAACGATTTGTCGAGGTCCATAAGAGGGGTTAAGTAATCAGTCTGCTCCCTCAAGATATTTCCACCCACCTGTCGTAGGATGGTGCCATGTCCAACACGACAATGCCTTAATTCGCCCGACTCCCTGAGTCTTAAGGCCGACCTGGCAGCGACGTGTTTGATATAGACATCTAGAGGGGTCAGATCCAACATTGTCCCCAAACTAGCCTGTGGAGTTGAACTAATCACACCAGTAATGGAGAGACTCGCTAACCTTTGGACCTTATCCAGAAGAGAGAGGTGAACTTTAGTGTCCACCACTCTCCACCAGACGAGTGCTCCATAGGTGAGGTTGGGCCTTATCACTGCCGTGTACATCCAGTGTACCATGTACGGTTTAGGCCCCATCTCCTGCCAAAGGTCCTTTTGCATGCGTAAAATGCACATAGGGCCTTATTCATCCTGCTCTCAGCATTACGTTTCCACGAGAGCTTTGAGTCTAGGATGACGCCGAGGTACTTCGCTTCTTTTGATAATTCCAGAGTAATGCTACCCATTTTTGGGAGTTTAAATTCCGGAATTTTATATCTTCTGGTGAAGAGAACAAGTTCGGTCTTTCCAGGGTTTAGGCCCAGACCGTTGTCCTTCGGCCAAGCGAGTAGTTGGCCTAATGCCGATTCCATAAGGTCACTTATCGTGGATAAAAATTTACCCCTGATAAGGGGGACAACGTCATCTGCATACGCGACCACCTTAACGCCTCCGTTGCCTAGTCTGAAGAGGATTTTATTTACAACAAGATTCCAAAGGAGTGGAGACATGACTCCCCCCTGCGGTGTTCCCCTTGTCACAACTTTCCTCATCGTACTAGGGCCAAGACTAGAGATAATGCTTCTACTTCAAAGCATATTCTCCGTCTACTCTATAATTTTCTGTTTAGCCCCCTCATATTGTAGGGCGTCCAGTATAGAGGATATATTCAGATTGTTGAAAGCGCCCTCTATATCCAAAAAGGCTGCTAAGACATACTCCTTCCTGTCCAGTGTATCCTCTATTGTACCGACTACATCATGCAGTGCCGTTTCCACCGACCTTCCCTTTAGATATGCGTGTTGTGCCCTGCAGAAATTACTTGACGATAGAAGACCTTTGACATACACGTCCACCAGTCTCTCCAGTGTTTCTAATAAAAACGATGACAGACTTATTGGCCTGTAGTCCTTTGCAGTTCCATGGTTTATTATTCCAGCCTTAGGAATGAATACCACAGTAACCTCTTTCCATTCTTTGGGGATATACCCATACAACAGGCTGCCCCTAAAAATGGAAATCAGCCACGGCATGATAACCTTTATCGATTGCTGTAGTAACGCTGGGAAAATGCCGTCTGGTCCTGCGGATTTATAGGGCTTAAAAGAACTCACAGCCCACGCTACCCTAGCTTCATCTACAATGGAATCCACTAAATCACTACTGTGGACAGCTGATGAGAAGATAGCCGCAGAAGAAAGCGGCTCTTCTTCGACATCCTTACAGTCCGGGAAGTAAGTTTCCATTAGTAGATTCAAGGTTTCAACACTGCTTTCAGTGAAGTTTCCGTCTGCCTTAGTTAAGAATACTGGCATGCCGGGATCCTTAGAGAGCACCTTTCTTAGACGGGACGCCTCAGTGGTACTTTCCAAGTCTCCACAAAAGCGTTGCTAATTTTCTCGCTTCGCTCTTCTGGTCTCCTTTTTGAAGTTATTGAAACTCCAACGGTATTCGTCCTTTGTCCCGCTTCGCTTTATTGAAAAGTCTCCTACATTCTGTGCGTAACTGCCTGAGCCCTGGAGTCCACCATGGCTGGTTAAATCTCTTAGACGGATACCGTTCAGTGCATGATGAGTGAAAAGCTTCAATTAGTGTCCTAGATAGAAAGGATGTGGAGTCATCCAGCTCTCGTGTGCCTGCCAACATTCCCTCAGTGGGAGTTGGCATAAGTTCAACGAGCGTTCTGAACTTCCCCCAATCCGTGTTCCTAGGATTCTTGAAGGGTTTACTTACATCGAGGGTAAGTTGCACACTAAAAACAATTCTATTGTGATCAGAGAAAGAACAGTCAAGGCGAACCCCCCAATCAATTATCTTAACTGAGTGCCTATCGCTTACCAATGTTATATCAATGACCTGTTCCCTGATCCTATTGAAAAACGTTGGTCTATTACCTTTATTGCATATCTTAAGATTAGTAGATAGAAGATAATCTAATAGGTTCTCACCTCGAGTGTTAATGTCCGTGCTCCCCCACAGAGTATGATGGGCATTCGCGTCACATCCCAGGATGAGATCGTGGCCCCTTGTATCGCACCAATGAATCAGGTTGCGTACGGCACGTGGAGGCGGCTCATCTTCATGGTATGGTAGATACGCTGCCAGGATCACCGTCGGGAGACCCTTGCGTTCGAACGCTGCTACCGTCAGATCACACGCTCTGAAATTAGATAAAAGAAACATATTAACATACCTCCTAACTAAAATGCAGCTTCTTATCTTACCTTCTTGGGTTGGAGAGAAGAGCATATATTTTCGTGACCGGACGCCGCGAACCTTTTTGGCTACAAGCCAGGGTCCTTGGATTAAGGCCACGTGGATATCTTCCCTCTCCATGAAACGCAGCAGGTAATCCGATGCTTCCTCGGAGTGATGCAGATTAATCTGTACCACCTTCATGCCGCTCGGAATTGCCATCGCATTTCTCTGCGGGCAGAATCAGCCGAAGCTAATTAAGCCCATATTTGATGACGCCTTTAGAGGGACGTAGGAGACGGAGGGATTCTGAATCGATTTTGATCCAGAGATCTTTTCCTTCCCCTTTGTCCCTTGTGGGTCCTCTTTCAATCGTCCAACTCTCGGTGCCAAGGCCCTTATTCTGACGCTTGATCAGTGTAAGGATGGCCTCATCCTCCAAAATAATAATTAACTGTCGCCTGAAACGGAACCTGGTCCAAGGGGACGATTTCTATTTTGGCACATGGCCATAGTTCGCCAACATCACTGATGCAGTCTTTGAGGAAGCCAAAGGCCTTTTCATTACCGCATCCGATGATCTTGACGCCCTTTGACCACTTAGCGCCGTCAAACGCAGTGAACGAGTCGTCCTCATTATGAGCGAGTTCGTCGATCAATCTATGTAGGATCATTTCTTCTAAGAGCAGCCATCTTTCATTGGTAATCTTACCACCGGGGTGGTTACGATCAATAATGGCTACTTGTAACTCAGGAGCTGACGTTAAGCTAGTTGAAGGCTTCAACCGCTTTCCGTCAGGTACCTGCGTATCACCCGACCTTTGCCGTTTACCGCTAGGTCTGTTTGCGGGGCCCTTCGAGACTGGTGCTTGACCTTTAGAGGTTTGTGCAGCCAGCATCTTGGAGCCTTTGCTAGCAGACTTCGCTTTACCGTATTGGTCATCGCCCTTCCTTGATCCAGATGAGGCCCCACTAGAAGTAGAAGGGCGTTCATCCAGAATCGCGGAGGTGACGATCGTGTTCGGTCCAGGAGTAGCATGGGGCACGGTTATTACCTTCTTCGCATGCTTATCCTGGTTACTATCCGTCCTGTTAGGCTTGACCTCCACGACGGTTGTATTAAGCATAGCCTCATACTTCCGAACGTGGTAGGTGTGCTTCCGCTTCAAACTCTTCTCCCGAGCAGTTAAGAGCGCTGGATCGCGAGATTCCAGTGACCTTAAGTATCTAAGAGAACGTTTGTAGCCAGCTAGCCTTTTTCGTTCGTCATGTCCGGTCCTGTCCGAGTCGTCTCTTTCCTTGTCACCCTTTTCAGGGCCATGGGCCTCCGGTTTTCCGTCCGTTTTCGCGGAGGTGACCATGCTAAGGTCCTCCTCATCGGTCTCGTAGAGGTGTAACCCTTCGAGTCCCGAGAAGTGGTCAGACTCGTCCGTGCTTAGACTGAGTTGTCGGTCTAAGCGTTTGTACCTCCACCAGAGGTGTAGTAAAAGACTGCCGCTCCACTGGAGACAGACGCAGACCAAGATGCCGCTCACTATGAGTCAGACACATCTTGGATTTAATAAAAACAACCCCCACGGACCGACAAAAAGACGGACGAATAAAGTCTCCAGTAGCCGCCCTTAACCTAGGGAACAGACGCTACCAGTGCGGTATTGACCGACCAAGTCGACCAGAAGGAGAAGTCATAGTTTGCCCACGGCCGCCCCTAACCTGGAGTACAAACGCCGCGAGCTATGGGTGGGTGGTTCTTAGTTCACGTCAACTTGATGTTTAAGCCCCTGCACCGTGTCTGAATACTCAAGGTGACCACCCATCGCAGAGGAAGCTATCAGTTAACTTTAAAATAAATCAAACTTTAAAATAAATCTAAATTGCATTAAAATTTTGAATTGCTAAATAAATAACTTTAAACATATATGTTTCAACAATAAGTAATCTAGTTTCAAATTTATAAAAATAAATTTAATTCATAAATTCTTCAAATATTGTAAAAGAAAGTAGTTATACTTAAACCAAGAAGAATTAAGAATAAATCATATTATTTATCTACTCTGAGTCAGACCCACAAAATAATAATTATATACAAAAAAAAAAAAAAAATTAATTTCAATTATATTAAGGAAAATTACATATAAAATAATAATAATTTTAGTTGAATTATGAAAATAAAATTGTATAAAAAAAAAGAAACAAAAATTAAGTTGAACTATATTAAATAAAATTGTTAAGGAAATAAGTTGAATTATATTGAATAAAGTTATATAGATGCTGTTTTGCTTTAAAGAAAGGTTCAACTTTTCTTGGATGGGGAAGATTGTTGTATATTGCATGTCAACGTGATCAATATTAAAAAATATTAATTTAATATTAATATTGCACTGCATGTCAACGTGATCAACATTAAATAATGTTAATTGATCAGCAATATTTGGTTAACTGCATTTGCACCGGAAGACGTTTCTAATTACATATTTAAAAAAATTATATTAAGGAAAATTACATATAAAATAATAATAATTTTAGTTGAATTATGAAAATAAAATTGTATAAAAAAAAGAAACAAAAATTAAGTTGAACTATATTAAATAAAATTGTTTAGGAAATAAGTTGAATTATATTAAATAAAGTTATATAGATGCTGTTTTGCTTTAAAGAAAGGTTCAACTTTTCTTGGATGGGGAAGATTGTTGTATATTGCATGTCAACGTGATCAATATTAAAAAATATTAATTTAATATTAATATTGCACTGCATGTCAACGTGATCAACATTAAATAATGTTAATTGATCAGCAATATTTGGTTAACTGCATTTGCACCGGAAGACGTTTCTAATTACATATTTAAAAAAATTATATTAAGGAAAATTACATATAAAATAATAATAATTTTAGTTGAATTATGAAAATAAAATTGTATAAAAAAAAGAAACAAAAATTAAGTTGAACTATATTAAATAAAATTGTTTAGGAAATAAGTTGAATTATATTAAATAAAGTTATATAGATGCTGTTTTGCTTTAAAGAAAGGTTCAACTTTTCTTGGATGGGGAAGATTGTTGTACATTGCATGTCAACATGATCAATATTAAAAAATATTAATTTAATATTAATATTGCACTGCATGTCAACGTGATCAACATTAAATAATGTTAATTGATCAGCAATATTTGGTTAACTGCATTTGCACCGGAAGACGTTTCTAATTACATATTTAAAAATTAAAATATGAATTTTATTTTAAAACGCGGCAACCAAATAGTGCTGATTAGCTAATAAAAGTCACGTAGGCATGATTGAATAAAAGTTGAACCTGAAAGTAAAGTAAAAACGGCAATGAGTATGGATTTAGAAACGAATCTTTTAACACGTTGTTTAATTACTTTTACTTTTATTTAGAACAGCTTGAACCTAAAATAAGTATTCGTATATTCATGTACTTGAAACTCTGCTTCGACTCTATATTGTTGTTGTTTGCCTTTTTCGACATGAGAATGACTGTATAAAAGTATACAATTGTCAGAAACACAATTTTTAATGTATGGACACTAATGCAACGTTAAAAGGGAATATAAAAAAATGTTTCAGAAACAAAAAATGCACTTGTGAAAAGGGACTAAGCAAGGAAATGTACAGCTAGGTATTTTCAGCCGTATGCAGCCTATTTCAAGCCGCCGCTGGAGCTTTTTTGCAGCAGCCGTTAAAATTGGTCGGCGCAGGTCTCTGGGTGGCGGTATAACTATAGTATTACTTTTGGTTTAAAAGTTGTTTTAATCACCAAAAAATGGATATAGATGATATAATTAATAAAGAAGAATTTTACGCAGTTGTTATCAATGAATTAAAAACGTACGGAGTAATATATCAAAGGGAAAAAAAGAAAAAGATCCAGGTTTAATATTTATTTTTAGGTTTTATTTTATCTGTACAATAATATATCTAAATCGTTTAAGGAAACCTCATTTGGAAAAAATATATTTCGTGCGCATCTTCATCTTCTGGGTTTAACAGAAGTTATTCTTGCCAATGGTAAGGTAGTTCAGATTCCAAAAATTGTGGGAGAAGCTTGTAACCGAATTCTAGAACAAGTGGAAACAGAAGGAATATTTAGAAAAGCAGGTTCTTTTGTTCGACAGAAGGAAATTCGAGTAAGATAGTATGATTATTCTCGAAACAAACCTAGTTTACGGACACATCATAAGAATTGTATGTAAAATTTAATTTCATTAACATCTAAAGTTTGGATGTTAAGTAAGGTATATCTCGAATTATATTATAAGAGTGTAATATGGGTATCATTGGAAGTGTAATTTAAAGTACTACTATTAAAATTAATGAAAAAAATTTCGAGTGAGCACAAAGTTTTTTTTTTTTCGTTTACTAAAGATTTTCTGCAAAGACGGCCTTCGGCCGAGCGCAAGAATTTTTTCCTTTATGTTATAACAAACACCGGCTTTCCTAACTAAAGATTTTTTGCATAGCCGGCCTTCGGGCGGATGCAAGGATTTTCTTCTATATTGTATAAAAACCCCTCTTCGTATAGCAAGGATTTTCTCTATGGTAAAACCATCACTGGCTTCGACTACTAAAGATTTTTTCCCAGGAAAGAACTTCCGACAGCAGCAGAGTTGTAACAACAACAACTAAAGATTTCCTGAGTAACGCCGAAGAATAAAAATAAAAAATATTTTACTTTGTTACTTAATTTTTTTATAAAATTTGAGCACCACTTGATAGATATTTCCAAAAGCTTTAAGATGATACCCATATTGACCTAATATGTTCAAAATGTGCACAATCACAGTTTCATATGAAAAGTTCAGAGGCCCATAACTCGGAAAATAAGGGTGATCGCCAAATTTTTTATTTTACATATTCTTATTATTTTGTAATTCTCTATCACCCTGTATAATTTTTTTTATTGGTGCTGCTTCGCGGAACTAGACTTTTTCCAATATTCCAGATAAAGGCTAACTTCATAAACGCAGTTTGCAAAGTAACACTGAAATCAATATAGTTCATAAACGCCTTAGAATTATTTTTTACAATGTCGTGAGTTCATTATTGCAGTGCAACCCTTTTTAATGCGCATCAGTTGCCAAATTTGTGCCCTGTTTTAATTTGTGATGCCTTGTGAGATAAGCGGTTGAAATGTATTTTCTCAAAATAAAATGTATTGAATTATTTTTCATAATTTAGTAATAAATGCCCTAATGTTTTGAAGATCCACTTCACAATATTATTTGTACACAAAACAAACGAAAGTTACGACAAAGAAATTTTGCGTTCATAAACGTTTAAAAAATATGTTTCATAATTTGACAGAGCAGTGTTGACGTGCAATATTGCTATGCCTTGGTAGCGCATCTATGTAAAGTGTTGCTTTGCAAACTGCGTTTATCAAATCAGCCAAACCCTACTTTGCATAGAAACTTTAGGGGCCCGTAACTCGGAAACTGAAGGTCGCCCCCAATTTTTTTATTTAACATATTTTGCTTAAATTAAATTTTACTTACAATAGGCTTTTTTATTTATTATGATGTGTCCGTAAACTAGATTTAATCCTCACTCTCTACCCTGAATAACTTATTTTTTGTCAATAGAGAAGTCTTGAAGCTGGAGTAGCCTTGGGAAAAGCTCATAATGTTATAGACGTGGCAAATGTTGTCAAATATTTTTTTCGAGAGCTTCCAGAGCCTCTTATTCCATCATCTATACAAGAAACCCTTCTTGGATGTTTACTTATTGGACCGAATTCTGTTAAAGTTATACTATTGGCTTGTTTGTTGCTACCGCCTTTAACAATAAATACTCTTTCGTTTTTTATGCAGTTTTTACATACCGTCTCACTTAGTGAAAAATATAATAAAATGTCAATACAGAACTTGGCTATAATTTTTACTCCTGGACTCATGCCATTTCCAAATGTTAACAATCCCCGATTTACGAATCATGTTAAAATTGTTCGAATTCTCATTGAAAATGCGAATGCAATAGGGACAATTCCAAGACGAATTCAACTCACATTGCAAGAAAATTTAAGGCAATTAACTTTGAAAGCAAATTTGTCTAAAATTATTCTTAGCGATCAAAAGCCTGCATCAGAAAAAAAGAAGAAGAAAAGACGCAGCGGTTTGTTAATATGTAATTGTGTTTGATTGATAAACTTAATATTTAATATTTTTGTAGACATTTTTCACGGTCTGAGAAAGATAGTTGGATCGGCAATGGGAAGTTCTGAATTTTTGGAAGATACCCCCAACGAAAATAAAACTTATTCATCTCTTTTAAAGTTTGATAAAAATATTCAAAAAGAGAGTGAAGGATGTATCATAACGGTAACACCATCCGTAAAGACAAGTAAGAAAAGAATACTCGTTGATACTGTTTATGCGTCCAGTGCTAAAAGGAGGTAAGTACGTCAAAAATAGAACAAAATGTCTTATAATCAAGCTAAAACAATCTTTAAAAAAGTGTTTAAGTACAATTCGGAATTTTCGTGGTTTCAAGAATTTTGTTTAAGTGATCATTTGTTACCTTTTTATATTCCTTGTTGTAAAACCTATTCCTGTTTTCAACGAGTAAACTGCTATCGATACTTAAATGTTGTTCGTCACTTTCTAAAAAAAGTAAGTTTTATAACTATAAACGTTTGATATAGTTTATTGGAGATCAAGCGAAGCACTACATGCAATTTTAACCCCTTTACAAGGTAATATTTCTTTAATAAAGAAAGAGAATACATGCTCTCCAATTTAGATTAAATTAATTATTGCGTTTTATTTTATAATCTGATACATTCGTCTTAACGAGCCTGATAAATATACAAGAATTTATTATATACATTGACAAAGCCACGGAATATTTTTCAGTCACCTTTACGGGGAATCCAATTTAATGAAACTCATCAACTGAGGTCCGAAATTGATTTTAAAGAGAGTGTTTATTTAAAGTTTATGCTGGATATGTTTATTGTTCAAAAAATATTAAAATCTATACAATACCAATTTTAAAATCAGAATTGTACCGAAAAAGGTACGGTATTGCAATAAATGTTTCATCACTGATTAGTTTACTATTTATTATTTAAAACCAAAAAGACCTAAACCTAAATATAAAATAAAAAAACTAAATTATCGTGTGATACCCTCGCTAAATTAAAGAAAAACAATACACCAACAAAATTTTATTCACTTTTATATTATTTTAGCTACTAAATACAGATATTTCTTTTTTCATACAATTTTCCCAAAAAAATATTTTGAAAACAAAAACCCGAACAGCTGATTGGCAAATTCTTGCTAGTAAAACTTTTACTAGTAAATACTTGCAAGTAATTTTTTTTCTCTCACATTTTTATTCTCTCACATTTTTATTCTCTTGTTTTACTCTCTCGTTGCTAATTTTCGAGTTAATGAACACTTTTCCAGTAACAATTAGTACTAATTTTCAGTTACTGAACAGAGCTACTGCTAGCGGTACAGGGTGCTCCAAAAATTGCGGTTAAAATAGCAAATTTTTCCAGTTAAATGTCAAAATTTTTTTTTTTAATAAAAGTTTTTTATTTGTATCTCAAATACACATTTTTATATACATTTAATATTTAAATCTAAGTAAATTTATATTAAGTAACTAGTTTAACACGGTGCGCTTTGCAATACACATTGTTCAAATCCGAAAGTTTAGAAAATAAATTAGGCAAGTGTGAGTTAGACTCACACACTTAGGGTTCCGTACTATGTTTAGTACAACTTTAAAAATTCAAGTTGTTAATTTTTTCATGTATTATGAGTGACCCTTTAATTTTAAAATTAAAGTCATAATTGCATCACTGTTGGAACACCCTTTAAATTTTAGCAATTTTTGTTATAGCGGCATGGTAATACACTATCTATAGAAATATACATCAGCCTGCCTATTGCGGTTCAAAAAATAAGGTAATATACGTGAAAAACATGTCACTGATGGTGTTCCGTCAGATATTAGTAATTGTTACAGCGGCCGAAGTACAACATCTACTGTAAACATTTAAAGAGTCTACCTATTACGGTTCAAAAAATAAAGCTATTTACGCACAAATCATGTTTCTGTCGGAACACCCTTTAATTTTGTTATTTGCTATGGCGGCCATGGCAATTCTCTTTCTATGAATATATCAAGAGTCTACCTATTACTATTAAAAAAAATAAGTTACTATACGTGAAAAACATGTCACTGTTAGAATACCCTTTAATTTTTAGTAATTGTCATACCGGCCATGGCATCACATCTTCTATACAAACTGGAAGAGTCTACTTGTTCAAAAAATATATCGTTATAAATGCAAAACACGTCACTGTCGACAAAACCCTTTAAATTTTTATTGTTTTTTAGGGGTCATAGTAATACACCTTTGTGAAAATTTCAAGAGTCTATCTATTATGGTTAAAAAATTAGTCAATGTGCATGTAAATTACATCACTGCCGGCAAACCCTTTAATTATTACTATTTGTTATAATGGCCATAGCAATACTCATCCTGTAAAAATTTCAAGAATCTACCTATTATCGATCAAAACATATGCCATATACACATACAAATCACGTCACTAACAGAACACCCGTTAATTTTTAGGGTTCCGTATACAAAGTGTAAAAACGTAACCCTATTGTTTTCGCTACAATGTCTGTCAGCGCCTTTTATCTCTGGAACCGTAATAGGTAGGATCTTGAAATTTTCACAGATGATGTATAGTTGTTGCCGCTATAGCAACAAATACTAAAACTTATAGGGTGTTCCGTTAGAGACGTGTTATTCACGAATATGTGTTTATTTCTTGAACTGTAGGAAGCATACACTTACAAACAGTAATTAAAACTTAGTTCGCTTTATAAACAAGTCTAAAAAAATAAACCCAAAAATTAAAGGGTGTTTAGATAGTGGTGTGATTTGCATGTATAAGGCCTAAGTTTTGAACCGTAATAGGTAGACTCTTGAAATTTTCACAGAGGGTCTATAACTGTGGCCACTATAGCAACAAATACAAAAACTTATAGGGTGTTCCGAAAGTGACGTGTTATTTGCCTTTATGTCTATATTTCTTGAGCTGTAGGAGGCAACCACTTAAAATTTGTAGACAGTAATTAACTCTATGATCGCTTTCTAAACAAGTATATAAAATTAAACCTTAATATTAAAGGGTGCTCCGAGAGTGACTTGCTACGCGTGTCTAAGTTTTGAACGATAATAAGTAGATTCTTGAAGTTTTTACATGAGGTTTATTACTACGGCCACTATAACAAATAATACAAATTAAAGGGTGTTCCGACAGTGCCGTGATTCTCATGTATAACGTCTTATTTCTTGAACCGTAGTTGGTAGACTCTTAAAATTTTGTTCAGAAGATATGTTGCCACGGCCGATATGACAATTACTAAAAATTAAAGGGTGTTCCGACAATGACATGTTTTTCACGTATAGTGACTTATTTTTTTAGTCGTATTATGTAGACTCTTGACATATTCATAGAAAGAGAATTTCCATGGCCGTTATAAAAAATACCAAAATTAAAGGGTGTTCCGACAGAGACATGATTTTTACTTAAATAGCATTATTTTTTGAACCGTAGTAGGTAGACTCTTGAATTGTTTACAGTAGATGTTGTACTTCGGCCGCTGTAACAATTACTAATTACAAAAGGGTGTTCCATCAGTGACATGTTTTTCATGTACATTACCTTATTTTTTAACCGCAATAGGTAGGCGCCTGATATTTTCATAGAAAGTGTATTACCATGGCCGTTATAACAACAATTCCTAAAATTTCAAGGGTGTTCCAATAGCGATGCAATTTTCGCGAATATAATTTTGATTTGATTTTAAAAATAAAGGGTGCCCCATAAGACATACAAAAATCAGCAACTTGAATTTTTAAAGTCATACTAAACATAGTACGGAACCCTACGTGTGTGAGACTAACTCGCACTTGACTGATTTATTAGATTTAATATGTATACTTGCTTATAACGCATTGTTTGTGTGTGAAAACAGCAGAAGAGTCGTGAAATGAAAAAACAATTGTTTTAATTTATGTTCATATATTTTTATTTAATATATATATATTTTTACCTTTTTATAATCAAGAGCTGCGTGTGTCTTCTTTAAGTTAAAAAAACGAAAAGTAAAATATTTACAAAAAAAAACAATGAATATGGCGAAAACCAAGTTTTGTTGAACCGTTAGCGGTTTTACTCGTTAGAATCCAAATTACTCCCAAAAAATACAAATTTACAAAAGGAGTAGAATTTAGATCCTAACAGAGTCACATTTATTTAGTAAAATTCATAACTAAAGGGTTCAACCTAAACATTGCCGGCCACCTTGCAATAACACAGTTAAATGCAACATAAAAAGATAAATTTTAATTCGTATTTTTTTTTTTTTATTTTCAAATTCAAAAGTATGGTTTTTACAACAGATCCACCAACTGAACCCAATTAAGGGATGGTTTTGAGCAGACCCATGAACTGATTAACTACAATTTGATACGATTATATAGGCGATTGGCCAGATATAACCCACCCAAAAATTGTATATTGGGCCAGTGGACAGCCCGGACACGAATAAATTTGTCCGGTTAAAATTTGTGAGCTCAGTTCCGGACCGAGCACCAGTGCAACCTGGCCTGAGTGGTAGAACGTTGGATCTGCCAACTGCATGCCAGGAAAATATTCCAGAACAGTCTCTGCAACGTCCTCTATTGGGGTTTTTATACCCTTCATTTTTGTAACTTTTGCCGTCAGGGACACTCTTTTCAGAGGATCATATATGGATTGAATGGTTATGCGGCAATAGGACCCCGTGACAGCAATTTTAAGATTTCGAACTAGTGGTTCGCTTATATAACTATTGCTACAGCAGAGGTCTAGTGCCGCACGGACCTGAATCTGCCGATTCCCCAGATGAAGCTTCACCTGCAGTGTTGGCGAAAAGTTCACCACATGGCGCAGTGGTAACGATGTTACACTGGCAATGGGTGAAGGCACAGTATTTACAATTCTATTTTTTCGACCTTTCTTTAATATTTTCGTGCCCTTTTCTTCAACCTGTTTCGGGGAATGCAGCAGACTGTTATGGTCCCCCTGACATTTGTTACATTTTCGCACGCTTTGGCAGGACTTCAACGTGTGATTGCTGGCCAAGCAACGTGAACAATGGCCCCAAATCAACACGTGACGCAATTTCTTCTCGTGGGCTAGCTGGCGAAAACGAAAGCATGCCCTGAGAGGATGCGTTTTTTTGCAGAGGCTGCAGCTGGGTGCACTGGAACCTGCCCTTTTCTTCGCCCGCGAATCATTTTCCGGACCAGAGCTGTCCACCAAGCTGGGGGATGTAGTTGGCGCAGGATCTACAGCTTTTAGTACCGCAACAGGAGGCTCATTTGTATTACCAAGAGTTGGTGGAGCTTGAGGTTCCACTGCCATTAAATTTGTTGGTGACCCTGGAGCGCTGAGTGCCACTGTAGCTGGATCTGCTACCTCCATAGCTTCCTCGTAATCCTCTAGTAAGGCATCTTCAAAAATTGTTGGTAAGGTAGCCATAGTACTAGGAAATAATGAGGATTAATAAATGGTAAATATATATAAGTTAATTGGTCAAAATGACCAGCTTCGTGATTGGTCGTTTCACAACCCCGTGTTCTGTGCGAACGTCCGCGACGCGAACATGATCGTCACTTCCTGGATATGTTTTAATTACGCGACCTAATTTCCAGGAAGTTGGAGATAGTTGTTCATGACGAATAGCAACCAAGTCGTCCACGGCTATGTCCCTTTCGGGAAATTTCCATTTATAGCGTTTATGCAAGTTATGAAGATACTCCTCTTTCCATCGTCGACAGAAATCATGAGAAAATGCCTTCATCTTGCGATAACGATTCACTAAACCTATGGGCGATTCGTATACAGATGGTTCTGGTGGGGCCAATATTGGACCACCTATTAAGAAATGGCCCGGGGTTAGAGCTACGGGCTCATTAGGATTTTCTGACATGGGGCATAAGGGTCGGGAATTCAAGCAAGCCTCTATTCGCGCAAGTATAGTAGAAAGCTCTTCGAATGTATATTTTACTGATTGAGCTTCCTTTCGAAAATGGTGTTTAAAACTTTTAACAGCAGCTTCCCATAGGCCTCCCATATGAGGCGCACCAGCAGGGATAAACCGCCATGAAAGACCCTGAACGCCAAAGGTAGAACACAGTCGAGCCTGGCTCTCCGCTAAAAACGTTCGGAAATCTCTCTCAATCTCACGAGAAGCTCCCACGAAATTAGTGCCATTATCGTAAAATATTGTCAATGGACAACCTCGTCGAGCAATAAACCGATGTAAGGCAGCCAAGAACGCATCTGACGTTAAATCAGTCGTAGCTTCTAAATGGACTGCTTTGGTGGAGAAACAAACGAAGATGCATACATACGCTTTCGTTATTCGACAGGACCTGCCAGTAAAACTTTTCAAATCAAAAGGACCGGCAAAATCCACTCCAGTAGTGGTAAAAGGCCGGTCTAAAGTAGTGCGTACTGGAGGTAATGCTGCCATTATCTGACTACACGAGCGTTTTTTATCTAATATGCAGCGTTTGCAACGATTTATTATAGTTCGAACTAGGACCTTAAGACGGGGTACCCAATATTCAATACGAATAATTCTCAACATCAACTGATTACCACCATGAATCGAAATTAAATGTACGAATTCTGCTAAAAGAACTGTCAAACGACATGAATAGGGCAAAATAATCGGATATTTTTCTGTATAACACAAGGATAGCGATTTTGCTAACCGACCATTTAGTCTCATTACTCCATTAGCATCTAAGAAAGGATTAAGCGATTGTAGTGAGCTTTTTGATGAAATAGGCTCTTTTGATAAGAGAGCTTTATATTCCTCTGCAAAATGAACCTTTTGAGCCAATATTGCTAAGCGTAGCTTGACTTTTATAATCTCATTGCTTGAAATTGAAGTGGTATCAAATGTTTGCTTGCCTTTATGCGACGAATGTGTCATAAAATAGAATCGAAACATGTAGGCTAATACTCTAAGAGCGTGATCAAATTTAGAAAATCGGTCAAGAACATCTTCATAGTTCGAGAAGAAAGATGCGTGTACCTTGACCGCTTTGGCTTCAACATCTGTGTCTAACGGGGAAAGATCCCTTATGCTCCAGTGAGCTTTAGGCTCACGAAGCCAAGTGGGTCCATGCCACCATAGTTCACTTCTTGCCAATTCTGAGGGCGAAAGACCTCTACTGCCTAGGTCCGCTGGATTTTCTTCCGACCTAACATGATACCAATTATGGTTCCCTACATTCTCCTGAATCCTACAAACTCTATTAGCCACAAAGGTTGTCCAGCTATTAGGTGTTTTTCTCAACCAACAAAGAACAATAGTAGAGTCGGTCCAACAATACACCTGTTTATTTGGTATGTCAATTTCATTACTAACAGTTTTTAAAAGTTCAGAAGCTAAAACTGCTCCACAAAGTTCTAAACGAGGTAATGAAATAGATTTAATAGGGGCCACTTTAGTTTTGCAGGTGAGTAAGTTTGTGAAAATCTGGTCAAAGGCCTCAATACGGATATACACTGCCCCCGCGTATGCTTTTTCCGAGGCGTCTGAAAAAACATGTAATTCTGCTGACAGATTTGGAGCATAATGTACCCACCTTGGAATCTGAATACTATTTACTTCCGTATAGGAGGCGACAAATCTTTTCCACTCTTGTGCTGTCAAGGGGAGCAAAAAATCATCCCAACCAATGTTATCCAGCCAAATTTTTTGCATAATAATTTTTGCTATAATGATAACTGGGCCTAGCCAACCTACAGGATCAAATAATTTCGCTATAACAGACAAAACTTCCCTTTTTGTGTAATTTAACTTCTTAGCAATAGGCTCTACTTTAAAATAAAACGAATCTAATTGAGCATTCCATTGAATACCCAGTGTCTTAGAACTGCTGGATTCAACAAATATCAACAGTTTAGAATCAACAAGATGACTTGAGGGGAGATCCCCTAGGATTTTAATTTCGTTCGAAGTCCATTTCCTTAATTCAAATTTCGCTGAAGACAAAACAGTTCGCAATTGATCCCGAGCCTTCAGAGCAGATAAAACATCGTGAGCCCCGGTTAATACGTCGTCAACGTACATATCCTTGCGCAAAATGTTGGCAGCAAGAGGGTACTCAGCCTCTGAATCTTCTGCTAGCTGTAACAGTGTCCTTATTGCTAGATAAGGAGCACAGTTGACACCGAAAGTAACAGTCTGTAACTCATACGTCTTTACCTCTTCAGTTGTCGAGGATCGAAAAAGTATACGCTGATATGGCGTATGAGCGGGATCAAGACGAATTTGTCTATACATTTGAGTAATATCGCAATTAAAAACATATCTAAATAGCCTCCAACGAAGAATAAGTAGCACTAAATCTGTTTGTAAAGTGGGTCCCACATAAAGGCAATCATTTAGACTACTTCCATTAGAGGTTCTATTTGATGCATTAAATACGACACGCAATTTCGTAGTCTTACTTTCCGGTTTAATTACCGGGTGATGAGGTAGGTAGCACGAGAAAAAATAATTAGCTGAATCAGCTACCACAGGTTTCATATGACCCAGAGTCAAATATTCTTTAACCACGTTATCATATAATGCTTTGATAGCTGGTTTCCGCAGAAGTGAGGACTTATTTCTCAAGAATTGGGCCATAACATTCTGTCGAGAAAGACCCAAGTTAAGGGAATGAGGAAACTCTGGCTTAAAGGGTAGTGTCACTACATAGCGGCCATCAGAGTCACGTTGGGTTGTTTTCCTATAATTTTCTTCGCAAAATTTGTCAACTGGAGTCAATACTTTTCTTTTAGGAGTTTCTTCAAGCTCCCAAAAGCGAAGCAGATTCCTATTTAAATTATCCTCTGCAGAAACCTCGATAGTGGTCGAATACACTTGAACACGTGACTCAGGAATAGATCCCGTGATAATCCATCCGAAAACAGTATTCTGAGCCACCAGTGTCCCTACAACATCGCGACGTATTTCGCTCAAAATTAGCTGAGGATATAAATCCGCCCCTAGAAGTATATCAACCGGTCTTGATTGGTAAAAACAAGGGTCAGCTAATTTTAAGTTCGAAAAATTATTGCGCAAACTCGATCCAAGTAAGAAAGAGGGCAAATTGCCTGATATATTGGGTAATATCAGGGCCATGGTTTCCAATAGAATAGACTTGTCTACTGGAGAGCCAATTTTCAAAGCGCAAACCTTTTTAGTAGTAGCAGAAATAGTTTGATTAATACCCGAAACTTTGACATTTGTCGAAAGTGCATGCAGTTTCAAACGGTTTCTTAAATGTTCAGATATAAAAGAAGTCTCTGAAGCTGGGTCAATAAGGGCGCGTGCGGAGTATGTCATACCCTGATGAATTATATTTACCATAGCTGTTCCCAGAAGCACTTTTCTATTCTGAGAGACATGAAAAACCTGTCGAGTAGCATTTTCATTATTATATATGCCAGTCGAAGTAGAAGGTAGGGATGAATTTACATTCGCATTTTGGGCTATATTACCCGAAACTGGAACCGTATTCGATTTCTTTCGGAAATCGAAAGATTTTTGAAACGTTTACAGTTTCTCAAAAAATGTCCCGAAACACGACACAAAATGCAAGAAGATGAAGATGAATTCACAACATGAGCTTTGACCTTCTGTCCAGAAGGTTTGCTAGATTGTTGTGAATCTTTAAGATCACGAACGCATTCTAGAGTCTGAATTCTTTCCGTCAGAAATGTATCAAACTCTTTCCATGTGGATAATAGTGATTTGTTTCTAACCCCTTGTTCCCATAAACTGACCGTAGACGTAGGCAAACGTTGAATGCACATAAAAATTAGAATTGGATCCCAATTTTCAGTGCACACCTTATATACCGAAAGAGAAGTAAGACAATTATTAATACCACGCTGAAGAGTCTTAAGCCCGGCACTAGATTCCTTATCAACCGAAGGAAGGTTAAATAATAATTTTAATTGGTTATTAACCAACATACGAGGATTCTCATATGCATCTTTAAGATTTTGCCAAGCTACGTCAAACCCTTCATTACTTAACGGACACTTTGACACTAATTCATTCGCTTCACCGGCGGTTTTGCGTATCAAATGACAAAGCCGTTCAACATTACTAAGGCGTGAACTATTAATATATATTGCCGTAAATAAATCCCTAAATGCAGGCCATGCAATATAATCTCCTTCAAATGTTTTGACATCACAAGGAGGCAAGGTCAAATTGTGGTCAGAATTACCTGCATTAGAATTCATTGCCGTAGAACAACTAGCTTTTGGGACCTCTTGGAAATTATGAATTTTTTCATTAATATTCGCAGAACATTTTAAATAAGCTAAATATGTGGTTTGATACTTAGACGAAGCTACTTCAACATCAGTAGGCTCCGCCTTAGCATTGCCTTCAAAATAATCTAAGCAACCATCATATGTCAACTTTACGTTTTCCCATAAACTTTTTAATTCTACACTTTGAATATCCAAGGTATATACGGTATGCATTTCGTCACGAAAATTATTAAAATTGGATTCAAATCTAATAAGAGCATCCGATGCTCTTATAAATCTATTTAGTTGTAATTTCGACATTATTTTATTGAATTATTTAAATGAATATGGCAGACAATTTCAGTTAAAAGTGTTTTAATTTACCACTCAGAAATAATTTTTATTAATTAAGATTTATTTAAAAACAGCAAATCTGTATATTAAAAATTAATAAATTAATTGATTAAAAAACCGAATCAATCAAAATTAATAACAATAAGTTTAAAAAATTAAAAACCTTTAAACCGAAAAAAATCACTAAGTATATCAACGTACCGACCCTATTAAAATTGTTCGTTGGGTTGCGGGTGATTAAATCAAAGGGAAAATTTCGTTGATTAAATGAGTATATATGTGACTAAAAGTACATACATATATAGCTCTACACTTTAATTACTTAGTAATTATTATTCAAATATTCAATTAAATTCACGAACAATCACTAAATAGTTGATTTTATTTAAAAAAAGAACAAAACAATTTTAATTTTATTATTTATTATTAAGTTACTGCGGTTGATTCACTTTAAAAAGAACAAAAAGGGTTGCAAACGATCAATCACAATAGGTAAAAATCTATGTAAAACAATTGTAAGTGCATGTACTAATACAAAAACACATACATTCATACACTTTTTCTTCTTTTACACACTTTTTTTTTTGTTTATTAAAATTAAAACAAAACAAATTACGCACCTTATTTAAAAATAATTAAATTGATGATGTGGCGTAGTGTTGATTTTAAAAATGGAGTATGTACGTGATCCTTGAAGAAAAAAGAAAGTAATTATTCCTTTAATTATGATTCTCAGGATCCGGCTCGAATGGACCAAATGTTTGTGTGTGAAAACAGCAGAAGAGTCGTGAAATGAAAAAACAATTGTTTTAATTTATGTTCATATATTTTTATTTAATATATATATATTTTTACCTTTTTATAATCAAGAGCTGCGTGTGTCTTCTTTAAGTTAAAAAAACGAAAAGTAAAATATTTACAAAAAAAACAATGAATATGGCGAAAACCAAGTTTTGTTGAACCGTTAGCGGTTTTACTCGTTAGAATCCAAATTACTCCCAAAAAATACAAATTTACAAAAGGAGTAGAATTTAGATCCTAACAGAGTCACATTTATTTAGTAAAATTCATAACTAAAGGGTTCAACCTAAACACGCATAGTTTAAATCACTGCAAATTTTAAGTGGTTGCTTCCTATATACAGACAAATAACACGTCACTTTCGGAACACCCTATAAGTTTTAGTATTTGTTGCTATAGTGGCCACAGTTATACGCCTTCTGTGAAAATTTCAAGAGTCTACCTATTTTGGTTCAAAACTTAGGCCTTATACATGCAAATCACACCACTATCAGAACACCCTTTAATTTTTAGTTTTATTTTTTTAGACTTGATTATAAAGCGGACTAGGTTTTAATTACTGTTTGTAAATTTTTAGTGTATGCCTCCTACAGTTCAAGATATAAACACATATTCGTGAATAACACCTCTATATCGGAACACCCCATAAAATTTAGTATTTGCTACTATAGCGGCCACAGATATACACCTTCTGTGAAAATTTCAAGCATCTACCTATTATGGTTCAAAATTTAGGCCTTATACATGCAAAATAACACCACTAGACGCACAGACATTGTAGCGAAAACAATAGGGTTACGTTTTTACACTTTGTGTACGAAACCCTAAAAACACTTTAATATAACATGTTAATCCAATATTAAATTTTTTTATTTCTATTATAAAAACACATTTAAATTATTTTTAATATTAATATATTTATGCTATAGATATAATCAGGTATGTTCTCTAATCCGAAACCGAGTGAAATTGAATCCGAATGAAATTTTAAATACTCATAACTTTTAGATCTTACAACATTTTGATATTATTTTGTATACATTTGATTAAAGACCATTCACATAACTTCCTTGATTGCTAATGTTTTAAAATAATAGGCGCAACTAAGTTATATTTTTCTTTAAAAATTTATTCGATTTCAATTTCACTCGGTTTCGGATTACAGCACATACCCGAATGTTATTTAGTGTATATATATTTGGGCAACGCCATGGAAAGTGAATAAACGTGAATATTTTTTGTTAAGCAAAAATTTTGTTATAAATTAAAAAAAAAAGAATTATTAAAAAGTAGAATAAACCCAAAATAATTTGAAACTAATTAGTTTTCTATTTTGTTGATAAAAAATATATTGTTGATTGAAAAAATAGAACAATAAACAAAAACTTTGCAACATCTTACGTGTTTTTTGTTCTGCCTTCGTAAGATTGCCGCCATTAATTGAAATTATTAAAACCTTGTACCATATTCTTACATAAAAAAAAGAAACAAATAAATGAAAAAAAAAAGAAACAAATAAATGAAACATGCCTGCAAGAACAATCAAAAAAAAAAAGCAAGACACTTGGACTTGTTCCTGCAAAATGAATGTCACCAAGTCGCAAAGCAGTGTGCCATATGTGGGGAGTACTTTCATATAAAATGCGTTGGAGTTACAAAAGAACAACATGACCTTTTTCTTAAAAATAAAATTATATTTTCATACATATGTGAATGGTGCAAGCTGCATCATGAGGATAATTTAGCAGATGTTGGGTCAAATGCTCAACATGAGTTGAATCAAAGTTTGCACAGTTTGACAACTGATCTGGAGAAACAATTTGAGGAACATAGTCGTACCTTTGAGCGGCAGGTTTATGCAAGTATTGCAGCACTTGATGCGAAAATGGTTGAACTATTTGATAAGTTCCGTATAGAACAAATTAAAGTTGTGGAAAATATAAAAAATGATGTGGCTCATAACTATAATATGTTGAAGCAGGTTGATACTGAGGCTTGTAGGCGGGTGTTGAATTTGGAAAGTCAGAACAACATCCTACAGAGACGTTTAAATAGATGCAATATAGTAATTAAGGGTCTGTCCAAAAACATAAAGGAACTTAGGAAACTGTTTCTTAAAATTTCTTCATTGTGTAATATACCTTTATCGAATTCTGATATAAAGCATATCACGTACTTTAGTAGCGGTAACGCAGTATTAGTTAAACTAAATTCTGTACAAACCCGAGATGAAATTATGAGTAGTTTTTCCCAGCTTAAATTTCTGAAAAATAAATTTTAAACGGACGGATTGTGCTCCTCAATAAATTAAACAAAATAATTGTAAAAATATAATATTACAAAAAAGCTTGTACATAAGTCTTACAAAACCGCAAACAAATAATAGTGTTAAGTGTAGCGAAAGGTTGTCAGCTATTCAATAAATAAGAACATATTTGTTTGGTGTTACGAAATAGACTGCACTTTATTAATAATATTCTACTTATATCATAATTTAAGGCGAATTTAATTTACATATGTTCATCAATGTTGGCCATGCAATAATACCAGTGATGGCACTACACCTCCCTTCTGGGGGAAAAAAAAAATGTTGAATCAAAGCAGTTGATCAGACTGTCCTGATTCAAAATTTTTTTTTTGTTTTATAATTTAGAAAATTTATTTATTTTATTTATAATTATGTACAAAACAATTAATTGTAAAAAGTTATTCATTCGATATAATTATGTACAAAACAATTTTTTGTTTTTCTTTTGTATTTTTTTTTATATATAGAAATTCTTAAAATATATTAAAAATAGTTTGTTTTTAATTTTATATTAATCATTATTATTATTTTTTTTTAAGCTTTTCTTATTCTGTTTTTGTGCAATGTTTGTTCTTTATTCGATTTTTTATTGTATATAGTTACATTTACTCCATCAATTTTTTGAACAATAAATGGACCACTGTATATATTTGTAAATTTATCGTATGGTTCTTTTTTTACATAGACATAATCATTTATTTTTATATTACAGGGTTTTGCAAAACTATCGTACAATTTTTTGTTTCTTTCTTTATGTTTTTCTATTAATTTCTTTGTTAGAGCATGTGATTTTTGTAGACGGTATTTAACTTCTTTGCTATAATTTTCTGTATTGTATAAAGGATCAATATTCTGTAGATTAATTTCATTCGGCATGTTTGCTTCTTTTCCGAATACTAGTTCAAATGGTGTATATTTATTATCGAATACTGAGTTAGAAGTCGTATTATGAAAAAATGTAAAGTATTTTAAGTACGTATCCCAGTCCGTAATATTTTCACCTATATATGATCTAATATACTCATTGAAAACTCTATGATTTCTTTCTGCTGTTCCAAGTGTTTCATGGTGGTAAGCTGTTGAGAAGTGTGTGTCAATATTCAAAAGTTTGCACAGCTCGCAAAATATTTCATTTTTAAACTCGGTACCTAAATCAGATTTAATAGTTTTCATTTTTCCGTAAGTTAAAATGAAATTTTCAAAAATAGCTTGTGAAACTGTTCTGGCACTTTTATCTGGAATAGATATCGTCACGAGATATTTTGTAAAGTCACATATAAGCGTTAGTGCGTATTTATTTCCATGCGTTGACATAGGCAAAGGACCAATTGTATCTAAAACTACTACATCAAAAGGTTTAACAGGAGTAGGTGTTAAAACAAGTTTTTCTTTGTTTCCTTTTTTGACTTTGTTCAAATTACACTCCTTACAATTCTTAATAAACATAGCTATGTCCCTAGTCATTGCTTTCCAGTAATATTTTGTTTTTAGTTTCGCGTATAGTCGTTTTCTTCCACAGTGTCCACCTAATAACGGATCTTTGTGATAAATTTCTAAAAGTTTTCTTTGTTTATTTTTATCAAAAACTGTTTCTATTGGTTCTACTAACACAATTTCAAGAGTTTTCAATGTTCTATTTCCATGGATTTTTAAATCTTGAATACTGTAGCTACTAAAAAATGAATCATTTTTTGCCCATTCTATTACATAGATGTTATAATTGTTGGCTTCTTTCTGGAGCCTCAAAAGCATTTCATCGAAATTTAATGTTTCGTTAACAATTTTAACATCTAAGAAGAATTTAAGTTTAAACCTGTTATATATTTTTAATTTTATGTTAGTTATTTTGTCATTATTATAATACAGTTCTGATTTTATTTTCGAAACTTTTTTATTAAATTCTTGTGAAAATTTATCGTATACTTGTAACTTTGTATCTCTGTAATTGTTTGTAATTGGTTTGATTTTTCTGTTTTGTTTTGACATTGCTCGAGTTGTCACAGCTAAAACATATTCATTATTTGCATCGGTTCTTAATTTTTGAAAAGAAATACGCGATAATGCTTCTGCCCCAACATTGTTTTTACCTTTTATGTATTCTATGGAAAAATTGTATTCAGAAAGCTTAAGCCTTATTTTAGTTAGTTTGGATGAAGGATCTTTCACGTTGAATAAATAAACTAGAGGACGATGATCAGTTCTCACCACAAATTCTGTTCCGTAAACGTAAGGTCGAAATTGGTTAATGGCAAAATATATTGCAAAAAGTTCTTGTTCGATTACTGGTTTCTTTTGTTCTGCTTTACTAAAGGCCTTAGAGGCATAATATATAGGTAAGTCATGCCCGTCGAAATTTTGACTTAAAATTGCACCGCATCCTATCTTTGATGCGTCAACTGTAATAACGAATGGTTTACTAAAGTCCGGATATTGGAGTATTTTTGGTGAAATTAATTCAGATTTTATAATTTCAAAAGATTTTTGACAATTTTTATCCCAAATAAAATTAACTTTTTTTCTTGTCAAATAGTTTAAAGGAGCTGCCAATGAAGCAAAGTTAGGAATAAATCGCCTATAGTAATTAGCAAAAGCAATAAAACGCTTTAAAGCATCTTTGTCTGTAGGTAATGTGTAATTTTTGACGGCTAAAATTTTATTATCATCCGGTAAAAGTCCATTACAGGTACATTTGTGACCAAGAAATGTTACTTCTGGTCTGAAGAAGTTGCACTTATAGGGGTTGATTTTTAAATTAAACTTACGCAAGATTTTAAAAACGCTAGTTAAGTTTCTAAGGTGATGCTCTTTACTACATCCGATAACAATAATGTCGTCTATATATAAAAAAGCTTTATTTGGTTCTAGACCTGAGAACGCTATCGACATCATGCGGGAAAATGAATTCGGAGCTACGTTTAATCCAAAGGGTAAAACCTTCCAACGAAATGCACCCTGATCAGTGCTAAATGACGTTAAGTCTCTTGATTCGGCGTGAAGTGGGATCTGATGGAAACCCGAAAATAAATCTATTATTGAAAAATGTTTAGCTCTACCAAGATTATCTAGTATATCGTCCATTCTTGGAAGAGGAAATTTATCTGCTATAAGTTTTTTGTTTATTGCCCTAAAATCTACACACATGCGATATGACTTGCTATCATCGGGACTTTTTTTAGGGACTAGTATTAAAGGGCTGTTGTAATTAGAAAAGCTGGGTTCAATAAGATCATTTTCAAGTAAATTTTGAACTTGACTTCTTATTTCATTCCTTTGTGCGTATGGGAGACGATAATTTTTTATATAAACTGGCGAAGTATCACTGAGCCTTAGTTTTTGTTCGTAGAAATTATTTTTTGTCATCTTATCATTCTTTAATGTGAATATATCAGCATATTCTTCACATATGGGTATTAAATTTTCTTTGATGTAATTTGGCATTTTGTCATTTAAAATAAGTTTTAATTCCTCTATACGATCGTTACAGCGAATACTTTTATTAATAGAATATATGTGAAAATTTGAAAGTTTTTCAGTTCTTACCTCATAATTATGTACAAATTTTGTTTTATCAGTAGTGTTTAAAATACGTAAAACAGCAATTTTTGAATTCACGATACATTTACTGATAAAAACACCCTTGCAAATTTCTTGTGATTCAATAAAAACTGGTTCGGTTAAATTATTTAATTGAAATATTCTAAAGACTTCACATCTCGGCGGGAAAAAGTATGAATTTTTATGAATACCATGAGAAATTGGAATTGATATATTTTTGTCACAATTACGAAAAGAAACTGTCATTAAAGCGTAATCAATTTTACATTTGTTTTGTTTTAAAAAATCTTTGCCTAATATTCCATCTGATGGAATATTAAAATCATCTGGTACGATATGAAAAATTTGTGAGATAGCAAAATTAGAAAATAACAATTTGGAATTTATTGTACCTAATGATTTTGTTGTGCTTGCGGTAATGCCCACGATATTGATAGTATTTTGTTTATTTATTTGGATTTTATCTTTTATACAAGAAAATTTTAAAACTGATACGTCAGCTTGGGAGTCGACTAAAAAAGTGTTTCTTTTCGTTGAAAAATCACATTGTAAACTAATGAAATCAGAAAAGTTTAAATTGAAAGTGTATACTGATTTGGTTATACTTTTGTTGAAATTATTTAATATTCTTCCTCCCCCAACGTTTCCTGCTGAGGGACTTCTGAGTTTAAAGTCCTTACCGCAGTATTACGTCTAGAAAAATTTTGTATTGCATTTTGACCCTGATTTGTCCTATTATAATACCTTCCTCGACTGTTATAATTATTTCCACGTACATATCTGTAATTACCTCTATTGTTGTTATTTGACCTTGGTCTGTAATGGTTATTATTGTCACGCTGATAATGTCTCTCTTCTTGCAATTGATTTGCATGACGAAAATTAGCCTTATTTTTACTATATCGCATTGCTAAAACCTGTGCTTGCGTTTCACTATTGGATTCTTCTATTATTAATTTTGCAACCACGTCTTTCGGTTCTTTAAAAGCGCTAGATGCTAAAATTGCTTTTACCATATCTGTTTTTGCATTGTTTCTGCATACGCTCACTGTCTGTTCTACAGCCATCTCATGTGCTTTTTCTTTTGTAATACCTTCTACTATCAAAGAACGTTCTAAAGCATCTGCAAGTTCTTCAACATTTTTAGCAAAATCTGTGTAGTTGTTTTGTTTAATATGTATAGCAGTTATTCTACCTGCTACTATCTTTGAACTGTCCGGTTTAATCCTAGCCATTAATGAATTTTTGATTTGGTCTATAGCAGTTATATTTTCTGGCAAAACTTCTCGTGCTTTTCCATCTAATTTAGATTTTATGAATGAAATGAAGCATGTATTTAAATTATCTGATGTTAATTCTGCAATTAAATCAATTTTGTCTAAAAATGAATTTAGTTTAAGTGGATTTCCGTCATAATTTTCGCGTATAATGTTTGAACACATGGAAATGAACTTTGTTTTTTCTTCAATAGTGGCCATTTTGAAATTTTGGGTATTGCCGGTAGTATTATTAGTCAAATAAGGTTTATATCTTTGTTTTTCATCAATTTCGGAATCGGAATTGCTTGAACTTCTTTCTGTTTCAGACAACCTTTCTGTCAAAATCTCTTTTTCTACTTTCTCAAATAAATCTACACCAAAAGGAACTTTGACTTGACAATTTAATTTACAAAAGCATTTAAATAATGTTTCTCTACTATTTATTATTTTACTACATATCTTTTGTTTTAAATTTTCTGGTAGTTTGTTAATATATATTTCTGTATATGTTAAAATATTGTTGTAAGCTGCAATTAATAAATTTACATACTCGTCTATTTTACTCTCTTTACTTGAAATTGGTCTGTTTTGAAGTATTCTCTTTTTAATTTTATCAAAAGTTGATACAAGCTCTTTAAAAACAATAATATTAAATTCATTAGAGGACATTTACCTCAATTTTATAATTTAATCGATTGTATCAAGTATGTATGCTTTATTTTTTTTTTTCTTTAATTCCGAACATATTTACAAATGGGAAAAAATTTTTTTCTTTTAAATGTATTAATCTATATATATATATATATATATATATATCTATATATATATTATATATATATATTTTTAAATTCACTTTGTACCTATGTAATTAGATTTTGGAATAAATAGTTATGTTCTTTTTTTTTATTTTATTTTCATTTCATTTTTGTTTGTCTAGAAATATTTCCTCGAAAATATGGAGAATTAAAAAACGGGTATTAGTTTTTTGGGTTTTATATATCTTGGGGTTTTATTAAAATATAATTATTAGGGTTTTTTCTCTTTATAATTTTGTACGTACCGTACACTTCGGGTTTACAATCGTAAGTAAGTATATCATAAAAAGGGGAATAACAATTGCGCCAATAACTTAACGAATATGTGTAAAAACGTCTATTGAACAATAATTATTAACATGTTCACACTATGCGCGTAAACATCCCGCCCCCCTTGCTATACTGCAACAAGGACGGTCAAGGACAACGCGGGTAAAAAACAACTAGCACCTGAAAACAAAATAAAGAGTAATAAAGGGTAGATTTTTTTTTTTTAGCAATTCATTTTACAATAAAAATATAAAGAAACAAGATAAAAGAAAATAATAAAAATAAATATGATGGATTTATGTAATTCGCCCATTCATCACATTAATAACAATGGTGGCCGGAGTTTGTGTTGCATTCGGTTGATGTGTTGCCGTGGTTTGTTGTTTTTTACAGTGGCTGCAGCACTGTTGTGTGGTGTTGTTGGCTATTTGGGTGCTCGATCTTCTTTTCTTCTGTCGTCGCTTTCTTTTTTCCTGCCTTGAAATGGTGCTGTCGTTGACGGTCGACGAACGGGTAGTCGAAACACTTTCCCTCGCTCTTTTTGTTTTGTGCAGCAGAGAGGAGTGCGCCAAACAGTTAAAACAATAGCGAAATCTCTTCACTGTTTCCCAACGCTCTCCCACAGACATCTTCCTAAATTTTAAGCATTTTCGCAATGCGTGTTCGCTCTTACAGAGGCGACAGTCCCGAAGACTTTCATCGCGAAACGTTTTGGACCGGGGAGATGATGGCCCTTCAATAGGTTTGCGATGGACCTCTAATCTACGGGATGCACTCGACATGATGACTACGGGGTAAAAAACAAGAAAAATAAAAGAAGAAAATATGAATTAGTGGGATTCTGGTTTAGGTAAGAGAACGAGCTTCACTATCGGCCGGGTGAAAATGCCAGAAGCCGTTCTCACGTCCGTAGTACGGACTTTCGAATCATTCCCTACATAAGTTTTTTCTATACGACCTAGTCGCCATTCATTTGGGGGTAAATTATCCTGACGGATAACAACTAAATCTCCTACCTCAAAGTCCTTTTGGGGGTATTTCCATTTCACACGCCGGTGAAGTTCTTTGAGATATTCTTCTTTCCATCTTTGAGCAAATTGATGGTGAAGTACTTTGAGCTTTTGCCATCTATTTGCAACACTCAAAGAAAGATCGGAATGATCGGGTTCAGGGGGTGCAAGGAGTGGCGCTCCAATTAGAAAATGACCTGGGGTTAAGGGTATTAAGTCAGATGGGTCTTCTGTCATTGCAGTTAATGGTCTTGAGTTCAGGCAAGCTTCTATACGGGTTAACATAGTTGTGAACTCCTCAAATGTAAATTTCTGCACTCCAGATATTTTTCGTAAATGAGTTTTCACACTCTTTACACCGGCTTCCCATAAGCCACCCATATGAGGAGCACCCGGGGGTATAAAATGCCATTCAATAGGTTGTACACTATTTCGCACCAGTAACTTCCTTTTTACTTCGCCTAAGAATTGCTTGCGGTCGACCTCGAGTAAATTAGCCGCCCCAACAAATGCAGTTCCATTGTCCGAGTATAAGTGGGCGGGACAGCCCCGACGAGAGAAAAAACGAGCAAAGGCTGCAAGGAATGTTTCAGTCGACAAATCACCAGTTGCTTCTAAATGGATTGCCTTTGTTGCAAAGCAAACAAAAACAAGCACATAACCTTTGGTAATTCGACAGCCTCGGCCTATGTAGGTTTTTATGTCGAATGGACCTGCAAAATCTAAACCGGTGTGGGTAAACGGCCTGGTTAGAGATGATCGTTCAGGGGGTAAAGCAGCCATAATTTGCTGACCGGTCTTTTTTCTATTAATCGTACATTCCTTGCAATTATGGATTACTGTGCGAATTAGATTCTTTAGCTTGGGGATCCAGAACTCAGTTCTAACTAAACGGAGCATTAAGGAATGTCCGCCATGAGCAGAACACTTGTGAACATGTTCAATAAATAAACGAGTAAACCTGGCTGAATATGGTAAAATTTTAGGGTACCGTTCCTCATATGTCAAGCAGTCTGATCTCGCTAGTCTTCCGTTGATTCTAACAAACCCATTTGAGTCAATAAAGGGGTTCAAAGTGAGTATACTGCTCTTTGAAGAAATAGGTATACCCTTTGATAGTTGTGTATACTCAGGTATACAATTTTTCTGACATAAAAGAATCAAGCGATCTCGTGTGAACTTTACTTCCGATTGAGTTAAATCTAAGGTATTATATAAGCATTTTCGGGTTTTCAAATACTCTAAACACCTGAACAAATAAGAAATAATTCTCATTGCACGGGGTAAATCGGAAAAGCGTTCAAGTATATCATATGGAGGTTCAATCTGAGTAGAAAATGACTGAACTTCTAGGTGCTGGTGATCAATAGGGGAATGTCGTGGCCAACACTCTTGAGGTTGTCTTAACCAGGTAGGCCCATGCCACCATAGAGAGTTATCAACTAAATCTCGAGCAAGAGTTCCACGACTTGCCAAATCGGCGGGGTTGTCCTTGGAATCGACATGAGACCAATTTTCATTACCAACTTTTTCCAAAATTAAAGCAATTCTGTTTTTGACGAAGGTTGGCCAATGGCAAGGGGGTTTTTTGAGCCAAGATAAAACAATAGTAGAATCAGTCCACAAATAAATCTTTCTCTTGTCTAGATTTAATTGACCACACAACGATTCTACCATGTTCGCCATCAAAGCCGCTCCGCATAATTCTAAACGGGGTAACGTTTCGGATTTCACAGGAGCTACCTTCGTTTTTGACGCTAGTAAATGTACTGATATTTCTCCAGAAGAAATGCTGCGTACATACAGAGCTGCACCATATGCCTTTTCAGAGGCATCACAAAACGCATGAAGCTCAACTTCATTTTCGGGTAGAAAATTAACCCATCTTGGGATATTAATTTGTTCTATATTAGGGTAGTCGTTCAAAAATGCTCGCCATTTAATAAGAGTTAAGGGTTTTAAACTTTCGTCCCAATCTGTCTTATCTTTCCAAATTTGTTGCATTATAATTTTTGCCACAATAATTTTTGGAGAGAGCCAACCGGCGGGGTCAAATAGCTTCGCTATTTCAGATAAGACAGCACGTTTCGTTACAATATCCTGGCGTGGCTGCGAAACTAATTTAAAGTAGAAGCTATCACTATTAGCATTCCATCGCAAGCCCAGGGTTTTTGTGTTACTGGCATCCGAAAACTTTAAGAAGTCTGCATCAAGCAGATTCTCACAGGGTAAATCTTCTAAGAGTCGTAAATGATTGGCCGTCCATTTTCGCAAAACAAAACCAGCCGAGCCAAGAACTTGGGTTAGTTCATTACGTCTCTTAAAAGCATCTTCTAGCTCATACGAGCCAGCTAGTACGTCATCAACATACATTTGGGTTTTCAAAATTTCAGATGCCGCAGGACTCAGGGTTTCACAATCATTTGCTAATTGTAAAAGAGTACGAATAGCTAAATACGGCGCGCAATTCACTCCGAATGTCACAGTATTAAGCTCATAGTCCTTAACTTCAGCTTCAGGATTTTCACGAAACAATATCCGCTGATACTGCGTTTGATCAGGACGAACTAAAATCTGGCGATACATTTTTTCAATATCAGCATTGAAAACATAACGGAAGAACCGCCATCGCAAAATTAAGATGGTAAGATCTGCCTGTAAAACAGGTCCCGGGTATAAAGTATTATTAAGGCTTACGCCATTAGAGGAGGGATTAGAAGCGTTAAATACAACACGGAGTTTGGTGGTAACGCTTTCAGGTTTAAACACAGCGTGATGCGGTAAGTAATAATTAGTCGCTTCTGAGCCGAGGGGTTGTACGGTATTTATATGTCCCATCTCGAAATACTCGGTAATCACATAGTCATATTGTGATTTCAATTCGGGGTTTTTTAAGAGCCGAGTTTCATTCCGCATGAATTGGGTCAAAGCGCTATTTCGAGAATCTCCTAATAACAACTCATTTGAAAATTCCCGACGAAATGGGAGCGATACAACATAGCGACCATCAGGGTTTCTATAAGTGGTAGTTCGGTATAGTTTTTCGCAATATTCTTCATCTTCGGAAAGTCGGGTAATTTGTGGAACTTCTTCAAGTTCCCAAAAACGAGTGAGTTGAGTATTTAAATCAACGTGGGTGCAAAATGATGCGATCGAATAAAGGGGTTCCGATTGAAAAACTTCACCTGTAACTATCCAACCAAAAACGGTTCTCTGGGCGATCAGGTTGCCATTCGGATGAATTTTAACATCTGAAGTTAGAATTTTTGGATATACATTTCCTCCAAAAAGTATGTCCATACGGGTACACATGACATCGGTCATTGTAATTTCGGGAAAACTTGAAGTTACAATATTAGATATAGTACACGAGGGCAACCGACCGGTGATTTTCTCAACTACATATGCGCAAACTTTAATCTTAAAACCGGGGTCGATCGGTGAACCGACCGTCAGGATGCACATAGTTGAGGATTTACCAGCTAAGCAATCCATCATCCCAGTGACATTTGTCGATGGCACTGAAAATGTAGGAATAGCAAGCTTCCTTTGTAACCTCCTTGAGATAAAGGTACCTTGCGAACCGGGGTCAACCAGCGCTCGAGCCGCACATCTAATGTCATTAATATGAATTAAACAAAAAGTAGTGCCCAAAAGAACTGTTGATTTTGGGTTTGAATTTAGTTGTGCGGAGTAAGTCTGCAAATTATGAGCAGCTGAGGATGTTGAAGGGTTTAAATTGAGTGTGGGTTGTAACTGATTGCTAGCTGGATTCTGTGGGTGAGATGAAGGTGCAGCCATACCAGAAGCTATAGGGAGCTGGGTTGAGTTACCAGTGGACTTATTTAACCTTACATCTCTGTGAAGCAAAGAGTGATGCTTTTGTTTACATAATGTGCAGACATGTATGCTTTTACAAGTTTTGAATTCATGAGAGGTTGCCAAACAATTCGAACAACACCTCAATCTTTTTACTGTTGACATTCTCTCATCAATACTCTGACTCAAAAAGCAGGGGCAAAGTCTCAGGGGGTGAGAACCTTGGCAAAGGTAGCAACGACAAATAGTTGGGGTAGTACTAGTTTTTGTTGCAAAACTTTGAATTTTCCTAGAATCATAGAAAGATTTTTTATGAACTTTGAAACTGGAGTTCTTTTGTAAATTGAAAGAGCTAGGGGTTTTGTTCGGGTTTTGAACTGGGCTTGAGTGTGACTGCCTTATATCAGAAATCGACTCAAGTGTTTTAAAATGGGCTGTCAAAAATGCGTCCATATCTTCCCACTTCGGAGTGGTTTGACAAAGCTTTTTAGACTGCTCCCAGAGACTCAGAGTATTCTCGGGTAATTTTGTAGCACAAATATACACCAACATAACGTGATAAAACACTTCTGGGGTTACTTCTAGCAAAGCAAGATTCGTTATGCAATCGTTCATTGTTCTTTGTATGTTTTTAATGTTTGGACCTGATTCCTGAGTAATGGGTTTTATGCTCAAAAGAGTTCGTAGCTGTTCGTTTATTAGAGCACCTTTGTTCTCGTACGTGTCCACCAATTTTTTCCATGCTACTGCATAGCCATCATTGGTCAACGGAACAGTTTGTATGGCATCATGAGCATCTTTTGCAGTTTTCTGCAGCAAATAATACAATTTTTGCACCGGAGTTAATCTGGGGTTATTGCCATATAAAGCTGAGAACATATCTCGAAATGAGGGCCAGTTCTTATAGTCACCGTAGAATATTGGGGTATCACAGGGGGGTAAATTAATCATGGGCATCGAATGGATGCCAAGCTCCATTGACCTTTCGGCCTGAGCAGCTGATTTTAAACGGTCTAAGTGAGCCGTAATTAAAGATATTCCACGAGTATATGTACTATAAGAAGCCATATATCTTGATTTTATTTCCACGATCTGTGGACTTTTTATTTTATCGGCCTCAATCAACAAAGAGTCGTATGTTGACCGAACAGCTTCCCATAAACGATTGAGCTCTTTTTCATGACTACTTAAGGAACCAATTCGATGGTCTGTCACGGGAATTATGGCAACATAAGCCTCAAATTCTGCCAAACGATCGGCATTACGAATTAAAGTAGTCATATCCATTTTTGAGCGTAATTGATAACGGGTAATTTTGGAAAAGTTAAAAAAAGTTTAAAATATTTAAATCAAGTCGAAAATTGTGAAATACAAAGAACAGATTAGCTTTAAATGTCAAGAAAGAAACGAAAAACGGATCTAAAAATTATCACGTATAACGAGTAAAAATCTTTTAAACGAATATAACTTCGTTTAAAACGAATAAAAAAAAAACTCTTAAAATCAATAAATTCCAAAAACGAATAGGGTTAAGTTCAGAAAAATTTATTGAATATAAAGTTTTCCAGATATAATTGATTATAAATGGTTAAAAAATGTATAAAATTTTATAAAAGGGGTAAAAAATTAATAAAAGTATAAAAGAAGTCGCTTTTAACTTTATTCGTTTTTTTTTTTTCAATTACAAAAAAAAAACCGATTGAAATTGCAGTATCAATTTAAATAAAAGGGTAAAAATATAAATTGAACAACAAAATTTTGGTTAAAAGCACTTTGTTAATAGAAAAGGTATAAAAATATTAAATACACTAGTATTGCTGCAATAGTAAAATTCGGGTACTCACTTTTGGGTAAATGAGTATGTTTTATTCATTAATAATTTTTATTTTAAGAATAAAATGGGTTAAAGTGCACCAAAGAGTTTATTTATTATTGACTAAAGGGGTGTAAATATTTAAAAATGCACTTTATTTCGAAACTTTAAAATTAATCGGTTTATTCGTCCGATTAAAATATTGCAGCACTAGTATTTGTTTCTCTTGTGTGATAATATCAAAACAAAAGCAAAAAAAAAAGCAACCAACAAACACACTGAGTTAATTGGGGTGTTTAAACACAAAAACTTTCTCACTAGAAATAGTAAAATAAAAACAATTATTTGTGTATTTTGTTTTTTAAAAAACACAAAAAATCACAATATATTAAATTTTTAAATTCGCGTTTAATGTCTTTTTTTTGTTGAAAATTTATCTAAGGAGAAAAATTATTTCAGTTTATTCTCTTCTGTGCTTTATTCTTGAATATGTAAAATAAAAGAGCTTTTGTTAACAGAGGAGTTAACAGAGAATAAAAAATCACGGATCAAAATCAACAAAAAAAAAAAAAAAAAAAAAAACACTCTAGAATGTTATAGAAAAAATCAAATCACTTTAAACAAATGAAATATATGCACAGGGTAAAATAGTTATTAATATTTTTATTAAATAAATAACTGAGCAGAGGGTTTTATTATTATTTCACTTTAAAATGATATATAATTTTTTCTTTTAACACACACGAATTTAAGGGTGGGAAAATTAAAAAACGAGTAAAAAAGTGTTTTGCCGACGGCAAATAAATTTTGCACGGGTTTTTGTTTTTGTGATTTTTTGTATTACTTGTTGGTTATATGTTTGATTTTCTTTTTGAAACACAAGAGTTTTGCTTTTATTATCACACTTTTTGTTTATTTTATCCACTTATTAAATGCACAAACAACGTACCTTTTTTATTATATATTTTGGGGATGAATAAGAAATGGATGGATTTCCAAAGAGGATTGGGTTGATTTGAATCTGAAAATAAAAATACTTTCTTGAAAATATTTCTAGATTCGCGGGGGGTTTTATCCGGTTTGATAGGACCAAAAACTGTTTGTCTAGAAATATTTCCTCGAAAATATGGAGAATTAAAAAACGGGTATTAGTTTTTTGGGTTTTATATATCTTGGGGTTTTATTAAAATATAATTATTAGGGTTTTTTCTCTTTATAATTTTGTACGTACCGTACACTTCGGGTTTACAATCGTAAGTAAGTATATCATAAAAAGGGGAATAACAATTGCGCCAATAACTTAACGAATATGTGTAAAAACGTCTATTGAACAATAATTATTAACATGTTCACACTATGCGCGTAAACAATTTTTATTTTTGTTTGTTTTTTTTTATAATTTTTTTTTTAAATTACATATTTTGTAACATAATAAAATTATGTAAATAACTTCAATTCAAAATAATTATTATGAAATTAATAATAAAAATTTTAGTTGTAATATAGTTATGAAATATAATATAATAAATTATATGAAATATAATATAATAAATTATTGTAGCGAACTATAATATAATATGAAAAATGATTTTAAAATAATTTGCTTTTATGAAAAAAAAATACTATCTAAATTAGTTTAAACGTAAATAATTAACATTTAATAATGAAGAAGTCACATCTCTGCTTATTTTCTTTTCATTGCTGTCAATTTGCCATGTAATGTTGTTTTCTTTCTTACCATCAGATTATGTTGATAACAGTGATGTTAATTGGTTGTTGTCATCTCATCTCATTTTTACATGTTATTAGGCGAATTGGTATGTTTCTCTTTAAAAAAAATTTTTTTTTCTGTTTGTTGTTTTTTTCTCTTTGTTCTAGGTTTTTGTTTGTTTTTTTAACTTTGTTTTTTTTTTTGGATTATAACCGTTTCTTTTCTTGCTTTTTTTTTGGATTTATAACTGTTTTTTTTTTCTTCGTTATTTTTTGTTTTTAAGGGTTTTTTCAACTATGTTTTATTTGGTGACTGTACTTTTAATATTTTTGCATGTGAAATATGTAAATGATCCTTCAATATATTTTAACACATTTTTATGATTTGCACATGCCTTCTTAGTAAAGGAAATTACATTTTTGTGACGTTTTTAAAATAGTACGTAAATTTTGTAAACGTGAATCCTATTTTTTTTTCAGTCCTGCAATTTTGCAGTGTAAATTTTAATATCGGCATGAGACTTTTTAGTAAACATATGTATTATCTTTTGTGTATAAATTTATTTGATATAATTTTTGGTTCAAACTTGTTTTTCGTTAATTAATAATTTTTTATTTTATTTTGCATTCTTTTTGGTATTTTTTCACACACACAACACCTTCCAATTGCATATTTTTCAAATTTTCTATAATTGAAGACTAAAGATCGGTAGTTATTAGTTTTTCAGAAACTTAAACACTTAAATTTAACTTTTCAAGTAAATTCAGAAATGTTCGCTTTTATTTTACTATAGAAAAATTGTTGTAATTGTTATATTGGAAAAAAACTGTTGCATTTCTATTAGTCGGTATAAATGTTTAATTTTTTAATTAATTTTTGTTATTTATAAAATTCTTTTTAATAATTTATACATATGTCTTCAACTCACAAATTGGAGGTTTTGTGCAATTAGGACAAATAACGTGCCTCTTTTTTTTGGATGCTTATTCTTGATGCACGAAAAAGACAACAGTCAAAAGAAAATCTTTGCTTTTTTTCCATTTCAATATTTTCACAGAGTTCGTGTCAATTTCTGATAACTGCCTTTCTTTTCACATTTTTTACACTTCCTTTTCTTTTATTTAAAATGCCATTTTTTATGTCTAAAGTTATTTTATAACACTTCTTTTAATATTGGCAAAATGAACTATTTTGTTTTTTAACATTTGTATTTTAAATTTCTATTTAAAAGTTCTTATTGCGTTTTTTTCTTCTATACGGCTTTTTTTTTTAACTATAGCACTATGGCAGGATCGCCATGTAGCGAAAGGTTGTCAGCTATTCAATAAATAAGAACATATTTGTTTGGTGTTACGAAATAGACTGCACTTTATTAATAATATTCTACTTATATCATAATTTAAGGCGAATTTAATTTACATATGTTCATCAGTGTTGGCCATGCAATAATACCAGTGATGGCACTACATAAGTAAGAACGAAAACATTTTCAAACAAAAAACTTAATATTAAAGTTATTTAAAAATCTAAACAATTCTAAATATATAAAAACTCTTGTCAAGCAAAAAACCTAACAAAACAAAATAAGAAACAAAACAATAACAAAACAAAATTATACACACAAACAAATTTAAAATTGTTTTCTCTTTAAAATCGCAACAATTATGAGCTCACGTCGTCCAAAGAGAAATGCGCGCGAAGCTGATTTAAGTGATGAATTGTCAAACAACAACACTGAAATAACTGAACTCTTATTTTCAACTACAAATGATCCAACTCTTCGTTCTCGTTTGTGGAGTTGGTTAGATAATAAATTTACTAAACAAAACGAGTATATGCAAGAACAATCAAAAATAATACAAACAATGATTGAAGACAATAAGAGTTGCCTACTACGTGAAATAGAACAAAAGTTTAGTGATTTTAAAAATTAAATAATGAATGTTGTAAAAAAGGAAATACATCAGCTAAATGAAAGAATAACACAGTTAGAGTCAGCCAATAATGAAATTGAAAAACTTAAAGGTGATGTGCAAAATTTAAATCTAAAAATCTTAGCACATGATAACTCCGTAGTCGTATCTGATATTAGGATAACAGGCATACCGTATTATGAGAATGTAGACTTACCGCGTATGTTTAAAGATATTTGCGACGTGTTAAAAACATCAGTACCATCTCACAAAGCTATCTTCCGTGTAAGGCACTTTAAACATATTCGTGATGTGAGTTTTTTTTTTCGCAATTTTTATTTATTGTATCTTCAATATAATTGAACTATCAATAATTACTCATATCTTAAGTCTAAAAATATACTTGTCAAGTCCAACCAGTGCTGGACAAAAAAATGTATGTTTCACGGTTACTGTAATTTGTGGGTTATCCCTCTGATGTACGGATGAGAGAAGCAGTGTCGCTCCTTCTTAGTCGAATGTAACCAGGTTCAGTTAGTATGTTACGGGCCAGTGGATTCGGATAAGTTTCAAGCTTCTTTAAATACCTTATGGCAAGTTTCGCTATTTCTGCTTTAACTGATGGCACGTTTAGATCTTTATGGATGTTCGAATTTTTTATATACCAGGGAGCAGATGTAATAATACGTAGAATCTTATTTTGGCGCCTTTGAATTTTTTCTACGTTGGTAGCTGAGGCAGTGCCCCATAATTGAATGCTATAACACCATATTGGTTTTAGAATTGACTTGTGTAATAAAAGTTTGCAATCTAAAGCTAGAGTAGAATTTCTGCCAATTAGCCAGTTTAGTTGGACTGCTTTCAACTTCATTTGTGTTAACTTTGTTTCTATGTGCCGTTTCCATGTAAGGCGCCGGTCAAGATGTATGCCGAGATATTTGACATCTGAAAGCTGAGGTATCGTTTGGTTATTTATCCGAATAGGGGGGCAAGATTTTCTGCGCAGTGTGAAAGTTATGTGAGTACATTTTTGTTCATTCACTTTTATTCTCCATTTCTTCAACCATTTTTCTAAATTAAATATGTGGTCTTGTAAATATCGTGATGCTACTTCGGGTCTTTCGTGAATGCTTAAAAAAGCTGTGTCGTCAGCAAATGTCGATGTGTGAACTCGGTTACTAGTTGGCATGTCTGAAGTATATATATAAAAAGGGCCCCAATATACTACCTTGGGGAACTCCGGCTTCGATTGGCTGGGGTGAGCTCAAAAAATCTCCTTCTTTCACAATCAATTTTCGTTCGGTTAAATAACTATCTAGCAGCTTATATAGGTTTACGGGCAAATTCAGTTTTAACTTATATATTAGGCCTTCATGCCATACCTTATCGATTGCTTGAGAAACGTCGATAAAAAGCGCAGAGCAGTATTTTTTCTCTTCAAATGTCTTCTTAAGAACATTGACTAACCTGTGAGTTTGTTCGATCGTACTATGTTTTTTCCTGAAGCCGAATTGATGGTTTGGAATACATCCTTTATCGCTTAGAATAGGGTTAAGCTTAGTTATTAACATCCTCTCAAACAGCTTTGACATATTTGACAAAAGGCTTATAGGTCTGTATGACTAAATTTTTGTGTGGTCTTTTCCTGGTTTAGGAATCATGGTAACCAAGGACACCTTCCAATCTGTGGGAAAGTACTCAAAACGTAAAATGGCATTAAAAATAAAAAGAACGATTCTGCGAGCTACACGGGGCAACTCAATTAACATCTTGTTACTGGTTTTATCAACGCCAGGGGCTTTTTTGGTGTTCAAATCCGTTATTGCCTTTTCAAGATCACCAAATTCAAAACTTATCGGTACTGCAGCACAAGCCTCGAGAACTGGCAACTCAACTTTATCAGTCGATATATTTGGGCTAAAAACCTTTTTCAAATGTTCAGCAAATAAATTTCCTTTTTCGGTATCACTCCTTGCCCAGGCTCCAGCTGAAGTTCGCAAGGGAGGCTTACGTAAGACTGGCCTTTTAAGGTTTCTACAAGCACGCCATAACGAATAATCTGATTGAGGAGTTGCGTCTAGGTTTCCCAAATAGTTTTTCAGGGATGCTACTCTTCGAGATTCCAGCATGTCTCTTAGCCGGTTCGTGCATTCTTTAAGTCTGCTTTTGAGTTGAGGAGATCCCTGTGATTGCCATTCTCTACGAATTTTTCTTTTTTCAGCCAAGAGTCGTTCGATATCTGCAGAATAAATTAGATTGTATCTACCTAATTGTCGGGTTATTGTTGAATGTTGGGCAGCTGATTTGAGGTTTTGGTCAAAATCAATAAGACTCCGCTCTACGTCTTCAGGTGTTCTTAGCGGGATGTTTTCCGAACAATGAGTACTAATAACCCATTCAGGCTGCCACGAAATTAAGTAATTTCGAGCTGAAATTACGAACGAAATCTAAAGTGTTCATACTGGGCTTTTTGACATTTGAGTTAATTTCGCAAACAGCTGATCACGCTTAGTTGCATTTGTATAATTTAATTACACGAATATTAAAAGCAAAACTACAACAAAATTAATGTACAATTATGTACATTTCCATTATTTCATTTGGCTTTTAAAATTTTTTCAAACAAAACGGACTTTCTAGGTTGTAAATATGGTCATGGTTGCAAAAAAGTAGCTTTTTCTACAAAACCAGCGTTGTCTATCGTAATTTCAAGTTAATTTCGACGAAATTAAGTGGAATGAGTTAATTTGGGCAATGGTAAAATGTATGGGAAATTACGTAATTTCAACTTGATTTCGGCCGAAAATGACTTAATTTCGTGGCAGCCTGAACGGGCTATAAGATACTTTCTATATATCAACCAATTAATGCTTGTGGTAGTCATTGGTGATATGATGTTTTGTTTGTCCCATATATAGACGATAGTGGGTGAATGATCTGAGGATAATTCAAGTGACGCTTCAGCTTTAATGGTTTCTCACGCCAAAATCAATAACATCCGGTATTTTTTGTCGATCAGTAGGCCAATAGGTGGGTTGTCCACTCGATATCACATTCAGACGCATTTTTGAAATTGTGTCAAACAAAACACGACCTTTTGGAGTTATTAGGCGTGATCCCCAAAACGTATGTTTAGCGTTGTAGTCGCCTGATGCTATGAAACAGGGACCTAGTGATTTGAAGAAATCGCTGTATTGACTCTATGATATTTGAAACCTAGGAGGTGAATAAATCGAAGAAATAACTAAGTTTTGATGAAATTCTTCAATACAGATGTTTGTTGCTTGTAGGTAATCTTCACAAAAATCACACAGTAAATAATGTTTGATTCGAGCCTTTATTAGTATTGCTGAACCACCATATGCTATGCCACGGTGGTCTTTGGTGTCATATAAGATATAGCCATTTATTTTAAAAAAGCTATTTGTTGTTAAGTGAGTCTCTGCAACCAGCATGACATCAATTTGTTCCTTCTTAAAGAAGTACTCGAGTTCATTTTTGTGTTGGCGCCAGCCGTTTGCGTTCCAGAAACATATTTTTAAACAGTTCATGGTTTGTTAAGTAACGCCTGCAACATAGTAGATTGCTTAGCAGGAGAGTTTTTGAGTGGTTTTCCTTACCATCGAAAAAACTGGACAGCCTCTGTAGTTAGCAGTGTGGTTTCCACCGCAATTGCTACATTTTTTTACTTTCGGGTCATCCCTTGCTTTGTCGCATTGGGCGGAACAATGTAGCTCGCCACATACAACGCAAACCGGAGGCAACTTACAGTAAGCCCTAGTATGACCATATTCTTGACAATTTATACACTGGACAGGTCCTGGACGCTTATGCGGCTCCTCTACAGTTATTTTACGGTGTAACAGGTATTTCAGATTGTAAATGGGGTGAATTTCGTTCTTCTTCAATCTGATATCTCCAGGTTCCAGTTCAACGCGAAATAGTGGTTGGGGAACACGTTCCCGATTACGGAGATTATCTACACTTTTTATTTTAAAACCCGCTTTTTGGAGTCCGGCTCTTATTTCAACGTATGAATCTACACCTTTAATAATGTAGACCTTTGCTACTCTTCAGCTGATAGGTATAAAAGTTCTTTTTGCAGTTTTCAAACTCGCCTACTGCTTTACGATAACTACTTTCATCAATAAATTGTATTTTTGTCTCATCAATGTTACCGCGCTTTGTGGGAATTACATAAAATGAGTTCTCGCCAATAATTGTAATTAAATTTTTTATTAAATCGTTCGAATTTTTCTCCCTTAAATAAACTGGAGGTGGTTTGAACGACTTAATTGCCGTTTTATGTACAGTCGTTTCACTATCTAAGATAGCAAAACGATTATGGGAATTTATTCCGGTAGAGTCCTTGTCTTGTTGTACTTTAGCCATTGGTGCAATCTGCGAAGATTTAGGGCTTCGACCTCTTTTCAATACAGTTATGTATCTGTCCATTCCCATTTGCGTCTTGGGTTTTTGTATATTATCCATATTATCTTTGGCAACACTGTGTTCAGAAGGCGATTTGTTTGTATTTATTTTATTGTCATCGCTTAGTAAAAGTGAAGAACAAGATTGGGCACGTATTACTGGCGTAGCATTAATACACAAATTATTTTCAGTTTTTTTGTTTTTATTTAATTCAGCATTGTCAACATTTTTGTTGCTTAAATTAAACAGGCTCATTAGCCTTTATTGTTTTTATTTTATTTTAAAAGTAGCAATTCAATATGCCGTTGTACAAAATAAAGAAAAGGGGAAAAAAAAAGAAAAAAAAATATTTTACAAACAACTTTGTTGTTGTATTATAACAGGTTTGTTTTTTGTATTTGTTTTAAATTGTTCACACAATGTATGTTTTGTTTTTTGTTAATGCGAACTTAAAAAAAATCGCGTCCGCACTTATCAACGCCAAAAACAGAACTGTGATGTGAGTGATCCGCCAATTATTATCAAAATGAGCTCCCCATATGAGAAAAATTCGTTTTTAAAAAATTCTGCTAGTTATCGACGTAAGCACAAATCACCTTTACGTTTGTGCAATGCAGGATTTGATAGTGACATGCCTTCTACATTAATGAGAATTTGACTCCGTACAATCACGGTATTTTTAAAACAGCTTTAGGCCTAAAAAAGAATAAGTGCATTAAATCTGCCTACACACAACGTGGAATTGTGTACGTAAAAACACGATGTGATGATGCTATCAAAATTGATTTCGCTGACCAGTTAAAGCAATTTTTTCGGGCCTAAACCATGCATTATATTTTTGAAATTTTTGCCCCTATTGCGGTTCACAACTTTTTTAATAATTTGGTCGTCTTTCATAAAGAGGACTTACTCTAGCCCATATCAATGCCCAAAGCCTAAATAACAAACTTGATGAATTTAGATTTGTTTTTGAAAATTCTGGCATTGATATTGTTTGTGTGTCCGAAACCTGTCTTTCATCTGTGACTCCAGATAGATTTATCTGTTTGAGTGGCTATAAAATATTTAGTGAGGACAGAAATAGAAATGCTGGTGGAGTAGCTATTTTTGTCAAAGATAATTTATCGTGCAGAGTTTGTTTAAAATCTTCAACAAACTTAGTATCTTATGAGTGTAACGTAGAATTTATTTTTATAAAAATATTTCTGACGGTAAAAAATTTTAGTCGGTTGTGCCTATAGGCCAAATAAAAGGATTCCTTTTACAAATTTTTTTGCAGCGCTAGAAACACTTGCTGTTGAATATAACGAAGTAATCATAACTGGGGACTTTAATTCGAATCTTCTTTTAGAATCAATATTAAATGATAATATGCTATCTTTTGGACTTACTCCCACCAATACAGTTAATCCAACACACCATACTACAACCAATAGAACTTTGCTTGATATTTTCTTTGTTTCCAACATATCAAACGTTTTATTATATGACCAGGTGTCTGCTTCATGTTTTTCGAAACATGACTTAATATTTCTGACATACAACTTTAGAGTTCCTCTGACACAACATAAAATTTATTTTCGCGATTTTAAGAACATTAACTATAGTTTATTACAAGAAAATATATCATATATCGATTGGGAGCAGGTGTACTATATGCCATCTGTAGATGAGCAAGTGTTATTTCTTGAAAACAGTATTCAGCGTCTATATGAAAACACAGTTCCAATTAAATCTATAAATACATCCGCTAGTACAAAACCCTGGTTTTCTTCTCATATAAAATTCCTAATTCATCAACGGGACCTTGCTTACTTAAGGTGGAAACTTTTCAGAACGCCAGAGTTGAAAGAAGTATTTAAAGCTGCCAGAAAGAAAGTGAATATGAGCATTAGAATTGCAAAAACTGAGTATTATTCTAGACGTTTTAGGTATGCAGCTGGTTCCAAGCAAACATGGAAATACATTCGGGAGATTGGTATTGGTAGTACACAAAATGTTTTTAATGAGCAAGTAGATGTTGAAGAGCTAAATAGTTTCTTCATGAATATACCTTTTGTAGCTGCAGACGAAAGCTTTTATAATTTTCCCAGTTTAGATTTAAATAATTCTGAAATTGGTCATAATGTCTTTCAATTCTCTTGCGTAAGTCAATCTGAAGTTTATTCTTGTTTTAAATTTATTAAGTCAAATGCAGTGGGCTGCGACAATATGCATCCAAAATTTATTCAGATATTACTTCCAGTACTCTTGCCATATATAACACATGTATTCAACACCATCATAATGACCAGCACTTTTCCGAACAGGTGGAAATGTGCAAAGGTAGTACCTATACCGAAAACAAATTCAGAATTTAGGCCAATAGCTATCTTGTGTTATTTGTCTAAGGTGCTCAAAAAAATTCTACAAATTCAAATTTCGGGACATATCAAGGAAAATAAATTATTGTCTGAAAATCAATCAGGTTTTCGCTCTAAGCATAGCTGTGTATCTGCCTTATTGGATGATTCTGAAAATATACGACGTGAACTGGATGAAGGAAAATTAAATTTCTTAATTCTTCTTGACCACTCAAAAGCCTTCGACTCTGTTGACCATAGCACACTTTGCAATAAGCTTCGGCATTTCTTTAAGTTCTCTAACAATTCAACACTTCTTTTGTCTTCATATCTTTCGAATCGTTTGCAATTTGTGTCTTCTAAAAATTTTCAATCATCTTTACAACCTTTAACAACGCAACAGCGAATGGACTTTGTTTAAATCCCCATAAATCTAAGTGCCTAATAATTCGAAAGGGATCGCTCGATTCTGTTATCGATGTTAACATTCTAATAAATGGGGAAAGGATCAACATCGTTAATGCTGCAAAAAACCTTGGATTAATGTTTAATAATACACTTACTTGGACAAACCATGTTAATACCCTCGTAGGCCAAATTTATGTTGAGCTAAGGTGCCTTTGGCCGACACAATATTATACTCCCTTAGGGATAAGGAAACTTCTTGCAAAATCCTATCTTCTTCCAGGTTTAATCTACGGCAGTGAGCTTTTCGCAAACTGTGACTCAATTAGTAAAAGGAAATTAAACGTTTTATATAATAACATAATTAGATATGTGTATGGCTTAAGAAGATATGACCGTGTATCTAATTTTTCCGCTCAACTTTACGGTGTTTCGTTTGATAATCTTCTTAACATACGCGTCCTATTATTTTTGCACAAGATTATTTATTCAGAAGCTCCACAATATCTTATAGACAAGATTAGGCTTGCCAGATCACTCAGAGGAAGAAATATTATAATTCCTTAACACCGTCTTCATGTATCTGAATGGCACTTCTTTATACACGCGGCGCGCCTTTGGAATATTCTTCCCCAAACTCAACAACTCAATAGCAACGCAAATATCTCGAAACATTTTTTGTTTGTTTTTTTTTTGCACAACAGTGAATTGTAATTCTTTTAATTGTAATGTATTTGTTATAGTATAAACTTTTTATAGTTAATAAAGCTTAAGTGTATGTACTTGTATTAATGTATAATCCCAAAATATAATTTATAAACTCCACTTTCCTATACTTTAAATATAAGATTAAATGTTGTTGTATAGAAATTGACAAAATAAATAAATAAATAAATAAATAAAAAATAAAAAAATAAAATATTTTGCTTAGCAAATATGCTTTAATGATTAGTGTCAGATTATAATTATTGTCTTTTTGAAAACTGTGATTTTAGTCAACTTTTTTTTTGCAATTTTAATTGCTATTACATATTAATTTAAACTTTTTTTTAATATTATTTTAAATGATTTTAAATTCCAATTTGGGTACCGTGGTTAGCGATAGTTCATATTTGGAATCTCAATTGCGTCTTTATGCCAATAATTTAAATGTTGGACATATTAATATTCAAAGTTTTAAACTTGGCAGTTCATCAAGTAAATTGGATGAGTTAATTAATGCTCTTGGTAATGGGTTGTTTGACGTAGTGGGAATAACGGAAACCTGGTTAAAGGGAGATATTTCTTCAAATATTGTTAATTATCCCGGATCCCGGGTATGTTTTATGTCGTAATGACCGCCTAATCGTAGAAGGGGCGGTGTTGCCTTCTATGTGTCAAGTAAAATAAAGTTTAAAATCGGTTACATTGGTAATGATTGTGGATTAGTTGAATCTCTTTTTATTGAGATTAATAATTTTGGTCGTAAAATTTTAATTGGTGTGGTATACTTTCAGGTGTACTATATGCCATCTGTAGATGAGCAAGTGTTATTTCTTGAAAACAGTATTCAGCGTCTATATGAAAACACAGTTCCAATTAAATCTATAAATACATCCGCTAGTACAAAACCCTGGTTTTCTTCTCATATAAAATTCCTAATTCATCAACGGGACCTTGCTTACTTAAGGTGGAAACGTTTCAGAACGCCAGAGTTGAAAGAAGTATTTAAAGCTGCCAGAAAGAAAGTGAATATGAGCATTAGAATTGCAAAAACTGAGTATTATTCTAGACGTTTTAGGTATGCAGCTGGTTCCAAGCAAACATGGAAATACATTCGGGAGATTGGTATTGGTAGTACACAAAATGTTTTTAATGAGCAAGTAGATGTTGAAGAGCTAAATAGTTTCTTCATGAATATACCTTTTGTAGCTACAGACGAAAGCTTTTATAATTTTCCCAGTTTAGATTTAAATAATTCTGAAATTGGTCGTAATGTCTTTCAATTCTCTTGCGTAAGTCAATCTGAAGTTTATTCTTGTTTTAAATTTATTAAGTCAAATGCAGTGGGCTGCGACAATATGCATCCAAAATTTATTCAGATATTACTTCCAGTACTCTTGCCATATATAACACATGTATTCAACACCATCATAATGACCAGCACTTTTCCGAACAGGTGGAAATGTTCAAAGGTAGTACCTATACCGAAAACAAATTCAGAATTTAGGCCAATAGATATCTTGTGTTATTTGTCTAAGGTGCTCAAAAAAATTCTACAAATTCAAATTTCGGGACATATCAAGGAAAATAAATTATTGTCTGAAAATCAATCAGGTTTTCGCTCTAAGCATAGCTGTGTATCTGCCTTATTGGATGATTCTGAATATATACGACGTGAACTGGATGAAGGAAAATTAAATTTCTTAATTCTTCTTGACCACTCAAAAGCCTTCGACTCTGTTGACCATAGCACACTTTGCAATAAGCTTCGGCATTTCTTTAAGTTCTCTAACAATTCAACACTTCTTTTGTCTTCATATCTTTCGAATCGTTTGCAATTTGTGTCTTCTAAAAATTTTCAATCATCTTTACAACCTTTAACAACGCAACAGCGAATGGACTTTGTTTAAATCCCCATAAATCTAAGTGCCTAATAATTCGAAAGGGATCGCTCGATTCTGTTATCGATGTTAACATTCTAATAAATGGGGAAAGGATCAACATCGTTAATGCTGCAAAAAACCTTGGATTAATGTTTAATAATACACTTACTTGGACAAACCATGTTAATACCCTCGTAGGCCAAATTTATGTTGAGCTAAGGTGCCTTTGGCCGACACAATATTATACTCCCTTAGGGATAAGGAAACTTCTTGCAAAATCCTATCTTCTTCCAGGTTTAATCTACGGCTGTGAGCTTTTCGCAAACTGTGACTCAATTAGTAAAAGGAAATTAAACGTTTTATATAATAACATAATTAGATATGTGTATGGCTTAAGAAGATATGACCGTGTATCTAATTTTTCCGCTCAACTTTACGGTGTTTCGTTTGATAATCTTCTTAACATACGCGTCCTATTATTTTTGCACAAGATTATTTATTCAGAAGCTCCACAATATCTTATAGACAAGATTAGGCTTGCCAGATCACTCAGAGGAAGAAATATTATAATTCCTTAACACCGTCTTCATGTATCTGAATGGCACTTCTTTATACACGCGGCGCGCCTTTGGAATATTCTTCCCCAAACTCAACAACTCAATAGCAACGCAAATATCTCTAAACATTTTTTGTTTGTTTTTTTTTTGCACAACAGTGAATTGTAATTCTTTTAATTGTAATGTATTTGTTATAGTATAAACTTTTTATAGTTAATAAAGCTTAAGTGTATGTACTTGTATTAATGTATAATCCCAAAATATAATTTATAAACTCCACTTTCCTATACTTTAAATATAAGATTAAATCTTGTTGTATAGAAATTGACAAAATAAATAAATAAATAAATAAATAAAAAATAAAAAAATAAAATATTTTGCTTAGCAAATATGCTTTAATAATTAGTGTCAGATTATAATTATTGTCTTTTTGAAAACTGTGATTTTAGTCAACTTTTTTTTGCAATTTTAATTGCTATTACATATTAATTTAAACTTTTTTTTAATATTATTTTAAATGATTTTAAATTCCAATTTGGGTACCGTGGTTAGCGATAGTTCATATTTGGAATCTCAATTGCGTCTTTATGCCAATAATTTAAATGTTGGACATATTAATATTCAAAGTTTTAAACTTGGCAGTTCATCAAGTAAATTGGATGAGTTAATTAATGCTCTTGGTAATGGGTTGTTTGACGTAGTGGGAATAACGGAAACCTGGTTAAAGGGAGATATTTCTTCAAATATTGTTAATTATCCCGGATCCCGGGTATGTTTTATGTCGTAATGACCGCCTAATCGTAGAAGGGGCGGTGTTGCCTTCTATGTGTCAAGTAAAATAAAGTTTAAAATCGGTTACATTGGTAATGATTGTGGATTAGTTGAATCTCTTTTTATTGAGATTAATAATTTTGGTCGTAAAATTTTAATTGGTGTGGTATACTTTCCTCGTGGGGCTAAGAAACATTTAAAAAAGTTTGAAACGAAAGTTTCTGATATTTTAGTGAAATATAATAATGTAGTTATTGTTGGAGATTTCAACAATAATATGTTTAACATATTCTGCGCCCATCGTATGAGGGTAATGTGCAACAGATTGAATTTAACTTGTCATCATAATTCCTTACCCACGCATCTTTTTGTGAAATCTGGCAGAACCTCATTAATTGATTTTTTTTAGTATCTCCGTCCATGTCTGTCCGTCAGTCTGGGCAAATGCAATTTCCTGGAATTTCGCGACATTCTTTTATTTATGCATCTTTTGATGTACAAATAAATAATGTTAATGAAATTGTTGAATACTATGACTATAATAATGTTGATATGATTTGTTTGGAGAGAATTGCAGCTTCTTGCAGCTTTGATAGCGTTCTTAATTCTGCTAGCGTTGATGAACAAGCAGAAATTTTATTTACCTTTTTATGTAACATGCATAATGCTGTTCCTTTAATGAAAAAAAGTAAATAAAGTTGATGATAATTCTTGGATTAATTCTAATGAGGTTAGGAGTGCTTTGGCACTTCGTGATGCTGCGTATCAACTTTACCTTACTGACAAGACTCGTCCTAATTGGAGAAAGTTTTGTCGTTTCAGAAATCATGCCAAAACGGTGATGCGTAATGCAAAAGGCAGGGCGCATGCGAAAATTTTTGAAGGTAAAACTTCCAAGCAGATCTGGAATACATTACGTTCAAATGGGTTTGGAGATGACATGTCTTTGGTGGATGAAATCGATGTTGAAGCTTTAAATCAGTATTTTGTGTCTAATCAAGAAGATGATTTAACAGATGATATTAACTTCAATGGGGTAGAAGGGTTTTCATTTCGATCGGTTGACATCAATGAATTAATTATTGCTGTGGAATCTGTTAAGACAAATGCTATTGGATGTGATGGTATTCCTATAAAATTTCTAAAATTGGTTTTTCCTTATGTTGGATATTTTTTTTTTCGTCAACACGATTATTACTATTTCTACCTTCCCGTCTGGTTGGAAAATTGGTAGAATAGTTCCTATTAAAAAGACGGGTGAGTCTGTTGATATGGAAAACTTGCGTCCTATATCTATCCTGCCAGCTATCTCGAAGGTTGTTGAAATTCTGCTAAAGATTCAGCTTCTTGCGCACATAAGTGGTAATTCATTATTAAGTAATTGTCAATATGGATTTAGATGTGGTAGAAATACAACGTCACTTCTCTTGGGAGTAACTGATACTATTCGTCAGTCTCTTAGTAGAAAACGTCTTAACGTACTTTTATGTATTGATCTTACAAAAGCCTTTGACAAGGTAAATCATACAATTTTATTAACCAAGCTTATTCGCAATTTTGGACTCTCGTCTACGGCATGCAAACTTATTTCATCTTATCTCAGTGATAGACGTCAGTACGTTTCTATTGGCAGTAGGTTTTCGGGTGTTTTACCGGTTAAAAGTGGGGTGCCTCAAGGATCAGTCCTTGGGCCTTTACTTTTTAATATGTATATCAATGATATTTTCATGGATTTCAATATGACGTCATGTTTACCATTTGCTTACGCAGATGATTTAATGTTTTTATTGTGGTGAGAGACAGTTTGAGGATGTTTTGCAACAAATGATAAATTTTTGCATTTCCAATTTATCAAACTGGATGGTGCGTAAACGACTTTGTATTAATGCTCTTAAAACAAAGGCTATGTTTTTTGGTTCTTCTGTTCCAAACTTAGATATTATTATTCATGGTACGAGAGTCGAATTTGTGGTCCAAATGTACTGTCTGGGCTTATGGTTAGATAATGAATTAAAATTTGAAAGACATATTAATTTCGTTACTTCTAGTGTTAATTATTCATTACGTAGACTTTATAACGTCAACTTATGCATATCAAAGTTATGATTATTCATTCATTGTTTATGCCTATATTTTTATATGGTATTGAAGTATATACTGGCACACTTGGGTGTCATATGAAGAAACTTTTAGTACTGTTCAATAGAGTTATGCGATATCTATACTGCTTAAGACTTCGAAATCATGTATCAATGTATGTTGCGAAGTTTTTGGGCTGTTCATTTGATAATTATGTGAAAATAAGGCTTTTGCTCTGCTTTTACAATATGTTTAAAAGGGGAACTATTGAATATGTGCTTTCATTTTTTTTTTTCATTTAGTCGATCTACACGTAATTGTCAAATTTTTAATATTGCTACCAGGTACCCTTTAGCTTTATTTACATTTAAATTATTTCAATTGTCATTTTATTTTTGAATTAAAATAATTTTTTTTATATATTAAAAAAAATATATACTTAACTATTTTTAGATATTTATTATATATGTATATTCTTTTATTTGTTTGTTAAGTAGTATGTTTTGAGTTGTATTTTTAAACCATATATGGCCCTCTGGGCTCGGTTTTTGTGTAACATTGATTAAATAAATAAATATATTTTATTTAGCTAGAATGATTGGTTTTCATTAGTTAGATCTCTTTGAAATAGTCATTAACATTGGGAGCGTTATCTAATAGACTTAACATATCGGAGCTATAATTATGTTCTTCCAAACCCTTTCGAGATCTTACATGTCTTCGTGATGAAATTAGTGGGTCTGAAGAGGCCGCCAACATATTGAAAAGGTCCGCATTCTGTCTAATCCGTGAAATTTTGCAAGTATTTGTTATCTAAATTTTTTGTAGTCTTTGTTTTGCATTCCTGGGCTTCTTCTGACAACTCTCCAATCGGTAAGCATTGATATTCAATTAAACTTCTACCATGAGCTAAAATCTTATGAACCGTAGGAGAAAGTTTCTTTTTAGGGTACATTTTAGCTAAAAGTTGGGAAGTTTTTGATGCATAATCATCAAATTTTTGGCCATTTACCATTTCTCTAGAGTTTAAAACATTTAGGATAACTGCCAACCTTTTTATAATATTATTGTCGACCTCAGTAATTCGGGCTATTACCTCATCATTTTCAAAAAATGCTCTGGACATATTACCATCGCTAGTATTTCCATACCCCTGCTTTGGACAGTCTACTTTCAGCCCAAGGCTTCTTAAGAAATTCGTTTTATATAATTTTTTTTTTTTTTCGTTCATATCAAAATATTCACTCTCACACGGAATTTTAAACGCTAGTTTTAAAATAAACTCCATGCACCTAATTCTGGCATGTAATGGAGAAATTCCATATTCATAATGTTGCTCATCACTTTTTGCAAATTGCACACTTTAAAGTTGACGAGGTATCTGTTATTACATTTAAGACTTTGCCATCAATCATTGCACACTTCTTTGTTACATACTTTAAAAATGAGAAAAAATTTTTTTTCGTTTTCGCTATGAGGTTGTAACAGTTTTCTTCTTATTTCACCTACAGCGGCAACTTGCGGAGGCCAAACTTAGTTAAATTATTTAAAGTATTATGTAGAAAATATGCTCAAATATGCTAAAAATATGGGCAAGACCATTTTTGACCATTTTTAGATATGCTCTATTTTATTTGTAAAAATAACGTAAATATAGGGTGTCTAAAAAGCGGCTACTGCCGAAAAAGTAGGGCATCTGCTAAACATTTTACTACTTCTTTTAATAAAAAATAAACATACCTTAAAAAAAATACCAAAAAAGTAGTAGTCAAACGGCAATGTTTCTAACACTTTAATTCTAAAGTACATTTATTTTTTCAAGATCACCCTTTTTTTCTGCTTTCTAAAAAATTGTCGACTTTGAGCAGCTCCACAAACTATAATTTTTTTTGCAATTAAGGAAAACGTGTTTGAATTATGATCAGTAAGTAGTTCTTTATACGATGTTTTCATTCATTTCACAAAATATTGTCATGAAATTTTTTATTTTTGCCACGGGTTTTAAGAAAAGGCGCCACTGTGCGTCGGTCGAAATCCGTCATACGCGGCGAACTCCTTGAATTAGATATATTTCTATTTCTTACCCCGCACTGTGGCACATATTTTGAGAAAATCAATTTTTTATGCTTACCGATTTCAAAGCTATATTACTCATTTGATAGTAAATACCAGAGTACCTCGGGAGCCAAAATATTACTGCAGTATTTCAACATTATCACAGCGAACAGGTTGGTCCAAAATGGACTTTCTCTGTACTTTGCTAAAATTAAATATTTTTTTCGAAAATGGCAATTTTTAAATGCCTATAACTTTTTTGTTATACGCTATTAGTTTCCAAAAAATTAAGTCTGTTTCTTTCAGAAATTTGTAATTTTTTTTGTTTCATATAGCTTTAAAGTCTCCGAGTCAATTCATCGTAACTCCTAGAGGTCAAATCAGATTAAAAAAAACTTTCACCAGTTTGTAGCCCGATCCCTTCCCTACACTCCTATACCCCATTATATGTGCGCCAGGTTGCGACCGTGGGCACCAAAACAATTTTTCTGAATATGAATGAAAACCCAAGTTTCACAAAACCAATTATTTTTTAAACAGCTTTGGAACGTTGCTTTTTGAAGTATTTTGGCCTTTTTAATACAAATCTGAAGACAAAATATTTTTAATCAAATCGTCTTCTTGAGTGTTGGATCCTCCTACCTTTGGCGGACCCTGTCCATAAAAACAAAAATGTTAGAGGAATTAATATAAATTCAATATTTGTTTTCTTAATGAAATTCCTTGAAATAAACTCATCCATTCTTTTCTGATTTGTTCACATTTTTAGGAATGTTAGCTTGATTGCAAACAAAATTTGTCGTACTAGCGTATTTTTTTAGTTATTTTGTCTGTTTTTTATGGTGGCAAGTTGTTATACATGAAAAAGAATTGGGACATAATGCCCTTGATTGTTACAATTGATATCTATATTCTTTTTTATTTTAGGTAGATTTTTCATAAGAAAATTAATAGTGGTAACATTAATAATATAGTTTAAGTAACTGATAAAATGGGAAAAACATTTCAATAATAAATGGTAAAAATAACAGTGCAACATACCCATCAACTGAACAGGTATATTTTATCTTTTATAAGGCCAAACCTTTCAGAGTCTTGTTTTATGTTTTGAAAAGCGGTAATGTAATTATTTTTATCATTACGGTTTGAACAATGGCAAAGTATTGTTATAGTATTCTCGCTGATATTTATTTTCAACAAAGATGTGTCTGATATAATGATGCACATACTGAACAATCAATTCTTTAAGACATGCAATTTACAAGAAATGGATATACATATATAAAGCAAAACTTATAAATTTTGCAAAGTGTTTGAATAAATGGTACGTTGAATGCTGTCGAAGCGAGGAAAGGTTGTACAAACGTCACCAGGAATGGTTATCAAAAGAACTTATTTTTGAAAGTTCTCATAAGCTCCCAAAGAAAGTGGAAAAAACGCAAAAGTAAAACAAATTGAAGAATGCAGTGAAAGTTCTCGAAGACGCAAGCTCGAGAATATCAATGAAGAAATTTCTCAAAAAATCATTAAGGATTAATTTTTGCACCAAATTCAACCATCACAAAATAAGAAAAAAAATTGAAATAATCGAGAAAATAGTAGAAGCGAGCCAAGACGCACAAGGAGGATTTTGAAGAGTATTCCTACACCAATTCAAGATAAGAAATTTACTCCAGAAGAAGCGTTCTCGCTGTTTTTGGATTTAAAATTTAATAAAAATCAATATAAGAAATTGCGTAAGCGAACGAATGAAAAGGTTTGTGGGATTTTCCCAGAGTATCGAGATCTGGTTTCTCTCAAAAAAAAATGCTTACCTTCACAAACTGCTATTAGTGTCACTTCAAGTTCAGCAGAAATAAAATTGCAAGATCTTCTTGAACATACGGCTGAACGTTTATTGAATACGATTGATGTGGATCATTTAAAAAACTTGGAAATTGTAGTATTACTTTAATTTCAAAATGCAATCAGATGCTAATTTATTTATGGTATCTTTTGTTCCATTGCGCTTGACAAAAAGTTATACCGAAATACAGCCATCAACTAGTAAGGCAACAGAAAAATAATGTATGGGTAAATGAAATTCCCCTTTCAACAAAGTATTTTAGACTAATAAAATTTACACTTCAAAAGGAAACAAAAGATGTCATAAATGAGGAAGTTCAAAAAATAATAGATAAAATTGAGAACTTCAACCAGTTATATTTAAATTTTATGGCCGAGGCATCGAAGTAAATTTTAAAATGTGTCTAACAATGATTGATGGGAAAGTTGCACAAGCTTTTAATCAAACAAAGTCATCGGCAAGCTGCATTATATGTCAAAAACCATCAAGTCAATTAAGTCAACCCCCACTGCAAGACGATAGTTTTAAAGAAGCGTATGAATTTGGATTGTCCCCTCTTCATGCAAGAGTACGTTATATGGAGCAAATTCTTCTCGAGAAGGGAGAGTTCGAAAATGAAACAGATATAATTTATAATGATAAATACTCTTGGAGATATAATTATTTAATATTATGGTAATTACCCCTAACGTTTTTTAATAAAAATGCAATTTATTTGTTGGGGGAAAAGAGCTAGTTCCTATACGTATTTCACTGGTTGCTCAGGCCAGATCATCAGGAAACCTTTTTCCTAATTTTAGAGAAGCCAAAAATATATGTATATGCTATCTACAGTTCATAAAATTTTGTACCATGGGGAACATGTAATTCAACACAATATGATACCAATAGGAGATCTATCTGAAGAAGAAAAGAGGAACAAAGACTACAGATTCTTTCGCGAGCACAACACAAGAAAAATGTCTAGATGTTGTACTAATGAAGACCTTATCATTATTTAGTGTGCACTTCTGACCCAATATTCGACAAAAATGGAAATCTACCTCTGTTGAATTAGACGAAGAAGCTAAAAGGCTTCTAGAAGATGAAGAAATTTCAAAGAAATATTTACTAAAATTGTTTAATTTTAGTAGCATTGCAGTTCACTTGTTTTTATATAGATAACAGCTTGTTCTTGATTTACAAATTTAGGTTAGTTGATTAATGTTCATTTTATAAATTTATGTACTTTCTTTGTTCTGCTTAAAAGTAGATGTATCGTAAAAATCCGGTGAAAATGGGAAAATATCCGGTGAAGATCGTTAATTAAACAATAATAAATTAAAAACTTACATTAATTAAATGACGATTTATTCAATTAAAATGCAAGGTGATTGTATTGGTTATCAATTTCCATAAAATTAGTTTTATTTTTTGAAGAAAAAATTATACTCATGAAAAAGTTTTATTTTATGACGGCAAAATAAAATTCTTTTTTTAAAACTTTAATTTGAGTTTTTATTTTTACATTAAAAAATAACTTATATGGATTTTTTTTTAATTAAATTATACTCATGAAAAAGTTTTATTTTATGACGGCAAAATAAAATTCTTTTTTTAAAACTTTAATTTGAGTTTTTATTTTTACATTGAAAAATAACTTTATGGATTTTTTTTTAATTCTCAAAATAACTGTTATAAATTAATTTTTGAAACGACAACTGTTATTTACGGTCCCTGCAACTTTTTTAACTCTAATATTAACAAGGGCCAAAGGTTGACCATTTTGAAACAGCTCGTGTTAAAGTAAATAACGAATAAAACAGTCACCTGGAATTGGTTCAAAGTTACCTCAGATAGAGAAGTTTATGTATATAAGTCATTCCCCGGGAAATGGGAAAACGAATGACCTGATCAAAACCTATTTATTCTTAACGAAATGTACATTATTATTATGTACATATGTATTATGTATTAGTTAAATTTACATTGACTGAAAAAATTTTTCGAAAAAACAAGGGAAAGTAATTTTTTACTATGTCAAGTTGTTGTTTACCTGTGAACAAGTTGTACCTAATCGTGGTGGAAACACTGTTTTCTGCCATGTTGTTTAACATTTCCAAGCAAACATCGTCGGAGAGTGAAAATAATTTCGTATATTTTAATTTGACATAAAAATTCATTCAGAAAAGGTAATAATTTTACTCTAAAACTCATAAAGAGAATAAGCATGCAGCTTGTCTCGCCAGTCACACTAAAATTTACATAAGTTGTATTTCTAACCTCAAAATTTGTCTTATTATAAGGAAGCTTTTTGGAAAGTAAGAATTGGCTAATTGTTGAACGTATTAGAATATTTTTCTGGCGCAAGGTGTTAATGGGTGGGTAAGAGGTGGTTTTCATTTCATTCACAGTGTCTGGTGGGAAATTTTTAGTTAACTTGTTATATGGCCTGCTCTAAGCATTTCTTATGCGATTTCATGCTTTTTGTAAGTGTGATTGCTTTATTTATTTTTTTTTAGATTAATGTTGCTGAGCGGAAAACGGAAAAGTTGAAAAGTGATAAAAGTGGCTTTAGATAACCAAAAAATACGATAAAAAAAGGTCAGAAATGTAGAGAAGGAGAGAAGTAGCCACGGAGGGCAGGTTGGTCGAGCCAGGTTGTCGACGAGAGTATATATATCTCGCCAAGTGGAAGTGGGTTAGATAGAAAACCATTCTTTGCTCATCAGAAAGGAGTTAATCCGCAGGACAATGGCAAAGGAGGAGTTCGACAGTTTCCTCCTCTTCCTCATCTTGACAACTTCTGCAGAAATCGTTGTAATGGAGACCCATTCTTCTTGCATGAGTTCCGAATAGGCAATACACAGTGACCGTTCATATTAAATCACGTAGCTGCATTTTTGGCAGCCGAATTAGCAAAGCCGTTTTTTTTCTGATCCAGTAGAGGCCAGATCGTCCTCGCCGTTTGAGAAGTCGACTCATTGGACCATCTTACCTGCGTCAGATGATATAAGGCTCGATTTATTCGATGCCCGCAAGCAGAAAGGGGAATGCCACAATAGACGTCATTGGCGCAATCGTTGAGCAAAGTTCCCTTCTTTGCAACACAGTTGCCTACAACAGTCCCATGTCACGGCACCCATTCAAGGGTGAGTGTTGAATTTTCCGCCATCACATTTAAGGATGTCTGGCATTCTAAGACTAAGTTTGATGTAAACACCAGAGACCTGCATGATTACGATTCAAACGGCAACATTTTGCATTTTCTAAAATGAGTATTGAGCTAGAACTTAACATTAAATGAATGCTGTTAATGCATGATTCATATCAATGAGACTGTTGTTAACATATGCTTGTCACTGCTTGCAATTTCTGTTTATTCCCATGATTCACAAAAGCAATGAATTAGTTTGAGTGTGTTGAGTGGTTCGTAAAAGAAGCTGTATGTGTATAGATACAGAAGATTTTTATTTTAATATGAGAAAAACCATTATATTGTTATTTATTTATTTATGATTATATAAAACATTAAATGAATTTATATAACATAAATATAAGAGTAGGAGAATCTAGGCCTTTGATTAATTATTAATTAATAATTTAATTTAAAAATGTAGAGACGGTTTTTTTCAATTTTTATAATGTACATATTAACATATGTATATATAGTATACGTATATATGTTTGTATCGAAAGAAAATAAGAAACAGAAGTTAGAAAAAAAATTTAAATAAAAAATTTAAAAATTCGTCCATATATAAATAAATATATGTATATATGTACATATATACACTATATATACACCTATTATAAAAGTAACAAAATTAAATTAGATAAAAAAATTAAATGAAAAAATAGTCATATTTATCATTTAGAATTGTTGTGTAAGTTTGTGTTAGTTTTACGAAGTTTATAAATACCTGCTGAAATAAATAATTTTAGAGCTATTTTATATATATGTATATTGTAAACAATTTATGCAAATTTACAAAAAAATGTGTGTAGTTAAACCTCTCTACCTGGAAAAGATGCAAAAAAATATTTTGTAAAAATATAATTTTACAGAAGAAGCAAGAAACATTGTAAAATGAAAACTAAACTATACCATACGTGTCTTTGGTTTTTGTTCATAAAAGCGTAGAAGTGTGAAACTTGGTTAAGACATGTAGTTTAATGGCATTCATAAAAATCAATAATCTTAAATTGTTTTTTCATTATATAGAACACAAATTTATGGTGAGCCAATGGAGAATCCAGTTAATGAACAAATTTGTATTAACACTTTTGTTTATTTTGATTTTTCTTTATCCAATAACACTACTATTTGTCAATACTTATTTTGTTTTTTCAAATAGAAAAAATAATTACTTTATTGTCGAAAAACTCACAATATGTTTGCCTTACATACTTTTCTCATAAATATTTTTGAAAAAATAGAATACGAGTACATGTACATGAATTCCAGGAATACTTGCAATCTTTTAACCCTTTCAATTGAATTTGATGTTTATAATTATACTATTTGTGTATGCAAACAGCTCATTTGTGGCAGGTAAAAGAATTTCAACGAATGTAGCAAATCCAGTTGGGTTATTACTTCACAAGAAAAAACAGAAATGTCTTGCATCCAAATGCAATGCTAAAAACTGTTTACCTGTACTTTCAACATACAGACTATAAACTTTTCTCATTAACAATGAATTTGTCATAAAACTCTTTTACAAAAAAATATATTTTTTGTTAAGTACTTCTGTATATGACAGTATTTTAAAAAATACTTGAAATTGTTATTTTATTATACTGTCCACTCATTTTGACAAGTATTAATCTTAAAATTTTTATTTATTTATTTATTATTATTAGTCAATAGAATGTAATCCTTACAGACTAGTTACAATAATTCTTAAAATGAATGGAATAAATGAGTTTATTATGAATTAAGAAATACGATAATTTTATGCTTTATTACATTTATATTTAAAGAAAAATCGATAAATTGAAACAAACAATTATATGTACGACATAACCTCGTAAAAGGGTCAGAAAAAGAATAATTAGCTCTACACAATTTAATAAAAATAGGATAATAATGACGTGTATTACGACAAGGAATATTAAAGTTAACAGAACTTAATAGGAAATCACAGCTAATATTACCATTGATAAGGTTCAACATGAAAGAAACATTTAACATTGTACGACGACTTTTAAGAGTAGGCAGTTTTATTAATGCTAATCTACTTGAATAAGAAGGGAAATTTGTAGTGTAATTCCAATGAAAACCACGTAAACAGAACAATAAGAATTGCTTTTGCACAGATTCAATACGAGCATTGTGAATGTTATAATAAGGATCCCATATAACTGATCCATATTCTAAAATAGGTCGAACTAGAGACATGTAGAGTTGCTTCGTAATGTATGGATCCGAAAACTCTTTAGCCCAACGTTTTATGAAGGCAAGAGTACTTCTAGCTTTGTTTACAGCCATAGTAATATGAGAAACGAAGTTTAATTTGGGATCTAGTAATATTCCAAGATCAATAAATGAATCAACCAACTCCAGTTGATGGCCTCCCAAAGAATAGTTTGCGGAAATGTAATTATTTCTGGAAAAACGCATGCATTTACATTTTTTTAAATTCAGCTCCATCAAGTTGATGTTACACCATAAAAAGAAGTTATTAAGATCATTCTGAAGATGAACGTGATCAATAAAGCGATTAAAAGAGTAAAAAATTTTCACATCGTCAGCGTACATTAATATATTTGTGTGGTTAATAACGGTAGGAAGATCGTTTATAAACAGCGAAAATAAAAGTGGTCCAAGATGACTGCCTTGTGGTACACCGGATGAAACATATATGTATTTAGAAGTGCTATTGTTGAATCGAACTGTTTGCTTTCTGCCCATTAAATATGATTTTATCCAGGTTAAACTTCTTTGGGTTACGCCTAACAAATCCAATTTAGTTAGAAGAAGTTGATGGTTGACTTTGTCAAACGCTTTACTAAAGTCTGTATAAATAGCATCAGTTTGTTTCTTTTGTGTAAATGCACTATTTATTAAAGTTGTTAAATGAAGAATATTAGTTGTGGTTGAGCAACCCATTCTAAAACCATGTTGATGAGGTGATAATAACGATACAGTATGATGACAGAGAAAGTCAGTAATTAGTTTTTCAAATAATTTTGGAATAGCACTTAATTTGGCAATACCTCTATAATTCGAAATATCGGACTTATTACCAGATTTATATAAAGGTATAATATACGAGTCTTTCCAAAATTCAGGAAAATAACCACATTTAATAGATGCATTAAACAATAAAGTTAATGGTATGACGAATGAATCTGCACATCGATTTAAAATACAACTTGGGACTCCATCAGGTCCATTGGTAAACGACATCTTTAGCTTTTTTAAGTTAACCAAAATATCACTTGTGTTGAACGTAGGAAAAGATAATAATTGGTTCGATGCAATTGCATAAGGGTAACCATTACTGTTATCGTATACAGCGTCAGAATAGGTGCTGGCAAAAAAATTAGCAAACATATTGCATATGACATCAACATTGCTCGATTCTTGATTGTGCAATTTCATAACTGGTGGGTATCCACGAGATTTTCTTTTCGAGTTGACAAATGAATAAAAAGATTTTGGATCTTTTACGAAATTGTTTTTTACTTTATCCAGATAATCTTTATATAATGCGTGGTTTAGTAAATTATATTCTGAGCGACTGACAGAATACTTTCCGTAATCAACAAACGAACCAGATCTTTTATATTTTTTATAATTTTTGTTTTTAAGGTTTTTCAGCCGTGAGAGATTTTTAGAATTCCATGGTGGTCCAAATGCAGTTTTAACAGGTTGTTTAGGAACACAAGTTTCAAAAAACGAGTAGATAGTCTTATAAAACATCGTAACAATTTTATCAATGTCAGAATTATTATTGTTTTTGGGAATAGACAAAAATTCATTCCAGTTGGTATTTCTTATTAAATTATTTAATAGATTATAATCTGTTCGTTTGAAAGAAAAAACTTTATCAACTTTAGATGTGTTTAATTTAACTCCAGATAAAACAGAAGAACTGATTTCAATAGTCGGATGATATCTATCTTCAGGCAATGTAATAGGTTCCGAGCGACTAATTGTGCAATCATCAACTTCATTAGTAAACACTAAATCAAGTAGTTTCCCGAATTCATTGCAGACGCCATTCATTTGATGTAACGATAATCCAAAAATTTCATTTAAGAAATCATCATGACAGTATTTATTATTCACGGGGACCAAATATGGGGTATCAGGTATATGCTTCCATACAATTGATGGTAGGTTGAAATCACCAACAACAAAAATTGAGTCTTTGGTATCAATAAGTAAAGCAACGGTCTTAATGGCTTCAATATGTTTAGAATAAAGGGAACAATCGGATTCTGGTGGAACATATGAACAAGTCAAATAAATTTTTTTGCTTTTCAGTTTAACAACAACAGCAACAAATTCGATATTACTGGAATCAGTTGGAACAACTTCGGATGGATAGAAACAAGAAACAGCGATTAGAACTCCACCACCTCTTCGTCCATTACGATTGTATCTGTATATTTGATATTTATTACAAAGAACTTCAGCATTAAAAACGTTATCATTAAGCCAGGTTTCAGTAAAGATGATAACATCAAAGGTAAAATCATAACTATTAACGAGAAGCGTAGACAGTTTAGTATTCAATCCACGAACATTTTGGTACATAATGTTAATACGATTCTTATTAGAAATTAGTTTTTTGAAATTACTTCATTTCTATTTGGCAAATAATAAATAAATAATAAATAATAAATATTTTTCATAAAAATTTAACCCAATTACCACTTAGGTCAGCTTTTTGTATAGCGGCTATGGGTATCTTATGATCATGCACGTATTTTGTATCTCCACAATCTTGTTTCGCAGACCATTACATTTTAATTGCATAATCTGAAAAGATTGTTGGGGATCATTATTGTGCACTAGCAGCCGCACAGTGGCGCGTTTTCTTAAAACCCGTGGCAAAAATACAAAATGTCATGACAAAATTTTGTGAAAGGAATGAAAAAATCGTATAAAGAACTACTTACTGATCACAATTCAAAAACGTTTTCCTTAATTGTAAAAAAATTATAGTTTGTGGAGCTGCTCAAAGTCGACAATTTTTTAGAAAGCAAAAAAAAGGGTGATCTGGAAAAAATAAATGCACATTAGAAGTAAAGTGTCAAAAACGTAGCCGATTGATTACAACTTTTTTGGTATGTTTTTAAGGTATGTTTGTTTTTTATTAAAAGATGTAGTAAAATGTTTAGCAGATGCCCTACTTTTTCGGCAGTAGACGCTTTTAAGACATCCTATATTTACGTAATTTTTACAAATAAAAGAGAGCATATCTTAAAATGGTAAAAAATTGTCTCGCCCATATTTTCTGAGCATATTTGCTACATAATACTTTAAATAATTTTACTAAGTTTGGCCGCCGTAAGTTGCCGCTGTAGGTGAAATAAGAAGAAAACTGTTACAACCTCATAGCGAAAACGAGAAAAAATATTTTCTCATTTTTAAAGTATGTAACAAAGATGTGTGCAAAATGTGAAAAGAAATAAAAAACGGTTTCCAAATATTTTTTCACTGTAGCAATTTTAGTGAAAAATAAAGTTGTTTGTTGCATCTTTCAGAACCATTATGTCTTAAGTTTGTAAAAGATAAAGATAAATCAAGGTCCGACATTACAAAAGATGTGGTGCTTGCAATCCCAGTTCGACTGCAGAGAATCAAAGGGAGTATTCCTACTCCACCAAATGCTTTCCCCACATAGTATAGAAGAAGTCTTAGCGGTGTTTATGGAATTGGGATTGTCAAAGGAAAAATATGGGTAATTAGCATAATATTAAATAATTAATATTTAAATTCCCAAAAATTTTATTAATAACTAAATATGCAACAGCTTGTGCAAACCTTGGCAACACTTGTTTTTTTTCGATTCTCTTGCGAGAACAAAATTAACTTGTGTTTGCTTTTCATCACACCTTACGTCTGCATTCAGTGATGGCAAAAAACCATCCAATTGTAGAAGGACAGTAAGGAAAAATAAAAACGTGGTTTGTTTGTTGGTTTTTTGTTGAAGCTTTAATATTCTCTAATATTATTCTATTAACATGCATAATTCTCATTGTGTTTTGTAGAATTTTATTACTTATAGAGTATTTTTGGCTTCTCTAAAATTAGGAAAAAGGTTTCCTGATGATCTGGCCTGAGCAACCAGTAAAATACGTATAGGGACTAGCTCTTTTCCCCCAACGAATAAATTGCATTTTTATTATAAAAAGTTATGGGTAATTAGCATAATATTAAATAATTAATATTTAAATTCCCAAAAATTTTATTAATAGGAAAAATATTCTATTTTACGAAGCTCTTTAAAGAATCATAATGTGAATATTCTTCCTGGATACAAAAAGATTACATCTGCCAAAAAAGAAGCAGTACCACCTAATGTAAAGGTTACTGCAGTATCGGTGGAGGTAAAACTGCAGGACTTAATGGATAATACAGCCAAACGCCTTATTCAAAGTTTGCCTGAAGAGGAAGCAGTATCGTTTCCAGATAGGCTTACATTGATAAATAAGTGGAGATGTGATGGATCATCCGGTCAAAGTGCTTACAAACAAACAATATCGACAAATGACAGAACTATTACAGATACAAATATGTTTATGGCTTCAGTAGTTCCTTTACGACTGAGAAGTGAAATCGCTGAGCATTGGAAAAATCCCTGCCCATCATCAGTTCATTTTTGCTGTCCGATATTTTTCAATATGCAAAGGAGTCTTCAAAAATAATCAAATCTACAGTGAACGATTTAAAAAAGCAAATTTCGGAATTAAAGTCTTCTGTTATTGAAATAAAGAATGGAAAAAGTGTTTCGATTAATTATGAATTTTTTCTTACAATGATTGATGGAAAATTCTTAAATGTAATAACAGATACCTCGTCAACTTTAAAGTGTGCAATTTGGAAAAAGTTACAGAAAGAATTTCAAAATTTATATGACTCAAGAGATGAGCAAAATTATGAATATGGAATTTCTCCATTACATTTCAGAATTAGGTGCATGGAGTTTATTGTAAAACTATCGTATAAAATTCCGCGTGAAGGTGAATGTTTTGATATGAACGCAACACAAAAAGAAAAACTATCTGCTCGAAAAAAAATTATACAAAATAAATTTCTTAAGAAGCTTGGGCTAAAAGTAGACTGCCCAAAGCAGGGGTATGGAAATACTAGTTATGGTAATATGTCCAGAGCATTTTTTAAAAATGATGAGGTAACAGCCCGAATTACTGGGGACAATAATATTATAAAAAGTTTGTCAGTTATGCTAAATGTTATAAACTCTAGAGAAATGGTAAATGGCCCAAAGTTTGATGATTATGCATCAAAAACTTCCCAAAAAATTTAGATACACGAATACTTGCAAAATTTCACGGATTAGACAAAATGCGGACCTTTTCAATATGTTGGCGGCCTCTTCAGACCTACTAAATAACATTATATCTATAGCATAAATATATTAATATTAAAAATAATTTAAAGATGTTTTTCTGTAATAAAAATAAAAAAATTTAATATTGGTTTAACATGTTATATTAGAGTGTTTTTTCTTCTAAAATTCCAGATTTGAACAATGTGTATTGCAAAGCGCACCGGGTGAAACTAGTTACTTAATATAAATTTACCTAGATTTAAATATTAAATGTATATAAAAATGTGTATATGCGATACAAATAAATATATAAAGAGAATTAAAATAAAGAAAAATGTTTGCTTGGTAGTATAATATGAAAAATAAATAGAGTTTACAAGTGTAAAACAATTTCAAAAAGCTCTATCTTCTATGAAATATAATGTAATATTAAAATTTCTCAGATTCTATTTCTTTGATAAGTTGGTTTAAATAGAAAATTAATAACAATTGAAACTACCGGGTAGATTGATACAAAGAGTACTGATGACGGACGTAGCTGTCTAGAAAATGCATTCTGCTTTGCTGGTATCTAATTTTTCTTTATCTCTTTATAATTAAGAACTTAAGCCTAAATAATTAATTTATTAATTCAAAAATAGTTCAAATAAAATTCATATAAAAAACTTAAATTTAAAAAAACTTGTTAACATTTAACTGGAGAAATTATCCTACTTTAACTGCAAGTTTTGGAGCACCCTGTACCTCTAGCAGTATTTTGTAAACATTATTTTGAAGCCTAAAGTGTCCTGTATCAATATCTTTTTTAAATCCTTAAAATATATTAATTATTTCAAAAGTTATGATTTTTGCAACGAAAAAAGTCAAAGGGCGCCACTGTGCGCCGGTCAGGGGTTGAGTAGGCAACTAAAAGATAGTTGCCTCGGGTACTGGTTGTTCTAGCTGTGGTGGAGTCAGTCGGACCTGCGTGGTAATGCTGTAAGGTGTTGATGGAGCAGTTAGTTGTGGGGTACTACTTGTTGTTAGGATGTTATTAACGCATCAAGAGGCTAAATACCTAGTACTCCAATCTTTATGCGTGCGTAAGTTCGAACATTTCCTCAAGTGACACCATTATTTGAAACCATTGCACTGAACTGATGTAGTGTTTTTTCGAATAATACCTCGGCATACTGAACATGCCCACAGAGACCGCCGAGCTCTGTTATGTCTTAAAGATAGAGACGGGATGTGATTTTGTTGGGCTATTATTGAAGAACCAGTGCTGACATTGGGTGGTTGCGAGCTACAACAACTTGCTACAACGCTTGGGGGCCAGTTGCGGTGGTTGGTGAGACCTGTGCACCTTTTCAGGTGGCACCAGCTATTACAAAGTGTGCACCTGACTGAGGCTACATTCCGGGTTATACGAGTGTGACACACAGAACAAATCTGTGGACCTGGGTTTTGCTCTACGCCAGTGATAATTAATAGTAAATTGAGCAAAGTTGCTGACGATGCTACCCCATATTGAGTATAAAAATAAAAATAAATTTAAACATTTTTATAAAAAAGAAAGACCTAAAGCTTAAAAAACATAATTATAAAAATAAGAGAAGATTTTTTCGGCTTAAGGTTTTTTACAAAGTGTTAAAAATGAAAACAATAAACAACATTGTTTGTTTCATTCTATTTTTCCAATATTTCGGTTAACATCGTTAACCATTATCAAATAATCTACATATCTAAAGGTAATTAATCCGCTTTATCATCTTCGAAATGATTCTCTAAGAATCTGCTGTTCAGTTCTTCTTCAATATTAACATCTGGACCAACTCCTGACGACGTTAAGCAACCCCTTTAAATCACTGACGAGCCACCATGCTTTATAATTTTTTAATGTATTTTGGATTATACTCTGAAAGAGGTGGACGTCTGACATATGGTTTGCCATCATTACAGATAACATTAAATTTCGACTCTTGACTCTAAAGCGCCCTGGAGACGTTCAAATAATCCCATCAAATAATGCATATGTGTGAGTGTCGTGTGCTTGACGTTTAAAAGGAGACGTACAAATAAATTCGTCAATCACTATTTGAATTTTAGTTTCGTAGTGTTTGTTAGAATGTGTCATCGGACGACGATTTATTGTTATTGACATCGTGTGCAATTTTATTAAGAAAAAAAAAGGAAAAATATGAAAACAAGAAAAAACTTTGGATGAAAAGTTGGTACAAAAAACGAAACCAATTCACACACGAAAATCTTTTAAATGAGTTGAAGTTTCAATGCAATGATGATTACGGAAATTTCTTACGCATGGATTCTCAGACATTTGATGAAATTTTATATATGGTCCAGCCGTTAATTGAAAAACAAAACACGGTAATGCTAGAATACATATCACCAAGCATGCGTTTGTCTGCAACTTTAAGTTATTTGGCGACTGGGGATAAATATGAAGACCTCAAATTTATGACAGCAATTTCTCCAAATCTCTTGGATTAATTGTTATTGAAACATGCGAGGCTATCAATACATGTCTCTCAAAATATATTAAGGTATACGTATGTACATATATTCTTTAAAAAAGTCAATTTGTCAATTTGAGTTGATGTTTTGTAGTGGGTGTCAACATTTATCCCAGAATCTTCAATGAATGAAATGTTGCTCATATTATTATGTATTGGTGTAGAACTACTGCTGTTTAATACACTTGAATTTTCATATTGGGTATCAACATATATTTTGAGGGAGTTTCTGTGTAGGGTACCCATCTGTCCTTCGAACATAATGTCTTAAATAAATTTTTCGCAGAGAATACGTTGGTCTTTATTCAGTCTATCTAATTTAATAGCCCAATAATCTGTTATAGCAGTTGACTGTTTTTTTTTCATTTGATGAAAATCTTTTTGCGGCAATTTCCAGTAGAGCTTCAGCAGGGTCAGGTTTCCTTTTGACTGTTTTTGACACAGTTTCTTTGCGCAGATTCTGAAATGATACAAAAAAAATATTTTTTACTTACAGATGTCAGAGGTAGAGTCTGAATAGCAAGATATAGCAAAAGGTGTTTATAAAAATTGGAATTTTCCGAATTGTATTGGAGCAATTGACGGCAAACATATTGCTATTAAAAAGCCACCCGAAAGTGGTTCACTATACTACAATTATAAAAGCTTTTTCAGCATTGTTCTAATGGGAACTGTAAACGCAAATTATGAATTTATAGTTGCAGATGTTGGTACGAACGGACGTATTTCTAATGGCTGATTTTGGAAAAGCCCTTTATAATAGATTGCTGCCAATTCCACAACCAACTCTATTACCAAATAGTGACAAGACATTACCGTATGTGTTTGTTGGGGATAATGCGTTCCAAATGCAAGAGAATCTAATAAAACTATATTCTGGCAACAATTTCTCAAATAAGGAACGCATTTTTAATTACAGGTTAAGTAGAGCCCGGAGAATTGTGGAAAATGTTTTTGGAATATTGGTGTCAAGATTTGGTGTTCTGCAAACGACCATTGAAGTGGCACCAGAAAAAGCACAAACAATTGTCTTGACTTGCTGTTATCGCCATAATTTTCTGTGTAAGAAACAGTCGTATATATTTGGAGACTTAATAGACAAAGAGTGTACCAGCTCTGGTAATTTAATTCAAGGAGCATGGCGAGAAAGCGTCAGTCTGAATTCATTAGAATATACAAAAATTTGAAATTCCTCAAATAAATCGAAAGAAGTTCGTGACGCTTTTGCAGACTATTTTCTAAACGAGGGTGCAGTTCCTTGGCAAACAAAATATTTAAATTAATAAATGCATAAGGACGTACATATATAAATATATTTACAAAATAGTAAATAAATAAAATCAAAATAACATTAAAAACCATTTTTCGTTGCATTATATTTATTCTACTTACCATTGTGCTTTTTGAAGTACAGGGCGTTTCTACGTCATTCAGGAACTCCATTTCAGAATAATAAAATAAATTTGGTTCTTGGGATTCATCCGCACCGGCTCCACTTCTACTGCATTCAATCTGCCTTTGCTTTGCGCGCCGAAAATTTGTTCGTAAAACATTAATTTTTTTTTTTTGACATCATCCACTGTGGCGCATGGGTACTGTTCCTTGTAAAATTCTAGGATATGATATTGTTTTCTTTTTTCATCCCTATTACTATAGGCTTCCACTTTTACGTTCCATAAAGCTTGTAAACACTGGTATTTCTCAATAAATTTCAAAATGAATTTTTTTTCGTCTGCACATTTCTCCATTGCGCTAACAAAATTTTGTATAAACACAATTTAATTTATACGAAATATATTTTTTTATAATACAAAATAATTTTTTTAAAATATTCACAATAAAGCACAAAATATTAATTTTTTTATAACAAAATATTATTTTGTCGTTATCCGGGTATATTTTATTATTTATTTTTTTTATCCGTGTATGTGTTCATTACTACAATACCGAAGCAACTGAGAAAATGCTTGTCAATCACAATTGGAGACGTTCAAATAAAATATCATCAAATGAAAAAAATCAGAATTTTTTGATTTTCATCAATCAATGACGACAACATGTATGTGTAAACGAAAAAGTACGAAAACACGCACACATATAAGGTGTTGATGATTTTATTTGAACGTCTCCAGGGCGCTTAAGCCGCGAATTCGAGAAATTTAGAGCCCTTATACAAATGCTCTTTGGAAAAAGCTTTTATTTGTTTAATACTGTCATCAGGAGTTGGTCTATATTTTAAAATTGAAGAAAAATTGGCGGGTGAAATGAACAGGAGACTGTTAGAATATCATTTGGAACGTGATTATGGGGATACTTTACCTTTAGCTTGAGGATTTCAACAATATAATGGCCTCAAGCACTGCTCTCGTAGTGTCAAAAACTAGATTGCAGGGAATAAAATGAATAACCAGCACAAAGTCGTGAATTAAATCCTATAGAAAATCAATAGGGAATTATATAAAAGGCAGTAGAAAATCAATAGGGAATTATAAAAAATTCAAAAGCAAGCCAATTTTAATGAAAATGATGCAGGTAGAATGGGAGGAACCAAGTCCAGCCCAATGAGCTGAATTGTTCCAAACTATGACACAACGAATTGCTAAAATGCTATGGAATAGGGTCTTTTCAACTTAGTATTATCCTAATAAAAGATAATATTAATAAAAAATTCTATATTCATGTGATAACTATGTTTTTTTTATATGACTTAATTATATGAGCACAAAATATGCAAATAAAAAAGAAAAAAATACAATATTTTTTTATAAAGTTTAATCTAAAAGAAAAATAAGTTGCTAGTTTTTAAATAAATTAAAATTTATTTAATATTGTCTTAAAATTTTTTTAAAATCGTGAAAAATATGTCTATTATAAACAATCTTTGGTAAATCCATGTGAGTGACTTAATTATATGAGTATAATTATGTTTGATGTTGATATATATGATTCTCATGTAAATAATATATTATATTTGTATGAGAAAATGAATCCAAACACAAGATTTTTAGTTTTTGGTGACTTTAATTTGAAGGGTATTGTATAGGTAGAGCGTAATAGTAAATTGATTCCTTTTAATGTTAATAGAGACTATGAAATTAATCTGATAGATTCCTTTTTTGAAATTGATCTTCTTCAAGCATGTAAATTTTAAAGTTGGTGTCGCACCAAATTTTTATGCTGATTTAATTAAATCATCCCTGTGGCCTATGAATACGAAAATTAAACCGTTTATTTTTTTTTCCAAGAAAACCAGTGGAGTTGGCAACCCAAACTTAGATTGCATATCTAAACTTAAAATATACTATCAAAATGTTTCTGGAATGCGTTCTAAAAGTAAAAGCTTATTTGAGTATTCTTCGGAATGTTGCTATGATGTTTTTGTAATTGTTGAAACATGGCTAAAAGCTGAATTTTGTGATACTGAGTATTTTGACTTAAACCTATATCATGTGTACCGCAAGGACAGATCATATGCCAGAACTGGTCTTGAGCGAGGTGGTGGTGTTTTAATTGCGGTGAGGAAGAAACTGCAATCCTATATCTGCTCCAATATAATTGTTGATGAATTACTTGAACAACTCTTTGTTATATTTCCTGCTAGTGACGGTCTTATATGCCTTTGTGTTTCTTATGTACCACCAAGTAGTTCCTATGATATATATGATTCTCATGTAAATAATATAAATATAATAATTTGTATGAGAAAATGAATCCAAACACAAGATTTTTAGTTTTTGGTGACTTTAATTTGAAGGGTATTGTATGGGTAGAGCGTAATAGTAAATTGATTCCTTTTAATGTTAATAGAGACTATGAAATTAATCTGATAGATTCCTTTTTTGAAATTGATCTTCTTCAAGTCAACAATGTGAAAAATAGATGGAATAAAATACTCGATTTGATATTTGTTCAATCTATTTTTAAAACAAAAATCTATGAATGTTTGGAACCATTTTCCTCAAATAATATCCACCATAGTGCCATAATTATAGAACTATTTATACTTCAGTTTCTTAAATGTTCTAATAATTCAACTTGTATGAAATATGATTTTATAAATTGTGATTTTGATGCGTTAAATTCTAAACTGATGCAGGTGGAATGGAATAATTTATTTGAAGGTAAATGTACTAATATGTCTTATGATATCTTCTTGGAAAAATTTCTTAATATTTGCAAGCAATATATTCCAGTGAAAATTAAGTCCTCGTCGACACACCGGTGGTATACCAAGGGGTTAAAAACCTTGAAGAATAAAAGAAATAAATTACATAAAACTTATATAGCATTGGGTAGTGATGAGGTACTTCGACAGTATAGATTATGTGCTAGGGAATTTAATTTTCTAAATAAATTTTTGTACAAACAGTATTTGCTTAGAATTGAGAATAGTATAAAGACAAATCCAAACTATTTTTTGTCATATATTCGCTCAAAAAATCGATGTACTGATATTCCTTCTTCAATGATATATCAAGAAGATTCATCTGATTGTCCTCAAACAATTGTTAACTTTTTTGCGAACTTTTTTAAATCAAACTTTAACGCTCATTCTTCTAAAGCATATTCTGCCGTAAATATTAATTCAAACCTTAATTTAGGACTCATTGTATTGTCCAAAGACCAAATTTTGAATGCTATTAATCGTGTAAAGAACTCTTTTAACGTGGATGCTGATGGCTTGTGTTCTTTTTTACTGAAAAAATGCTCATACTCGATCGTAATTCCAATTTTAGAAATCTTTAATAAATCCCTTTCAGAGGGAATTTTTGTGGATCGATGGAAATTCACGTTTGTAACCCCTATTTTTAAATCTGGTAATCGCAATGATGTTTGCAATTATAGATCTATTTCCAAATTAACAACATTTTCAAAAATTTTTGAACATGCAATATATGATGTATTATATTTTAATACAAAATCTTTGATAATTTCTCAGCAACATGGTTTTAGAAACAATAAATCAGCAATTTCTAATCTTACTGTATTCACAGAATATTGTTTTTCTCAATTTGAATTGGGTTTTCAAGTTGATACTATTTACACTGATTTTTCAAAGGCTTTTGATAAAATTTCGCATGACGTTCTATTAAGAAAGTTACTTAGTCTTGGAATCACCTCATCTTTTTATAAATGGTTGTATTCTTATCTGAGTAATAGGGTTTGTGTTGTAAAACTTGATGTACATCAATCGTTTAAATATACTCAAGTTTCTGGAGTTCCACAAGGCAGTGTCTTGGGTCCTTTGCTCTTTAATATTTTTATCAATGACATTTTTCAATGTTTTAAATTTTCTAATTTTTTGTTATATGCTGATGATCTTAAAATATTTTCTAGTGTTACCAATTTGAATGATATCAGCAAATTGCAAAGTGATCTTGACAGCTTGAATGATTGGTGTAATAATAATAATCTGAAATTAAATTTGAGTAAATGTTTTCATATAACTTATACAAGATTAACAGTTCCATTGGATTCCATTTATGATTTCAATAATAATTATATATCTAAAACAAATGAATGCAGTGACTTGGGCATTTTGTTTGACTCTAAATTCACATTTAAACCTCACTTAGATAAGCTTATACCTAAGGCTTACTCTATTCTTGCGTTTATAAAAAGAAATAGTTTGGATTTTGTTGATCCATATACAATTAAACTTTTATATTCTACATATGTTAGATCGAAATTAGAATATGGGGCTTCTATTTGGAGTCCTCATTGTGCTGTTGATATTAACCGTATAGAAAAGATTCAGAAAAAATTTATACATTATGCTTTGCCTCATCTTAATTTAATGTGTCCTGTTCCTTCTTATATGTCCCGGTGCTTACATATGACTTCGCTGGAAAAAAGACGTAAAGTACAGTCTATGCTTTATATATTTGACCTGATAAATGCAAATATAGATTGCCCTGAAATCTTGAAAAAGATTACATTTTATGTTCCTTCTAGGTTATCAATTCGACATAGAAGGTTATTTTTTGTAGCATTACATCAAAGAAATTACGTGCTTAATAGTCCAATAATTAGGTCTCTAAATTATTTCAATACATTATCAAATAATGGCAGTTTGGAATTTAGTGCCTCAAAAACTAGTTTTAAAAATGTTATCTTACAAAACTTAAATTAATATTGTAAAATTTTTTACATATCATTGTATTATTTTTATTTATAATTACATTAACTATTTTAGTCTTAAGTTTCATAAGTCTGTATAGGATTATTCCTTTTTTAGACTCAAATAAATAAATAAATAAATAAATAAATAATTACTTATTTTGTTTCTTGTTTTTATTAATAATATGTCGATATAATTGAGCGCAATTGTCGTGTCTGTCTTATAATTTAAACGTTTTGTTGTAGGTACATTAATTATGTCTAACATTTCCAGTGTAAATCTCTTTTTATAATTCTGCTCTTCCTGTAATATTCTCACTCTCTCAAAATCAGGCCTGTGACCATGTAATGCACAGTGGGCAGCGAGTGCAGTTTTTTGGTCTATTGGTTTCTCCACAGCTTTTAAATCGGATTTGTGAGATTCTAGTTTTTAATTTTGTTTTTGTTGTACCAAAATATGTCTAGGACATATATTGATTCCGTCTCTATTGCAATTAATTTTATATATAAGGTTCGATTTATCTTCTTCGTTTAATCTATCCTTTGTTTTGCTAAATAATTTGTTTAACAAATTATTGTTCTTCATAGCCAATTCATACTTATTGTTGTCATAAATTTTCTGATAATCCGGGAACATATGTAATAGTTAATTTTTAACTAATTAATTTTTAATTTTTTCAGCTACGAATAGTAGATATACATAAATGCATCTTTAGATAAAACAAGTGCATTTTTAAGTTTAAATAAGATTTATTAACAAATACAAATTACAATCCGGTTTTAATAACTTGAAGTAAGAAGTTTTCCATTAAAATTTGAAAACAAAACATTTTGTTCGATGGGGTAATTCCATTTCAAATCAATAAAAAAAATTGTTGTCAAACTTGAACTTTTTTTGAAACTTTTTTTTTTATTTAGATTCGTTGACTCCCTGAATTCAAATAGAACTAAAAAATCTATCTCTTATAGTTTTTTAGTTATCAAAATAGGAAAATATCCCGTTTTAGCATATGCTCTCGTAGATGAAATTTATTCTTGTCTTTTTAGGGTAAAAACGAAACCCTATTGTTTTTGCTACAATGTCTGTCCGTCTGTCACCGCCTTTTATCTCTGGAACCGTAATAGGTAGCCTCTTAAAATTTTCACAGAAGGTGTATACAGTTATACACCTTCTGTGTACAGTGTATACAGTTATACACCTCCGGTATAGTAGCAAATACTAAAACTTTATAGGGTGTTCCGATAGAAAGGTGTTATTCACGAATATGTGTTTATTTATTGAACTGTAGGAGGCATACACTAAAAATTTACATACAGTAATTAAAACTTAGTTAGCTTTATAAACAAGTTTTTCGGACACTGACGTGATTTTCATGTATAATGCCTTATTTTTTGAACCATAATAGGTAGACTCTCATAATTTGCACAGAAGATGCGATGTGCTGCCACGGCCGCTATGACGATTACTAAAAATTGAAGGGTGTTCCGACAGTGACATGTTTTTCACGTATAGTGACTTATGTTTTTAATCGTAAAAGATAGACTCTTGATATATTCATAGAAAGAGAAATGCCATGGCCGCTATAAAAACTCACAAAATTAAAGGGTGTTCCGACAGAGAGATGACTTGAAATGTTTACAGTAGATGTTGTTCTTCGGCCGCTACAACATTTACTAATGACTAAAGTGTGGACCATCAGTGCCTGATATTTTTATAGAAAGTGTATTACTATGGCCGCTATGAAAATAATTACTAAAATTTAAATGGTGTTCCAATTGTGATGCATTTTTCGTGAATATGACTTTAATTTTAAAATTAAAGGTTGCCTCATAGGGTAGGTTAGGTTAGGTTAAACGGGCCGCCCGCAAAAACGAGAGTTCACTCGGAGGCCAATAAGGCCCATTGTGATGCCCCAACGATCGTCAACCCCCACCATTCCCTAAAGAACTCCGATACCGGTGGTTCTTGTAAACCACCCGGAGCTTTTCACAAAGCCTAATAGGCTACTCAGTGTCACATCCCTGAGACAGTCCAGGTCCTGGAAGAATCTTTGACCCAGAAATTTGAGCCTACGCTCTTGAAGAGCCGGGCAGTCGCAGAGAAGGTGTTAAACTGATTCCTCCTCTTCCTCATCCATACAGCTTCTGCAGCACCCTCCACGAGAGATTCCCATACGCTCCGACATACGTCCGATCATACAGTGTCCCGTTATAACACCAACCAGAAGTGCTAACGAGCTTTTCTCGAGAATCAGTAGTGCCTTTGTCCTTTTTTTATCAATTGAGAGCCAAAGGATTCTAGATAATCTGCAAGTGGTTAGTATAGACCACCTGCGAGCCGTTTCCTTCAGCGACCATTCTCCCAGTATGTTAGACATTTCAGCCAATGGGATATTGATTTCCCCTTGGGCAACCGTCACATCCAGCTTCGAACCGTTCCTCGCACATTGATCGGCCATCTCGTTTCCACGAATGCCCTCATGTCCTGGAACCCACACTATCATTATACGATGTCGTTCAAGTAGGGCTAAAGATTGTATGCAAGCTAACACACATTTAGATTTCACTACTTTTCAGTTAAGGGCCTTAATGGCGGCTAGACTATCTACGAAAATATCGATAGTCGACGCCTCCATTGCAAGTTCCTTAATTTTCCTTGCCGCTACTGATATAGCATATATTTCAGCCTGGAACACGGTCCAGGTATCGGGAAGCCTAAGTCAAATTGAAAGATCAAGATCCTCAGAGAAGATCCCCGATCCGGTCCCCGTGTCTATCTTGGAGCTATCCGTAAATATTGAAACCGCATTGTTCCGAATTACAGAGTTCTCCTTCCATTCATCCCTGGTAGGAATTTTCACGACAAACGATTTGTCGAGGTCCATAACAGGGGTTAAGTAATCAGTCTGCTCCCTCAAGATATTGCCACCCACCTGTCGTAGGATGGTGCCATGTCCAACACGACAATGCCTTAATTCGCCCGACTCCCTGAGTCTTAAGGCCGACCTGGCAGCGACGTGTTTGATATAGACATCTAGAGGGGTCAGATCCAGTATTGTCCCCAAACTGGCCTGTGGAGTTGACCTCATCACACCAGTAATGTAGAGACTCGCTAACCTTTGGACCTTATCCAGAAGAGAGAGGTGAACTTTAGTGTCCACCATTCTCCACCAGACGAGTGCTCCATAGGTGAGGATGGGCCTAATCACTGCCGTGTACATCCAGTGTACCATGTACGGTTTTAGGCCCCATCTCCTGCCAAAGGCCTTTTGCATGCGTAAAATGCACATAGGGCCTTATTCATCCTGCTCTCAGCATTACTTTTCCACGAGAGCTTTGAGTCTAGGATGACGCCGAGGTACTTCGCTTCTTTTGATAATTCCAGAGTAATGCTACCCATTTTTGGGAGTTTAAATTCCGGAATTTTATATCTTCTGCTGAAGAGAACAAGTTCGGTCTTTCCAGGGTTTAGGCCCAGACCGTTGTCCTTCGCCCAAGCAAGTAGTTGGCCTAATGCCGATTCCATAAGGTCACTTATCGTGGATAAAAATTTACCCCTGATAAGGATTACAACGTCATCTGCATACGCGACCACCTTAACGCCTCCGTTGCCTAGTCTGAAGAGGATTTTATTTACAACAAGGTTCCAAAGGAGTGGGGACATGACTCCCCCCTGCGGTGTTCCCCTTGTCACAACTTTCCTCATCGTACTAGGGCCAAGACTGGAGATAATGCTTCTACTTCGAAGCATATTCTCCGTCCACTCTATAATTTTCTGTTCAGCCCCCACATATTGTAGGGCGTCCAGTATCGAGGATATATTCAGATTGTTGAAAGCGCCCTCTATATCCAAAAAGGACCAGTCTCTCCAGTGTTTTCAATAAAAACGATGACAGACTTATTGGCCTGTAGTCCTTTGCAGTTCCATGGTTTATTCTTTCAGCCTTAGGAATGAATACCACAGTAACCTCTTTCCATTCTTTGGGGATATACCCATACAACAGGCTGCCCCTAAAAATGGAAATCAGCCACGGCATGATAACCTTTATCGATTGCTGTAGTAACGCTGGGAAAATGCCGTCCGGCCCTGCGGATTTATAGGGCTTAAAAGAACTCACAGCCCACTAAATCCACTAAATCACTACTATGGACAGCTGATGAGAAGATAGCAGAAGAAAGCGGCTCTTCTTCGACATCCTTACAGTCCGGGAAGTGAGTTTCCATTAGTAGATTCAAGGTTTCAACACTGCTTTCAGTGAAGTTTCCGTCTGGCTTAGTTAAGAATCCTGGCATACCGGGATCCTTAGAGAGCACCTTTCTTAGACAGGACGCCTCAGTGGTACTTTCCAAGTCTCCACAAAAGCGCTGCCAAGTTTCTCGCTTCGCTCTTCTGGTCTCCTTTTTGAAGTTATTGAAACTCCGTCGGTATTCGGCCCAATCAGAGGGTCCTTTGTCCCGCTTCGCTTTATTGAAAAGTCTCCTACAAGCAGTGCGTAACTGCCTGATCCCTGGAGTCCACCATGGCTGGTGAAGTCTCTTAGACGGATGCCGTTCAGTGCATGATGAGTGAAAAGCTTCAATTAGTGTCCTAGATAGAAAGGATGTGGCTCTCGTGTGCCTGCCAACATTCCCTCAGTGGGAGGTGGCATAAGTTCAACGAGAGTTCTGAACTTCCCCCAATCCGTGTTCCTAGGATTCCTGAAGGGTTTATTTACATCGAGGGTAAGTTGCACCCTAAAAACAATTATATTGTGATCAGAGAAAGAACAGTCTAGCCGAACCCCCAATCAATTATCTTAACTGAGGCCCTATCGCTTACCAATGTTATATCAATGACCTGTTCCCTGATCCTATTGAAAAACGTTGGTCTATTACCTCTATTGCATATCTTAAGATTAGTAGATAGAAGATAATCTAATAGGTTCTCACCTCGAGTGTTAATGTCCGTGCTCCCCCACAGAGTATGATGGGCATTCGCATCACATCCTAGGATGAGATCGTGGCCCCTTGTATCGCACCAATGAATCAGGTACGGCACGTGGAGGCGGATCATCTTCATCATATGGTAGATACGCTGATGCCAGGATCACCGTCGGGAGACCCTTGCGTTCGAACGCTGCTACCGTCAGATCACACGCACTGAAATTAGATAAAAGAAACATGTTAACATCCCTCCTAACTAAAATGCAGCTTCTTATCTTACCTTCTTGGGTTGGAGAGAAGAGCATATATTTTCGTGACCGGACGCCGCGAACCTTGTTGGCTACAAGCCAGGGTTCTTGGATTAAGGCCACGTGGAGATCTTCCCTCTCCATGAAACGCAGCAGGTCGTCCGATGCTGCCTCGGAGTGATGCAGATTAATCTGTACCACCTTCATGCCGCTCGGAATTGCCATCGCGTTTCTCTGCGGGCAGAATCAGCCGATGCTGATTAAGCCCATATTTTATGACGCCTTTGGAGGGACGTAGGAGACGGAGGGATTCTGAATCGATTTTGATCCAGAGATCTTTTCCTTCCCCTTTGTCCCTTGCGCGTCCTCTTTCAATCGTCCAGCTCTCGGTGCCAAAGCCCTTTTTCTGACGCTTGATCAGTGTAAGGATGGCCTCATCCTCCAAAATAGGAGGAGGAACCCATACCTTCACTGTCGCCTGAAACGGAACCTGGTCCAAGGGGACGATTTCTATTTTGGCACATGGCCATAGTTCGCCAACATCACGGATGCAGTCTTTGAGGAAGCCTAAGGCCTTTTATTACCGCATCCGATGATCTTGACGCCCTTTGACCACTTAGCGCCGTCAAACGCAGTGAACGAGTCGTCGTCATTATGAGCGAGTTCGTCGACCAATCTGCGTAGGATCTTTTCTTCTAAGAGCAGCCATCTTTCATTAGTAATCTTACCACCGGGGTGGTTACGATCAATAATGGCTACTTGTAGCTCAGGAGCTGACGTTAAGCTAGTTGAAGGCTTCAACCGCTTACCGTCAGGTACCTGCGTTTCACCCGACCTTTGCCGTTTACCGCTAGGTCTGTTTGCGGGGCCCTTTGAGACTGGTGCTTGACCTTTAGAGGTTTGTGCAACCAGCATCTTGGAGCCTTTGCTAGCAGACTTCGCTTTACCGCATTGGTCATCGCCCTTCCTTGATCCAGATGAGGCCCTTCTAGAAGTAGAAGGGCGTTCATCCAGAATCGCGGAGGTGACGATCGTGTTCGGTCCAGGAGCACAGTTATTACCTTCTTCACATGCTTGTCCTGGTTACTATCCGTCCTGTTAGGCTTGACCTCCACGACGGTTGTATTAAGCATAGCCTCATACTTCCGAACGTGGTAGGTGTGCTTCCGCTTCAAACTCTTCTCCCGAGCAGTTAAGGACGCTGGATCGCGAGATTACAGTGACCTTAAGTACCTAAGAGAACGTTTGTAGCCAGCTAGCCTTTTTCGTTCGTCCTGTCCGGTCCTGTCCGAGTCGTCTTTTTCCTTGTCACCCTTTATACCTCCATCAGAGGTGTAGTGAAAAACTGCCGCTCCACTGGAGACAGACGCAGACCAAGATGCCGCTCACTATGAGTCAGACACATCTTGGATTTAATTAAAACCCCTACGGACCGACAAAAAGACGGACGAATAAAGTCTCCAGTAGCCGCCCTTAACTTAGGGAACAGACGCTACCAGAGCGGTATTGACCGACCAAGTCGACCAGAAGGAGAAGTTTTACCCACGGCCGCCCCTAACCTGGAGTACAGACGCCGTGAGCTATGGGTGGGTGGTTCTTAGTTCACATCAACTTGATGCTTAAGCCCCTGCACCGTGTCTGAAGACTCAAGGTGACCACCCATCGCAGGGGAAGGTTGCCTCATAAGACATGAATAAATTAACAACTTGAATTTTTAAAGTTGTACTAAACATAGTACTGAAAATAAACTTTAAAAAGAACTTGTATTAAAAAAAAAAAACTTTAAAAAGAACTTGTATTAAAAAAAAACTTTACACTTGCTATACGAGGCAGCTCAATTAGCATGTTATTGCTCGATTTATCAAAACCAGACGCTTTCTTGGTGTTAGGTTAGGTTGCACGGGTCGCCGGCTCTGTGTAGAGGAAAACCGACTCACTTGGGTGCTTTTGGTCCCGTTGTGATACCCTAAAGAGGGATGTGCAGGAAGATTCCTGTAAATCCACCCTCTAGGTTAAGTGCAAAAACCATCCAGAATCCAGATAAATGAATTTATCCTTTTAATATCGCAACCCGATATGTCTGCAAGGTCTTGTAGTATCGGGCTGCCAAGCAGCGCCGTTTCCGTGTATAGAGCTGAGCAGCTGAGAAGCCTTATCAGGCTTCCAAGACATTTCAAGGGTCTTGGTGATACTTTCATCTTTCTTTAGGAACATTTTCTCGGTAGATTTTGCAAAATTGTGGATAGTTCGAGTTCCATTTAGCTAATTTTAGACCAGTTTTTTCTAAAATATGCGTAATTTCACTTTTTTTATTGAAAGTTCAATAATAGTTGCTGCACCTGTTAGAAGGTCGTCTACATATAGGTCTTGTTTTAGGACCTGAGCGCCGATAGGAAATTGGTCTTTATATGTGTCGGCTATTAATGAAAGGCTTCGAATGGCGAGAAAAAAAGTGCAGCTGATTTGCCGTAAGTAACAGTTGTAACAACAACACAACCGACAATGGCGCCAACGTACTCAAAGTTTCAAGGCTACTCAAATAATTACAGGATGATAATTTAACGACGGCAGAAGATATCGAACATGACAATTCAAAAACATATGACGTAATTGAGACCCAACTTTCTTCAGTATTTTCATTGGCTCGTTGTGTAGCGCACACTATACAATTAGCTGCATATGATGTTATCAAAACTTTGGAGGCAGAAATCCATGATGAACAAATGCAACCGTTGGATATTAACGTATTAGAATATTGGAAACAAATTTCTCTACAGAACTTCAAATTAAGTCAGCTTGCTGAAGTAGTACTTGCTGTACCTGCGACACAAGTTTCTGTAGAACGTGCATTTAGTGCACTTTCTACAGTCTTGACCAAGTTACGATCTAAGCTCTCGAAGAAGTCCCTGTCTAATATTTTAATAACAAAATTGAATTTTGACTTGCTTGACTGCACAGCCCTTAAAATAGAAATTGTATAACAACAATTTATTTTGGCCTCACTTAGAAATTTATATGTACATACATATGTATGTAATTATAAGTCATTATTTTATTTAAGAACTATTTTAGTTTTTTATGTATTTTACTTATTTTATTTATTTTTATTCTGTATAATATCTAATGAATTATTTTAAATAAATTTGGTTGAAACAATTGTTGCCGTTTTCATTTTTAGAAACAGCAATTAATAACTACACATACTGCCAATAGACGCAGTATTTTACGCACTTTGTGAATGTGCGTTAGTTTTTATGGCTACTATTCCATGTAAAGGGTTTTTATAGATTTTATTCAACAGGACAAAAAATAATTATACCTGTTTTTAATGATGTTATAAAAATCGTTTTAAATTTTTTTTTGCATATTTGGTGCACATGGTTTGATTTTTATGGATGGCAGAGCAAGGGAAGAATTTATTTAGGAGTTTATTCATAAAATATGAATTTCATTTATAGGGAAAATTGGTTCCCAAAATTCAGGTTAAAAAAGCAACCGGACAAGTTAGCAATAATGGGATTAAGTTTACTTTTTTTGCAATTATTACAAAGTAAAATCACTTAAAAAATTGATGACATATTTTTCCTCAAACTGACGACAGTTGCCAACATAACTACCTGCTCCAATAATGAAGAAAGTCTTGAAGCAAAACGTTTCCAGGCATAACAAAAAAGGCAACATTCCAAAAATAATGTCATATACTTATGTACAATGGAATAATATCACCTGTGTGGACTCACTTAACTTTCAAAAACATAAGTCGTCAAAACTCAATAAAAAAAAATTACTACAATTTTTTAAACCCTCTATAGATAAAACCAACCTGTCTATCGTTCATGTTCATTTTTTTGTACACGTACACGAACATTTATCGTACACGTACATTTTGTCGTACACGAACACGAACATCTATCGTACACGTACATTTTGTGAACATGAACACGAACACGAACATCTATCGTACACGTACATTTTTTTCCGTAAACGTACTAAAACTTTCGTACATGCACTTTTTTGCCGTACGCGTACTTAATATATAGCTACACACGAACATGTTTCGTTTATGTGTGTTCTGATCGAAAAATTCGTGAGCTGTACGTGTTCGTGTACGCAACCAAATATTAAAATAAAACACATTCATGATTGTGTAGACTGCTTTCGAACAGTACATGTTGTGTATGATGTGTGTTGTTTCTGAACCTTGCGTAAAAACTACTTGATGGATTTTAACAAAATTTTGTGACCTTAGAATCCTGATACTAAAGAAGGATCCCTTTTTCCGCAAAAAATCTTATTTCTAAGAGAAAGTGGAGAAAATGCAGTGAAAGTACGGCGATTTTTTTAACGATTTAAAGGTACTGCTACTTTAAGGCACCTTATTTTGAAAGCAGTATATTTTAAGCAATGTTGTGCAACAGATGACGCTGTTTTAAAATAACGAGTAACTCATTTCCTGTCTGTTTTTTACAGAGCTTTACAATAATTTTTAGAATTTTATATAAATTTTAGAATTTTATCCAGGGATGGGTATCTTCAGCAGTAACTTCAACTTTTCGCACTTTGTATGACTGCGGCCTCGAAATGACTTGCTGTTTCTTGAGCCAGAGCGTAAGCAATGGTTTCAGCACAGGATGTGTTTTGCTTAGCGCAAACTGTGTGCTTAATATCTGGGTCACGAATCCCATTAACAAATGCCGTGAAAGTACGGCGATTTATTTTAACGATTTAAAGGTACTGCTACTTTAAGGCACCTTATTTTGAAAGCAGTATATTTTAAGCAATGTTGCGCAACAGATGACGCTGTTTTAAAATAACGAGTAACTCATTTCCTGTCTGTTTTTTACAGAGCTTTACAATAATTTTTAGAATTTTATATAAATTTTAGAATTTTATCCAGGGATGGGTATCTTCAGCAGTAACTTCAACTTTTCGCACTTTGTATGACTGCGGCCTCGAAATGACTTGCTGTTTCTTGAGCCAGAGCGTAGGCAATGGTTTCAGCACAGGATGTGTTTTGCTTAGCGCAAACTGTGTGCTTAATATCTGGGTCACGAATACCATTAACAAATGCCTCCACTTTGAACTGTTGTAGAATCCTGAAGCGTCTCATTTGCTCTCTGCACCCTGCCACGTAGCTCGATTCTATACAGCTCCTTTTTATGATCGTCGCCATATTTGCGCTGTAACGACACCATTATGTCCTCATAATTATTTCTGCAGCTTGTTGGTAGGCTTTCGAGGACTTCTGCTGCAGATCCTTTAAGTGCCAGAATCAGCTCAATCGCTTTTTTTTCGTTGCTCCATAGATTTTTACTGGCCACTGTCTCGAACTGAAATTTGAAGACGTGGAAGGGCATGGTGCCGTCGAAACTGGGAGCTTTTATCCTATTTGTGTTTTCAGTCACTTGACTTGACTTGACTTCTACGTCCTCTACTCGCTTATTAATGGTTTCAGAAATTTGTAGAAGGTTCTCGCTCTAGAAACTTCTTGAATCTCAGCTAGAAGTTGTTGATTTTTCTCCAGTTTCTCATTTACTGTTTCCAGAAGTTTCGCTCTGTTTACTCTAGAAGCTTGTTGTACATATTCTAGAAACATTCTAGAGTTTTCTCCCATTTTCTCCATAATAGCAGCAAACATCGTATTGAAGTCCATGCTACTTGCTGTTGTTGTTTCACGGCTACATACCTCTGTCACCTCTTTTTCCTCGAACTCATATGCGCCAATGTCCATGCCATGACGAAAAAACAAAAAATAATTATAATAAAAGGCAATAAAGGTGCGACATATTTAGAAAAGAACATAATGATTATTCACACTCTGACATTTTTTGTACAAAAAAACACGAAAATTTCAGAAATGTCAGAAAAGAAAACGCCAAAGGTTATACTCGCTTTTATATATACATATAATAAAATAGTAACTAATTTCCTGTCTGTCGTATTTTTTTTTTTGCATTCGCATCACATAAAAACTACTTGATGGATTTTAACAAAATTTTGTGACCTTAGAATCCTGATACTAGGGAAGGAGCTTTACAATAACTTTTAGAATTTTATATAAATTTTAGAATTTTATCCAGGGATGGGTACCGTTATATAAAGTAAATACTTAGGTTAGGTTAAGCAGGCAGCTTCTTAAAGAAGGAAAGAGAAGCATTCCGAAAAGGAGAGGAAAAATAGTTCACTTGGGTCCATCATATTGGTCCCTTTGTGATACCTGCAGATAAGAAAGGGGATAGAAAGAAAAGACTAAGGAAAATCGTAGAGGCAGAAGTTGGTGGACGGTCATAGACTAAGGAGTGAGGGTGCATTGGTGGGCAACTATTTATGTCACTCCAGTTGGAATAGGGTTAGAAAACCAATCACAGTTCCTTAAGAAGGAGTTAATCCTGCTTGGTTCCAGAGATGAAACACCAGAAAGGCTCTCAAAACATCGTCGTCCCAAGTATTGTAGACGCCAGTGTTCTAGTGCAGGGCAACGATTGAGTTGGTGTTTCCTTCTCTTCTTCATCTTCCAAATAAGCAATGACCAGTAACTATTGCTATTAAGTCACGTATCTGCATTTTCTGCAATTGAGCAAGTCGACTCATTGGACTATCTGACCTGAGCTATATCGTAATGCGTTGTAAACAGGCCGAGAGGGGAATGTCACAATAGATGTCTATGGCATCATCGTGCAGCAGTGTTCCCTTCTTGGCTAGTTCATGGGCAGCACAGTTGCCTCGATTAGTCCCATGTTCCCGCACCCATTTAAGGGTGACTGTCGCATTTTCCGCCATCGCATTCAAGGATATCTGGCATTCCAGGACAAGATTTGATATGTTATACACACCTATAAGGGACATGATAGCGACTTTACTATCAGTACAAATCCTGATATCTCTGTCTGATATCCAGTGGTACCTTAGCCAGTTAGCTGCCATTTTAATAGCAGATATTTCTACTTGTAAGACATTGCAATCATTCGGGAGTCTGAAACATATTCTGATTCCAAATTCCTCTATGTAGACTCCACCCACTCTCCTTCCCCTTTTGGAACCATCTGTGTAAACCCGGAGAGTTCGAGATGTTGGAGAGTGTCCTTCCGTCAAATCGAAGTGGAAGCTTCGTGTGAAGAGGGGTGTCGGGGTGCAGTAGACTAAGAGCTCAGGAATAACATCCGTTGCTTCTAGAAGACTGGCATGTCCCCATGATCTATGGTTCCATACACCTACAACATCTAGTCTAACAGATGACCTTAGTGCCACATACTTGGCCAGTAGGTCTACCGGTAACCAGTTAAGTATGGCAAAAAGCGCCTTCGTTGGCGTTGACTTAAGGGCTCCAGTCATAAGGATCGTCATGGTTTTAGACGCTGTAACCTGAACATTCAGTTTTCAGGATAGTTTACTATCTAATATTATGCCTAAATATCTCGCGCTATCAGATAAATTTAGTGTTACCCCATTTAATGTAGGTGGTCTGAAGGTTGAAACCTTGTATTTCCTAGAGAATAATACAAGCTCCGTTTTAGTTGGTTTGATACTCAGCCCATTCTGCTCCCCCCAGGTGCAGATTGCTTTGAATGCCTCCTCCAATCTTTGTGTCATTGTATCAACATGAGCTCCAGCAATTGCAACCGCCACATCATCTGCATAGGCAACTGTCTTAAAGTACATGGAATCCAATTCTATTAGTAGCTTATTAATTGCCATATTCTAAAGCAGCGGAGACAAGACCCCACCTTGAGGGGTGCCTCTTATTGCTATCTTGGTGACTTTAGCTAAACCGAATGAGGATGATATTTCCCTGTATTCTAACAGGTTTGTTATGAACCTGATGATTAAATGGTCAACCTCCGTGAGAGTTTGAGTTATTGCTAGCGGATTAATATTATTAAAGGCTCCTTCAATGTCCATAAAGGCTACCATAGTATAATCTTTATGCTCTAAGGACTTCTCTGTGTAGCCCACGAGCGAGTGCAGCGCCGTCTTAACAGATTTGTGTAAGCATGTCGGGACGGTGAAAGGAGATTCCAATCGATTGTCATCCTTATTGCATTTCGATTAGTCTTTCTAGTGTTTTGAGAAGAAAGGATGTTAGACTTTATTATCTAAAGTTCTTTGCTTTCGTATGTGACACTTTCCCCCCTTGGGAATAAATATCACATTACACTTTGTCCATTGGTCTGGTATGTAAGACCAGGATAGACAGGCTTTATATATAGCTAAAAGCCATGGTGTTACCAGATCCAAGTTATTTTGAAGATCTGCGGGAATTATGCCCTCCGTCTTCGGGGACTTGTAAGGATGGAAACTTTTTATTACCCATTACAAAGTTAGTTTGGATGAGATTGAATTGCCGTCCCGTAGTGGATTGACATCCCGGGAAATGGGTTTCCATCAGGACTTCCAGCAGACGGCACTTGGGCGGCCAGTGCACAGCCCAAGTGCCGTATGCCTTTTGAATACACCCAGGAATAGACGCTCGTTTGGGCAGTATTTTACGCAATCTGCTAGTCTCAGAAACATTTTCAATACCACTGCAAAAATCTTTTCATGACTTACGTTTAGCGCTTCTGACCTTCCTCTTCGCTTCTTTAAAAAGCTTGCGGCAAATATTGCGGGATTTGGCTAATTCCTTAGACCACCGGTTCGCACGTTGGACTGATGGCTTACATGACCTATCAGTTGCGTCCTTCACAGCATCTTCAATATGCTTGGTGTCCTTGATTTCATAGGGATGCATAATTACGATCGTAAGAAACACGCTTTGTTCCGTTTCGATTTGCGTCTATTTTTATAGACTTTGGTCGAACCCTTCTTCCTACTTATAGAGAAGACCAGATATCGGTGGTCGGAGAAGAAACAGTCATTTGAGACCTTCCAATCCGCGATTAAAAGTGCATAGTATGTACTGACTAGCGTGATGTCCAAAACCTCCTGTCTGTTTGATACAACAAAAGTCGGTTCAGACCCCCTATTCGCAATTTCTAGATTATTTTTTAGTATAAAATCAAAGATACACTCACCTCTATAGTTTGCATCGGAGCTTCCCCAAATTTGGTGATGCGCATTTGCGTCGCTTTCGCCGCTCTGGCCATTTTATCAACTAGGATGCTGGGTGGAGATTCTGCTTGGTCGTGTGGCATATACGTGGAGGATATCCACACCGATTCTGCCATTTCTTATACTGCAGTCACCGTATCTTCATCACTGTAATCAGATAAAATAAAGATATTGAGGTGATATCTTGCTAAAATACAGGATCTAATATTTTTACTATTGTTACCTGCATTTGTTGCATATAACAATTTGTAGCCTCGTACATTAAGTCCACATATTTTTCCGTTGTTGATCCACGGCTTCGGGACTAATGCTATATCCTCGCCTCGTTCTGTAAGGCGAAGAATTAACGCAGCAGTAGCTGCTTTGGAATGGTGAAGGTTAATCTGTATGACCTTCGCCATCGTTGTCGGGGTAATAAATGACAGTGACGTCGATGTCTTCTGGATCAGATTCCAGAAGTGCATGTTCGTCCTCCGCAACACCCAGACGCTCAAAGAGCTCTCCAAACAGACATGATTCTGATTGAGAACTCTCTGCAGTCTGTGAGTTCGCGGGTTCACTCACTTCCTCATTTATGGCTACAGATTGATGGCTATTGCAATCAGCGACCTTGCGACCCTACCAATTGGTCGCTGGAGGTTTCGGGGTTAGTTTTGTCATCACCTCGATAGATGCTCAGTTTGACACTGTCATATCCATAAAAGATTTTGCCTTGCTTCTTTTGCAGTGGTCAGACCCACCGGTTCGGAAATTTTCACCACCCTCCAGTCACTGGTCGGTAGGTCACGGTTTCCTTTCCGGATGATGGCTAGAATCGACGCAGGGTCGTGTGGTTCTCTGAGTATAACTGCGACGGATCTCGGTCTGCGAGGAGGGCCACACTTCCCCTAAGGACGTAACATCCTGCTTGAGTTGAAGAGCTGAACCCTCACTTGTTCATGAAGCTTGGAACCAGCCAGCATCCACATTTTGGGGTACCTGACTCGATTCATCGGCAAGGAATTTGGCATACAGTTCCAGCAACTTAATACGGATCATCTCCCACTTTTCGCGAGAGATAGCACCGTTGCAATCGCTTTTGTCGATAATAGCCCTTATCAGTGGGTCCTAAGCATCCTCACTGTAAGGCCTATTGGCGATTCTGGTACTGGTACTTGCTGCCGGAGCAGAAGGTTCAGCTGGCCAATTTAGATTGGTCTACTGGGACAATACTGCATTCAGCAGGCGAGAGTTTCCCCTGCCCACCGTCAGCGACATTTTGTTTATTTGTATTATTGTTTTTTTGTTGTTTTAGAAAATTTTTAATTTTTTTTCACACGAGTGAGCACGTAAGGGATTAGACCATCCATGCAGTGACGGCGTACATGGACTAGGCAACTAAATTTACACCCTACCCGTGCCTTGGTGTCGAGGGAAGCTGTTAACGACTAGTCCTCTTTTACCACTAACTAGCCACACAGATTCAACTTGTACAAGCATTAATTGGTTGAAATATAGAAAGTATCTCAGTACTCATTGTTCGGAAAACATACCGCTAAGAACACCGGAAGATGTGGACCAGAGTCTAATTTATTTTGATCGAAACCTTAAATCAGCTGCCCAACATGCGACAGAAACCAGACAACCAGCTAGATACAGTCAAATTTATTTTGTAGATGTCGAGCGGCTCTTGGCTGAAAAAAGGAAAATTAGAAGAGAGTGGAAAGCACATGCCTAAGATTTCAGAAACAGGGTCTTATTCGCCCAGCCTTGTAGTGCCCAGTCCCTGTGCAACTGTATGGCAGAGTCCGGATTGTAACCGAGCCACGTCATACATCCTGCGATCATTATGGTGGTGCATCGCAGGAGATATGACGTGAGCTCGCCCCCTATCCGCAACCTAGGGACGCGTCCGATGGGAGATTGACAACTCCACACGGAAGTAAATACGTAAGAGCCTTAAAATTAAAAAGTAAATACGATAGAGTATTAAAATTTGGTGTGGATTACTTTGTAAATTAATTAAGATTTATTTTATAAATTTACATCAAAAATTTGTATGGAAATATTTAAAAATATAATATTTAATATTTAATTTAATTAGTTGAACTTTAAATTAACATATAAATAAATTTTTAAAGTTAGACTTAAGTTCTTTTGTTCTCTATGACTAATAGAAGTGGAAGAATATTTTTATATCAATTAGGTGATTAATTTGTTTTTTTTTAAGATAAATGGAAAAATTTAATTAGACATGCATTTTCTGGATAGCTAAATCCGTCTTTATCATTCTTCGCGTCTAGCTACTTTGAGTAGTGTTTAATTGGAAACATCATCTATTTTCCCAACCAAACTCAGATAAAGGAATACGAGAAAAATATATTCAATCACCTTTCGTTAGTTGGTGAGAATGAAGTCTACCATTACCTAAAGCTTTCCTCTTGTTTGATGTTTTTTCTTTATTATTTTTCACCGAATATTAAAAATATAATAAATCTAGTATCTGTGGACATATCGGGTAAAAACTCGTTATATTTAAAAGTATTTTTATTTAAAACACAATTTTTGATATTATTTTTATATTAATTACTCTAATATTGGGTCACATTCAAGGACCGGAAAAAGTTTTTTTTTCTTTTTGTACAAAAATATTTATTATTATAAAGAAACCAAAAGTTCAAAGCGTTATATTAAACATGACTGTAGAAAAATATAAAAAATGTATCTTTAAAGCCGTAACAGAAATGCCTATGCCATTTCGAATTTTTTGATAACGATTCATTTCATAACCTGTTACAACCATGGACAGAGATGTATTTGGAATAAAATACAATTCAAAATCGATTGGAACAACTGTTAATGAAATGGCTTAGTCCCTATGTTCTAAAATTACCTCAGTGGTGAGTAAAAAATATATATGCATAAAATTGGATATAGAAAGTAGGATGGAAAGATGTATAATGGGAGTTAAAATTCAATTCATCAATAAAAATTTTGAGTTAACTGTCTAACTGTCACTCCATCTATCTAAAGCAACAGGTTTTAAGTATTCCTGACAAATTTAACATAAATTTACGCCAAATATATTCTGTAACAACAGATAACGGAGCAAATGATACAAAAACGTCAAGGCTCCTAAACGAATATTGTGAGAATGATACCGTAAACGACAAAAACTGCAGTTAAGAGATGTTCGATAATGTTTCCAAAGGCGTTTCAGAGTTTTTATCTGTTGTGCATTGCGCTGGGCATACTTTGCAGTTGGCAGCATGGGATGTAATAAAACTATTAAAAACCAATTGTCGAGAAAAAGTAAAATTTATTAGAAAGAAAATGTGAGAGTCAAAAGATGGCCCTCTGCCTATTTTAGATAACTCCACCAGATGGAGCTCGACTTTTGAAATGCTCCAATCTCTTTCAGAAAGTAAAGTTTGGGTTGAATCAAACAATACGTTTTCGGTAGACGTTGATTGAGAATTTTTAACACTATTTAATGATAGTTTTAAGTCTGTTGCCGACGCTACCACCGTGTTACAATACAAGCAGCTGATTATGGAAGATATTTATCAGGAATGGCTATTGTGTGAAACTACGCTTGAAGAAATGACGAACACACATTCAGTCGCCAAATCTTTACTAGAAGCTTTGAAAAAGCGAAAAGAAACTCTAGTTGATAATAAGGCTTTTATAACCGCATTATATATGGACCAAAGGTTTTGCTGTAAAGGCTCGATCTACCTTAGTGAAGAACAAAAAAAGGTTGCAGCTGTAAGTGTGTTATTTCATTGACATACATAACTATATCGTTTTATTTGTTTTAAACTAATATGCTTATATTTTATAGTCCCATCTGATAACAATATACAATAAATTGTAAATGACTGGAGACATAACTTACAATAATGTGAATAACAGCCAAATAAAACAACGTGTGACAACACTCGATGGTGTCGAAGATAGATACCAAAAGTTGGAACTAAAAGCTGCTTTAGGTCTTTCGAGTGATACATGTTACTCTGTTCAGGAGTCAATATGAAATCAAGTTACCATTCGGAGCAAATATTTTAACAATTGAAGCTCTTTTTTTGAAGCTCTTATGTCAAAAATTGCAGAGGTAGCATTAGAAGTTCCTGTTACCCAAGTATCTGTGGAACGATCTTTTAGCGCTTTACCTATACGAAGAACCACCGAAATTTAAGCGCAGAACACTTAGAAAACTGCTAAATCTTAACACAACACTAATTGACAAACTGTCTATTTAATTACAAATATTGTTTGTTTATGTTTTATGATTTTATTATATTTATTGTTACTAGTTTTTAAAAAATATCTAAAATAGCTTTAAAAACTTACATTTATTAGATTATATATACTTTTCAATTAAAAAATTTCAAAAAAAGAAATGTACATAAATTTTTTTTTTCATGTACAATTTTTTTTTACTTTAAAAGTAATATATTTTGAATTTTTATTATTTTGTTTTAGAATTGAGTAGAAAAGTTATATTATATTGAATGCATGTGTTTTTTATTTTCTTGATGAAATCTTAAAGCTTTAGGTCTTCGGTTTTTAATTTCTGATGCCTGCTCACATGTTGTTTTTATTGGCAGGTTCCGCCAAAAATAATAGGACCCAACACTCAAGAAGGCGATTTATTAAACAGTTTTAGTTCGTGTTTAGAAGGCCGAAAAATATTTTCTTGTAAAACTTTTGTATTCATAAATTTTTGCACAAAATATCCGACCTTGAATCAAAAAAAATTAATCTGGTTCACACGGGAGCAAGCTGGCGCATTTGTAATGGTGTATAGGATTGTGTGGAGGGTTCGCACTACAAAACGGTGCCAGATTTTTTCACTTAATTTGAAAGCAAGGAGTTATGCTCTATTATGTGAGAGATTTTAGGGCAATTTAGACCTTTTTTTAAGTTTAAAAATTTCTGAAATACACAGACTTTATTTTTGTAGCACTAATAGTTTATAAGCTACATTATTTTACGTCAACTTCTTTTAAAACAAAAAAAGTTATAGTAATTTTAAAATTTACTAAGAATACATATGAAATTTATAGTCAAGCTTAAGTTCGTTTTTATTCTCTCTATGAAAGAATAATTAAAATTACAAATATTAAAGTAAAAACATTCAACAAGAGGAAAGCTTAAGGTAGTGGTAGACTTCGTTTTCACCAACTAACGATTGATAATTGAATACAAGTTTTTCTCGTATTCCTTTATCTGGGTTTGATTGGTTAAATAGATGATACTTACAACTAAACACTACCCTAAGTAGATAGATACGAAGAGTGCTGATGACGGACGTAGCTGACTAGAAAATGTGCATTCCGCTCTGCTGGTGTCTAAAAATTTAATTTTCCCAATTTTTCTTTAATACTATTACATAATTTGTAATTTAAATTATTCTTTCTTAGAGAGAATAAAATCGAACTTAAGCTTGACTATGTAGTATAAATAGTTCGACTAATAAAATTTAAATTTTCAAAATTTACTAAGAATTTTTTAAAAATACCGGTTAAACTTATTTTGGACCACCCTATTCGTTGTGATATATGTAGTTGAAATAGAGTAGTAAGTTTTTGGCTCCATAAAAACCATTTTTTTTTGTGTTGTTATTACTCATAGTATCTTCTAACATTAATTACGCATATCGTAAGTCTAACTTAAAAAAAATATACTTTTTAAGTCCAACCAGTGCTAGACAGTGTGAAAGATATGTGAGTACATTTTTTTTTCACTTTTATTCTCCATTTCCTCAACCAGTTTTCCAAATTGATTATCGTAAATTGCAGGCTTTCATAAATACTTAAAAAAGCTGTGTCATCAGCAAAAGTTGATGTGTGCTAATTGGCATATCTGATTTGCACAGCAGGTATGAAACTGGGAACTCCGGCTTCAATGAGCTGAGGCGAGCTTAAAAAATCTTCTTTTAGGCTAAACGTTCGATCAGTTAAATAATTTTGTAACAGCTTATATAAGTTTTCGGGCAAGTTCAGCTTTAACTTATATATTAGGCCTAGGTGTATTTTCTTTCTTCAAAGGTTTTCTTAACTACATTTACTAATCTGTGTGTTTGTTGGATCGTACAATGTTGTTTTCTGAAGCTGAATGGATAGTTCGGAATATATCCTATCGCGCTCAGAATTGCATTCAGCTTAGTTATAAATATGCTCTCAAACAGCTTTGATATGTTTGATAAAATGCTTATAGGTCTGTATGATTCTACTTTTGTGTGGTCTTTTCATGGCTTAGAAATCATAGTAATCAAGGAGACCTTCTACTCTGTGGGAAACTACTTAAAAACAAAAACCAATAAATCTGCGACATATACGGAGCACTTTTTCAAATATATAACAAATAAATTTCCTTTTTCGGTATCATTTCATGCCCAGTCTTCACCAAGAAGTTCTCAAGGGAGGTTTACGTATAACTGGTCTTTTAAGGTTTCTACATGGACGCCATAGTGAATAATCTGATTGTGCAGTTTCGTCCAGGTCTTCCAAGTAATTTTTCCTAGCCGTTTCGTGCAATCTTTAAGTCTGGAGATCTGTGTGATTGCCACTCTCTTCGGATTTTTCAAGAGCCGCTCGACATCTATATAATAATTTTTATTGTAACTTTTTGATCTTCTGATGTTCTTAGCGGTATGTTTTCCGAACAAAGAATACTATGATGCTTTCTGTATTTCAATTTATGCTTGTGCTAGTTGTTGGTGACACGAAATTTTGCTGGTTTCATATATAGACAATAGTGGGTGAATGATCTGAGGATAATTCAAGTGACGCTTCAACTTTAATCATTTCTCTCGGAAATGATTAATCACTACAAAATCAATAACATCAGGTATTTTTTGTCGATCAGTAGGCCAATTAGGTGGGTTATCCACTCGATATCACATTCAGACGCCGTTTTTCAAATTGTGTCAATTGAAGCACGACCTTTTCGGTTTGATCCCCAAAATGTATGTTTAACATTGTAGTCGCCTGATGCTAAGAAACAGAATCCTAGTGATTTGTAGAAGTCGCTATATTGACTCTCTGATATTTGAAATTTAGGAGTTAAATAAATTGAAGAAATAACTAAGTTTTGATGAAATTCTTCAATTCAGATATTTGTTGCTTGAAGGTAATCCTCACGAAAATCACACAGTAAATGGTGCTGTCACGAGAGTCTTTAGTGTCATATATTATATAGTCATTGATTTTAAAAACGCAATTTATTGTTAAGTGAGTCTATAAAATCAGCATGACATCGATTTGTTAGTTCTTAAGGAAGTACTCGAGTTGATTTTTGTGTTGGCGCATGCCGTTAGTGTTGTAGAAGCATATATTTAAACAGTTCATGATTTGTTAAGTACTGCCTGCAACATCATAGATTGCATGCGTACCATTTCTTGCTTCATGCTGCTCATAGAGCTCATAAAATTGTTTAACGAATGCACTAGTGTCTCGACGCTTGCTTCGGGACGATTGTAGTTACCAGATGGTGTTTGTTCTTTAGGTTCTGGGTGCAAATTTAGAGTAGAATTAGTTGTCGGTGTCGCTTTATGTACTGAAATATGATTGGTTTTTAACATATCCGCTTATGAAACATGTTTAGTTGTTGGTGGGGTAAATGATTCCTGCTTAGCCGGAATATTTAATTTTTGAGTGGTTTTCCTTACCATTAAAAAACTGTACAGCCTCTGTAGTTAGCAGTGTGATTTCCACCGCAATAGCTACATTTTTTAACCTTCGAGTCATCCCTTGCTTTGTGTCATTTAGCGGAACAATGTTGCCCGCCACACACAACGCGAACCGGAGGCAACTTGCAGTAAGTCCTTGTATGAGCATATTCTTGGCAATTTAGACATTGGACGGGTCCTAACCGCTTATGCGGTCTCTCTACGCTTATTTTGCGATGTAACAGATATTTCATATTAGAAATAGGGTTTCGTTCTTCTTCAATCTGATATCTCCAGCTTCCAGTTTAACGTGAAATAGTGGTTGGGGGACACGTTCGCGATTTCTGAGATTATCTACAATTTTTATCTTAAATCCAGCTTATTGGAGACCAGCTCTCATTTCTACTGGATCAACATATCAAGTCTACACCTTTAACAACTACCGGAGACCTTTGCTACATTTTTTTCCTTAATAGGAACTACATAAAATAAGTTCGCCCCCAGTAACTGAAATTGACTTCTTTATTTAGTCGTTCGAATTTTTTTTCTTAAATAAATTGGAGGTGGTTTGAACGACTTGGGTGCCGATTTAGGTTCACTTGTTTCCCTATCTAAGATAGCAAAAAGTTTTTGGGAGCTTATTCCGTTATAGTCCTTATCTTTATGTACTTTAGACTTTGATGCTAACTGCGAAGATTTAGGGCTTCGACCTTGTTTAATACTGTTATGTATCTGTTTATTCCCACTTGCTTTTTGGGTTTTTCTGCACTATCCACATTAGTTTTGGTAATACTGTGTTCAGCAAGCGACTTATTTTTATTTATTTTGTTGTCATCACTTAGCAAAAGCGATGAGCAAGATTGGGCATGTAAAACTGGCGTAGCATTTATACACAAATTATTTTCAGTTTTGTTTTATTATTATTTATTTCAATATTGTCCACATTTTTTGACTTAAATTAAAGAGGCTCATTAGCCCCTATTGTTTTTGTTTTATTTTCAAGGTATCAAAGCAATAATGCCGTTGTAGAAAAAGAAAGAGAAAAAATGTACAGACAACTTTGTTGTTGTATTAAGTTCGTTTTTTGCTTTCTTTGAATTTATTCACACTCTTTGGTTTTGTTTCGTGAAGTAAATTAATTTACGTTAGTATATTAACTGAATTACGCTCACAACAACATAAAAACTGGTCGATTAATCGAATATTTTTTAAAATTTTATTCGATTGATTAGTAAAATATAATGTTTATTTACTATCAAACTGATTCACTAACACTTAGAAAACGCAAATAATGGAACTGTGCACTTTCTAGAGTTTCAGTATTTAAATTACTTAATAGTATCGCAGGCCTAAATCAGTTTTTTATCATTAAGCCATAAAATGGACGACATTGAAAAACCTTTATTCACATACTAAATGAGCGCAAAATGTTATATCTCATGATAAAGAGAGTTCGTATTTACTTGCCTTCAAAAATAAATGAGGGCCACTCAAAGTTCAGTTTCAAGATAAACTTTAAATTGAACCGCTAAAAAAACACTAACGTTTTATCGTTGGTTAAAAGTTTGTATGAACAAAATATTTTTCACTTTATAACGAAAAAAAGTTTATATAACTAAATCACGAAAACCTCTCAGTTTAAAGTTATTAATTAGTAAATCCAGACATCTTTTTTACATTTAAGGCCATTTTTACCACTTAAATTCGAGGGGCCAGGCCGGTTTATGGTTAAGAAACGAAATTTGTATGCACATCTCAAGTTTTAATCCTCAGGTAACCGAAAATTCGCGGGGAGTGCAAAAAATAACACTTGCAAATCCCATATATTTATGTATTCTTTTATTTTATAATAAAACAAACTCGTTTAAAAACCAATGGAATTTATTTCTTTTTCTCGCAAGCAAATTATTACGCACCTTTTATTAAATATTCTAATAAATTGATGGTGGATTAAGATAACGATGGCGATCCTTTGTATAAAAGAAAAACAAATTAATTTATTAAAGGCGCTTATAAACATATCCGGCTCAATTGGACCAAATGTTTGCGTGAAATATAAGAAATAAAACAAATTGGTTAATTTTAAAAACTATTATGAAATAAACTCAATGGTTAATAATTCTTGCAAATAAAACTGACTTTAAAACAGATATATAGGCATCACTCCTAAACTAAAAATTTAAAATGAAGTAATCTGTAAGAACTCGTATTCAAACCAAATCAAATATAAATCAAATGCGCCAAAATTGCGTATACTATGTTTTTTGTAGTACACAATGTGTACCTCAAGCAATGCCTTAATCAAAAGATAAGCTGTTTGCACCGAAAAACTGACAATATACGCCAAATTACGTCACCTATGGGGACTTATTAACTTTTAATTTTTATACTACTCTTATCAATAAACACTTTGTGTACATTCTAATTGTCTGTCTACGACGCACGGAGGGGTATTTTGCCAATCTAGCCGGACATTAGACCAAAAATTAATTTTGAGATGATGCAGCAAATCTCAAGGCTTTTGCTTGAGATTTGTCGTTTTGGAACACTGTTAAAATCAGGAAAGTTGAGTAAATCGCATACGTTTTTAATGACTTTAAACGATTTTGAGAGGTTTGCAATATTTTTTTGGTGGTATTGAATTTTTTCTGTGAAAGGGTTTATTAGTAGCTACTTATGTTAATTTTTAGTTTTTTTTTTAATTTTTAATGATAAAAAATTTCGTTCAAAATTAAAAAAAGGTTTTTTTTTTTGTAAAATTTTTTGTCAAAAAAAAGTGAAAAGCTTTTTAAGAGCGATCTCCATCGCGATCCTAAAAATGTTATAAATCACTACAAAATTTACGATCTCTACTTTTAAACTGTAAAAAACGGTGCGCGTTTTTGCGTCATTTGCGATTTTTTGAAAATTTGGCCTTTTTATGTTTTTTCTTATCTTGGATAGGTAAATACGAGTAAGAAACCCTTGTATATTCATAAAATGTTTTGGTTTTTAATAATTGGTAGATGTTTTTTTAATTTAAATCATTACATCTATCACTGTTGTTACCTGTACCAAAAACAATTGAAATATCAAAAGAGATATAGACGTAGACGCCCTTTTTTTCGGAATATCTACTTTACACGCCAGAATTCGCCTATTTGAGAGCATATTACACCTGTCATATAAACTGACAGTGAAAAAATGGCAAATAAAATCTGATGCGGACAAAGCCATTGTTAACGCGAGGAAAAAAATATCCAAGAAAATTTAGAAGTGAATTAGGTCTAATAGTGGGTGTACCGAAAGCTGGATTTGGAAACATCAACGATGGTAACACTAGCAGAAGATTTTTTTCCAATCCTGAATTAGCTGCAGAAATAACTGGAATTGAGTATGATTTCATATACCAAATCAAGGTTATTATTGAAGTAATATAAAGTGGTCACAAAATCCAAATGCACGAGTTTGTCGATTATTTCTTAGATACTGCAAAACTTTACTCTATATGAGTGGCATCCTATGACACTTACAATGCACAAGATTTTAATACATGATGCAACTGTTATGAGTGAGGTTTTGTTGCCTATTGGGCTGTTATAAGAAGAAGGGGCTGAGGCACGAAACAAACATTTCCGGCTTTACAGGCAGAATTTTGCAAGAGAGTTTTCAAGGGTTCAGTGTAACATAGATATTATTCATAGGCTTTTGCTAAGTTCTGACCCACTCTTTACTAAACCCACTCCAAAAAACGGTCATTACCTTTGATGAAAGAAGCAATTTCTTTCATGCTTCCACCTGTACTTAACGCTGAAAAGGATTCAGTTTCGGAAGATGTCTTTGAAGAAAGAGACGAAGAAGAACCATGGCACTGATCATCATCTTGGTGCAAAGGAGAAGTTGTTTTAAATAAATTAATTGTTATAATTTTAAATAAAATTTATCGTTACAATCATAAATAAGATATTACTATGAATAAATTAATTATTTTCCGATAAATAAAATACTATTAAGTAACAAATTACAAAAATGTTTTTTTAATAATATTCTTGGGAGGCGGGGATTGGTTAGGCATTGGAAAGCTTAATAAATTAGTCAAGTGCGAGTTACACTCACACACGTAGGGTTCCGTACTATGTTTAGTATAATTTAAATATTCCAGTTGTTTATTTCTTTATGTCTTATGGGACACCCTTAAATTTTAAAATTAAAGTAATATTCGCGAAAATTGCATCATAATTAGAACACCCTTTAAATTTTTTATAGCGGCCTTTCACTTTCTATTAAAATATCAGGAGCCTACCTATTGCGGTTAAAAAAATAAGGTAATATTCGTGAAAAACACGTTACTAATGGTCACACTTCAATTTTAAGTATTTGTTATAGCGGCCGAAGTAACACATCTACTGTAAACATTTCAAGAGGGTATCTATTACGGTTTATAAAATCTTGTCACTGTCGGAACACCCTTTAATTTTATTATTCATTATAGTGGCCATGGCAACTTCCTTTCTATAAATATATTAAGAGTCTACTTATTTCGATTAAAAAATAAGTCACTATAAGTGAAAAACATGACACTGTCGGAACACCCTTTAATTTTTAGTAATTGTCATATCGGCCGTGGCAACACATCTTCTGTACAAAATTTCAAGAGTCTACCTGTTACGGTTCAAGAAATAAGGCTTTATACATGCAAATCACGTCACTGGCGGAAAACCCTTTAATTTTTATTATTTGTTATAGTGGACATAGTTATACACCTCCTGTAAAAATTTCAAGATTCCACCTATTCATTCAAAACTTAGGATATATAAATGCAAATCACGTCACTATTGGAACACCCTTTAATATTTAAGTTCAATTTTGTATACTTGTTTATAAAACAAACATAGTTTTAATTACTGTCTGCAAATTTTAAGTGGTTTCCTCTTACAGCTCAAAAAAAAAGACATAAACGTAAATAACACGTCACTTTTGGAACACCCTACGTTTTAGTACTTTTTGCTATTGTGGCCGCAGTAGTACACTTTTGGTAAAATTTTCAAGAGTCTACCTATTATGGTTCAAAACTTAGGCCTTACACATACAAAGCACACCACTATCGGAACACCCTTTAATTTTTAGGTTTATTTTTTAGACTTGTTTTTTAGACTTATAAAGCGAACTAAGTTTTAATTACTGCTTGTAAGAAATAAACACATATTCGTAAATAACACCTCTCTATAGAGCACCCTATAAGTTTTAATATTTTTTGCTATAGCGGCCATAGTTATACACCTTTGGTAAAATTTTCAAGAGTCTACCTATTAAGGTTCAAAACTTAGGCCTTATACATGCAAATCACTCCACTATCGGAACACCCTTTAACTTTTAGGTTTATTTTTTTTAGACTTGTTTATATAGCGCACTAAATTTAATTTAATCGGAACACCCTTTAATTTTTAGGTTTATTTTTTTATACTTGTTTATATAGCGAACTAACTTTTAATTACTGCTTACATATTTTTAGTGTATGCCTCCTACAGCTCAAAAAATAAACACATATTTGTGAATAACACCTCTCTATCGGAACACCCTGTAAATTTTATTATTTGTTGCTATAGCGGCCAAAACTATACACCTTCTGTAAAAATTTAAAGTTTCTACTTATTATGATTCAAAACTTAGGCCTTATAAATCAAATTAACACCACTATCGGAACACCCTTTAATTTTTAGGTTTATTTTTTAGACTTGTGTATAAGGCAAACTACGTTTTTATTACAGTTTGTAAATTTTTAGTGTATGCCTCCTACAGTTCAAGAAATAAACACATATTCGTGAATAACACCTCTCTATCGGAACACCCTATAAGTTTTATTTTTTGTTGTTATAGCGGCCATCGCTATACAGCTTCTGTGAAAATTTCAAAAGTCTACCTATTATGGTTCAAAACTTATGCCTTATACATGCATTTCACACCACTATCGGAACACCCTTTAATTTTTAATTTTATTTTTTTATACTTTTTTATATAGTGAACTAAGTTTTAATAACTGTTTGTAAATTTCAAGTGTATCCCTCCTACAGTTCAAGAAATAAACACATTTTCGTAAATAACACCTCTCTATTGGAACACCCTATAAGTTTTAGTATTTGTTGCTATAGCGGCAACAACTATACATCATCTGTGAAAATTTCAAGAGTCTACCTATTACGGTTCCAGAGATAAAAGGCGCTGACAGACGGACAGACGGACAGACGGACAGACATTGTAGCGAAAACAATAGGGTTTCGTTTTTACACTTTGTGTACGGAACCCTAAAAATGAATACTTTTAGGAAATTGGCAAAAAAAATAAAAAAAAATTTTTTTCACAGGGACGATTTGGGGGTGGGATTGGAGGAATACCTCCACCTGCCCATAAAAATAAATTTTTATGTTTTTAAGTAGTATGTAACCTATGTCTTTTAATAATTGCATTATTTTTTTAAATAATTCTTAATTTCACCACCTACAAAAGAGGGCGGGGCTAAAAATGGCATTTAAGAATCTCTTGAGTCCAACTTTAAGTTTTTGAACATTCTTTGACCTTAAAAGTTGTAATTGCTAAACAAAATGACGGGAAAATAAAAAAAAACTTGAATTTTTCAGAAGTAGGATTAGTTCTTCCAAGGGGAACTTTTTTCTCCTTGATCCGATTTTACCTTTTTTTATAGCTTTGACAGCCCATGACCATAATAGATCTTTCTGCAAAGTTTCATTAACCTAGGGGCACTCAGTACATTTTTAGAGCCAATATAAGCTTAAAAAAAGTAATCTCCGGCTAGATTGGCAAAAACCCCTATGTGCGAAGGTTCAAAAGATAGTCATATGTATCAAATATACATCACCTACGGCGCACTGTCGAACATATTTTGAAAAGGCTGCCAAAAATCAATTTGTTTAGGGTTACCGATTTCAAATCTATATTACTCATTTGAAAGCAAATACCAGAGTACCTCGGTACCCAAAATATTAGTGCTCTATTTCAACATTATCACAGCGACTTTCTCTGTGTTTTGCTAGAGGCTTTGCAACGTTGCTTTTTGAATTATTTTGAATTATAGATTTAATCCAGGTATGGGAATTGACGTTACGTTAAACAATTAACAAAAAAAAAAAAAAAACAAATAAAAATTAATTAATTAAAAATATGAAACGACTAAACGCCGGCCTCATTGAAGGACCAAGGGTCTTCATTATACTGGTAGCAGCGTCAATTTTGTGGATTGGCCTTTTAAAAATACCGTGCTTAGTCTTCACTTCCGCTACTCTGACTCTGCTGTCTGCGCCTCGGGTTACCGCCTGAACTCGGCCGGTCAGCCAATGTATTGGTGGCATGTTGTTCTCGTGCACGACGGCGAGCTTGCCGACGTCGAGATCTGGCTCTTCTTCAGCCCATTTGTTTTTGGCTTGGAGGCTGCGGACGTAGTATTTCTCCCAAGACTGCCAAAACATCTGCTTGAGTCCGCAAGTAAGCGCAAGAAGGCTCTCGCCTATGAGTAGATGCGCTGGTGTTAAGGCTTCTCCGTCGTTCGGATCGTTGCTGATCGGTGTGATCGGCCTGGAATAGAGCACAGCTTCTATGTGAACCAGAACCGTCTGTAGCTCCTCTACTGTCAGCAACACAAAGCCCACGGTTTTGACGATCAGTCCCTTGGCGGATTTGACTACTGCCTCCCATAGACCGCCGAAATGCGGTGCTCGTGGTGGAATGAGCGGGAAACTGACTCATTTGTTGGCCGCATAACTGAGCATCGATTCTCGCAGCTGCAGCAGCTCTCGATTGGCAAGGATAAAGTTAGTGGCGTTGTCGCAGTATATCGTTTGGGGGAGCCCTCTCCTGCCGATGAAGACAGAAGAGAAGAAAGGAATTGGAAGAGAGATCAGTGACTAGTTCAATATGAAGAAAAATACACAAATATAGCGATATACATTTTAGCAGGTGGACGGCCACGAACTTTTTGAGTACACCTAATTCTGTTTTTACACGGTAGATTGGTTCCAGAAAAATCCGTGTAAAAAGACATTGATCATATACTAAAAATGTACTAAAATTAGTGAAAAACGAAAATTTTTTTAAATACAAGAAATCATGTTTGTTTTACTAAATCATATAGGTAATGCGTATTTGCACCGTTTATTTGCATCTTTAGTGTATGATGAAGACTTAACAGATAGTTTCGTTCCAGAAATCAACCATTGCCTAATTGAATTTTAATTTTTTATAGTTCTTACTGTGACTTCGTTTAAACCGAACATTTTGCTAAGAAATGTTGAACCTTCTCCATTTCGAAGGCGATCTAAAATTTCAATTTTGTTTTCTAAACAAATGGCTTTACATTGTAGTTTTTTATTTGTAGTTTTCGTCGCCTTCTTTTAGAGATGCATTGATAGTTCGCAAAATATTAACACATTTCAATTTCTCTAACAAGTAAAAATGCTTGTATGCACACAAAGGAATTCCTCTAAATTTTTGATATAAAAATAATTCGCAAAACTTAAAGTTGACAAATAAAATCTAAACCCAAATGATTTTGAATCGTGCTAAATGGAATCAAATCGTGTAAAAAAAATATTTTTTTTATTTTTAAACCATGTTATATATCAAAACCGTGTAAAAACAGAATTGGGTGTAATATTAATTCGGCTGCTAAAATCTACGCCACACATTTTAAATGGGCGCAGAGCTCTCACCCTATCAGCGGGAAAATTCCCCATGATTTGACTCATGAACTTCGGCTTATATCGAAAACAATGCAGACATGTACGCACTATTTTTCTACACTCTTCTCTGGCATTTAGTAGCCAAATTTTGTCTCGCAAAAGAGCTACTAAAGCCTTCACTCCTGTATGACAAATTTCCCAAATACAATGTCATGAAATGCAAATTCCCACTTTTTGGGCATCAAAAGTGGGAATTTAGCATCGTATGCAATTGGCGCGTTTAACAGCCGCCCGCCTACCCTAAGTAGTGAAAATGACCGGTGTTCGTTTTTAAACTGTTGGACAAATGGATTCAGTCTTGGTAAATTAGAAGGCAAAACTTGTGACTTGTTTAACTTTTCTAGCTCTTTAGCGTATTCAGTTTTCTGTATGATTTCAACTAACTTTAGAAAAGTCCAATTCATTTTTCCTAAGTTGCGACATATGTTACCTCGAACAATATCGATGAAACGAAAACCGTATGTCAATTCTCTGATCATTTTAGTATATGACGAATATCTTTCGATCAACTGTACAAAACAGTTGATTTCAATTTCTTCTACAGCGAGAAAAACATTAGTTTTCCTTTTTTCTAGCGACTCTTCTTCGGCGGTCAACTGAAAATGAGCATTTACTGGGCACTCATTTCTTTCCTGTATTAGAAAGATAGGACCATTAAACCAAATTGAATTTACTAGTTCATCTACATCACATCCTCTTGAAACTATATCAGCTGGATTTTCCTTAGTTGGAACATGACGCCAAGAAACTTGATCTGATAGTTCTTGGATTTCTGAAACTCGATTTGATACGAATTTCGCCAGCGTTGATGGATGAGTTTGAATCCAGTGTAATGTTATTTTTGAATCTGTCCAAAAAGTAACGTCTTCGATCTCCAACGAAATCATAGGTTTTACTTTAGACCATAATTTGGCCAATAAATGGCCTGCACATAACTCAAACCTAGGCAGGGACTTAGTCTTCAGAGGAGCAACTTTAGATTTTGCTGTTAGAAATCTACAAGAAGTTTTGCCAGAAGATCTACTCCGGATATAAAGGCAGCAGCCATAAACTCGCATGGAAGCGTCAGAAAAACCATGAATTTGATATTTGTTTTTCAAAGTTGTTAGACATATCTGGGGATTTCTATTTGATCGATTTTTAATAAATTAATTTTTATTCACCCTTATTGTGTTTGGCGTTTTTGCGACGAAAGTTGGGCGTTTTTAAAAAATGGAACGTAATTGGCGTAAAACGTCAAAGAATACGACACTTTGCAATATCTATTACGAAAAAGCCATTAAAATGCGACCGTGTTTGGCGTATTTTCCTGTCAAAATTATAAAAAGTTGTCGTTAAAATATTTGCTCACGACGTAATTCAAATAAAAAATAAGTTCAATGGAAGGAAATAAAATTTAAGTAACAAAAAATATAATTAATCAGGCATGTTCCAGAGTAGTTAAAGGATTTAGAATCTATTTTTCAACTTATTGATTTCATTCCCAAACAAAATATTTATGTAATAAGAATAAAATTTCAGATTATTTAATTTTTATTTGTTTTTTTAATTGTTTAACGTAACGTCAATTTCCATACCTGGATTAAATCTATACGTCAAGTTGCTTGGAAAATTTAATATAAAAACTGTTATATCTAAGTTGGTAAGAAACCATTTTTATTAATAAAATTCATTGTTAAAATTAATCTGAAATAATCGGTCGTGTTCCAATTTATTTGCGAATTGTTATTGTTTGCCAAAAGGAAAGTGCCGAACGTCAGGTATTCAAGAACGAATAATTGTGGGAGACTTTGCATTTTTTCTCTGACTTTTATTATAAAATTCATTTCACAAAAGTTTTATTCCACACAAAAATTATTTGTTCTTATATAAAATTATTTACTAAATATTAACCTAGTAGTGAAACACACAAAAATAGTGTCATAAGTAAAAGTGCTTTATTGTTCATCATAATTATCATTAAAAATAAACAAAACTTCATTATCTTAGTGCAAGTGATTCTTCGTGCTCTTCTTTTCTTGTTCTCTTAAATTTTTTCCATAAAATTTAATTTTATTAAATTGTAAAATATTTATAATTTTGCAATATTTAATTTTGCCGCACTTCACTTACTCGTTTGTTTAGTTATTGTGAGGTTTGCTTTGTGTGGTTTTCTTTGTAATTGCTACACGTCAATAGTTTCGTTAACCAACCCCATTTTTACTTTGAAAAGGTAAACAAACGGACAGACAAACAGAACAAATAAATTAATAAATAAGAAAAGTGAAAAGTAAAATAACAATAAATAAGCAAATAATATTAAGAAGTTTAAGTAATAACACAAAAGTGGAAAATTTGTGGATTAGTTTGTGCGAAAATAAAGAGAAATAAGTAATTTTTATCCGACGGACATTTATCAAAGTGAGCGCGAGTAAAATAATTTATCAATAAATAAGAGGCTGTGATTTATTTGAACAATAAAAATAAATAATAAAAGTAAATATCACGTCTAAAACTTATTAACATACATACTCCCACATAGTTACTGTGAAAATAAAAAATTTGTGTTTATTCTCTTTGCGTTTTTGGTGGTTGTTTGTAGTGCAACCCACCAAATATTTTAGTAGCAAGTTGGTCACAACAAGTAAAAATAATTTATTTGTTTATTAAAACAATACAGTTGCTTGATCACGATTTTATTTAAGAAAAATCGAAAAGCTTACCCAGCAAACAATTTTTATTCATATTCTTGGGTTTTTATTAAAAGTTTGCTATATATAAAAAAATTAAATAATTTCACAATTGTTAATAAAAGTGATATATAAAAAAAAATTGTTGAAACCTAAGTTTTCTGTACTTGTTAAAGTGGTTTATTTATTTGTGTGTAAACCGTAAGTAGATCTTGGAAAATCATCGACTACAATGGCTGGCGGTAAAAAGAAAAAAAAGCTCAAATAATAGTCTTGAGAGTTGATATCAACAGAAAAATTAAATTTTGACGAACGTTTCACCAACGTTTCTATTAAAGGGAAAACTATTTCATTTAATCAAAATGAATTGCAATTTCGCCTGGAAATGTTAAATTCATACATCGAAGATGCTATATATTCAGTCAGAGATCGATATTTTAGATCCGTCAATTAATGAAAGAACTGATATGGAAAATTTATGCGTTTCCACTAAAAGTAAGCTCATGGGGTATTTATCTTCGAGAGAACACAGCTTTGTTGAAGCTTCTTGTAGTTTTCATGGACATCATAACCGACTTCCAAATATGAAATTGCCGAAACTTAGCGGAAAATATTTCGAATATAAAAATTTTTTAAGTTTATTCGAGAGTTTGGTAAACAGTGATCCGAGTCTGACTGAAATTGAAAAAAGTAATCATTTAATTTCATGCCTATCAAATAAGTGAGCAAAATTATTTCAAAGCCTTGCAAAGTTTAAAATGTTTTATGATAATCCGTGCTTAATATTTTTTGATAATATAACGAACAAACAGGCTTGAGGAGCTTGATTGTTACGGTTTCGGCTATATATGGCTCACTTTTGTCAATCGGTGATGACAAAGCAATTACTAATGCAGTAATTATTCATTTAGTAATGACAAAAGTAAATCCAATCACTAGATCACGAGAAGTTGCTCCTGTGGAGTGATTATAAGGCAGCGCTAAATATTTCAGCTGAAGAAGCATCGAGCTCAAGACCAAAGCCTTATGCCAAAAAAAAAATCAAAATCTTAATTTTCATGCTAAACCGAATCACAATCTTCGAAATGTCTATTTTGCAAATCTGCACAACATTTTTTTTCTAATTACCCTTCTTTCTCTGCAGTACCAATACAGCAGTAATACAGTAAATCATCAAAATGTCGATTTTGTAGTCGCTCACATCATTGCAGCAAATAATGCGCAATCATTAGGTGTTAATAGTTCTCGAGTCTAGTGAACCAACAACAATTTCCAGAGCCTTTATAAACCATTCATCTTCTGGAAAAGATAATGTCATCTTGGCCACAGCCTTGGTTAGAATTAAAAAAGGATATGGCCAATATGTGTTAGCTAGAGCTCTATTAGACTCCGGATCACAAACAAATTTTGTAACCGAGGAACTATCTCAGCGGCTACAGTTACGAAAAGAGGAAAGAAATCTTAAGGCGCAACTATAATATGCATAAGCTGGCTTAAGCTAATGTCAAAAAATGAACGAAAAGTCTGTCAAATGCTTAAGCAACTTATTGAAGACTTTTAGGTGGCTACAATGTACATGAATCTAAAAACTATTATGACACACTTGCACATTTGTTTTATTCGTACTTTTGCAAAATAATAATTTTTTTCTGAATAAATAAAATTTGTTAACAAAAAGGTGTTAAATAAACATATTTTATATACCTAATACCATTCATATACAAGTTAATAATTATGTTTAATAGTTTTAAGAAAATTTCGAAATAAAAATTTTACATTTTTTGCTGTTTGTGTAATTTTGGCCAAAAGTACTAAAAAATACAGCGGTGTACATTACTCAACTCATATAAACAATAAAATGCTCTTTCTTTTTAATTACGATTATTATACAACGCCTCCCTTTTTTCTTATAGAAAATCCTTTTTTTAAATATTTTATATTAAATTTTATTATTAAGTTTTTACGCTCTAGGTCTTTTTATAAAAATATTTCAATTTATTTTAATTTTTATATTCGATATTTCGCTACACCATTGGGTAGCATCGTCAGGAAATGAAAATAGTTTTATAATATTTAAATGAATGAAAATAATAAAATGATTGAAAAAAATTTTTTGTCAATCAAATTTAAAAAACTAACATTTCAAAACATTCAAAAACAAAATTTTCAAAAACAAATAAAATGTTACTACGAATGATAAAACATTTTTAAAAACCTATACATATTTAAATATCTACATAAAATTTCTTATATTAGAAATATTTAAACAATTTTTAGAAAAACAAAAATAATTTCACATTTATACATACATATATGTACATAAATTACACCGGAAAAGTTAAAAAAATTAAAGATTCTATTATACTATTATTTTTTATGTACTAAATGTCCATAATTCTGTGCAACATTTTCTGTATCGGCTTTAAAATTTATTCTTTTTTTAATCGGAACATTAATTATTTGTAACATTCTAACATATAACGACGTTTATAATTATTTTCCAAATTTAGAATTGATAGATTTTTAAAAACTTAATTATAAAATTATTAAAAAGGTCAAAAATTATAATAATTGTTTAATAATAAAAAGAGTACGCAAAAATAAAGTGATGGTGTACAGCAAGTTTAAGAAGAATCTAGAAGTTTCAAGATGGATTAATAGATTTAAAACAATACGGGATAAGGTTATTAAAACCAAAGCGGCAATAACATATCTCATTCGATGCAGAAACGGAGGCATCACTCCAAAATTTATTCAAAATTCAACAAAGAATGTTTTAAATATCTTCAACGCGAGGAAAGTGACAACAATAACACAAATAATTAAAAAATATATACAAGATTTGCACATAAAAATTTTAAAATTAACTTTAAAAGAAAAACATTGAAACATTTCTAAAGTGAAGTTATAGTGATTAAAAGAAATTTAAGAAAATATTTCACAGAAGATGAAATGGTAGAATTTTTGTGGTATGAAGACAAATTGGCTGATTCATTGAAAGAAAAGGTAACAAGGTTACACAAGAAATTTAATTGTCTATATGAACAACAAAAAAATTTGGAGTTAAATTTAATAAAAAATTGTTTAGCCAATAAGACTGACTTAGACATTCCAACGGACGTAAAATGGATTCTTTCATTTTACGTCCGTTCATCTTTACCTACTAAAAAGGAAGATTTTCCAACATTCAAAATGATTTCAGATGGAGAAGATTTAATACAGACACTTCAAAGAAAAGAAGAGCAGAAAATAGCTAAAACTAAATTAACTACAATAATAGATAATCATTTAAATAAAATGAGTTTGTCAAGAGATAGGTTTGTCTTAGATAAAGTAAAAGAAACAAAAAAGTTTTTAAAAAGCAATAAAGACATTCTTATTCTAAAAGCAGATAAAGGTAACACTACTGTAGCTTTAAATAAAAAAGATTATGAAACCAGAATTAAAAATATTGTAGGAGATACTACAAAATATAATATAGTAAATAGAGATCCTACTAACAAACCACAGAAGACCAATAATGATATAGTAGACGTAAAATTATTACACCTATTGAGAAGAATAAACTTAAAACAAATATAGCTACTGCACCTAGGTTATATGGATTGCCAAAAATTCACAAAGAGGAATTTCCTTTACGACCTATTTGTTCCTTTGTTAATTCTCCATCCTATTAGTTATGTAAATATATTACGAACATATTAAAAAAGATTACGGAACATTCAAAATACAATATTAAAGACTCGCTTGAATTTAAAAATAAGATAAGAAATCTACATATAAAAGATGATGAAAAATTAATTTCATTAAATGTAGTATCATTATTTCCAAGTATACCTGTTGACTTAGCAATTCATACAATAGAAGAAAAATGGGATATTATAGAAAAATTTACAAAAATAGAGAAATCCTTATTTTTACGTATTTTCAAGTTTTGTATAGAGGATAATAGATATTTTCAATATAATCAGAAAATTTATATACAACAGAAAGGACTTCCAATGGGATCTCCTGCTTCCCCAATTGTAGCGGATATAGTTATGGAGAAATTGCTAGATTCTTGTATTGAAAAATTAAGTATAAAACCAAGTATAATAACCAAATATGTAGATGATTTGTTTTGTGTCATTTCTGAACCAGCTGTTAACAATATGTTGCAAACATTTAATGAATTCGATAATTGCATTAAATTTACACAAGAGAAGGAATGCGATTCTAAACTTCCATATTTAGATACCTTAATAATTAGGAAGAAGAACAAATTAATAATGGATTGGTATCAAAAACCCACAGCTTCGGGTAGAATTATTAATTATTATTCTAAACAAAATAAACGAATAATTATAAATACAGAAAAAAATTTAATAGAAAGAGTGTTAACCATTAGTGACAGAGAATTCCACAGAAAGAATATAGATAAAATAAAAAAGGTATTAAGCGAAAACAATTTCCCAATTCAGCTAATTAATAGATTCATATTGCAATACAAAAGTAATAGAAAACCAAATACAAGAAATGAGACAGAACCAAAGATATATAAATCAATAACTTATATACCGGATTTATCTGAACGGTTGGAAAAATCAAAAATATTTGATACAGTTAAATACAAGATGGCCTATAGAACGTATAATACATTAAATAGATTATTTAGCAAGCCAATAGATAAAATAGAAAAATTAGATATGTCAAATTTAGTGTAAAATACCTTGTAAGGGAAATGACAAAGAGAACTGTAATAAAGTATATGTAGGTACAACAAAGAATAAACTGAAAACGAGAATAGCTGGACATAAATCAGACCAGAGATACAGGGATAACATCAGTTTGCAAAAAACAGCATTGTCTTCCCACTGTTCAAAAAGTAATCACTATCCCAACTTTGAAAATGTATCAATTCTAAATTTGGAAAATAATTATAAACGTCGTTATATGTTACAAATGTTACAAATAATTAAATGTCCGATTGAAAAAAGAATAAATTTTAAAGCCGATACAGAAAATGTTGCACAGAATTATAGACATTTAGTGCATAAAAAATAATAGTATAACAGAATCTTTAATTTTTTGTTACTTTTCCGGTGTAAGTTATGTACATATGTATATGTATAAATGTGAAATTATTTTGGTTTTTCTAAAAATTGTTTAAATATTCTTAATATAAGAAATTTTATATAGATATTTAAATATGTATAGGTTTTTAAAAATGTTTTATCATTCGTAGTGTTCACGCGGTGAACAGAATTGCCAGCGCTGACACAAACAATGCCCCAAAACTACAGCCAACTTCAAAGGGGAATAAAAAAGAAAATACAACGTCGATCATCGTTTTTATAATATAATAAGTTGATGAGCTCGTGTGCGGTCGTGTCACTAAAATACAAAGTTTTGAATTTTAATATACTGAGAAGTTTTATAAACAAATCGTACAACTAAAACTACAAATTATTCTAAATACAAAACCCAAGAAAAAATATTTGAAATTTAAATTAAAGTTAATCACTTACCTGTATGTAGTGTGTGAAACATATATAAATCTAAAAATAAAATTAAAGTAAAATAAATAAATGAATTAAATTATACTTACCCTTATACTTACCTTAATAACCTAAAAACCTTAACCTAAAATAAGAATATTTATACATACATATTTTTGAAAATATTTTATACCTATGTATATAAAAAAATAAAAGGTTAATAACCTTTATGTGTTATAACGTGTGAATTCCAAATTGTTTCATTTATTTGGATTTTACTTCGTAAAACAAAACAACTTGTGTTATCTCCCTCTTGAAACTACCCACCCAATTGTTTCTCACATATTGAGAAATAATATGTATGTTGACGATGTTTTATTTGGTGCTCACACTGTTGAAGACGCTCAACAAAAATTGATCATGGTGTTAGAATCTGCAGGATTTCCCTTAAGAAAGTGGATTTCAAATTCACCAGATCTTTTAAACACCCTACCCGAAGACCACTTACTCGATGTACACTTACTCACTCTATCCGATTCGAATAATGCCAAAACCCTAGGCATTCGATGGAACACAAAAGAAGACTTATTCTTTTTTAATGTACCCAACATCGAGAAAAGAAAATCTTATACAAAACGAACAGTCTTGTCTGACATTGCCCGTCTTTTTGACCCGGCGGGATGGTTAGCACCAATTGTTGTTTCTGCAAAGATCATCATGCAACAAATATGGCAGGACAGCACAGACTGGGATGAATGTCTTAAGCCACTTACACTAACAAGGTGGCAGAAATTCTTAGAATTTTATGATGATATAAATTAAATTCGAATTCCACGTTGGATTAAATTTACACACTCATCTAAAATTGAATTTCATGGCTTTTCTGATGCATCAGAAAAAGCTTACTCGGCAGTTTTGTATGCTCGAGTTACTAGAAATAATGACCAAAGCTCAGTTACCCTATTTATTGCAAAAACGCGGGTTGCACCTCTTAAGTTATTATCTATACCCAAGTTGGAATTGTGCGGTGCAGTATTGTTGGCAAATATGGCCCACAATATACTTACTCAAATGGATTTAACCCAACATGAAGTGCATTTTTGGACAGATTCTACAATTGTTTTAGCGTGGTTAAACAAACACCCGAAGACGTGGAAAACCTTTGTAGCCAATCGTGTGGCGACTATTGCAGACACCGTTGGAGTGGAAAACTGGAGACACGTGATATCACACGAAAATCCAGCTGATCTGGCCAGCCGCGGATGTACAGCCGAAGATCTTATGGACCACAGTCTTTGGTGGAACGGACCCGTATGGTTAAAAGAATCTGTTTCCAAATGGCCAAAAACGACACAACCCTTTGTAACTCAAGCTGAAACTGTCCAAAGTTACGCAAACACAGTAACAACACAAGTTGACATTCTTAAAGATTTTTCAAAATGGTCCAGAGCTCTTAGAGTCATGTCATGTTTATCGCTTTTGTGATCATGTTCATTTAATTAGCTTACACGGAGGAAACCAAGCTATGTTACGAATTATTAGGTCATCTAATACGCTATGTAATTAACAATTGTTCTCGATGTGTAAGATATAAACAACACCAAGCTACCCAAATAATGGCTGAATTAAATCCAGAACGTACTCAATTGTCAAGACCCTTCTGCAACACTGGAATAGATTTTGCTGGACCGTTTGATATGAAAACGTATGCTGCTCGGTCGTGTAAAGTCACCAAAGGTTACGTTTGTGTCTTTGTGTGCTTTCCAACAAAGGCAATCCATCTAGAGCCCACATCCGACCTATCTACCCAAGCTTTCATGTTTGCTTTCGCCCGATTTTTTTCGAGGCGTGGATGCCCTGCCGCTATTTACACGGACAACGGCACTAATTTGGTTGGTGCAAATCAATTACTCAAGAAGGAGCGGCAGGAATTCGTAAAACAGCTCAGAAGTTCTGTTATAACAGAAAATAGTTTTCAAAACTTGATGAAGCATTTCATTCCGCCTGGAGCTCCACACATGGGTGGCTTGTGGGAAGCTGATTTAGTCGAAATAGAACTGGGTGGGGATCTATATAGTAAAGTCTTAAAACCCAACATATTACACGTGGATGGTGGATCTTTAATGGCCCAGGATTCGTCTCTTGGTTGGCTCATTATGGGTTCCTACTCTGGCTAATCCTTTAGCACAAACTCTAAGGCGGGGAGAATGTTCACGCGGTGAACAGAAGTGCCAGCGCTGACACAAGCAATGCCCCAAAACTACAGCCAACTTCAAAGGGGAATAAAAAAGAAAATACAACGTCGATCATCGTTTTTATAATATAATAAGTTGATGAGCTCGTGTGCGGTCGTGTCACTATAATCCAAAATTTTGAATTTTAATATACTGAAAGAGAAGTTTTATAAACAAATCCTACAACTAAAACTACAAATTATTCTAAATACAAAACCCACGAAAAAATATTTGAAATTTAAATTAAAGTTAATCACTTACCTGTATGTAGTGTGTGTGTAGATATATGTATGTGTAGATATATATGTGTAGATATATGTAATTTGTTCACTTTCGTTCTCCATTACAATTTTTTATGAATGTACATACATATGTAAAACACAAAGCAGAAACAGCTATTTCCGTACGGAATGTGCGATCGGTTTCGGAATTTGCTTAAGCAAATGACATTGAAGAAACTTAACGAAAAGTGTTCTTAAGTACATTATAGTTTGCCACATATGAGTTATATGCAATTGCACAGTTGCTTAAGTTGGCTTAAGCTAGCTCATGCATATTATAGTTGGGCCTTTAGTCTTATTGGCATCGATAAAACTAATTCTTCTGCCAAGTACAAACTCCAGGCAAGAGTAAAATCTCGTATGAATTCCCATGAGTTTTCGTCAGAGTTTGCCTGGTAACATAGAGTTAGCTGATCCATATTTTAATAAACCGCAAAAAATAGATATGTTGATCGGCGCTGAGATTTTCTTTGAATTATTATGCGTTGGTCAAATTAAACAAAATCCTAACATTCCAACACTGTAAAAGACTTTATTTACTAGGTTGCATCGTTTCAGGAAATTATAAAGAATCGAGAAATTGTAATAGTTCTTGCCCTTTAAGTTCACTTAAAGAATATGAAAATTCATTCGATTTTGTAGTTCGTCGTTTTTGGGAATTAGAAGAGATTCCTAAAAAAGCTAATATTTTGTCGTTAGAACATGAACAATGTGAGATGAGGTTTAACAATTCTGTTCAGAGATTGCCATCAGGCAGATTTAAAGTGGCATTACCCTTTAAGGCGGATCCTAAAATTCTAGGATTTTCTTTTAAAAGACGATTTTTATCCTTAGAACGTCGGCGGTCAAAGGAACCACAAACAAAATAGATTATTTCATGAAAGAATACATTAACTTGGGACATATGTCTATTGCAGACAATAAACTTCCCGACAAACCTCATTATTTCATTCCACATTAAGCAATCTAATACAAAACTTCGTGTGGTTTTCGACGCCTCTTGTAAGACGTCTACTCAAATTTCGCTTAATAATCTACTTATGATCGGTCCAACAATTTAAGACGAATTGTATTCTACTCTAATTCGCTTTAGAATGCACAAATACGCGATTACGGCTGACATTGAGAAAATGTACCGTCAAGTTTTAATTGATGAGGCCGATAGAAACTTTCAGTTAATATTATGGCGTAAGATCCATCGAAAAATGTTGAAACTATCAAAATCGAAAAATGATGATTGCTTACAATACAAAAACAAAAAAAAAAAACAACTAAAAATGAAATAATAAAAATTACACACTGTGTAATTTTTTAAGTCATGGCAAAATAACCATATACGGACACCACTACGTCATAAAAGGCAAAAAAAAAAGACTCCTGTCTCCCAGTTTTGCCCAAAGTCCTCCAGGTTTTTTTTATGGGCCCTCAAAGATGTGGGGCCTCGATGTCATTTTTGCAAAAAATGATCATTTACTCAAGCTCATATTTTGCAAACCGTTTGAAATTTTGATATACTCTCTAAGGCAAAGTTGTAGCTCTTGTCATAAAGAACAAAAATAAACATAAAAAACATATAAAATCAAAAGAACTTCATCTTCAAGGTCAAAATCGCAAAAAACTTTAAAAAATTCAATTTTTACCTTTTTTCCCCTGTTCAGGTCCATAGGTAGCAAACCGTTCAAAATTCAAGGAAACTATCAACTACAAAAATGAACCTAAGATCTCAATAAATTCTAGAACATATGAACTTCCTAGGAATGATTCTTAACACCGTTTAGGTAGCGCTTAGGTAGCCGCAAAAGTGAAAAATTTCCCGGCTACCTAAGCGCTATCTAAACGCTTTCTTGAAATTTTAAATATTTATCTATAATGGTTCAAAAGATAAGGTCATAGAAAAAATATCAGTAACTATAGGGACACCCATTAATTTCCAATTTTATACTTGTTGCTATAGCGAACATAGTAATATACGTTCTGTATATTCAAATGTCTATCCATAACGGTTCAAGAGATAAAGCCATTTACGACAAATTACGTCAGATATGAGGACACCTTTTATTTTTTACACTTATTATTACTGACACAGTAATAAAATGTGACGGTTTCAAAGATGGTGCCATATAGGGTAAATAATATCACCTATTGGGACACCTTTTAATTTACAATTTTAAATTAAACACTTATGATAAAGGACTAATACAGATTCTTTGTAAATTTCAACTGTCTGTCTATAACGGTTCAAAAGTTTGGCCATATGCAGCAATTTACATCAAGTATTGATACACCCTTCAACATAATTTTAAATATTTATACATGTTATTATACCGGACATATTAGTGGACATTCTGTCTAATTTCTAAGTGTTTGTCTATAACGGTTCAAAAGATAGGCCAGATAGGTCAAATTACATCAATTATGGGGACACCCTTTATTTTCTAAATTCAAATTTTATACTTGTTATAGCGGACTTAGAAATACAGTTTCTTTGTAAATTTCAACCGTCTCTCTGTTACGGTTCCAAAGTTTCATATACATCAATACATCAAATTACATCAACTATTGGGAAAGCCTTAAAAATCTAATTATAAATATTTGTACTTGTTATTATAAAGGACATTCTATCCAATTTTCAAGTGTTTGTCTACAATGGATCAAAAGATAGGTCCATATAGGTCAATTGACGTCAGCTATGGGGACACCCTTTAATTTTTAAGTTTTTTTATTACCTTCTGTTATTGGCAGCTATGGTGATACCCATTTTTTATAATTTTAAAATGGTGCACTTTACGGTTCATAATACACATAAAAAACATGTATGTTGTATGGGGACACCCTTTAATTTTTAAAATTTCGAACTTCTTTCTAATAAAGAAAACATTTTCAAAATCGGTTTATAAATGACTGAGTTCTGCTTGCACAAACATAAAAAAAGCTACATTCAGACGAATTGGTAACTCCTTCTTTTTTTAAGTCGGTTAAAAAAGATACCATTTTTGGTATATACAAAGGATCTACATAATTCCTGAACGGTCCCAGGAAACTAATTTAAAAATAACTAGGTATTAACCAAAATAGAAAATGCTTAATTTAACATAGCTTTTGACTCTGTATGACGCTTTAAAGAGAAGTTTACATACATACATCGAAAAACACAAAAGTACCTTCATCTGGTCAATGGCCGAAATGAAAAAAAAAATATTTTTTTATGATTATCAATTAACCTGAAAAAAATGCCATACAAACCATAAATTAACAAAATTGTAACAAGTATTATATTTGAAGATGCAGTTAATAAAAATGATTTCTTTTTGTTTTATCTATTCATTTACTTATTTTGAAATCGTTTTCATGCTCATAATCTTTTTAAATTTTACCCCTTGCATACATTCTGTATTTTAATAGTTACATTTAAATATTTTCAGAGAAACAAAAAAGTCACGTTTAAGTTTTGGCGGTGGACGGCATATTAAAACTATATCTTTGAATCCTGTTGTTACAACTATGGAGCGGAGATGGAGTATTGTTGGATCGGGTTGTTCAAAAGATAATAGTAAACATGCTCCGAATATAAAGTATGTTAAATGTAATAATTACAATTTCGATTCAGAAACATCCAATGAAAGAAAAGTTGATGATATTGTTGCCAGTAACTTAGATGTGAAGTTTGAAGAAAATTGCCAGTTATCTAAATATAGCTGTATAGGAAAATCTGTGAAAAGATCAGACGATAAAAGCTGTTCTGTACAAGTTTCCAAAACAGAATATGAAGAAATAGAAGAAAGAGTTGCAGCTATTGAAAGTCATATATCAAATGAATTTGTTGCTTTCCACAAAATTCAAAATTTAAATTTATCTACAGATAGCAATAGTGCAGAGCGTGTTCAAACACAATACGAACGAACGGTTACTAAAACAGAAGCATTATCATCGCCTGCCACTGAACAACTAGCTAAATGTCTTAGTCGTGGCTTAAATATACGACATAGTATAGATCAGCGTGTCATACGTTCACCAAGTGCTCGAAAGATAGGTACCATACGGCGAAGATCACAAGATAAAACACTTTTGTCACGTAATTATAGTTGGCATCTTAGTTCATCAAAAGATGCCTCAACAAGTACAAAGCCGTTATTAAAGGTTAAAAATACAAAAAACTACTCAAATACGAAATTTTTCCATGACATAAATATAAAAAAAACTCATAACCTCAGTACTTTACAGGGCGAAATTAAATCCTTACCATCACCGAGAAAACAGCTTAAAAATTCGCTAGGTAGCATTGTAAGCACCGAGCTTTCAACTGAGCACTGGATGTGTGGCGAAGACTTTTTTTTTGATACACATGCAAAAGAACTAACTAACAAAATACAGATTGTTGATCGTTTTGAAAGTCAAATTACGAGTAACATCAATATCAATGCAGAGAAAACACCAATGTTGCCACCAAAATCTTTACCTAAAAAAAAATCCAGCATAAGAACTCATTTAAACCATGTAGAAAAATCGTCAACAACTAGTAAACTACCTTATATTAATCGTGTTGCCATTACTACATTAGAGAGTGAGGAAATATGTGGTCGAGCATCTATAGCACGATTAAGAGCTCAGAATGCTGGCATGGTTTTGGCAAAAGCCAAACTGTTTGATGGTTTAGAAAGCAACAAAAATGATTTGTTAGAACAAAATGACTTCGCTGTAGAAAACATTAATACTATAAGAACCACTCCAATTGCTAAGCCAATTCAGAAATCGAGCTTAGGTAGTCTAGCGAGTGTATCAAAGCAAATGCAAAATGATAACTCTTTAACATCTTCACATCAGTTATTAAAATCGATCGTAACTGATGACAAAGTCATCGGAATTAGGTCAAGCTCAAAAGCCGACACATTAAAGACGTTGGATCAGTATCGAATTTCAAAATCGCCTAGGAGAATGAAAAAAAATCGACGGCAGTTAAAGCGTAATACATCATCCAATAAATCATTCTAATGTTCATTTTTTATATGTTCATTAGAAATTTATATTCTTATTTATAAACAGAAAACTAACAGTGGATATATAAATTTATATTTATAAACATAATTACACAATCACTTATTTTCTTATAATTTTTATAAATAAAGAGAAATTTTTGATAAGGAACATTTTTTATTTAAAATAATTAATAATCCATCCTTAAAAAAGTTAATGCTTAAGTGGCAGAACCAAACTTATAATACCTTCTTTTGTTTATAATTTAGTGTTTGGTTAATTTTTTGTTATATACAACAAGATTATATACAACAAGATTAATTTTGTTACCATGATAAAAGAAAGAAACATAAAAGAACTTTGCTAAGCCTGTATTAATTGTTATAGTCGATTACTCCAATAAACCTCATATACACATGTGCATAAAAAACGAATATAAAATGAGTAGTGCATACACACATGCACATTAATACAAGTATAATAATTCTTGCAAAAAAAAAACGACTTCGAAACAGATAGAAGGCACCAATTCTAAACTAAAAATGTAAGAAGTAATCTGTAAGAATTAGATTTAAACCAAATAAAATATGCGCCAAAATTAGAGGGAAATAAATCAGTCAAGTGCGAGTTAGACTCACACACGTAGGGTTCCGTACAACTTAAAAATTCACGTTGTTAACTTTTTATGTCTTATGGGGCACCCTTTAATTTTAAAATTAAAGCCATATTCGCGAAAATTGCATCATTATTGAAACACTCTTTTTGAGTAATTATTGTTATAACGGCCATGGCAATACACTTTCTAAAAAATATCATTAGCCTACCTATTGCGGTTCAAAAAATAAGGTAATATTAGTGAAAAACATGCCACTAATGGAAACCCTTCAATTTTTAATAATTGTTATAGCGACCGTAGTAACACATCTACTGTAAACATTTCAAGAGTCTACCTATTACGGTTTATAAAATAAGACTATTTACGTAAAATTCATGTCACTGTCGCAACACTCTTTAATTTTATTTTTCTTATAGCGGCCATGGCAATTCCGTTTCTATAAATATATCAAAAGTCTACCTATTACGATTAAAAAAATAAATCGCAACACGTGAAAAACATGTCACTGTCAGAACAGCCTTTAATTTTAAGTAATTGTCATATCGGCCATGGCAACACATCTTCCGTACAAAATTTCAAGAGTACCTATGACGGTTCAAAAAAAGGCGTTATACATGAAAATCACGTCACTGCCGGAAAACCTTTGAATTTTTATTGTTTTTTATAGGGGCCATTGTAATACACCTACTGTAAAAATTTCAAGATTCTACAATTATCGTATAAAACTTAGGCCATATACATGCAAATCACGCCACTATCGGAACACCCTTTAATATTTGGGTTCAATTTTGTATACTTGTTTATAACGCGAACATAGTTTTAATTACTGTCTGCAAATTTAAAGTGGTTGCCTCCGACAGCTCAAGAAATAAAGACATAAACGTATAAGCTTTATTGTTTGTTGCTATAGCGGCCACAGGTTTACACCTCTGAAAATTTCTAGAGTCTACCTATTATGGTTCGAAAATTATGCCATATACATGTAAATCACGTCACTATCGGAACTCCATTTAATTTTCAGGTTTATTTTTTTATACTTGTTTATATAGCGAATTAAAATTTAATTACTGTTTATAAATTTGAAGTGAATGCCTCATGCAGTTCAAGAAATAAACACATATAGGTGAATAACACTTGTCTATGGGAACACTCTTTAAGTTTTAATATTTGTTGCTATAGCGGCAACAGGTTTACATCTTCTGTGAAAACTTCAAGAGTCTACCTATAATGGTTCCAGAGATAAAAGGCGCTGACGGGTTACGTTTTTACTCTTTGGGTACGGAACCCTAAAAATAAAGACTATGTGAATGTCAAGCCTCTCCCTATTACTGTTCAAAAGTTAAGCTATTTTCACCAGCATCCGTCTTTTATGAGGACACCATTCAAGCCTCTGTCTATAACTGTTTCAAAGATAGGGTCACATTGATCAAATAACATCACCTATTCGGACACACTTTAATTTACAATTTTAAATTAAAGACCTTGACCACAAAGATTCTTTGTAAATTTCAACTGTCTGTCTAGTGGACATTCTGCCTAATTTTCAAGGTTTTGTCTATAATGGTTTAAAAGATAGGCCCAAATAGGTCAAATTACGTCATCTATGGGGACACCCTTTTAATTTTAATATTATTTTTTTATTAAATTCTGCTGTTGGGAGCTATAGCGACACGCAATTTTTTTAAATTTTAATTTGGTGCCCTTTACGGTTCTTAATACACGTACAAAACATGTATGTTGTATGGGGACACCCTTTAATTTATAATATAATGAACTGTTTTTAAAATGGGACCAACCTGAAAGCATAACCTTTCAAATAAAGAAAAAAATTTTAAAATCGGTTCAGAAATGGCTGAGTTCTGCGGTTACATACATAAAAAAGCAACATTCAGACGAATTAATAACCTCCTTTTTTGAAGTCGGTTAAAAAAACAAGCATTCTCTTCAGCAGAGATAAACACCACCAGAAAATTGTACTATAAATTCTTCAAAATTGGCTTAAAAATGTTAATAACCTGCATATTTTTTTAAAACCTAAAAAAAAAAATCTCTTAAAATAAAAAGCACAATATCAGGGCTTTATGGATTTATTTACTACAAAAATAATTCAAGTGAAATAAAATTAAGAATAATCATTAATATTCAAATAAATATAGAAGTTAAATTTGTATATAAATTTTAATCCTTACATATATACCAGGGTTCATTTATGAACATTCAAAAATCAACATTCATGATATTTGTCATAAATGAGAAATATAAAATTTTATATTTATTTTTCACGCTCATAAACGAACCACAAAAAATTTTCTGCCTATGTTCATACATGAATGTATGTACCTGTTTATTTTTTGTAATATACATACATTGTTTTGCCTTGATATTTTTTAAGACTTTAAATCTTAATTGATTTTAAGTTTTTATTAATTAAAACCCGATTTTTTTAGTTTTTTAATAACAATTCGCAAATAAATTGGAACACGACTAGTTATTTCAGATTAATTTTCACAATGACTTTTATTAATAAAAATGGTTTCTTACTAACTTAAATATAACAGTTTTTATATTAAATTTTCCAAGCAACTTGACGTATAGATTTAATCCAAGTATGGGAATTGACGTTACGTTAAACAACTCAAAAACAAAAAAAAAACAAGTAAAAATTAATTAATTAAAAATATGAAGTTACGGCCCCATTGAAGGACCAAGGGTCTTCAATATACTGGTATCAGCGCCAATTTGTGGATTGGCCTTTTAAAAAAACCGTGCTTAGTCTTCACTTCCGCTACTCTGCTGTCTGCGCCTCGGGTTACCGCCTGAACTCGGCCGGTCATCCAATGTATTGGTGGCATGTTGTTGAGCTTGCCGACGTCGAGATCTGACTCTTCCGCCCATTTGTTTTTGGCTTGGAGGCTGCGGACGTAGTCTTTCTCCCAAGACTGCCAAAACATTTGCTTTAGTCCGCAAGTAAGCGCCATTTCTTGGAGTACGTCAGCTTGTCCGCTTCGCCTCGATGCAATTTGCGGCCGCATGGCTGAGCATCGCTGCTCGCAGCTCTCGATTGGCACCGACAAAGTTGGTGGCGTTGTCGCAATATATCGTTTGTGGGAGCCCTCTCCTGCCGATGAACCATTGGAGACAGAGAAGAAAGGAATTGGAAGAAAGATCAGTGATCAGTTCAATAGGTACAGCCTTTGAAGAAAAACACACAAATATAGCGATATACATTTTAGCAAAAATCTACGCCATATATTTTAAATGGGCGCAGACCTCTCACCCTATCAGCGGGAAAATTCCCCATGATTTGACTCATCAACTTCGGTTTATATCGAAAACAATGCAGACATCTACGAACTATTTTTCTTCACTCTTACCTGGCATTTATTAGCCAAATTTTGTCTCGCAAAAGAGCTACTAAAGCCTTCACTCCTGCATGACAAATTTCCCAAATACAATATCATGAAATGCGATTTTTTGGGCATCAAAAGAGGGAATTTATCATTGTATGCAATTGGCGCGTTTAACAGGCGCCCGCCTACCCTAAGTAGTGAATATGACCGGTGTTCGTTTGTAAACTGATGAACAAATGGATTCAGTCTTTGTAAATTAGAAGGCAAAACTTGTGACTTGTTTAACTTTTCTAGCTCTTTAGCGTATTCAGTTTTCTGAATGATTTCAACTAACTTTAGAAAAGTCCAATTCATTTCCTTCGTTGTAGGAATTCCTAAGTTGCGACATTTGTTACCTCGAACAATATCGATGAAACGAAAAACGTATGTCAATTCTCTGATCATTTTAGTATATGACGAATATCTTTCGATCAACTGTACAAACAATTTCTTCTACAGCGAGAAACACATTAGTTTTTCTTTTTTCTAGCGACTCTTCTTCGGCGGTCAACTGAAAATGAGCATTTACTGGGCACTCATTTCTTTCCTGTATTAGAAAGTTAGGACCATTAAACCAAATTGAATCTACTAGTTCATCTACATCACATCCTCTTGAAACTATATCAGCTGGATTTTCCTTAGTTGGAACATGTTTCCAAGCAACTTGATCTGATAGTTCTTGGATTTCTGAAACTCGATTTGATACGAATGTTGCCAGCGTTGATGGATGAGTTTGAACCCAGTGTAATGTTATTTCTGAATCTGTCCAAGAAGTAACATCTTCGATCTCGAACGAAATCATAGGTTTTACTTTAGACCATAATTTGGCCAATAAATGGCCTGCACATAACTCAAACCTAGGCAGGGACTTAGTCTTCAGACGAGCAACTTTAGATTTTGCTGTTAGAAATCTAGCAGAAGTTTTGCCAGAAGCTCTACTCCGGATATAAAGGCAGCAGCCATAAGCTCGCATGGAAGCATCAGAAAAACCATGAATTTGATATTTGTTTTTCAAAGTTGTTAAGACATACATATCTGGGGATGTCTATTTGATCGATTTTTAATAAATTAATTTTTATTATTTCATTTTTATTTGTTTTTTTTTAATTGTTTAACGTAACGTCAATTTCCATACCTGGTTTAAATATATACGTCAAGTTGCTTGGAAAATTTAATATAAAAACTGTTATATCTAAGTTGATAAGAAACCATTTGTCACTCATGTGGACATTTTAATGATTAAAAACGAAAACGATTATTAAAGTTGACAAAGAAAACTTTATTTAATTCAATTTAAACAATAAAAAGAATAATTTTCAATAAAAGAACTTAAACGATGAAAAGTACGACCGGCACGATCACAAAACAATTACTACTCTCCTGATACTAACACAATTTCTTCTTACTTCTTCTTCTTTTGTTTTACAAGTAAAAGACACCAACTCACAATAAAATCAAAAAGCAGGGTTGGCGTTTACACAGGGTGACAGCTCGGCCGTTCCTGATACTAAATCGTCCTCGATTTCCCCATCTTCGTCGATCAGGAGTTCATCTAAATTAGGGCAGTCCTTACACCAAGGTCGGATTTTGTCAGCAGAATAAACAGAAGAGAATTTTCGACTTGTCACCTGAATACCTGGCACATCTTCAATTAAATAACGGTCGTTTCCAAGAACTTTTGCTATAATATAGGGACCACGAAATTTCGGCTCAAGTTTTCGAGAATCGCCACTGGCAGGAGCTTCGTTTTCTAATACCACGATGTCGTTTTCAGCATATTGTTTTGGTGCAGAGCGCTTGGCATTAAAGCGCTTTTCCCATTTTTCACGTTGTTTTCGGATATTTTCTACTGCTAGGCTACGTTTTTGAGCTATGGGAACGGTGTCTTCATCGATGTCGTCATGAACGGCTGCGACTAGGTAATTGTGGACAATGTCTCTGAGTTTAAAATCAAATACCAATTCGTTTGGAGAGTAACCGGTGGTTGAGTTTATTTGAGATGTGACGGTCCACTGTAGATCTCGTAGAGTTAGGTCCCAGTCCTTGGGATTCTCAACGGTTGTGCGGATATACGAAAGAATTGTTTGGTTAGCACGTTCGACTTGGCCATTTGCCCTCGGTGTTCTAACAGCAGTTTTTACGTGTTTAATCGAGTTGTGGTCACAGAAGTCTGCAAACGATTTAGACGTGAACGCTGTACCACGATCGGTAATTATTCGTTTGGGCAGGCCAAAGTAGGATGAGACCTCATTCAGTACAGTTATAACAGGTGATGTTTTCGTATTTCGAACTGCTTTAACGATCAAGTATTTGCTGAATGAGTCTGATATGGCCAACACGTAGCAGTAACCTCTCTTACTTTTGGTGAAGGGACCCATGTGATCGATATGGATGGTTTGAAAAGGCACCGGTTCGATTTCCTCGTAATGCAAACGGGCTTCAGGTTTTCCATGACGAGACTTATTATAACAACAGGAGATACAGCTGGCGATATACTCTTTGGCATATTTTCTCATTTTCGGAAACCAAAATTTTTTTCGTATTCGTTCAATCGTTTTTTCTAAACCAAAGTGTCCCATGTCGTCGTGCGAATATTTCACAATTCTCCAACGGATATTTTTTGGTATAACGAGCTTCAAACCATCATCGTCTTTGTAATAAAGTCTAGAGTTTCGAAGGCAGTATTCGGATTTAATTTGTTTTTCTTGGTCTGACTTGGTATCTCCTCTTAAAACGGCGATAATATTGCAAAGCTTTTCATCGCTCATTTGCATGGTCACTACCCAGTCATCGATGTCAACTGTAACCTTCATTATATAGTCGGGATGGAATTCGACAGGAGGCATATCAGGGGCTCTGCTCAAAGCATCGACGTGCGCCATGCGAGAGCCTTCTCGATGGATAAGAGTAAAATCGTACTCTTGTAGTCGCATCCACCATCTGGCAATTTTTGGTCTCAATTCTTTTGTTGCCTTAACTTTGGCGACAGCGGCGCAATCTGTTACTAAACGGAAAGGCTTACCAAGAAGATAAATTCGGAAACGGTCGAGCACTTCGACTACTGCTAGGGCCTCAAGCTCATAGCTATGATATCGGCTTTCGGTATCGGTACAGTGTCGACTAAAATAGAAAACTGGTTTCCATTGAGATCCATCGGTTGATTGAAGAAGAATTCCAGCGATACCCAAACTACTGGCGTCGGTGTGTACCTCGTGTTGCGCTTTGCTGTTATATAGGGCGAGTACGGGTTGTTGCGTCAATATCTCTATCAGCTTCTCAAACGCTTGTTGTTGTTCGGCACCCCAGACAAACTTAGTTTCGCTTTTTCGAAGCAGTTGCGTTATCGGTTTAGTTATCAATGAATAGTCCTTCACGAACTTCCTGAAAAACCCTGTGAGGCCAAGGAATCTCCTCACCTCGGTTATGTTAGTCGGTACGGGGAAATTTTTAATGGCACTTACCTTCCCATCACCGGGTCTTATGCCATTCTTGTCAATGATGTGCCCCAGATGGGCGATTTCTGTTGCAAGGAACATACATTTGTCGAAGCGAAGAGTAAGACCGCTTTCAGCCAGGATATCGAGAAATCGATTAAGACGTGAAAGACCCTCTTCTACGGTCTTACTTGGGATTACGACATCATCCAAGTAAGCTAAAATTTCGCTCGGACCCATTTTCGAAACGAGTTTGTCCATGACTGACTG
>OX451215.1:138751163-139025409 GCA_949628195.1 Phasia obesa | reverse complement strand
GTTCTTCCGTTTATTTTTACATCGTAAAAATTCATATAATTTACAAGTTAATTTCAAATACAATGTATTTATCATGTTTAGTTTACATCCTTGTTTATATTGTTACGTTTTTACTTTACGTTGGGTTCTTTTAATTGCAAAATAAATACACTCTGTTATTACTTTTACTGTAAATCACTTTATTTATTTAACACCACTGTTCAAAAATACAGCAAACTGTTAACACTCTTAAAATTCGACAACTTAACTCTTTGACTTTTAAATTAATACTGCCATACTACTCGCCAGCACGATTCACTTATATAGGTGCTTTAAGAGCACCAGAATGTTCTATTCCAGACATATCTGGCAGGTTCGATTGTTATTGCTCTTGTTTTCTGTTTGTGTGATTGGTTATTTCTTTATACCTGTATTTGTGGCTTTTTATTTCTTTATACCTGTGTGTGTGGCTGTTTATTTGTTTATGCTTGTATTTATGTATGTGGCTGTGTATTTAACAGAAGAGTGTTTAATTAATCTTTGTCTGTGTATGCGTAAATGCGAATTTTTGTATGAGGCGTTTCTTTCTTCCATTATTGTAAGAAAATAAGCCATTAATGTTGTTGTTGTTGTTCGAGAGTATTGTTGTTCAGAGCTTATTATGAATAAATTCTTCTTTCGTAACAATATGTATATATATTTTGATGTCAATATTTATGATTTTGTTTTTTTTTTTATATTTTCGATTGTTCTAATATTTAAAAAAATTTATTAAAGTTTTCTTACTCTGTTCTTATGAACAGTTTTTGTTTTATTTGTTGTTTTGTTAAATAATGTTACGTTTGTTCCATGAAGTTTTTTAACTACGAAAGGACCTTCATAAATACTTGTGTGTTTATCATACGGCTCTTTACATAATAATACATTATCATTTATGTTTAATTGTATTGGTTTAGCTTTTTTATCATAAAATTTTTTATTCTTTTCTTTATGTTTTTCGACTAATTGTTTTGCAAGCATATTTGATTTTTGTAGTCAATGTCTTATTTCTTGACTATAATTATCAATATTATACATAGGATCTAGGATAACGTTAGTTTGATTAGGTAATACAAAATTTTTGCCAAAAACAAGCTCAAAAGCGTTAAAGTGTTATCGAAAACTGTGTTTGTCGTCGTATTGTGATAAAAAGAAAAATATTTGAGATAAGTATCCCAATCTGAAATATTTTCACTGACATAAGCTCGAATATATTCATTGAATACTCGATGATTACGCTCTACTGTACCTAGAGTTTGATGGTGATAACTGGTAGAAAAGTTAATTTCAATTTTCAAAAACTTACACATTTCAGACAAGATTTCGTTTTTATAATCCGTGCCTAAATCAGATTTTCTAGAATTTATTTTTCCATATACTAATATGAAATTCTCAAAAATAGCACGAGCGACTGTCTTTGCTGACTTTTCAGGGATAGGTATACTGACTAAATATTTTGTTAAGTCGCACATTAACGTGATTGCGTATTTATTTCCATAATTGGATTGAGGAAGTGGACCTATGGTATCTAGAACTACCATGTCAAAAGCCTTAGTTGGAGTTGGAGTTATTACAAGTTTTTCAATAGTATTTGGTTCTTATTTTGGCATACAGTTTCTTTTGTCCACAATGTCCTCCTAAAATAGAATCGTTATGATAAATTGCCATCAGTTTCTCACTATTACTGTTTACTATTGATATTGGTTCAGTGAGTACTATTTCAAGTGTTTTTAATATTTTCATACCCTGGGTTTTAAATGTTTGTACTGTAACATACGTAAAAATTAAATCATTTTTCGGCCATTCTGCCCTATAAATATTGTTTTTGTTGGCTTCCACTTGTAGCCTCGAAAACAATAAATCTAAATTTAATGTTTCGTTAACAAATTCCAAATCTATGTGCAGTATTTTCTTAAATTTTAAATGAATTTTAAAGTTTTTGTCATAATTAATTATTTCCGTTTTTATTCTTGGAGTTTTCTTACTGAAGTTATGGGCAAATTTATCATAAACCTTAGTTTTATTGTGTTGTTGTCCATCGGTGAAGATGGTTCAAAATCAAAGTTATTACTGTTTTTCTTGCCATTGCACGGTTTATTATTGCACATACCTGAGTGTTTTTACTTTTTAGGTCATTAATAGAAATTCGGGATAGGGCATCTGCTCCTACGTTTTCTTTTCCCTTTATGTACTCTATAATAAAATTATACTCCGACAATTCCAAACGAATTCGTGTGAGTTTTGACGAAGGGTCTTTCATATTAAATAAATAAACCAAAGGTCGATGATCTGAACGTACAGTGAAAAAAGTACCATAAATATATGGACGAAAATGCTTTATTGCAAAATGAATTGCTAAAAGTTCAAGCTCTATTGTTGGTTTCTTTTGTTCTGAAAGAGAAAACGAATTCGAAGCAAAATAGACTGGTAAATCTTTCCGTTTACATTCTGACTCAATATTGCTCCACATCCCCGTTTCGAAGCATCGACTGTAATTAAAAACGTTTTGTTAAAGTCAGGGTACTGCAGTATTTTTGGAGATAATAATGCGGAACGTAATTGATCAAAAGAGTTTTGACATTTACTGTCCCAATTAAATTGTGTATTTTTTCTTGTTATATTATTTAAAGGTGCCGCTAAGATGGCAAAATTCGGAATAAATTTCCTGTAATAATTGGCGAAAGCCACAAAACGTTTAACCCCATCTTTATCGGTTGGAATTGGATATTTTTGTATCACACTTTTCTTTGAGTCATCCGGTAATATACATTCAGCAGTGCACTTGTGACCAAGAAATGAAACCTCGGATCGAAAAAAGTTGCACTTATATGGGTTTATTTTGAGATTACTTCTCCTCAAAACTATGTTTTGTGTTGTTTGCTACATCCGACAATTATTATATCGTCTATGTAGAGAAAAGCTTTGTTGGGAGACAACCCGGAAAAAGCTATTGACATCATTCTTGCGAATGCGTTTGGTACCACATTTAAACCGAAAGGTAATACTTTCCACCTATAAGAACCATTATCAGTGCTGAATGACGTAATATCGCGCGAGTCCTGATGCAACGGAACTTGATGAAAACCAGAATATAAATCCACAATTGAAAAGTATTTTGCTCGCCCTAGATTGTCCAATATGTTATCAATTCTTGGCAAGGGAATCTTGTCAGCAATTAATTTTTTATTTACTGCGCGAAAATCAACGCACATTCTGTATGCTTTTTTGCCATTTACACTCTTCTTTGGGACTAAAATTAACGGACTGTTATAATTTGAGCTACTTGGTTCTATAAGACCATTATCTAGTAAGTTTTTGATTTGCGAATTTATTTCATTTCGTTGCGAATACGGGAGGCGATAATTTTTTATATAAACTTATCATTCAGACGTAATTTTTGTACACAACAGTTTGTAATTGTCATTTTGTCATCTTTCAAAGCGAAAATATCTGCGAATTTCTCACATAGAGATAACAAATCAGATCTAACATCGATTGGAATTTGTTTTTGTAAAATGGAATTCAATTTTGAAACACGATCGCAATCAATTTTATTGTCATTAATTGCGTATACGTAAAAATTTTGTAAGCTTTCGGCTTTAATATTGTAGTTGTTAACACATTTAACTTCATCAGTGGTATTGACAACACGTAACACTGAATTTTGTGAATCCACGATACCTTTTGCAATAAATACACCTTTTAAAATCTCTTGGGAATCAACGAACATGGGTTCAAAAACGTTATGTATCTTGAAAATTCTATATACCTCGCATCGTGGCGGAATAATGCAAGAAAATTCACTTGTTCCCTGGAGTATTGGAATTTTAAAATGAGTATTATCAATAAAAACAGCTAATGTCATGTCCCTATAATCAATTTTACAGATGTTATTTTTAAGAAAATCCTTACCAAGGATGCCATGAGATGGTATATTAAACTCGTCTGGAACTACATGCAAAAATTGTTTGATTAAGTACTTAGATATATGTAAATTTGTACGAACTGTTCCGAGTGAAGATATTGCAGAAGGAGTTACTCCAGTTATTCTGATTTTCGCGTTTGTATTTATTGTGGTATTGGGGTTTAAACATGAAACTTTTACTAATGAAATGTCTGCTTGGGAGTCTACCAGGAATGTTAAAGGAATGTTTTGATTTAATAAACGTAATTTTATAAAGTCTGAATAGTTTAGGTTCAAACTATAAACTGATTTAAAACAAGTTGAAAAATTTAATATAAAGTTTCTTCCCCCAACGACGGTGTTTGCTGAGGGACTTAATCGTTTAAATGTCCAACTGAAGCTCTTTGTCCGCGAAAATGATTCGTATTGTTCCCTCGATAACCATTCTGATTTCGTTGGTGACTTACATTGCGATAATTGCCTCTGTAAAAGTTTCTACTTCGGTAATTACCACGACTTTGTGTACTGTTGCGAGCCCGATTTGACCTGCTGGTTTGTTGAAAATTTCTGTTTCTGTTGGAATTGTAACTACGTATCGAAAGAATCTGTTTTTCTTTTGTGTCATTCGTCTGTTCGACTATTAACTTAGCTACAACCTCCTTAGGATCACTGAAAACTGACGAGGACAAAATAGATTTTACTAAGTCGGTTTTCGCATTCAAACGACATACTGTTACGGTTTGTTGGATTGCCATTTCCTGAGCCTTAACTTTTGTTATTCCTTCAATGATTAAGGAACGAGTTAAAGCATCGGCTAAATCCTCGGCCTGTTTAGCAAAATCTCCATAATTATTGTTCCTAACGCTCAGGGCTGCAATTTTACTAGCAACTATTTTCGAACTGTCTGGTTTCAGTTTATTTTTCAAAGCATGTTTTATGTCCGCAACACTATTTATAACTTCTGGTAAAGCTTCGCGAGCTTTTGCCTTTAAAAACGTTATAAGGGTAGCATTTAAATTTTCTTCTGTCAATTCTTCTATTAAATTTATTTTGTCGAGAAAAGATTCTAAAGCTAAGGGATTACCGTCAAAATTTTCTCTGATAATGTTAGCGCACATGCTTACATATGCTTTCTTTTGCTCAACTGAAGCCATGGTTAGTTCTGTAGTGAAATTCACTAACTTTTAACGATCTAACACTTGTTAAATATATCAACATTTTTTTTTTGCTTGCACTAACGCATTTGCGATTCACTAACCTATGGTTAACTAATGAAAAATACAAACAAAAATAAATAGAAATGCTGCTAAACAAACTGGCAAAATAGCGAAAAGAAAAAAGAGCAATGAAAAATAATAAACAAAATATACAAAACTTTCCACAAAAGTGTTTAATTTTTTGTTCTTTTTTAATTTTATTTCTAAAAAATTGTTTAAATTCATTTTTATAAGGTAGGTAAAATACATATGTATACATATTTATAAAAAAAATAAAACTTATTTGAAATGTGTTTTAAAATAACTTTTGTATGAAAAATATGTTCTAAAATAGATTTCAAATATATTATATTTTTTATTAACATGGGGGTTAGAATATTTTACATTATACATCTAATGGCCGAATTTATCTTTTGATATTTTGATAAAGTAAACGACACAAAAATAGTTGCAGTTAAATTAACAATACTCGACTTGTTAAGAAAAACAGCTGATTTATAACAACATCAAATGTTATTAAAAAGCATTTCTGAATAGCAAAGTCTTTCGTTTTGTTGTTAAATTTTTTTAACGTGTAAAGAATCGTTAAAATTGAATAGTGAATCGCACTACTGGTTTTAAAAATATGTTATCACTTGAAACTATAGTTTTATTTTCCTCTTTTCTTAAATTTATGTTAACGCTACACTTTATCTCACTACTGACATCGACACGTTCAAACAAATTAACGTCTTCTGGCACTTTTGTATTGCAATTAAGTTTTTCAAAACAAATAATTAAAATATTTCGACACTTTTTAACTTTATTGAGATATTCTTTTTTTCTTTTTATGGATATATTATTTGTATAGATCTCTCTGTACTTTGCGATTGAATTATAGCTACTTGCTAGCAAGAAAATATATTCATGTATCTTATTTATATTTGATGACAACGGACGATTTTGCAATACACGTTTTTTAATATTATTAAATTTTGTCAATAAGTCTGTAAAATCTTCATTATCCAATACTGCCATTTGATAAAACAAAAAAATATTAATAAATATAGTTTTTAAAGAAAAACTTTTATTATTAATAAAATTTAACAATTTAATTCCCTCATTAAATTTTTTTTATAAATTATTAGTAGGTAAGTGTTTATTTATAAAATTATGCGATTTTTCTCGTTTTTTTTATAAGTTTCAAATAAATTCTGGCAGCATTGTTTTCTATTTTCTCTCCTTTTATTTTCTTCTTGTTCAATTAATTCATATACAATAATAATGTTATTTCATATACAATAAATTTAAGTAATAAAATATAAATCAATTTTTAATTTGTATTTTGTTTTTATTGTTTATAATTTTAATGTATATATTTTTTATAAGTTGAATGTACATTTTTCTTTTGTAATTATAATAAGAAAGACTACCATAAAGATTACGTTCATTTTTATACTACAATAATTTTTTAAAAACCCAAAAATTTAATTTATTATTAAAGTCTACCATTAATTTGTATTTGTATTATAATTTGTATTATAATTTTAGGAATAGTGCTGTAAATTTTATTCGACTAATCTTTAATATAAACTAATCTTTATATAAATATGTATGTTACGTTTAAGTTGTATTTGTGCGTGTTGCTTGTCTTCTTATTTACATGGTTATGTTGTTGTCTTGATAGCTGGCTGCCGTTGAATTTTGATGTTGAAGAATTTTGCATTTGTTTCCTATTTTCCACTATTTCTTTTGTTGTCATTTCTTTCTTTTGTTTTAGGTTTATTTTCCATCATCTGTTAATTTATTTGATTTTTGTGACCACTGTTTCTGTTTTCTTTTGTTCTACGTTTTTTATCATTATCTGTTAATTTCTTTGATTTTAGTGACCACTGTTTCTGTTTTCTTTTGTTTTAGTTTTTTTTTCTGCTTTAATTCTCATTCATTTCATTCTTTTTCTTTTGCAGATTTAGTTATTGTTGCTTTTATTGCAGCACTTATATGTATGGAATTTGTTTTTTTTTTTTGTTAGGTATTTGGTTTTTCCGTTAAATTTTGACGAACTGTATTTAGTTATTCTTTATGTTATTTGCGACACTTTGTATGTAGGAATTTTTTATTTTCTCTTTAAGTATATTGATTTCCCGTTAAACTTTTTTAAATTTTGTATGTATATTGAATTTTTGGTACAGTTTGTACATTAAAATTTACTGCTTCTAGTTTTTTTTTCCTTTTTTTATCAAGGTTTTTTTTTTGTGAAATTGAACTGTTTTAATAATTCACACAGCTTGTTGAAAAATTTTAATCATTGTGATTATAATGTTTAATTTTTTTTAGGTATTTTGATTTTTTATGGTCTTCACTTTCAGTTTTTTTTTTGTAGACACTTGTTAGAACGTTTAAGGTTATATATATACATACGTACATTCATATGTAGGTATGTCAATTAAAACTTCTTTAAAATAAAAAGTTGCATTTTTTTTAATTAAGAGGTTTTATTTATTGTTGTTTTTGTTATTAATTTTGTTGTTAATAATTTTTTTTTTTAATTAATTTTTTTTATAATATGCATGTGTGTGGATGTACAATTGTATATATGTGTCAGAATTATTTTCAAACTTTGAAAATTTTGTTTTTTTCCCACTTTTTCCTTTCATTTTCATGATATTTTTAGCCACCTTTTTTATTTTTAATAAAAATTGTTTTTAATTGTTGCACGTTTTATTTGCTTTGGGTTTTTTTTCCGATACATACATATTTATAATGTAACACAAACTTATTTGCTTAAGTCACGGTCGCCATCTAAAACCTCCAAATGATTAAAAGACACGCTTTCTATTTTAATGTTCTATCTCGACTGTTTATTCATCATCAACAAGTAAATCAGTAAACAAGTAAATGACAATAGGGTTGCCATATTTATTTTATAATATATTGCAGGGATGGCACTACAGGGTTAGTTCTAGGTAATTTTAAATTTTTCTTGTGACGTTCTTCTAATCACACGGGTTTGTCTTTCCTTTATAATCTTTGTTAAATTTTTTTTCTTAATTCTGGGTAATACTATGTTAACTTAATTTTATATTTGTTAAAAAAAACTTGTATAATCAAAGTTGGAAATTCGCACTCCTCTTTTCTTAATGTGTGTTCACCTCTAAAGTCCGATTCATTGCTGACTTCATATCTTTTTGGTTTCAAGCTTATCATGGTACATATACAACAAGTACGATAAATAAGCATCCAAAAGCTTTCTTTTCACTATGCTTATCCCATTCTTACTCAACAAGAATGTTAGAAAAAATTCATTTTTCTCTCTCATCATGTATGTGATATACATGATGCGTACATGATAAATGCGTTTTCTCTTATTTAAATGAGAACGTGTTGTAAAAACGAAAAGAAACATAAGTCTTACCAACAGTTTTTTACCAGCATTGTACGAAATATATCATTGAATTGTTTTCAATGAGACAAAAGCTGAAGTTAGTCCCGGATATCTTTTGCGTGAAAAATAACTAGGTCTTTAACAGACATATCTTCTAATTCGTAATAGTTCGAGCCACGTTTACCTACAATTTTTGCTTTTTCAAACTGATTTGCCAACTTACTATTAAAATGTTTACTAGCTTTTGACTGCGCTAAATTTCGTCTGTATACGTTTTGACCTACTTCAAAGCTAATTGGCCTAGAACGAAGTTTGTAAGTTCTAGCATTTTTATCGTATGCTTTTTTTAGGTTTTCCTGGACTTTTAGTCTAACTAACTCCAGTTTCTCCTCGTTTCGAATAACAGTGCTGTTTGGATCTTCTAATAAATCCAGTTTTCGCAACAGACTACACGATTTGCCATTTAAAAGCATTTGTTGCCCAAATACAATGTAGTAAGGCGAGAACCGCGTACTGGAATGGATGGAAGTTCTCAATGCGCAACTAATCGCTGAAAGTTTTTCGTCCCAGTCTTTCTGTGAAGGTTTTACTTGAGCCCTCATGGCTGACAATACTGATCGATTTACTCTCTCACTGGCATTTGCTTGTGGAGAGTAAATGGCAGTGAAATTATGAAAAACACCATATGGGTCCATAAATTGTTTAAATAAGTTCGATTTTAATTGAACTCCATTATCTGTAGTGATGGATTCTGGAATTTCAAATACGTGAAAAACTCTTTTTTCTAAAAACTGAATTAAACTGCCCGTAAACTTTTTTATTGGTTCCCAAAAATTAAATTTTGACATATGGTCCAACACAATAATGATTCCTATATTACCAGAAGACGAACGCGGATATGGTCCCAAAAGGTCTACATAAAGTTTCTGAAATATTTGATCAGAAGAAGTCCATGGGCGGTCGTAAGATTTTGTTACTATGCTTAGTTTGTTTGGAAACTTCACATGACAAAACGTAACCTGAAATTTGTTTGGTCATCTTTGGTCAAAAGTAAAATGCTTTTAATCGATGTAAGGTCTTAGCCAAACCACCATGTGCTCTTCCCTTCCGGTGTCTGATTGTAAAAAAGCCCTGTAACTTTAATGCCCACCTAGCAAGACGACCGTTCAGGTCTGTTTGGCTCATCAACCATTTCAAGGAGGCTTGGTCAGTTACGACCTCAAATTGCTGGCCTTCGACGTATGATCTAAATTTCTTTATTGCCATTACTGCGGCCAGGCATTCTTGTTCAGAGACGGAGTAGTTCTTTTGAGCCGATGACAACTTCTGGCTCTTGAAAGCTACCGGTACTTCGTCCTTGTCGTTGTTAGTTTGGGCTAGTACTGCCCCAATCCCATATTGACTTACTGCACACTGGACTGAGATAGGAAGAGAAAACTCCGGGTTATGTTACACCGGTGCGGAACACAAGGAGTTTTTAAGTTCCTCGAACGAGCGTGAAGCTTCGTCAGACCATATAAACTTTTTATTTTTTTTTTAACATATCCGTTATGGGTGATTTAACGGTTGTAAAGTTTCGGACAAACCGTCGGTGTCCTAAGTATTTCACCTGTTTAAGCACCACTTTACTCTTTTCAATATTTAGTGTCAGGTTCGCTTTTCTCATATGTAAAGCTACTTTATGCAGCAGCAACACATGCTCATCAAAAGTCTCAGTTATCAAAAGTAAATCATCCAAATATATGAAAACTTTTGTGCGCAATTGTGCGGGAATGACCTTGTCCATAAGTCGGGTCATCGTCTGGCGCGTTACATAATCCAAAAGGCATGGTAACGAACTGGTAAAGTGGACGACCAGGCACAGTGAAAGCCGTCTTCTCCCTTGACCTCTCATCAAGCGGAATTTGCCAGAAGGCATCTTTCAGATCTAGACTCGAGATGAATCTGGCCTTCGGAAGCCTGCTGAATATTCCGTCAATAAGAGGTAAAGGGCAGGCTTACAAACCAGAGCCACAGGCGACGACCACGGACTCTGTGATTCGTCTATGACTCGTAAGTGTAGCATCCTGTCAATTTCTGCAAAAAGTACCTGTTCAATGGCTGGCGATATAGGAAAAAATCTTTGTTTAATAGGTTTATTGCCTCCCGTGTCTATAATATGTGTTACTAAAGAAGTTTGGCCTAATCCTATTTTTGAAAATGAAGGAAATGAACTTATGGCTTCTTTCAGCCTTTGCTGGTCTTCCAGGTTCAATATATGAACGTTATTGTTCACTTCAACTTTATTTAAAGTTGTATGTTTTTCAGCCATCGCATTTGTAGAAAACAAATATTTTCCTAAATTGAAAGCCCTCACAAAATCTATTCCTAGATATAAGTTCTGGGTTAAATTAGGTATAATCAAGAATGTTATTTCCTTGGAAACTCCTCTAAAATTAACATCAGTGGTAACCCTACCTACGGTAGAATGTCTACTGCCATCCGCGGTCTTTAATAATATATTGAATTTTTCATATTTATTTCTGTTTTGTTTCAAAAATGTCCTTGCATACTCTGATGAAAAACAAGATACTGTTGCTCCTGTGTGAATCATTCTAACAACTTCTTCATTAAAAATTTTAACAAAAGCAAACGACCTCAAATCGAACTTGTTCGTATCAGAAATTACTGCTGATAATATTAATCTCCTATTTTTAATAACCTTGTTCCAAAATTGTCTTAATCTTTTAGTTGACTTTTTAACCTTTTTTTCTGACTTTATTGGTGGAGTTATTTCATCGTTAAAAATTCTACATCTCACCTCGTTATATTCTTTTAATCTGACATGATATGGATGAAATTTTCTATCAGGTTTTGATACCATTATCTCGTTTTCGATAATAGGATCAGTTTGACAATTCAAGGATTTTAATACTGGGTTGCTTTTGACCGACACTGTGACCTTATAATTAAGAACTTAAGCCTAAATAATTAATTTATTAATTCAAAAATAGTTCAAATAATATTCATATAATTTATAGTTTATAAAATACTCCATACATTGTCCACATTAAAATTTCTTTGTAATTTAATATTTTAATAAAAAAATGATTTAAAAGATTAAACAAAATTTCTTTACTTAACAGGTTTATTTCTGTTCAGTGTACAATATTAGTTGTTTAACAATCATTTTTTTGCACTTGCACCAATACTGAATTTGCACAAAAAAAGTATGTTCCTTTTTTCTTGAAATCTTTGATTTTTGAAAATGAACACAATTTTCACAATATTTTTGATTTTTCTAAGTTTTAGCTTATTTGCTTTTTATAAGTTTATTATCAATTTTAACTTTTTTGATTTTATAAATTTAAAACTGTTTTGCCTTTACTCTCTAAAGTTTATAAATTTTGGATTTTTTTTTACTTTTCAAAATTTTTCCTTATTTGTTATTTTTTTTTTTTAAACTTTAAACTGGTTTTAAACGACTGTCTGAGTCACGAACTCTTAATCAACTCCCTCTTTTTTCTCTCCTATGGCCTTTTATATGACTGTTATCCCTCATATTAAATAGCTGAATTCACTTCTGAATTCTCGAAACTACTACTCCGCAGTATATATGTACAAACTCTCATAAAATTAAATAATAAAAAAAATAATTCTAGAACGTTCCATCACCATCTTTTTTCCTCCATATTTATCGCAAATGCCTCCAAAATTCTTTCCAGAACTTTCCTGTCGCATCCTACCATTACAGTAAGTTTTCGTCCATCATATACCATCATAATAAAAAATTTTAAATAAAAAAAAAACACTTTCCCACACCTGTATTTACGCAAAACTTTAGCGTTGCCAAATTCACTACATCCCTCGTATTTTTCATTGAATGAACTGACTGAACACACTTACACTCACTCATAGTCAAACAAAAAGTAAACAAACCGATGGATTAAGAAGAAGCATTCAAAAGAAAAGAACGTGAAAAAAACATGAGGTAAGAACACGAGCAAATTATTTAATTTATTGAATTTATAATCTTTTATTACTATTTTCTTTTCAAGTTTATCACGGGGAATTCTAAGCAGTAAAGGTAACTGGTAAAGTACCGTTCCTCACTGTTTGTTGCAAATAATTAACAAATTTCTCTATTTTCAGGTGTAAAAAATGAGCATTGTAAAATTGCGGTCTTGCTCAGACGCCAATTAAACATAAGGCCCTCTAATAGATCCACTGCGGCCGGCCATCCGCAAGAACAAGGTGGACCATGATAAAAAATAAAAAAAGAAACTAATAAAAAAAACTAATCATACTAATATTAACTTAGAATAGAAAAAAGAACTAACAATAACTAACATTTAACAAAAATTAAAGAAAACCGGGAGGTGGTTCATCCATGCGGAAAAGGACCCCTCCCCTTAATATTTTTGAGGAAATCGAGGCAGTAGGTTGATTTAACCTCCTCCCAACGCTATTGCTAAAGGCGTCGCTAAGCAAAATTTTTTTTATGGCCACCGCAACAAAGGTTGAACTTTTTTTCCTCCTCTGAACAATTTTAGCAAAACTCTCTATGTGATGAGCCCAGGAAATAATCGACACGTGTTGAAGATAGCACACCCACTTTAACTGCTGTTCCGAGGTAATTGGACCATAAATAGCAGCCACGACAAATCTTTCCCGGAACACGTGTAATTTAATCTTTCGAATAAATGTGGGTTAGTTCTAGGTAATTTTCAATTTTTCTTGTGACGTTCTTCTAATCACACGGGTTTGTCTTTCCTTTATAATCTTTGTTAAAATTTTTTTCTTAATTCTGGGTATTACTATGTTAACTTAATTTTATATTTGTTAAAAAAAAACTGGTATAATCAAAGTTGTAAATTCACACTCCTCTTTTCTTAATGTGTGTTCACCACTAACGCCCGATTCAAAAAGAACGAATTCGAGTTGGAAGTTAACATTGCTGACTTGATATTTTTTTGGTTTCGAGCTTATCATGGTACATATACATCAAGTACGATAAGCATCCAACAGCTTTCTTTTCACTATGCTTATTCCATTCTTACTCAACAAGAATGTTAGAAAAAATGCATTTTTCTCTCTCATCATGTATGTGATATACATGCTGCGTACATGATAAATGCGTTTTCTCTTATTTAAATGAGAACGTGTTGTAAAAACGAAAAGAAACAAGTCTTACAAACAGTTTTGTACCAGCATTGTACGAAATATAGGGTTTTCCGTTATTGATTTTATAAATTTTTATATTCCCAAATAAAAACTAATTGAATTAATTTATTCGACTAAATGATGTGTTACAAAACAGGTTTTGGGGAATTGTTTTCAATGAGATATCTTTTGCGTGAAAAATATCTAGGTTTTTAACAGTCATATCTTCTAATTCGTAATAGTTCGAGCCACGTTTAGCTACAGTTTTTGCTTTTTCAAACTGATTTGCCAACTTACTATTAAAATGTTCACTTTTTGACTGCGCGAAATTTCGTCTGTATACGTTTTGACCTACTTCATAGCTAACTGGCCTAGAGCGAAGGTTGTAAGTTCTAGCATTTTTATCGTATGCTTTTTTAGGTTTTCCTGGACTTTTAAATTAAATTAAACTAAATTAAATTAAATTTCACTAAGCAATCAAAATTTAACCAAAATTTTTACAAAAAATTAAATTTTTCACAAAAAAAATTTATACAGAAAAAAATATTTGCACCAATTAAAGGTTTTAATTGGTTTCATATTTAAATTTAATTTAATTATTAATTGTTTAATTAGGAAATTTTTTTATTCTGCTTAAAACAAATATATATTTAATTCAATTAAAAAATTAATTGAGCTTCAATTTAAGACTAATTAAAACCTTTAATTGGTGCAAATTTTTTTTCTAAGTAATTTTGATCATTAAAGCTTAATGTAAGAAACTTTAAAAATTCAAAAGTTTGCTAAAATTTTCAAGTTTCGCCAAAAAATTACCAAAACCCAAAATTAACAAAAATTTCAATTATAAACAAAACATATTATGTAGTAATTTGTAGATCCTTTTTAGATCCTTTTCTAGTGTTATGAACCTTTTTTAGTGTTATGAAATTTCAAATATAACAGGGTAAAGCACTAAGGTGGAGGGAAAGATTCAGCAAAATATGGAATTGTGGTGAAATATACTAAGGTGAACTCTTGAATACTGGACTAATATTTGTCACACCCCTTCAAGTGTAATATCTACGTGATAAAAACAAAACTTAAAGCAAATCTTATTAAACATGTTAAATCTTCGATGTTCATCTCATTTTCTTTTGAAGGACGATTTCTCTGCAGAACAGTCAAAAAGAAATGTGTTCTTCTGAACACAAATAAAACTGAGCTTTCGACCAATATTCCTAATGACACGAAGATAATAAGCGCTTAGCCCAATTAGTGCTTTTTACAAATACGTTACAAATATCAATATTACTTCAAGTTCATAAAATAGTGCATCTTTTAAGGTAATGTCCGAAGCAAAGAGAACCCAAGAGGTGAAACGGCGTATAAACAGGACGGCAAAAAATACTAATTCAACCCATCTCTTTCACACGTTGATTAGTTTTCTTTTGTGTTATTTCGTAAACATTGGTTTTCTTTTGTGCTATTTTCTTATTAATTATTTTTTTATTAGTGTAAATGTGCGTAATTTCATTAAATATTTTTCTCAAGCTTCTTTCACAAAACCAAAGAGTTTTGATTGTTTGTTTTAATTATACTTTGTTGTTTAGTTAATATTTTAATGGACAAATTAACTTTTAAAGTACAAAGTTTTAAACAACGAACACGCTTTAAAGGAAAATTTTCAAAATTTTTAGTTTTTGTTTTGTTTATTTTTCCGATGTTCGTCTAAATTTGTTACTATATGTGTCTCTTTCTTGACAAGCTTAGGAATGTCTGATTATAGCCATTTTCATCAATCACTATTTACATCTCTGTGTACTTTGTGGTCCGAAGCAATGTTGGGTTCTACAGTAGTATATAGAATAGTATTTAGTCTTACTTTCTTATTTCAGTAGCACAGAGACCAAATCGTTATTAAAGATCTATGTATATTCTTATATCTCCTATTAGGTGCTAAAATATTAAATATAAATAAATATTAAAATAAATCCAAATTTATATCATATACTTAGGTTCAAAGAATAGGCTCTATTTGTTGAGCATCTACTATATTACTGCTGTTTTAAATATTAAATCAATTATCCCTTTAATATTTTATTAAAATACAAGTTTTTTTTAAACTTTTAATTCTCACGATTTCAGTGAAAGCAACAAAAGTTTCCTATTATTATTAGTATTATTATTATTATTTTTATTCCTAACCTCTTTAATAACTTTCATATTCACAAAGCAAAGCACAATTGCATAACATCTACTATCTAGTTTAACCGAGTTTAATCTAAATAAATCTGCAAGATAAAAGTTAATCCTACAAATAAAGTTTAGTCGCATTATGAGAGAAGTTCGTATTTTAAATTGAGTTCGTTAAGTTGCCAATAACATCAACAACAATAAAGTTGGATGAGTAATAAAGGCACAAAATATATCCTAAAAATATTAGCCCTAAAACTATGCTCTCACTAAGAAGAATAGTCGACACTTAAATTATGCTACAAAGAATTTATAGGAAAAGTTTTTTTTTAACCATTTACAGTTTAAGAGATTTTTTTAGTTAATTCACTATTTTTCAATAACAATTGATTTTATAAAACATCTGCTTACACAATTATAAAAAATCTAGATTTGATAAAAAATTGATAATTGTTTAGAAAATGATGAATTGCCTAGAGGAAAGGGAATAGAACTATCCCATGGCTTGTCACGTAACTTCTCAAGTAGTGCTAGACTCAATCCCACTAGATTTTTTAAAGTGTGTTTCTAATAAGAAATTGCTTACCACAGTTTACTAAATGCTTGACAATACAAAAATGAAATCGTCCTAATTCGTATGGAAGAAATTGGCGGCGTTGGAAAAATATTCTAAGGGAGGAACTATTAATTGTTTATAGTATTTAGTGCAATAAACTAAATGAGAATTATAAGGTACTATATGAGGTCAGGTACCCCCGGGGGTTCCAATTGTCACTGCAGTAATGGTAAATGCTTTGACGCGGTTCACTCGGGGAAAATAGGGGCACCAGACCCTAGGCTTCCTAGAGCCTAAATCTGGAAGAAAAGGTCTGTTGTTTTAACACGGGTCCTCTTCGAGGCCCGACCAGTGCCCAAAGGACTGGTACCACGGGAATCGGTGGCCCCACAGAGAGCCTATCCTCTCTGTGACCGGTTATTGGTGAGGACCCCTTCGGGGGAACACGTGGTGGTTGTGGTTTAAGATCGATTCATGTAGATGTGGTGCAAGGTCGATCAAGTGTGCTGTTGCACTCTCAACAGACGGAGTTTGGATAGTCTCTAAACCCCTAAGCAAGAGGTTATAATATGGATCTAGGCTTGCCTTGGAAAGGCTTGGCATATTGTATAAATTGCAACTCATTGTGACTGTATACACACAAATTGCAATTGGTGGCAATCGTAAAGTGTTGTTATATTACACAATGGGGGCGCTAGTCTACGTCTTTATTTCACTCGGTGTTTGGAGCAGCGTGGCAGGAGCCCACGTTAATCTAGTAACACATATGAGGTCAGGTGAGTTTTTGATATTTTAGCCCGCTAAATTTAATTCAACATTGCTTCCGTTGACTGTTAGGGAACTACAGCCGAATTCTGGACAAACATCGTTTTTTAGTTTGTTATTTTTCTTATTCTTTATGCTTTTACTCCCAGTGGAACATAGTGCCGCCTAAGGCTTCAGTTGTATGTATATTAATTTCTAAACAAGGGTTGTGCACTTCCAAATCAGATGTGCATGCTTGCTCTGATTAATTATTTGACCGATATGTTACAAGCATAAGCTGGATCTAACGAATTCAGCCATCACGTGGTTATACATACTGTAAACAGGCCGTTCCTCTTTAAAAAGACGCCTTTTATAGCTGCTCGATACGAGTACGAAGGCTACGTTTGCATATTTTCTAGCTTCGTCCCGCTTATTTTATTTTTGCGTTATTCGACATATCTGTCAAACATACCCTATTTACCACCCGGGGAGGGAGTTATTGACATCCCTTAAAAGCAGACACCTTCCTTAATTTGAAAAAGTGAATTTGGTGTGCTGATTGTATATTATTTTTCATGTAAAACTACTCTTAAGAAAATCAAAAAAATGCTTAATAAATACCGGGAATCTTCGCCATAAATTTCATCTTTCTTGACAAGCTTAGGAATGTCTGATTATAGCCATTTTCATCAATCACTATTTACATCTCTGTGTACTTTGTGGTCCGAAGCAATGTTGGGTTCTACAGTAGTATATAGAATAGTATTTAGTCTTACTTTCTTATTTCAGTAGCACAGAGACCAAATCGTTATTAAAGATCTATGTATATTCTTATATCTCCTATTAGGTGCTAAAATATTAAATATAAATAAATATTAAAATAAATCCAAATTTATATCATATACTTAGGTTCAAAGAATAGGCTCTATTTGTTGAGCATCTACTATTTTACTGCTGTTTTAAATATTAAATCAATTATCCCTTTAATATTTTATTAAAATACAAGTTTTTTTTAAACTTTTAATTCTCACGATTTCAGTGAAGGCAACAAAAGTTTCCTATTATTATTAGTATTATTATTATTATTTTTATTCCTAACCTCTTTAATAACTTTCATATTCACAAAGCAAAGCACAATTGCATAACATCTACTATCTAGTTTAACCGAGTTTAATCTAAATAAATCTGCAAGATAAAAGTTAATCCTACAAATAAAGTTTAGTCGCATTATGAGAGAAGTTCGTATTTTAAATTGAGTTCGTTAAGTTGCCAATAACATCAACAACAATAAAGTTGGATGAGTAATAAAGGCACAAAATATATCCTAAAAATATTAGCCCTAAAACTATGCTCTCACTAAGAAGAATAGTCGACACTTAAATTATGCTACAAAGAATTTATAGGAAAAGTTTTTTTTTTTAACCATTTACAGTTTAAGAGATTTTTTTAGTTAATTCACTATTTTTCAATAACAATTGATTTTATAAAACATCTGCTTACACAATTATAAAAAATCTAGATTTGATAAAAAATTGATAATTGTTTAGAAAATGATGAATTGCCTAGAGGAAAGGGAATAGAACTATCCCATGGCTTGTCACGTAACTTCTCAAGTAGTGCTAGACTCAATCCCACTAGATTTTTTAAAGTGTGTTTCTAATAAGAAATTGCTTACCACAGTTTACTAAATCCTTGACAATAAAAAAATGAAATCGTCCTAATTCGTATGGAAGAAATTGGCGGCGTTGGAAAAATATTCTAAGGGAGGAACTATTAATTGTTTATAGTATTTAGTGCAATAAACTAAATGAGAATTATAAGGTACTATATGAGGTCAGGTACCCCCGGGGGTTCCAATTGTCACTGCAGTAATGGTAAATGCTTTGACGCGGTTCACTCGGGGAAAATAGGGGCACCAGACCCTAGGCTTCCTAGAGCCTAAATCTGGAAGAAAAGGTCTGTTGTTTTAACACGGGTCCTCTTCGAGGCCCGACCAGTGCCCAAAGGACTGGTACCACGGGAATCGGTGGCCCCACAGAGAGCCTATCCTCTCTGTGACCGGTTATTGGTGAGGACCCCTTCGGGGGAACACGTGGTGGTTGTGGTTTAAGATCGATTCATGTAGATGTGGTGCAAGGTCGATCAAGTGTGCTGTTACACTCTCAACAGACGGAGTTTGGATAGTCTCTAAACCCCTAAGCAAGAGGTTATAATATGGATCTAGGCTTGTCTTGGAAAGGCTTAGCATATTGTATAAATTGCAACTCATTGTGACTGTATACACACAAATTGCGATTGGTGGCAATCGTAAAGTGTTGTTATATTACACAATGGGGGCGCTAGTCTACGTCTTTATTTCACTCGGTGTTTGGAGCAGCGTGGCAGGAGCCCACGTTAATCTAGTAACACATATGAGGTCAGGTGAGTTTTTGATATTTTAGCCCGCTAAATTTAATTCAACATTGCTTCCGTTGACTGTTAGGGAACTACAGCCGAATTCTGGACAAACATCGTTTTTTAGTTTGTTATTTTTCTTATTCTTTATGCTTTTACTCCCAGTGGAACATAGTGCCGCCTAAGGCTTCAATTGTATGTATATTAATTTCTAAACAAGGGTTGTGCACCTCCAAATCAGATGTGCATGCTTGCTCTGATTAATTATTTGACCGATATGTTACAAGCATAAGCTGGATCTAACGAATTCAGCCATCACGTGGTTATACATACTGTAAACAGGCCGTTCCTCTTTAAAAAGACGCCTTTTATAGCTGCTCGATACGAGTACGAAGGCTACGTTTGCATATTTTCTAGCTTCGCCCCGCTTATTTTATTTTTGCGTTATTCGACATATCTGTCAAACATACCCTATTTACCACCCGGGGAGGGAGTTATTGACATCCCTTAAAAGCAGACACCTTCCTTAATTTGAAAAAGTGAATTTGGTGTGCTGATTGTATATTATTTTTCATGTAAAACTACTCTTAAGAAAATCAAAAAAATGCTTAATAAATACTGGGAATCTTCGCCATAAATTTCATCGATTAAAAAGTGATTCACTGAGTTCCGATGAGGTCGCACCAGCACAAGCGACGTCAAACGTTCAGGGCTTACACACAAAAAACGACTGTTTAGAAATAGTCGAAAAAATCCATGGGTAATATTAAACATACAGAGAATGAAAGGGCGTGAGGTGACTGAGTCTGCAGGCATCTTAACAAAGCGGGTGCATGATATGTTGGCGATAGGTGTCGCAATCAAGATAATAATTCACAGGTGCTTACGTGTGTAATCAGAAAAGCAAATATCCTTGACTGGACCACGAATTGCTACCCCATCCTGCATACTCTCCAGATTTAGCCCATTGATATTTTGTGGGTTTTAAGTATTTGAAGGGAGTAAATAAACTGTAAAGATTATGAACTAAAATTATTATGTTTAAAGAAGACAATGTTGAGAAATAAAATGCTTGTTTTGTCGAAAAAATATATTTTATCTAAGAAGTTTCAAAATTATCGTAACATCCTCATTTATTAGGTATTACGTGTGATTTTGTAAAGCTTACAAACGTTTGAAAGTAAATTGCGGTGATTGCTTCAACTTTGCAAACCTAAATGTTTAAGTAATTATTAAGATAATATTTTTTTTATTATTGTCATACCTTTCGATAAAACCATGGCTGTTTTTCGACACGGTTAGCGAGTGCTTTTGATGTGAGAATATCATTTTCAAGCCACATCTTGAATTATGGATTTGTTTCACCAGTAAACGAAATACTGTTTGCATACCTGATGGTCACTTGCTGTTTGTTAGTACGATTGATGATCTCATATTGTAAGCGGTAGCCAACCGTACCTAACCAACAGCCAGCAACGATGATTTTTACCGAATAGTATGACATCAGTATTTCATTTACTAGCGGAACAAATATAATTGATTTCTTTTATATTAAAGTTAAATTGACTTGGTTGGTTTAATTAGCTTCAGAATTTACAACACAAAGAACACATTAAAAACAAATAAAACATTAAATTTTGTTGCCCACTGTAAGGTATGGAAATCTCACCTTAAAAATTTTCATATTACATGTTTTTGTCTGCATATGTTAACAACAATTTTATCAAAAAATATGTAAAGTGGTGTGGCCAGATGTGAAGATTTTTTTAAATTGAAGAATAATTAAATATTAAAAACAAAAATGTATGTATTATTAAAAAATATACGAAATATTTTATAGTTATTTGGTTTCTTTGAAAGTAATGGGGTTTTTTACGAAATATTTTAAAATTATGAAACAATATGTAACGGGTCCGCCAAATAACAATTTTTTTGGAAACGCTATAAAAAAAACTACGGAATATTTTCTCAAATTTCTTTTTTTATTTGAAAGAACAATCCTTCCAGTTAATAATGGAAAATAATTTCATTCAAATGGCTGCCTCGGCTGCCCATGCAGTAGCCTACACGATCGGTGCAATTTTTAAGCACATTATCTATTGTGTGCATCTGTATTTCACCAATGGCTTCACGTATATTGTCCTTTAAAGCGTCAATTGTCTCTGGCTTATCGGCGTAACACTTCTCTTTGACGGCACCCCACAAATAATAATCCAACCATGTCAAATCGCAGCTCCGAGCTGGCCAAACGACATCAGCTCTGCGGCTGATAATACGATCTTAAAAACAGGGCGCAAAACATCGAGTGTTGCTTCGGCTAACTCCAGTTTCTCCTCGTTTCGAATAACAGTGCTGTTTGGATCTCCTAATAAATCCAGTTTTCGCAACAGACTATACGATTTGCCATTTAAAAGCATTAGTTGCCCAAATACAATGTAGTAAGGCGAGAACCGCGTACTGGAATGGATGGAAGTTCTCAATGCGCAACTAATCGCTGAAAGTTTTTCGTCCCAGTCTTCTGTGAAGGTTTTACATAAGCCCTCATGGCTGACAATACTGATCGATTTACTCTCTCACTGGCATTTGCTTGTGGAGAGTAAATGGCAGTGAAATTATGAAAAACACCATATGAGTCCATAAATTGTTTAAATAAGTTCGATTTGAATTGAACTCCATTATCTGTAGTGATGGATTCTAGAATACCAAATACGTGAAAAACTCTTTTTTCTAAAAACTCAATTATCAGATTGGCCGTAAACATTTTTATTGGTTCCAAAAAATTAAATTTTGACATATGGTCCAACACAATAATGATTCCTATATTACCAGAAGACGAAAGTGGATATGGTCCCAAGAGGTCTACATGAAGTTTCCGAAATATTTGATCCGAAGAAGCCTTGTGACCCATGGGTGGTCGTAAGATTTTGTTACTATGCTTAGTTTGTTTGCAAACTTCACATGACAAAACGTAATCTGAAATTTGTTTGGTCATCTTTGTCCAAAAGTAAAATGCTTTTAATCGATGTAAGGTCTTAGCCAAACCACCATGTGCTCAAAGGGGATGCTCATGAGCCTTTCTAATTAACTCGTCTGTCAAGGAAAAAGGAATCCATAGATTCCAAGACATTTCCTCTTCTACTTCATTTCCTGTGGCGTGCTCGACTCTTTTGTAAATATAACCATCCTTAATTTCTATATCTGGCAAATACTTACGTTTAGCCTGAAGTTTTTCTATCAACGCCAAATAATCCGGACATCTAAATTCATCCAATTCTAAATCAATATTAATAGAACTATCTAGTACATTAATCCAGATATTGTCCAAATTTTTACTGTCAAGTTCACTAGCATCTTCAGAACACATCCGAGAAAGTGAATCTGACTTCCCTTCCGGTGTCTGATTGTAAAATTGAAGCTAATCCGGGTTATGTAACACCGGTGCGGAACACAAGGAGTTTTTAAGTTCCTCGAACGAGCGTGAAGCTTCGTGAGACCATATAAACTTTTTATTTTTTTGTAACATATCCATTATGGGTGATGTAACGGTTACAAAGTTTCGGACAAACCGTCGGTACCAACCACATAAGCCCAAAAATCTTCTTAGCTGCCGAACAGACCAGGGTAGCGGATAATCGCGGATAGCTTGTACCTTTTCAGGGTCTGTCCGAATAGTCCCATGTCCAATTATGTGTCCTAAGTATTTCACCTGATTAAGCACAAATTTACTTTTTTCAATATTTAGTGTCAGGTTCACTTTTCACAAAGCTACTTCATGCAGCAGCAACACCATGCTCATCAAAAGTCTCAGTTATCAAAAGTAAATCATCCAAATATATGAAAACTTTTGTGCGCAATTGTGCGGGAATGACCTTGTCCATAAGTCGGGTCATCGTCTGTGGCGCGTTACATAATCCAAAAGGCATGGTAACGAACTGGTAAAGTGGACAACCAGGCACAGTGAAAGCCGTCTTCTCCCTTGACCTCTCATCAAGCGGAATTTGCCAGAAGGCATCTTTCAGATCTAGACTCGAGATGAATCTGACCTGCTGAATATTCCGTCAATAAGAGGTAAAGGGTAAGCATCCTTCACTGTGATGCTATTCAGATTTCTTGCGTCTAGGCACAGTCGCACCTTCCCAGGCTTACGAACCAGAGCCACAGGCGACGACCACGGACCCTAGGATTCCTCTAAGACTCCTATGTGTAGCATCCTGTCAATTTCTGCAAAAAGTACCTGTTCAATGGCTCTGTTCAATAGGTTTATTGCCTCCCGTGTCTACAATATGTTCTTCCTAATCCTATTTTTAAAAATGAAGGAAATGAACTTATGGCTTGTTTCAGCCTTTGCTGGTCTTCCAGGCTCAATATATGAACGTTATCGTTCACTTCAAATTCATTTAAAGTTGTATGTTTTTCAGCCAACGCATTTGTAGAAAACAAATCTTTTCCTAAATTGAAAGCCCTCACAAATTCTATTCCTAGATATAAGTTCTGGTTTAATTAGGTATAATCAAGAATGTTATTTCCTTGGAAACTCCCCTAAAATTAACATCAGTGTTAAACCTTCCTACGGTAGAATGTCTACTGCCATCCGCGGTCTTTAATGATATATTGAATTTTTCATATTTGTTTGTGTTTTGTTTTAAAAATGTCCTTGCATACTCTGATGCAAAACAAGATACTGTTGCTCCTGTGTCAATCATTCTAACAACTTCTTCATTAAAAATTTTAACAGAAGCAAACGGCCTCAAATCGAACTTGTTCGTATCAGAATGCTGATAATATTAATCTCCTATTTTTAATGACCTTGTTCCTATTTGTCATAATATTTTAGTTAACCTTTTAACCCTTTTTTCTGACTTTATTGGTGAAATTATTTCATCGTTAAAAATTCTACATATCGCCTCGTTGTATTCTTTTAATCTGGCATGATATGGATTAAATTTTCCATCAGGTTTTGATACCATTACCTCATTTTCGATAATAGGATCAGTTTGACACTCCAAGGATTGACCGACACTGTGACCTCTGTGCCAGACGCCTTTGATAGTTTTTTGATAAGTTGTTACATTTATTACACTGGGGCTTAAAGGTATTGGGACTGCCACAACCATAACAAAAAATCTTTCGTTCCCCAATGCAATCTTTAAATGTATGACCTTTTTCAGAACAGTTCCAACAAATTTGTTCTTTTATCTCTTCGATCTCTACTTCCCCTTCAACAACATCATTTGCTGTCTCCACTTCTGACACTTTATGAGAGCCACCATATCTACTTGGTCTATACTTATTTAATTCCTCATCTAGTATTTCATACTTTCGTACAAACTCTCTTAATTCTGAAATCTGCTTTATAATCACCCGTATTACGAATGTCGTTGTCACATTTCGACAACAATAATATTGTAATAGATTAAAGAACACAATTAGTATTTTCTGATTGTTTTCTTTAATCTATTACAATATTATCGTTGTCGATGTGTGACAACGACATCCGTAATAGGGGTGATTGAAAGGCAGAAGTTCCTTACACACTGGACGTAGATTTCGTTTAATAATTTCTACTAACTGTGCTTCACTGAAAGGGATGTGCAGGCGATCTGAAATCAGTTGTATTGCATCGTAAAAAATGTCGAATTATTCTGTTTTCGGTTTCGGATAATTTCTTTTAAATCGAAATCGGTCCGACTGTCCCTAAACTGGTTCCTTAACTCAAAACACAGAGATTCCCAATCAACATATCTGGCAGTTCGGCGGAAGCGCCAAAACCAGTCAACGGCTTTTCCCGTAAATAAAAGGTGTATATGACGGCAAAGGACATTGAAGTCACCTCTCAAAGTCTACATAGTTAGAGCATGGACCCTATAAATAAAATTATCTACCGACAAAGCTTTCTCTTCTTGCCCACTAAATTTTAGTTTCCAACTAGAAATAATAGTAGATTCCCTATCAGTTGACAATCCAAAAGATTGACCATTTCCGTGACCAGAATTAAGCCTATTTAAAGAATTTCTACTAAAGCGATTATTATTAAGATTGCCATTATGGTGGCGTAGACTATTCCGTCTATAAATATTTTCCTCGACATTCATTTGAGCCAGTTGGTTTCTCACGGCGTCATTAATTAAATTCTGAAGTGCGTCGCCACTCAGATTTTCATTTGCAAATACCCTGGAGTTATTAAATAACTCATCAAGGCATCTTTTATCATGATTTGTGTTTACCTTAGGAGTTTGTGAAACCCTCCTGTCGAATAAATTTTGTATGATTGGATTTTTACTTGGGGCTGGTGCTTTTGAACCACCAAATTTGGACAAACACTGCTATAAGTTTATTATAATATAACATACGGGTAATTCCACGTCAAATCAAAGAGGCACTCAAAATGACTACTTCAGATTTTATTAAAACTTTTTTTTATTTATATTCTTTGACTCCCTGAATCCAAATATGATTTTTAAAAAATTCTATCTCTTACAGTTTTACCGCTATACTGTTATCAAAATTGAAAAATTTCGTTTTTTTGAATATGCGCTCGAGGATTAAATATATTCTAAATCCAGTTCTATAAGTCCTATAAAGTTGAGTAATAGCTCATTTTATAGGTTATTTCATACGCTTTAATTTGGTATCAATCAAGAATCATGAAATTTTTTAACAAATATTTTTCTGATATTTAAAAAAAAGTTTTATTAAAATTTTTGAGATAGTGTCTCTTAATTTTTTTTAAATTTACATACATATGTTTTTTAACGTGGCTTAATGAGTTCGCAATAAAAATTTCAGAGTGGGACCATGGTGGGATCAAAAGTTAAGATAAATCTTAAGAAAGTGATTTTTCACATACTTTTAAACTTATTTACTAACAAAATTAAACACAAAGAGAGTTTTAAGCTGTAGTTTTATTCTATTTTTTTCAGTAAAAAAAAATCATATTGCTTTTGCATTAAAACTGTCTTTGATGAATAAACAAATGATCGAAAAAAATTACAGTTTTGATAACATTTAAAGTGTATTTAAATTGATCAGCATAACAAAAAAATATTTATAAGAAAAGAGAAAAAACTTACGATTTTTTATGTTCTTGTTGTTATTAGTTTCGCTGCATGAAGGCTTCCAGCAAGTCGATGTAATTATTGTTACTATATGTTCTCTTTTTCTTTTGTTTTCTGTTACGCTCCCAATTAAAAGAAAAAAAATTAGAAATATTTGTATGGATAAAATTTAGTCAGGTTCTTAAACATAAGTATATTAGTATATTCCTATAGGGTTTTCGGTTTCAGTTACCCTGGGTAGGAATAGACATACCCGAATATAGGGAACTTAATGAATTTAGTGCTGATTTACGAACAAATACATGGTTATTTTATTACTATGTATTTGTAAAAAAAATTTATATATTTAGACTTATGTTAAAGTATGATATATAATTTTTGTAAGATATATTATTTTAGTTTATTTTAATAATGGTTAGAATGTCTCAGAGTTTCTATTGTTAAATTTAGAATTATTTAATTTAGAGCCAAATTTGTAATATTCAGTATCCTTTGTATCAGTTAGTATAATGATTAAGATATTTGTTTAGTGGACAATAAAATATACTTAATTAGGTGATTATTCCTCTCTTCCATATAAAAGATAAAGTTTAAGTTTAGTATCCACAATTGGCATCGTGATCGTTCCTGTTGTTGGTTTTTGGCGTCTCATTACTCTTTAAGAAATTATATTGCCCCAACGGGTCATCAGCGGAAAGTACAATTATTCCTATAACCACGTGCGACTGTTAAGGTTGAACTTTTTTTCCTCTTCTGAACAATTTTAGCAAAACTCTCTATGTGATGAGCCCAGGAAATAATCGACACGTGTTGAAGATAGCACACTGCTGTTCTGGGGTAATTGGACCATAAATAGCAGCCACAAAATCTTTCCCGGAACACGTGTAATTTAATCTTTCGAATAAATGTGGGTTAGTTCTATGTAATTTTAAATTTTTCTTGTGACGTTCTTCTAATCACACGGGTTTGTCTTTCCTTTATAATCTTTGTTAAATTTTTTTCTTAATTCTGGGTATTACTATGTTAACTTAATTTTATATTTGTTAAAAAAAAAACTTGTATAATCAAAGTTGTAAATTCACACTCCTCTTTTCTTAATGTGTGTTCACCTCTAACGCCCGATTCAAAAAGAACAAATTCGAGTTGGAAGTTAACATTGCTGATTTGATATTTTTTTGGTTTCGAGCTTATCATGGTACATATATAACAAGTACGATAAATAAGCATCCAAAAGCTTTCTTTTCACTATGCTTGTCCCATTCTTACTCAACAAGAATGTTAGAAAAAATGCATTTTTCTCTCATCATGTATGCGATATACATGATGCGTACATGATAAATGATAATCGCTGAAAGTTTTTCGTCCCAGTCTTTCTGTGAAGGTTTTACATAAGCCCTCATGGCTGACAATACTGATCGATTTACTCTATCACTGGCATTTGCTTGTGGAGAGTAAATGGCAGTGAAATTATGAAAAACACAATATGAGTCCAAAAATTGTTTGAATCAGTTCGATTTGAATTGAACTCCATTATCTGTAGTGATGGATTCTGGAATACCAAATACGTGAAAAACTCTTTTTTCTAAAAACTCTATCAGATTTGCCGTAAACTTTTTTATTGGTTCCAAAAAATTAAATTTTGACATATGGTCCAACACAATAATGATTCCTATATTACCAGAAGACGAACGCGGATATGGTCCCAAAAGGTCTACATAAAGTTTCTGAAATATTTGATCCGAAGAAGCCTGGTGACCCATGGGCGGTCGTAAAATTTTGTTACTATGCTTAGTTTGTTTGCAAACTTCACATGACAAAACGTAATCTGAAATTTGTTTGGTCATCTTTGGCCAAAAGTAAAATGCTTTTAATCTACGTAAGGTCTTAGCCAAACCACCATGTGCTCAAAGGGGATGCTCGTTAGCCTTTCTTATTAACTCGTCTGTCAAGGAAAAAGGAATCCATAGCTTCCAAGACATTATCTCTTCTACTTCATTTCCTGTGGCGTGCTCGACTCTTTTGTAAATATAACCATCCTTCATTTCTATATCTGGCAAATACTTACGTTTAGCCTGTAGTTTTTCTATCAACGCCAAATAGTCCGGACATCTAAATTCATCCGATTCTAAATCAATATTAATAGAACTATCTAGTTCATTAATCCAGATATTGTCCAAATTTTTACTGTCAAGTTCACTAGCATCTTCAGAATACATCCGAGAAAGTGAATCTGACACAATATTTTGACTTCCCTTCCGGTGTCTGATTGGTAAATTGAAGCCCTGTAACTTTAATGTCTACCTAGCAAGACGACCATTCAGGGGGGTTACTCTCTATTGCGATACGAAAGAAAAATGGTACGAAATCGAACGATTTGTACTCTTTAAAGCGTTCGCGCATTTTTCATTCGCATATCTTTTTCGCAAAGATGGCAGCACCACACTCTGTAATGCGAAAGCGTATGTCAAATTCGTTCGATTAGCCCAAATATTTTGCGATAGTAAAAGAGCAAGCGCAAAGGAAGAAAACATGTAATTACTTTAAAATAGCCATATAGTTACAATTAAAACAACGACAGTTTTTAATTTTAATAGATAGTGATTTGGCCATGAAACTGCTGCGAGTTAATACCTAACAAGCCGGAAGCAAAATGTAGCACAAAATATTTAGACAATCTGATGGAGATCCTGTAAGGGATATATCTGGTTAAAAAAATTATATATTATGCTATTATTTATGTAAAATATGATACTATTTGCGTGGATTTCTGTAGTTCTTCAGTAACGGAAAAAGTTAAAATAAAGCTATGTATATGAATTTGAAAAAAATTCAACAGATTTATTATACCAGCGTTTATTTATGGAAAGTATATCGAACCTATCCGCTTGCAACTCGTTTCAAGTTAATTTATGTCTTTAAACCATAATCCATCAATATTTATATGTAAATTCAACCGGCTTAACTTTTGTTTACATATTTTAAACTGTTTACATATTTTTCAAAAATTTTGCGAAAGGTGTTGCGAAAGTCATAGAGAGTACCGATTTGCCCTCTTATCGCATTGAGCTTTCGAATCGAAATTGCTTTTGTATCACAATAAAGAGTAACCCCCTAGGTCTGTTTGGCTCATCAACCATTTCAAAGAGACATGGTCAGTTACGACCTCAAATTGGTGGCCTTCGACTTATGATCTAAATTTCTTTATTGCCATTACTGCGGCGAAACATTCTTGTTCACAGACGGAGTAGTTCTTTTGAGCCGGTGACAACTTGTGGCTCATGAAAGCTACCGGTACTTGTTAGTTTGGGCTAGTACTGCCCCAATCCCAAATCTTGGTTATGTAACACCGGTGCGGAACACAAGGAGTTTTTAAGTTCCTCGAACGAGCGTGAAGCTTCGTGAGACCATATAAACTTTTTATTTTTTTGTAACATATCCGTTATGGGTGATGTAACGGTTACAAAGTTTCGGACAAACCGTCGGTACCAACCACATAAGCCCAAAAATCTTCTTAGCTGGCGAACAGACCGGGGCAGCGGATAATCGCGGATAGCTTGTACCTTTTCAGGGTCTGTCCGAATAGTCCCATGTCCAATTATGTGTCCTAAGTATTTCACCTGATTAAGCACAAATTTACTTTTTTCAATATTTAGTGTCAGGTTCACTTTTCTCAAAGCTACTTCATGCAGCAGCAACACCATGCTCATCAAAAGTCTCAGTTATCAAAAGTAAATCATCCAAATATATGAAAACTTTTGTGCGCAATTGTGCGGGAATGACCTTGTCCATAAGTCGGGTCACCGACTGTGGCGCGTTACATAATCCAAAAGGCATGGTAACGAACTGGTAAAGTAGATAACCAGGCACAGTGAAAGCCGTCTTCTCCCTTGACCTCTCATCAAGCGGATTTGCCAGAAGGCATCTTTCAGATCTAGACTCGAGATGAATCTGGCCTTCAGAAACCTGCTGAATATTCCGTCAATAAGAGGTAAAGGGTAAGCGTCCTTCACTGTGACGTTATTCAGATTTCTTGCGTCTAGGCACAGTCGCACCTTCCCAGGCTTACGAACCAGAGCCACAGGCGACGACCACGGACCCTAGGATTCCTCTAAGACTCCTATGTGTAGCATCCTGTCAATTTCTGCAAAAAGTACCTGTTCAATGGCTCTGTTCAATAGGTTTATTGCCTCCCGTGTCTACAGTATGTGTTACTAAAGAAGTTCGGCCTAATCCTATTTTTGAAAATGAAGGAAATGAACTTATGGCTTCTTTCAGCCTTTGCTGGTCTTCCAGGCTCAATATATGAACGTTATCGTTCACTTCAAATTCATTTAAAGTTGTATGTTTTTCAGCCAACGCATTTGTAGAAAACAAATCTTTTCCTAAATTGAAAGCCCTCACAAATTCTATTCCTAGATATAAGTTCTGGTTTAATTAGGTATAATCAAGAATGTTATTTCCTTGGAGACTCCCCTAAAATTAACATCAGTGGTAAACCTTCCTACGGTAGAATGTCTACTTCCATCCGCGGTCTTTAATGATATATTGAATTTTTCATATTTGTTTGTGTTTTGTTTTAAAAATGTCCTTGCATACTCTGATGCACAACAAGATACTGTTGGTCCTGTGTCAATCATTCTAACAACTTCTTCATTAAAAATTTTAACAGAAGCAAACGGCCTCAAATCGAACTTGTTCGTATCAGAAATTACTGCTAATAATATTAATCTCCTATTTTTAATAACCTTGTTCCTATTTGTCATAATCTTTTAGTTAACCTTTTAACCCTTTTTTCTGACTTTATTGGTGAAATTATTTCATCGTTAAAAATTCTGCATATCGCCTCGTTGTATTCTTTTAATCTGACATGATATGGATTAAATTTTCCATCAGGTTTTGATACCATTACCTCATTTTCGATAATAGGATCAGTTTGACACTTCAAGGATTGGCCGACACTGTGACCTCTGTGCCAGACGCCTTTGGTAGTTTTTTGATAAGTTGTTACATTTATTACACTGGGGCTTAAAGGTATTGGGACTGCCACAACCATAACAAAAAATCTTTCGTTCCCCAATGCAATCTTTAAATGTATGACCTTTTTCAGAACAGTTCCAACAAATTTGTTCTTTTATCTCTTCGATTTCTACTTCCCCTTCAACAACATCATTTGCTGTCTCCACTTCTGACACTTTATGAGAGCCACCATATCTACTTGGTCTATACTTATTTAATTCCTCATCTAGTATTTCATACTTTCGTACAAACTCTCTTAATTCTGAAATCTGCTTTATATTGAAAGGCAGAAGTTCCTTACACACTGGACGTAGATTTTGTTTAATAATTTCTACTAACTCTGCTTCACTGAAAGGGATGTGCAGGCGATCTGAAATCAGTTGTATTGCATCGTAAAAAATGTCGAATTTTTCTTTTTTCGGTTTCGGATAATTTCTTTTAAATCGAAATCGATCCGACTGTCCCTAAACTGGTTCCTTAACTCAAAACACAGAGATTCCCAATCAACATATCTGGCAGTTCGGCGGAAGCGCCAAAACCAGTCAACGGCTTTTCCCGTAAACAAAAGGTGTATATGACGGCAAAGGACATTGAAGTCACCTCTCAAACTCTACATAGTTAGAGCATGGACCCTATAAATAAAATTATCTACCGACAAACCTTTCTCTTCTTGCCCACTAAACTTTAGTTTCCAACTAGAAATAATAGTAGATACCCTAGCAGTTGACAATCCATTTTCCCTGACCAGAATTAAGCATATTTAAAGAATTTCTACTAAAGCTATTATTATTAAGATTGCCATTATGGTGGCGTAGACTATTCCGTCTATAAATATTTTCCTCGACATTCATTTGAGCCAGTTGGTTTCTCACGGCGTCATTAATTAAATTCTGAAGTGCGTCGCCACTCAGATTTTCATTTGCAATTACCCTGGAGTTATTAAATAACTCATCAAGGCATCTTTTATCATGATTTGTGTTTACCTTAGGAGTTTGTGAAACCCTCCTGTCGAATAAATTTTGTATGATTGGAGTTTTACTTGGGGCTGGTGCTTTTGAACCACCAAATTTGGACAAACACTGCTATAAGTTTATTATAATATAACATAGGGGTAATTCCACGTCAAATCAAAAAGACACTCAAAATGCCTACTTCAGATTTTATTGAAACTTTTTTTATTTATATTGTTACGAAAGAAGAGTTTATTCATTATAGGCTCTGAACCACAATACTCTCGAACAACAACAACATTAATGGTTTGTTTTCTTACAATGATGAAAGAAAGAAACAAACAATAAAGAGTAATGCCTTAAACAAACACACACATTAACATAAATAAACACTCATCAGTTAAATACACAGCCACATACATAAATACAAGCATAAACAAATAAACAGCCACACATATAGAAATAAACGGCCACACATACAGGTATAAAGAAATAAACAACCACACAAACAGGTATAAAGAAATAAACAACCACACAAACAGAAAACAAGAGCAATAACAATCGAACCTGCCAGATCGGTCTGGAAAAGAACATTCTGGTGCTTTTAAATCACCTATATAAGTAAATCGTGCTGGCGAGTAGTATGGCAGTATTAATTTAAAAGTCAAAGAGTTAAGTTGTCGAATTTTAAGAGTGTTTAACAGTTTGCTGTATTTTTTAACAGTAGTATTAATAAATAAAGTGACTTACAGTAAAAGTAATAACAGTGTGTATTTATTTAAAGTAAAAACGTAACAATTGGTGTCAAAAGTGGGATTGTAAAATAAAATAACTTAAAAAAATAATAAATAGAAATGAAATTTGAAGATCTTAAAGTGGAGCAGCTGAAAAAGGAGTTGAGTAAGCTGGATTTGCCAACAGCAGGTAACAAAACAGAACTGCAGAAGAGGCTCATAGATGAATTCAAGCGTCGCACTGTGGTCAATATTTTGAGATAGCGGCCAAAACTCCTTTTGGTTTTTTTTCTCCAATTTTAAAGTTATTAGACTCATATGAAAGTAAACAGTAGTAAACCTCGGGAGCCAAAAAATTAGAACTCTATTTCAACTATTTCACTGAGAACAGGGTGGTCCAAAATGGGCTTTTTCAGGATTTAGTAAATTTATGATATTTTTAGTTAATATTTAAAGTTTAAATGATCATAACTTTCTTTTTCAAGATTTTTGGACGAAATAAATTTTGTGTTGTAACTTAACTTATTTCCTATTACTGGTAAAAAAAATGAAGCTCTACTGTTTTCAGAACAATTTAAATATTTTTTTTAAAAAAGGTCAAATTTCTCGGAAATTTCCTACTTCATAGAGCACAACTCCTGTGAGTCAAGCTGAGTCAAAACACAAATTTACTATTTTGTAGTCCTAACTCTCCCCTACATTCCTATATATACATGTCCATGCATCGGGACTGCACTTTTTGAGCTACAGCAATTTTTCTGACCCAAGGTAAGATATTCGGTACAAATGCACATCATATTTTTTGAGAAGTTATTTGTATGGCTATTATGCATATATTTTGATAAAATTTTGTACAAGAGTTCTTATTGACCCAAAAAATAATTCTGTTGAAATTAGGAGAAGTTGGCCTATATTTGGACCTAGTCCACATAGAAGGGTGTATCAAAATTTTGACAAAAATTACAATAGAAATCTCAAATTATGTGGTATCTGGCAATTCATTTGGAAAAGGTAAAAAATGATTTTATTGCCATCTAATATTACATAACTTAAATACCTGAAAATTGCGAATAAATTTAAAACCAATGGAAATAACTGGTAAAACCAAGTACCTGTTATATTATGTTTCAAAGAGGTAAAAAAGATCATGTTGAAACTTCGAGCAATAGTATATTAATCCATGCATTCATTTTTTTTTTCTTCAATGGTTAAATTCAGTTATAGTGTTCTATTTGATATATATTTTGAACGGAAAGATGAAAACGACATTATTTTACATATAATGAATAATCCATTCTTCAAAATATGCGACAAACAAGAAATTAAAATTCATAACTTAAAAATAAAAAACTTTTTAAATACTTTTTAAATACTTTATGTAATTCCCATCAAGCGTGGTAACATTGATGAGACAAAAATACAATTTATTGATGAAAGCAGTTATCGTAAAGCAGTAAACGAGTTCGAAAACTGCAAAAAGAACTTTTATACCTATCAGCTGAAGAGTAGTAAAGGTCTACAGGTAGTCATTAAAGGTGTAGATTCATACGTTGATCCAGCTGAAATAAGAGCCGGACTCCAAAAAGCGGGTTTTAAAATAAAAAGTGTAGATAATCTCCGTAATCGGGAACGTGTCCCCCAACCACTATTTCGCGTTGAACTGGAACCTGGAGATAACAGATTGAAGAAGAACGAAACGCACCCCATTTACAATCTGAAATACCTGTTACACCGTAAAATAACTGTAGAGGAGCCGCATAAGCGTCCAGGACCTGTCCAGTGTCTAAATTGTCAAGAATATGGTCATACTAGGGCTTACTGTAAGTTGCCTCCGGTTTGCGTTGTATGTGGCGAGCTACATTGTTCCGCCCAATGCGACAAAGCAAGGGATGACTCGAAAGTTAAAAAATGCAGCAATTGCGGTGGAAACCACACTGCTAACTACAGAGGCTGTCCAGTTTTTTCCATGGTAAGGAAAACCACTCAAAAACTAAATACTTCTGCTAAGCACCAACAATATCGAGTAAATGCTCATTATCCTCAGTTAGCCCAACCAACAACACAACATGTTTCATACGCAGATATGGTAAAAACCAATCATACTTCAGTACATAAAGCGGCACCGACAACTAATTCTACTCCTAATTTCCAATCGCATCCTAAAGAACAAACACCATCTGGTAATTTTAATCGTCTCGAAGCAAGCATCGAGACATTAGTGCATTCGATAAACAGTTTTATGAGCTCTATGAGCAGCATGATGCAAGAAATGGTACGCATGCAATCTACTATGTTGCAGGCGTTACTTAACAAACCATGAACTGTTTAAAAATATGTTTCTGGAACGCAAACGGCTTGCGCCAACACAAAAATGAACTCGAGTACTTCCTTAAGAAGGAACAAATTGATGTCATGCTGGTTGCAGAGACTCACTTAACAACAAATAGCTTTTTTAAAATAAATGGCTATATCTTATATGACACCAAAGACCCCCGTGGCAGAGCATGTGGTGGTTCAGCAATACTAATAAAGGCTCGAATCAAACATTATTTACAGTGTGATTTTTGTGAAGATTATCTACAAGCAACAAACATCTGCATTGAAGAATTTCATCAAAACTTAGTTATTTCTTCGATTTATTCACCCCTAGGTTTCAAATATCAGAGAGTCAATACAGCGATTTCTTCAAATCACTAGGTCCCTGTTTCATAGCATCAGGCGACTACAACGCTAAACATACATTTTGGGGATCACGCCTAATAACTCGAAAAGGTCGTGTTTTGTTTGACACAATTTCAAAAATGCATCTGAATGTGATATCGAGTGGACAACCCACCTATTGGCCTACTGATAGACAAAAAATACCTGATGTTATCGATTTTGGCGTGATTAAGGGTATTCCGAGAGAAACGATTAAAGCTGAAGCGTCACTTGAATTATCCTCAGATCATTCACCCACTATCGTCTATATATGGGACAAAACATCATATCAACAACGACTAGCACAAGCATTAATTGTCCGAAATATAGAAAGTATCTTAGTACTCATTGTTCGGAAAACATCCCGCTAAGAACACCTGAAGACGTAGAGCGCAGTCTTATTGATTTTGGTCAAAACCTCAAATCAGCTGCCCAACATTCAACAATAACCCGACAATTAGCTAGATACAATCAAATTTATTCTGCAGATATCGAACGGCTCTTGGCTGAAAAAAGAAAAATTCGTAGAGAATGGCAATCACAGAGATCTCCTCAACTCAAAAGCAGATTTAAAGAATGCACGAACCGGCTAAGAGACATGCTGGAATCTCGAAGAGTAACATCCCTGAAAACCTATTTGGGAGACCTAGACGCAACTCCTCATCAGATTATTCGTTATGGCGTGCCTGTAGAAACCTTAAAAGGCCAGTCTTACGTAAGCCTCCCTTGCGAACTTCAGCTGGAGGCTGGGCAAGAAGTGATACCGAAAAAGGAAATTTATTTGCTGCACATTTGAAAAAGATTTTTACCCCAAATATATCGACTGATATAGTTGAGTTGCCAGTTCTCGAGACTAGTGCTGCAGTACCGATAAGATTTGAATTTGGTGATCTTGAAAAGGCAATAACGGATTTGAACACCAAAAAAGCCCCTGGCGTTGATAAAACCAGTAACAAGATGTTAATTGAGTTGCCCCGTATAGCTCGCAGAATCGTTCTTTTTATTTTTAATGCCATTTTACGTCTTGAGTACTTTCCCACAGAGTGGAAGGTGTCCTTGGTTACCATGATTTCTAAACCAGGAAAAGACCACACAAAAATTGAATCATACAGACCAATAAGCCTTTTGTCAAATATGTCAAAACTGTTTGAGAGGATGTTAATAACTAAGCTTAACCCTATTCTAAGCGACAAAGGATGTATTCCAAACCATCAATTCGGTTTCAGGAAAAAACATAGTACGATCGAACAAACTCACAGGTTAGTCAATGTTGTTAAGAAGACTTTTGAAGAGAGAAAATACTGCTCTGCGCTTTTCATCGACGTTTCTCAAGCATTTGATAAGGTATGGCATGAAGGCCTAATATATAAGCTAAAACTGAACTTGCCCGTAAACCTATATAAGCTGCTAGATAGTTATTTAACCGAACGAAAATTTATTGTAAAAGAAGGAGATTTTTTGAGCTCACCCCAGCCAATCGAAGCCGGAGTTCCCCAAGGTAGTATATTGGGGCCCTTTTTATACTTATTGTATACTTCAGACATGCCAACTAGTAACCGAGTTCACACATCGACATTTGCTGACGACACAGCTTTTTTGAGCATTCACGAAAGACCCGAAGTAGCATCACGATATTTACAAGACCACATATTTAATTTAGAAAAATGGTTGAAGAAATGGAGAATAAAAGTTAATGAACAAAAATGTACTCACATAACCTTCACACTGCGTAGAGAGTCTTGCCCCCCTATTCGGAAAAATAACCAAACGATACCTCAGCTTTCAGACGTCAAATATCTCGGCATACATCTTGACCGGCGCCTTACATGGAAACGCCACATAGAAACAAAGTTAACACAAATGAAGTTAAAAGCAGTCCAACTAAACTGGCTTATTGGCAGAAATTCTACTCTAGCTCTAGATTGCAAACTTTTATTATACAAGTCAATTCTAAAACCAATATGGTGTTATGGCATTCAATTATGGGGTACTGCGTCAGCTACCAACGTAGAAAAAATTCAAAGGCGCCAAAATAAGATTCTTCGTATAATTACATCTGCTCCTTGGTATATAAAAAACTCGAACATCCATAAAGATCTAAACGTGCCATCAGTTAAAGCAGAAATAGCGAAACTTGCCATAAGGTATTTAAAGAAGCTTGAAACTCATCCGAATCCACTGGCCCGTAACATACTAAATGAACCTGGTTACATTCGACTAAGAAGGAGGGACACTGCTTCTCTCATCCGTACATCATAGGGATAACCCACAAATTACAGTAACCGTGAAACATACATTTTTTTTGTCCAGCACTGGTTGGACTTAACAAGTATATTTTTAGACTTAAGATATGAGTAATTATTGATAGTTCAATTATATTGAAGATACAATAAATAAAAATTGCGAAAAAAAAACAAAAAAAAAAATACTTTAAGAAAACGGTACAATCAATGTTCCAGAAAGAAGAAATTGTTTTACTCACGCAACCAAGAATGGCTAAGAAATAAACTTATTTTAAAAAAGCCATCAGTAACTACCACGGAAACTGGAAAAGGTGGTCGACCAGCAAAGCCAATTGATAATTGTAGTGAAAGATCACGAAGACGCAAGCTTAAACATATCAATGAAGAAGTTTCTTGTAGCATCATAAAGGATTCATTTCTGCATCAAATTCAACCATCGAAAACTAAAAAGAGTAAAATTTCTATCATTGAAAAAATAGTGGAAGCAAGCCCCAGACGCACAAAAAGGATTTTAGAAAGTATGCCGACACCAACTGAAGAAAATAAATTTACTCCAGAAGAAGTATTTGCACTATTTTTGGATTTGAAAATGACTAAAAACCAATATACAGAATTGCGGAAGCGAAACAATGAAAAAAATTGTGGAATTTTTCCATCATATCGAGATATACTTTCTGCCAAAAAAGATTGCTTACCTTCACCAACTGCTATTAGTGTAACTTCAAGTTCAGCAGAAATAAAATTGCAGGATCTTCTTGAACACACTGCAGAACGATTATTAAAGACATTTGATGCTGACTATTTAAAGAAGTTTAAAAATTGCAGCATGACTTTGATTTCTAAACGGGGATGTGATGGGTCCTCTGGCCAGAAACAATACAAACATTGTAATGCGGAAAATTCATCAGATGCCAATTTATTCATGATTTCTTTCGTTCCATTACGTTTAACAAAAACTTATATTGGTTCAGAGCCGTCAACTAGTAGAGCTGCAGAGATAGATGTATGGAAGAATGAAATTCCCTCGTCAACAAAATTTTGTAGACCAATAAAGTTTGCTTACAAAAAAGAAACTAAAGATGTCATAACTGAAGAAGTTGGCAAAATAACAGATGAAATTAAAGAACTTCTACCAGTGATATTTGAATTTAATGACCAATGCATCGAAGTTAACCTTAAAATGTCACAATGATCGATGGAAAAGTTGCACAAGCTTTAACCGAAACAAAGTCTTCGTCAAGCTGCACCATATGCCAAAAAACATCAAGTCAATTGAGCCAACCACCAACACAAGATGATAGTTTTAATGAAGCATATGAATTTGGAATGTCACCTCTTTATGCTAGAATTCGTTTTATGGAGCATATTCTTAAATTGGGATACGATTTGGAATTTGGCCCGTTAGGCGAACCAGTGAGAAACAACAAAGAAGATTTGGAAAAAAGAAAGCAAAAAAAAAGATATTCAAGAAAAATACCGTGAGATAGGCCTTATAATTGACCAGCCAAAGCAAGGAGAAGGAAATTCTAATGATGGAAACACAGCAAGGAGATTTTTTTCCGATCCAGAAACTACAGCTTCTATTACTGGAGTAGATTATGATTTAATACGACGATTCCAAATCATATTAGAAGTTATAGCATGTAGCAAAAAGATAGATGCAAAAAAATTTGGTCAGTATGCTAATGAGACAGCAACCCTTTATAACCAAAAATATTCTTGGAGACATATGCCAACCACAGTTCACAAAATTTTGTTCCATGGGGAACAAATAATTCAGCACAGTATGCTTCCAATTGGAGATCTCTCAGAAGAAGCGCAAGAAAAAAGGAACAAAGACTACAGATTCTTTCGCGAGCACAATACAAGAAAAATTTCCAGATATTGTACTAATGAAGATCTTATTAATATTTTGTTGTGCACATCAGACCCATATATGTCCAGTATTCGACAAAAATGGAAATCAACCTCATTAGAGTTAGATGAAGAAGCTAAACAACTACTGCAAAATGAAAATCAAAGCTATTTGGAAGAAATTTTTACTAATATTGTTTAATTAATACTAGTTTAAAGATTATAATTTGTTTCTAATTTTAGTATAAATTTTTATTAATACATTTAAATAAAATATATGTGCACTTTAAATCAATAGTAAAAGTTTACTTAAAACTTTATCGATGTTGTGTTCTGTATATAATATATCCAAGTGGTATTGATATTGTTGGGAATTTCAGTGTTATTTTTCAGTTTAATCCTCACAAGAATTAGCTTTCTTCCAAAAAAACCAACCTTTGGCCCCTGTGAATATTGAGACTAAGTAAATGTCAGGAGCCAAATGTTGGCATTTTCTGACCAAAATTAAGTTTAGGAATAATAAATAAGTATTAGTTGTAAAATGCGATTGAAGAAAATAAGAAATTATAAAAAAATACCTATTTAAAATGTCAAAATATTCAACTTTTACATGGAAACTCAACAAAAAATTAAAATGCATTTTTAACTCCACATTACTTACGTTCCTATCAGCCGATTTTTACGTTTGAACACGGAAATTTAAGCTTAAAGTCCCTCCTATTGAACAAAACAAATTGCGTAAAGAAATACCAATCCGGTCAAAAGTTATAGAGTTTTGACCGCTATCTCGCCCACTGTGCGTCGTGGCATGGACATTGGCGCATATGAGTTCGAAGAAAAAGAGGTGACAGAGGTATGTAGCCGTGAAACAACAACAGCAGGTAGCATGGACTTCAATACGATGTTTGCCGCTATGATGGAGAAAATGGGAGAAAACTCTAGAATGCTAGTCGAAGTACAAGAAGCTTCTAAGAGAAGTGAAGAAGCTTCTAGTGCAAACAGCGAAAAACTGTTAGCTGAAGTAAGAGGTGAAAATCAACAACTTCTAGCTGAGATTCAAGAAGTTTCTAGAGCAAACAATAATAAACTTTTGGGAAAAGTCAACGAGAACCTTCTACAAATTTCTAAAAGCATTAATAAGAGAGTAGACGACGTGGAAGTCAAGTTCGACGAAAAAATAACTGCCGTAGAAGTGCAACTGTCTGGTTTAAACAGAAAAGTTAATCTTCTAGAAAGTAGTGGCGTCGAAGTACAGGTAAAAGATGTCGATGTAAAGCTGCGGGAACTTGAAAATAAAATTATGAGCCTGGAAATAAGAGAAGGTCCAGTACGAGTAGTGACTGAAAACACAATTAGGATAAAGGTTCCCAGTTTCGACGGCACCATACCCTTCAACGTCTTCAAATTTCAGTTCGAGACAGTGGCCAGTAAAAATCTATTGAGCAATGAAGAAAAAGCGATTGAGCTGATTCTGGCACTTAAAGGATCTGCAGCAGAAGTCCTCGAAATCCTACCAACTAGCTGCAGAAATAATTATGAGGACATAATGGTGGCGTTACAGCGCAAATATGGCGGCGATCATAAAAAGCAGCTGTATAGAATGGAGCTACGTGGCAGGGTGCAGAGAGCAAATGAGACGCTTCAGGATTTCGCCATGGAGATAGAGCGCTTGGTGCAGCTAATATACCCTAGGGAAAACCATCCACTTCTAGAACAGTTCAAAGTGGAGGCATTTATTAATGGTATTCGTGACCCAGATATTAAGCACGCAGTTTGCGCTAAGCAAAACACATCCTTTGGTGAAACCATTACTTACGCTCTGGCTCAAGAAACAGCAAAAGTCATTTCGAGACCGCAGTCATACAAAGTGCGAAAAGTTGAAGTAGCAGATTAACTATAGCCAACATGATTGTGGACCATGTGTTTATTGTTGCCGATATCGTGGACCAAGTTATTATTGGCGCAGATTTTATGATAATGCATGGAATCGATCTGCGCATGGGGCAACAAATAATGATCTGGAGAAACGTCGAAATACCCCTTGATATTGGATATGTGAGTAAATCTGTAGTAAGGAAGTTGGTTGCTGTAGCATCCCAGAAATTACCACCTCAGGCAGAAACTGTGATATGGGCACGTGTGGAGGAAGATTGTGAGGACAACCGGTTGTGGATGGTAGAACCATCAGAAATTAAGAGTGAGACAATTACAGCAAAAGCCCTCGTGAAAGCCTGTAAGAATGGAAAAATTCCTGTGAGAGTGTCAAATCTATTCAACAGTAATAAGGTAATTGTTAAAAACTCTCAGATAGCCCAATGTACACCAGCAGAGGCCATAATTAATTGCGAGAGAGACTCGGAGCCTGAAAAACTGTCAACTAAAGAGCGCGAAATACTAGCACAACACGTGGGGAAATGGGTAGCAGAGTTGGACCAACCTGACAGAAACAAAGCCAAGCAGCTGATACGAAAGTACGCCTCTGTCTTCGGCCTAAAAGATAAAAGCCAAGGTAGAACGGCAATAGTAAAGCATGAAATAAATACTGGCTAAGCGAGGCCCAAAAAACAAGCCCCCAAGAGCATTCCCCTAGCCAAGCGGAGCGAAGTAAAGCAGTTAGTCAACGAAATGGAGCGAGACGGAATTATCGAACCATCTTCGAGTCCTTGGAGCTCGCCGGTAGTGTTAGTAAAGAAGAAAGATGGCAGCACTAGATTCTGCGTTGACTACAGAAAGCTCAACGATGTTACCAAAAAGGGCAGTTATCCGCTACCAAGAATCGATGACACCCTGGACACGCTAGCGGGGACCAAGTGGTTTTCTACGCTAGATTTACAGAGCGGTTACTGGCAAGTCGAGATAGCTGACAAGGATAAAGAAAAAACTGCTTTTAGTGCTCTCGATGGTTTATGGCAGTTTAATGTTATGCCATTTGGTCTCTGCAACGGTCCAGCCACCTTCGAGCGTTTAATGGAACGAGTGTTAAAGGGACTCAATTGGAAGTCATGCCTGGTGTATCTGGATGACATAATTGTCATGGGAAAGACCTTCGATGAACACCTAAGGAAGAAGTCTTCAGGCGTATATCAGCGGCTGGACTGAAGCTCAGTGTTAAGAAATGTGCATTGTTTCAGAAGGAAGTCAAATACTTGGGGCATCGTGTAACAGCAGAGGGCATATCATCCGATGAAGATAAAATACAGGCAGTAAAGGACTGGCCTCGTCCTCAAAACCTTCACGAGTTACGAAGTTTCTTGGGACTCTGCACATACTACAGACGATTTGTGGCAAATTTTGCTAGTGTTGCTGCGAGCCTACATGAGCTAACCAAAAAGTCGCGACCTTACCAGTGGAGTGAAGAAGCCGAGGAAGCATTCCAGAAGCTCAAGGAATTGTTGTGTGTGGCACCTATACTGGCATACCCAGTAGCTGGGCAAAAATTCTTGCTAGACACTGATGCGAGCGGATATGGAATAGGAGGCGTGCTGTCTCAAGTGGTAGATGGCACAGAAAAGGTTATAGGCTACTACAGCAGAGTACTTTCGAAGCCTGAAAGAAACTATTGCGTAACGCGACGAGAGCTGCTAGCAGCATTGGAGTGCATTAAACACTACCACAAGTATTTGTATGGCCAACATTTTACGCTGAGGACAGATCATGCCGCACTCAGGTGGTTGCTGCAATTCATGAGCCCTGAAGGACAGCTTGCACGCTGGATAGAGCGACTTCAGAGCAATGACTTTAGTATTGAGCACAGAAAAGGAGGCAAGCATAACAATGCAGACGCCCTTTCTAGGCGGCCATGTGATCTGGGGTGTAAGCATTGCACAAAGGCGGAGAGAGAAGAATTCGTTATTGATGTTCAGCTTACACATATAGAATCTAGTGAAGACTGGCCGACTGCACAAAGGAACGATCCCATATTGAAAAGAATTATAGCAGTTAAAGAGGAAGACAGAAGACCGACGCGAAATGAGATCTCACCAGAAAGTCCACTGGCGAAGGCATAATGGGCCCAGTGGAACAGTCTAAGGTTGAAGGATGGCTGCTTATGTCGCACCTGGGAAAGCACAGACGGCAAAACTGTGATAGACTGGAAAAGATAAAACAACGGTTCTATTGGGTCGCCTGTCAACAAGCCGTAGCCGAGTGGATAGCCAATTGCCAGGAGTGCATTGCAGCAAAGGGTCCAGTACGAAGGAGTCGGGAGCAGCTTCAGCAGTACAATTCAGGCGCTCCCTTTGAACGTATAGCGATGGACGTAGCAGGTCCCTTCCCTGCTAGCAATGCTGGAAACCGATACGTTTTAGTGGTCATGGACTATTTTAGCAAATGGCCGGAAGTATATGCCATTCTCAATCAAGAAGCCAGAACGATTGTAGACGCTTTTATAAGCAACTGGGTGTGTCGCTATGGTGTTCCCTTAGTACTACACTCCGACCAAGGCCGAAATTTTGAATCCGCTATATTCAAAGAGATGTGCAAAGTATACGGAATAAGAAAGACCAGAACGACACCGTTACATCCGCAATCTGATGGCATGGTCGAAAGATTCAATCGAACCCTGGAGGAATACCTGAGAAAAGTGGTCAGCGCACACCAGAGGGACTGGGATGAGCATATACCCAAGTTTTTGTTGGCATATAGACCAGCTGTTCACGATTCCACCTCACGAACACCAGCGAAAATAGTCTTTGGATCTGAGCTAAATTTGCCTGCAGATTTAGAGTTTGGTGTTAAGCCAACATCGGCAGAAGGAGACGGCGAAAATTCTAGTCAGGCACAAAATGACCTTCAAGAGATTCACGAATTCGTGCGGAGTCGGATAAAATTAACCAGTGATAAAATAAAAGCCAGATATGATCGAGCTGCCAACTCTGAGGGATTTCACGAGGGACAACTGGTTCTACTTTTTAACCCACAACGGAAGAAAGGATTATCACCCAAACTACAAACTCATTGGGATGGACCTTATAAAGTAATAAAACGGCTAAATGACGTAGTTTACAGAATACAGAAGTTTCAGAGCCCAAGATCAAAAATGAAAATTGTGCACTCGGAGCGGCTAGCCAACTATGGAAAAGGTGCATCTGTGCCTGTTCGGGACGAACAGGTTTGAGAAGGGGGTAGTGTTACGAAAGAAGAATTTATTCATCATAGGCTCTGAATCACAATACTCTCGAACAACAACAACATTAATGGTTCGTTTTCTTACAATGATGAAAGAAAGAAACAAACAATAAAGAGTAATGCCTTAAACAAACACACACATTAACATAAATAAACACTCATCAGTTAAATACACAGCCACATACATAAATACAAGCATAAACAAATAAACAGCCACACATATAGAAATAAACGGCCACACATACAGGTATAAAGAAATAAACAACCACACAAACAGGTATAAAGAAATAAACAACCACACAAACAGAAAACAAGAGCAATAACAATCGAACCTGCCAGATATATCTAGAATAGAACATTCTGGTGCTTTTAAAGCACCTATATAAGTAAATCGTGCTGGCGAGTAGTATGGCAGTATTAATTTAAAAGTCAAAGAGTTAAGTTGTCGAATTTTAACAGTTTGCTGTATTTTTTAACAGTGGTATTAATAAATAAAGTGACTTACAGTAAAAGTAATAACAGTGTGTATTTATTTTGCAATTTAAAGAACCCAACGTAAAGTAAAAACGTAACAATATTCTTTGACTCCCTGAATCCAAATATGATTTTTAAAAAATTCTATCTCTTACAGTTTTACCGCTATACTGTTATCAAAATTGAAAAATTTCGCTTTTTTACATATGCGCTCGAGGATTAAATATATTCTAAATCCAGTTCTATAAGTCCTAGAAACATAACTTCTGATCCCACCATGGTCCCACTCTGAAATTTTTATTGCGTACTCATTAAGCCACGTTAAAAAACATATGTAAATTTAAAAAAAAAAATTAAGAGACACTATCTCAAAGATTTTAATAAAACTATTTTTTAAATATCAGAAAAAAATTTGTTAAAAATTTCATGATTCATGATTGATACCAAATTAAAGCGTATGAAATGCCCTTTAAAATGAGCTATTACTCAACTTTCTAGGTCTTATAGAACTGGATTTAGAATATATTTAATCCTCGAGCGCATATGCAAAAAAGCGACATTTTTCAATTTTGATAGCTGTGTAGCGAAAAAACTGTAAGAGATAGAATTCTTTTAAAATCATATTTGAATTCAGGGATTCAACGAATATAAATAAAAAAAGTTTTAATAAAATCGGGAGTGGTCAATTTGAAAACATTTTTTTTTGGTTGATTTGACTTGGAATTACCCATACATATGCGTATAAGGTGTAAGGTGTGTCTAAACGTATGAAAAAAAACTTGTTGAGATTTAGAGCCCGGAAAATTATTATATTTTCGGAATAGTTGTATTGAACCCTGAGTCAAATTTGAAGTAAAAAAATTTTTGAACGTTCCCGGGGCCCCACGTTGGGCGACATTATTTGTAATGGGACATTTACTAGTGTACGAGATGGCTTAATAGATTTTACTTTAAGTGATTAAATCCAAAACGTTTGGGGAGTTCTACCCTTAAAATTTAAGAGAACTAGAAACAAATACTAAATATCAGTGCACCATAGGTCGTAACTCGAAACGGTACGCACGAGCACGCTAGCTAGCTCGTCTTGATCGAATTGGGCAGGAGTCTTGTTTCTCTGGCTGACCTTCAATACCCATTAACAACAAAAAAAATAACGTGCGTTTTATAAATGCCCTAAAAAAGACACAAATCTTTTCTTTCAAACTTTCCCAAACCCAAACCGCTAGAGCGCTGTTGTTACGCCTCTTAGCCTCTATACCCACCCTTCCTTTGGTTTCATGTGGGCCTGACATCATTTATGAAACCCTTAACATACTTTACCATTTTTTCCAGACTACTTAGTTTTACTTTATATAGAAAATTACTTCATTTTTTCCAATTATGAATACTTTATTAAAGTTTCCATTTTTTTGTTTAATATATTTACTTCAGTACGTTTTAAACTAACATTTATCCTTGAGTTTAACAAATAATTTTAAGATAAATCTTAAGAAAGTGATTTTTCACATACTTTTAAACTTATTTACTAACAAAATTAAACACAAAGAGAGTTTTAAGCTGTAGTTTTATTCTATTTTTTTCAGTAAAAAAAAATCATATTGCTTTTGCATTAAAACTGTCTTTGATGAATAAACAAATGATCGAAAAAAATTACAGTTTTGATAACATTTAAAGAGTATTTAAATTGATCAGCATAACAAAAAAATATTTATAAGATAAGAGAAAAAACTTACGATTTTTTATGTTCTTGTTGTTATTAGTTTCGCTGCATGAAGGCTTCCAGCAAGTCGATGTAATTATTGTTACTATATGTTCTCTTTTTCTTTTGTTTTCTGTTACGCTCCCAATTAAAAGAAAAAAAAAATAGAAATATTTGTATGGATAAAATTTAGTCAGGTTCTTAAACATAAGTATATTAATAAATTCCTATAGGGTTTTCGGTTTCAGTTACCCTGGGTAGGGATAGACATACCCGAATATAGGGAACTTAATGAATTTAGTGCTGATTTACGAACAAATACATGGTTATTTTATTACTATGTATTTGTAAAAAAAATTTATATGTTTAGACTTATATTAAAGTATGATATATAATTTTTGTAAGATATATTATTTTAGTTTATTTTAATAATGGTTAGAATGTCTCAGAGTTTCTATTGTTAAATTTAGAATTATTTAATTTAGAGCCAAATTTGTAATATTCAGTATCCTTTGTATCAGTTAGTATAATGATTAAGATATTTGTTTAGTGGACAATAAAATATACTTAATTAGGTGATTATTCCTCTCTTCCATATAAAAGATAAAGTTTAAGTTTAGTATCCACAATTGGCATCGTGATCGTTCCTGTTGTTGGTTTTTGGCGTCTCATTACTCTTTAAGAAATTATATTGCCCCAACGGGTCATCAGCGGAAAGTACAATTATTCCTATAACCACGTGCGACTGTTAAGGTTGAACTTTTTTCCTCCTCTGAACAATTTTAGCAAAACTCTCTATGTGATGAGCTCAGGAAATAATTTAAATTTTTCTTGTGACGTTCTTCTAATCACACGGGTTTGTCTTTCCTTTATAATCGTTGTTAAAATTGTTTTCTTAATTCTGTTAACTTAATTTTATATTTGTTAAAAAAAAACTTGTATAATCAAAGTTGTAAATTCACACTCCTGTTCACCTCTAACGCCCGATTCAAAAAGAACGAATTCGAGTTGGAAGTTAACATTGCTGACTTGATATTTTTTTGGTTTCGAGCTTATCATGGTACATATACAGTATAGTACGATAAATAAGCATCCAAAAGCTTTCTTTTCACTATGCTTATCCCATTCTTACTCAACAAGAATGTTAGAAAAAATGCATTTTTCTCTCTCATCATGTATGTGATATTCATGATGCTTACATGATAAATGCGTTTTCTCTTATTTAAATGAGAACGTGTTGTAAAAACGAAAAGAAACATAAGTCTTACCAGCATTGTACGAAATATAGGGTTTTCCGTTATTGATTTTATAAATTTTTATATTCCCAAATAAAAACTAATTGAATTAATTTCTCGACTAAATGGGTTGTTACAAAACAGGTTTTGGGGAATTGTTTTCAATGAGACAGTCCCGGATAACTTTTGCGTGAAAAATATCTAGGTTTTTACCCAGGTTGCTCGAAAACAATTTACCCAAATACAACGTAGTAAGGCAAGAACCGCGTACTGGAATGGATGGAGGTTCTCAATGCGCAACTAATCGCTGAAAGTTTTTCGTCCCAGTCTTTCTGTGAAGGTTTTACATAAGCCCTCATGGCTGACAATATTAATCGATTTACTCTCTCACTGGCATTTGCTTGTGGAGAGTAAATGGCAGTAAAATTATGAAAAACACCATATGAGTACATAAATTATTTAAATAAGTTCGATTTAAATTGAACTCCATTATCTGTAGTAATGGATTCTGGAATACCAAATACGTGAAAAATTCTTTTTTCTAAAAACTCAATTATCAATTATTGGTTCTAAAAAAATAAATTTTGACATATGGTTCAACACAATAATGATTCCTGTATTACTAGAAGACAAACGCGGATATGGTCCCAAAAGGTCTACATAAAGTTTCTGAAATATTTGATCCGAAGAAGCTTGGTGACCCATGGCAGGTCGTAAGATTTTGTTACTATGCTTAGTTTGTTTGCAAACTTCACATGACAAAACGTAATCTGAAATTTGTTTGGTCATCTTTGGCCAAAAGTAAAATGCTTTTAATCTACGTAAGGTCTTAGCCAAACCACCATGTGCTCAAAGGGGATGCTCATGAGCCTTTCTAATTAACTCGTCTGTCAAGGAAAAAGGAATCCATAGCATCCAAGACATTTCCTCTTCTACTTTATTTCCTGTGGCGTGCTCGACTGTTTTGTAAATATAACCATCCTTCATTTCTATATCTGGCAAATACTTACGTTTAGCCTGAAGTTTTTCTATCAACGCCAAATAGTCCGGACATCTAAATTCATCCGATTCTAAATCAATATTAATAGAACTATCTAGTTCATTAATCCAGATATTGTCCAAATTTTTACTGTCAAGTTCACTAGCATCTTCAGAATACATCCGAGAAAGTGAATCTGACACAATATTTTGACTTCCCTTCCGGTGTCTGATTGGTAAATTGAAGCCCTGTAACTTTAATGTCTACCTAGAAAGACGACCATTCAGGGGGGTTACTCTCTAAATTTACAAAATATTTAGACAATCTGATGGAGATCCTGTAAGGGATATATCTGGTTAAAAAAATTATATATTATGCTATTATTTATGTAAAATATGATACTATTTGCGTGGATTTCTGTAGTTCTTCAGTAACGGAAAAAGTTAAAATAAAGCTATGTATATGAATTTGAAAAAAATTCAACAGATTTATTATACCAGCGTTTATTTATGGAAAGTATATCGAACCTATCCGCTTGCAACTCGTTTCAAGTTAATTTATGTCTTTAAACCATAATCCATCAATATTTATATGTAAATTCAACCGGCTTAACTTTTGTTTACATATTTTAAACTGTTTACATATTTTTCAAAAATTTTGCGAAAGGTGTTGCGAAAGTCATAGAGAGTACCGATTTGCCCTCTTATCGCATTGAGCTTTCGAATCGAAATTGCTTTTGTATCACAATAAAGAGTAACCCCCCAGGTCTGTTTGGCTCATCAACCATTTCAAAGAGACATGGTCAGTTACGACCTCAAATTGGTGGCCTTCGACTTATGATCTAAATTTCTTTATTACCATTACTGCGGCGAAACATTCTTGTTCAGAGACGGAGTAGTTCTTTTGAGCCGATGACAACTTGTGGCTCATGAAAGCTACCGGTACTTCGTCCTTGTCATTGTTAGTTTGGGCTAGTACTGCCCCAATCCCAAATCTTGGTTATGTAACCGGTGCGGAACACAAGGAGTTTTTAAGTTCCTCGAACGAGCGTGAAGCTTCGTGAGACCATATAAACTTTTTATTTTTTTGTAACATATCCGTTATGGGTGATGTAACGGTTACAAAGTTTCGGACAAACCGTCGGTACCAACCACATAAGCCCAAAAATCTTCTTAGCTGCCGACCAGACCGGGGCAGCGGATAATCGCGGATAGCTTGTACCTTTTCAGGGTCTGTCCAAATAGTCCCATGTCCAATTATGTGTCCTAAGTATTTCACCTGATTAAGCACAAATTTACTTTTTTCAATATTTAGTGTCAGGTTCGCTTTTCTCAAGGCTACTTCATGCAGCAGCAATACATGCTCATCAAAAGTCTCAGTTATCAAAAGTAAATCATCCAAATATATGAAAACTTTTGTGCGCAATTGTGCGGGAATGACCTTGTCCATAAGTCGGGTCATCGTCTGTGGCGCGTTACATAATCCAAAAGGCATGGTAACGAACTGGTAAAGTGGACGACCAGGCACAGTGAAAGCCGTCTTCTCCCTTGACCTCTCATCAAGCGGAATTTTCCAGAAGGCATCTTTCAGATCTAGACTAGAGATGAATCTGGCCTTCGGAAGCCTGCTGAATTTCCGTCAATAAGAGGTAAAGGGTAAGCGTCCTTCACTGTGACGCTATTCAGATTTCTTGCGTCTAGGCACAGTCGCACCTTCCCAGGCTTATGAACCAGAGCGACAGGCGACGACCACGGACTCTGGGATTCCTCTAAGACTACTAAGTGTAGCATCCTGTCAATTTCTGCAAAAAGTACCTGTTCAATGGCTCTGTTCAATAGGTTTATTGCCTCCCGTGTCTATAATATGTGTTACTAAAGAAGTTCGGCTTATTCCTATTTTCGAAAACGAAGGAAATGAACTTATGGCTTCTTTCAGCCTTTGCTGGTCTTCCAGGCTCAATATATATAAGTTATCGTTAACTTCAACTTCATTTAAAGTTGTATCTTTTTCAGCCAACACATTTGTAGAAAACAAATCTTTTCCTAAATTGAAAGCCCTCACAAAATCTATTCCTATATATAAGTTCTGGGTTAAATAAGGTATAACCAAGAATGATATTTCCTTGGAAACTCCTCTAAAATTAACATCAGTGGTAACCCTTCCTACGGTAGAATGTCTACTGCCATCCGCGGTTTTTAATGATATATTCAATTTTTCATATTTGTTTGTGTTTTGTTTTAAAAATGTCCTTGCATACTCTGATGCAAAACGAGATACTGTCGCTCCTGTGTCAATCATTCTAACAACTTCTTCATTAAAAATTTTAACAAAAGCAAACGGCCTCAAATCGAACTTGTTCGTATCAGAAATTACTGCTGATAATATTAATCTCCTATTTTTAATAACCTTGTTCCAAAATTGTCTTAATCTTTTAGTTGACCTTTTAACCCTTTTTTCTGGCTTTATTGGTGGAGTTATTTCATCGTTAAAAATTCTACATCTCGCCTCGTTGTATTCTTTTAATCTGACATGATATGGATTAAATTTTCCATCAGGTTTTGATACCATTATCTCATTTTCGATAATAGGATCAGTTTGACACTTCAAGGATTTTAATACTTGGTTGCTTTTGACCGACACTGTGACCTCTGTGCCAGAGGCCTTTGGTAGTTTTTTGATAAGTTGTTACATTTATTACACTGGGGCTTAAAGGTATTGGGACTGCCACAACCATAACAAAAAATCTTTCGCTCCCCAATGCAATCTTTAAATGTATGACGTTTTTCAGAACAGTTCCAACAAATTTGTTCTTTTATCTCTTCGATCTCTACTTCCCCTTCAACAACATCATTTGCTGTCTCCACTTCTGACACTTTATGAGAGCCACCATATCTACTTGGTCTATACTTATTTAATTCCTCATCTAGTATTTCATACTTTCGTACAAACTCTCTTAATTCTGAAATCTGCTTTATATTGAAAGGCAGAAGTTCCTTACAAACTGGACGTAGATTTCGTTTAATAATTTCTACTAACTGTGCTTCACTGAAAGGGATGTACAGGCGATCTGAAATCAGTTGTATTGCATCGTAAAAAATTTCGAATTTTTCTGTTTTCGGTTTCGGATAATTTCTTTTAAATCGAAATCGGTCCGACTGTCCCTAAACTGGTTCCTTAACTCAAAACACAGAGATTCCCAATCAACATATCTGGCAGTTCGGTGGAAGCGCCAAAACCAGTCAACGGCTTTTCCCGTAAATAAAAGGTGTATATGACGGCAAAGGACATTGAAGTCGCCTCTCAAACTCTGCATAGTTAGAGCATGAACCCTATAAATAAAATTATCTACCGACAAACCTTTCTCTTCTTGCCCACTGAACTTTAGTTGCCAACTAGAAATAATAGTAAATATCCTATCAGTTGACAATCCAAAAGATTGACCATTTCCCTGACCAGAATTAAGCTTATTTAAAGAATTTCTAAGATTGCCATTATGGTGGCCTAGACTACTGTAGAAAGTCTGTTTTACTTTTAATTAAATTTAGACTTTGATTTGGTTTTATTCTTGGTGCTCCGCGGTTAGAGCTACCAAGTGACTTTTTATTATTGCTTGTTATTTTTACAAAAGTTTTCTACTTATATACTATTTGGTTGAGTGTTTTTACAAATCACACTCAACCTCGTAATTCTATTCTTATCCTAATTAGTCTATACCTTAACATAATAAAATACCAGGCAATCATGAATTTTGAGTGATTTCCAAAATTCATGATTGAGTGAAACTTTAAAATTTAAAGTGTTTAAATCTATGGGAACCATATGGGAAATATGATCTATTTATTAACAGTTTTTATTTTAATAATTTTTTATTTAAAACTGAAATATTTTGGGGTGTAATATGAAGCGTGCTGATCGGCGTGTGCGGACAACAAAGTCAAGGGCATTTTAGTGGTGCATTAATTTGAAGGCCACTTGACTGTTGTTTACTTAAACTGTGTGTGTGGGAATTTATTCTTGTTAATGCAATGCAACAACAACAACAATGTATTCTTTGTTTGTTTCTCCACTTGAACATTAATATTTATTTACCATACCAAATGTGTTGGTAATTAAGACTGTTTGTTACAGTACATGTGTGATGGTTATACTAACCGATCAGTCACACTACACCTCCGCTTTTCATAAGAATGTTCATATAACGTGAGTTTTATGGACATTCTTTTACAAAACTTAAAAGTGATTACATATTTGTTTTTATTTTATTTCTTTAATTTGTAAAATAATTCTTATAGTAATTTTTCTTAAACTATGAATGTCTATTTTTCTTAAACTATCCATTTTTCTTAAACTATCCGTATAGTTTTCTTATACATATATAATATTATTTATTGTTTTTTTTTTTTTTTTTTTGTGATATATCTTAAGTCTATTTTTATGAACTGTTTGTTCTTTATTTGTTTTCTTATCAACTATGGTTACATTATTTCTTAAATCTATTTTCTTAATTTTAAATGGTCCCTTGTATTGGACATCTAATTTATGACCTACTTCATTTTTTAATAAAACTAAATCTCCTAATTTAAAATTGTAATCTATTATATTTCTATCATAATTTTGTTTTTGTTCTACTTTATTTCTATCTAATAGTATTCGAGCTCTTTTAAATGCTATTTCTAGTCTATATTTTGCCTCTTTGGCGTAGTTATCTATATTGTATAATGGAGTAATTTTATCTACCTCTGTGAATTCTGAAAATGTATTTGGGTTTTTTGAAAAAACTAATTCATAAGGACAATAGTTATGTACGGTTGATGGTGTTGTATTAAAACAATATGTGAAATATTTCAACCATTCATCCCAATCTGTTTTATCTATTGAAATATAGGAACGCACATATTCATTGAAAGTTCTATGACTTCTTTCTATTGTTCCTAGAGTTTGATGATGGTAGGCCGTTGAGGTTAGTTTTTCTATTTTGAGGAGACTACACAATTCCTCCAATATGGAATTTTTGTATTCTGTTCCCATGTCCGAAATGAACGTCTTCATCGGGCCATAGGTAAGAATAAAATTCTCAAATATCGATTTAGCGACTGTCTTAGCGCTTTTGTCCTTAATGGGTATCGTAACTAAATACTTAGTTAGGTCACATATAATTGTAATTGCATATTCATTTTCAGTGAGAGACATTGGAAATGGTCCTATTGTGTCTACGTATACTGTGTCAAATGCTTTATATGGTGTAGGCGTGATAGTCATTGGAACTTTGTTGTGCTTGAAAGTTTTTGACTTTTGACAATTTTGACATGATTTAACATACTTTGTTATGTCCTTTGTCATGTTCTTCCAGTAGTAATACTTTTTTATTTTTTGAATTGTTCTATATATTCCACAATGTCCTCCTTCTATGGGATCATCGTGATATTTCAGCATTATTTCAAGAATTGCCTTGGCATTCTTATTATTAATTTGGGTCACCTCATTCAATAGCGCTATTTTCAATTTCTTTAAATATTTATTGCCCATAATCTTAAATTCATTTGTTGAGATAAATTCGAAAATTTTCTCACTAGGTGCCACTTGTAATTTTTCAATATTCAGTTTACCGGCCACTTTCTCAAGCCTAAAGAAAAATTGTCCTAAGTCAATTTTCTTATTAGTAAACAAATCATTTATTTGCATATTTGCAATGACAGATTTTCCACGCTTAATATAACATTTTGCGGGTGTAATCTTCAATTTAATATATTTTCTGACGTCAGTGTTCTTCAATGGTATATATATATTGGGCTCTTTATTTGTGCTGAATTTATGCTGATTATTTGTTTTACTACTGTCTTTTTCTTTTTTATTTGTCATCGACCTAGTCGTGATATTAAGAACATTATTTAATTTTTGGTTTATGTCTTTTAATTCATTAATTGTAATTCTTGATAACGCATCGGCAACGTAATTGTCTTTTCCCCTAAGATATTCTACAGTAAAATCATATTCTTCCAAATCTAAACGCATTCTGGTTAATTTAGAACTTGGATTTTTCATAGAAAACAAGTAAGAAAGTGGTCTGTGATCAGTGCGAACCAGGAAGTGTTTTCCATATATGTATGGTCGGAAATGTGTTATAGCCCAATGTATGGCTGTTAACTCTTGTTCAATCGTAGATTTATTACTTTCACCCTTGGTGAAGGTTTTTGATGCATATGCAATTGGTAATTGTTTTCCATTGGATTCTTGTGTTAACACTGCTCCACAAGCCTGTTTACTTGCATCTGTTGTTATGCAAAATTCTTTTGTGAAGTCTGGATATTGAAGTAGTGTGGGTTTCATAAGTGCTTTCTTTAGATACTTAAACGCATGTTCACAATCTTTACTCCATTCAAATTGTACTCCTTTTTTGGACAATCTTGTTAAGTGTCTTGAATATTCCGAAAAGTTTTTAATAAATCTTCGATAATAGTTACAAAATGCGACAAATCTTCTTACGCTATCGGCATCTTTTGGCGTTGGATAATTTTCTATTATCGAGTATTTACTGTCATCAGGTAATATTCCTTTATCCGTACATTTATGACCTAAATAGGTAACCTCTTTCATAAAAAATGAACATTTTTCTGGGTGGAGTTTTAGATTGTATTCTCTACATAAGTCAAAGACATTTTGTAGATTCGAAAGCATGTGTTTTTCTGAACATCCCAATACAACTAAATCATCCATATACAGGAAAGCTTGGTTTGGTTTTAAACCACTAAAAGCAAGTGTCATCATTCTTTGAAAAGAATTTGGAGCAATCTTTAATCCATAAGGTAATCTAGTAAATCTGTATGAACCATTATTAGTTGAGAATGATGTTATATCTCGTGAGTTTTCCTCGAGACCAATTTGATGGAATCCAGACATTAAATCCAAACATGAAAAATATTTAGCACGACCTAATTGGTCTAAAATATCATCTATTCTTGGCAAGGGAAACTTGTCTGCTACTAACTTTTTGTTAATTTGCCTATAATCTATTACAAGTCTCCATCTTTTGTTTTCAGAGTTTGGAAGTGATTTCTTTGGTACTAGTAAAATTGGACTATTGTATTCTGATTGTGAAGGCTCAACTATTTGATCATCGATTAATTTCTTAACTTGTTTATCTATTTCTTCTTTATGTGTATGTGGTATACGATAGTTCTTAATATATACCGGATTTTTATCTTTAACTCTCAACTTTTGTTTGTAAAAATTATTAGTTGTAATAGTTTCTGTTTCTAAACCGAAAATATCAGTGTATGTTGAACAAAGTTTAGTTAATGTTTCTTTAAATTGATCTGGAAAATTGTTTTTTAATATATTCAATACTTCCGTTTTTCTGTATGTATTGTTTTTATGACTGTTTTTATTTGCTAGTATATGATAATCAGAGATGTTTTCGGTTTTAATATTATTCTTTTTAATTGTTGTAATATTATTGTTAGTGTTTAAAATACGGATAAATGCTTTGTTTGCTGTTACCAATGTGTTGGCAATAAAAACACCTTTTACAATTTCTTGGTTAGGTATTAAAAGTTCTGTATTTGAATTATTAATTTTTACTTCTCGTATAACTTCAGCTCTTGGAGGTAAGGTTATATCAGAGCAGTTGTTTGTAATTGGTATTTTTATTGGTTGTTGCAAATAATAAGGGCGTAGGATAAGGTAATTGTAATCGTCATTGAAATCCAAAATGCAATTATATTTTTTTATGAAATCCATTCCAATAATTCCATCGCATGGTATTGGAAAGTCATTGTGTACAACTTGAAAATTGTGTGGTATTAGAAAATTATTGAATTTTAAATCTAAAAATGTACTTCCTATTGATTTGATTTTACCTTGTCCTATTCCACTTAAGGTTGTTGTTTTGTTAGTATTAATTTGTTTTAGTGTGAAGTGTTCGCATTTTATTACTGATATATCAGCACCTGTATCTACTAATAGTGTTATTATGTTATTATTAATTTTAGTTTGAATATTTATGAAAAAACATAAGTTGAGGTTTAGATTATATACTTTTCTATCTATTGAATTGATCCTAGGGGAACTTCGGAGTTTTCCGAGTTGTCTTCATGTGAATGTGTTGCTCTTATGTTACGTCTGTATCCTCTATTATTATTATTGTATCTATTATTGTTTCTGTAATTATTGTTATTATAACTATTGTTATTATAGTTATTTCTGTTATTACTGTTATTTCTTGGGAAAATATTTTTCCTACCAAAATTGTTGTTAGTTCTTTGAAAAGAATTTAAATTTTGCCTTGGTTTATAATAGAGTATGGCATTTTGTTGTCCAGTTGCTTCAGTGCAACTGTTCACAAATTTACTGACAGCTTCATTCATGCTGCTAAATTGACCTGCTTCCATGATAAGTTTTACTTTATCAATGGTGCAGTTTTTGGTTATTGCTTTTATAGCAACTTGTGTCGAATATTTGTTTGCCAATTCGTATGACAAACCATCTGAAATGTAGGCATTTTCTAACGACTTTGTAATACTTTCTATTTCGTTGCAGTAAACATTAGCGGTTTTATTTCCTTGTTTTATGTTCATTATTTTTGCAGTTAGGACTTCTACTGATTCACCTTTAACAGTAATACTAAGTTTGTCAATAACTTCTCTAATGGTAGTTTCATTGCTTACTAAATTTCTTGCATTACCTTTTAATTTTGTTTTTATTAAACATATAGCTGAGGATTCGTGAGAACCTTTTATTGATTCAACTAGAGTTAATGAATCAATGAAAGAACGTAAGTTTTCAGATTTTCCATCGAAATCTGTTATTAGCCTTGACGCTGTATTTAAGAATTCTACCAATGTTTGAGTCATTTTTGTTCTATAAATCGTATTTTCTAACTATTCTAACTATTTTCTGATCTTTCTAATATTGTTCTAGATAGGACCTTTAATTTTAAAAGTAATATTTTATCATTTTACAATTATTTTAAATTGCTACTTATTTATTTATTTATTTTCATAATAAAGTTTTTTTAAGCTCTAGGTCTTTTTTTTTTTTTTTTCAAAATTTATAATTTTATTTTCAATATTACAATAATTATTTATTTTCTTAATTTACGTATTTATATTTAAAGTCTGTTTTTTCATATTTTTTTTTTTTTTTTTAATATTAACTTAACTTCTCTTAGAAGAATAATTTTCTCCCTTTTTCTTTGTTAACGTAACCCTTATTCTTTTGGATTAGGCCACTTTCTATATTACTAGTCTTTTTTCTTTCGGAAACTTTCGTTTCCGCTGCCTGTTTTTGTATTTCGCCATAGTCAACGGCTTTGGACTATTTACGGACATAATTTTAGATGTAAAATTACAAAAAAAAAGTTTTGCCTCGAGCGGTTAACGCTTACAGGCCCTTAATTGCGTTATAGTTTGGCGCAATTATAAAATTATACATAAAAATTATTTTAAAATTATACTTATTATTTTATATATATATTCTTATATTTTAATTCATTGAGCCGGCTTGGCTAGGTCTTCATAATTATGGTGAAAAAAATTTTTTTTTTTGTAGTTTCCTGATGGGGTGCCTTTTGGCTAGGCGGACCCTCTTCTTATTTTTATGTAGCAAGTCTGCTCCGGATCTGGCAGGATCCCCTTCTTATTGGCAGGATCCTCTTCTTACTGCCAGGAATTTGGCAGGATCCACTTTTACTCAAAGGAATTTGGCAGGATCGCCATGTAGAAAGTCTGTTTTACTTTTAATTAAATTTAGACTTTGATTTGGTTTTATTCTTGGTGCTCCGCGGTTAGAGCTACCAAGTGACTTTTTATTATTGCTTGTTATTTTTACAAAAGTTTTCTACTTATATACTATTTGGTTGAGTGTTTTTACAAATCACACTCAACCTCGTAATTCTATTCTTATCCTAATTAGTCTATACCTTAACATAATAAAATACCAGGCAATCATGAATTTTGAGTGATTTCCAAAATTCATGATTGAGTGAAACTTTAAAATTTAAAGTGTTTAAATCTATGGGAACCATATGGGAAATATGATCTATTTATTAACAGTTTTTATTTTAATAATTTTTTATTTAAAACTGAAATATTTTGGGGTGTAATATGAAGCGTGCTGATCGGCGTGTGCGGACAACAAAGTCAAGGGCATTTTAGTGGTGCATTAATTTGAAGGCCACTTGACTGTTGTTTACTTAAACTGTGTGTGTGGGAATTTATTCTTGTTAATGCAATGCAACAACAACAACAATGTATTCTTTGTTTGTTTCTCCACTTGAACATTAATATTTATTTACCATACCAAATGTGTTGGTAATTAAGACTGTTTGTTACAGTACATGTGTGATGGTTATACTAACCGATCAGTCACACTACACTACTCTGTCTATAAATATTTTCCTCGACATTCATTTGAGCCAGTTGGTTTCTTACGGCGTCATTAATTAAATTCTGAAGTGGTCACCACTCAGATTTTCATTTGCATTTACCCTGGAGTTATTAAATAACTCATCAAGGGATCTTTTATCATGATTTGTGTTTACCTTAGGAGTTTGTGAAACCCTCCTGTCGAATAAATTTTGTATGATTGTATTTTTACTTGGGGCTGGTGCTTTTGGAATAGCTCCATGACTTGTATCATCCACGTTTTTAAAAGTAGGCGGTGTAACGGCAGAAGTCTTTTCCTTTTCAGTCAAAATATTATATGACTTCAGCTTATTTTGCCTGCAGGCCTTACCACAAATCGGACATCCTAATATCTCCTTTAGTACTTCCACAATACAGGCCTTATGAAACACATGTCCACATGGAGTAGACACTATGATATCGTCTAACTCATAATCTTTCTTACACACACTGCATTAGGGTAAGCAACCTTTTCCTTCTTGGAAATTTATATCTTCAAAATCGTTACTGGCCATATTAAAATTTTAGGTTGTAAAATGTACTTATATTATATATTTCAAACAAACGTAAAACTAAGATGGTCTCTTACAAGGTTAAATGATTTTTCGAAAGTAACATAAAACTTATTAAAGGTTGGTGTATTATTATTTGAAAGTTCGGCTTTATCAATATCCCAAATGAAAGAAATTTTCCGGAACAAAATTATAGGACTGGATGTCAGGAGAAATCTTTGTTTTTTCTACACAGTCATAATTCTTAATCCAATAATTTGCCTAGCGCATTAAAAAAAGTTTTAAAATAATAACGAATAAAAACAAAAAGGAATGATTTATCTATAGTACTAAAGTGGATTGCAAAAGAACTAAACCAATCTAAATACAATATTTCCTAAATTAATCTATAGTCCATACATTCTTGGTCTACACCAAATTTGGACAAACACTGCTATAAGTTTATTATAATATAACATACATATGCGTATAAGGTGTAAGGTGTGTCTAAACGTATGAAAAAAAAGTTGTTGAGATTTAGAGCCCGGAAAATTATATTCTCAGAATAGATGTTTTGAACCCTGAGTCAAATTTGAAGTAAAAAAATTTTTGAACGTTCCCGGGGCCCCACGTTGGGCGCCATTATTTGTAATGGGACATTTACTAGTGTACGAGATGGCTTAATAGATTTTACTTTAAGTGATTAAATCCAAAACGTTTGGGGAGTTCTACCCTTAAAATTTAAGCGAACTACAAACAAATACTAAACATCAGTGCACCATAGGTCGCAACTCGAAACGGTACGCACGTGCACGCTAGCTAGCTCGTCTTGGTCGAATTGGGCTGGAGTCTTGTTTCTCTGGCTGACCTACAATACCAAAACACGTGCGTTTTATAAATGCCCTTAAAAAGACACAAACCTTTTCTTTCAAACTTTAGGTTTAATTTTTAGGTTTATTTTTTTAATCTTGTTTATATAGCGAATTAAAATTTAATTACTGTTTGTAAATTTACAGTGTATGCCTCATACAGTTAAAGAAATAAACACATATACGTGAATAACACTTTTCTATGGGAACACTCTTTAAGTTTTAATATTTGTTGCTATAGCGGCAACAGGTTTACATCTTCTGTGAAAACTTCAAGAGTATACCTATAATGGTTCCAGAGATAAAAGGCGCTGACGGACGGACAGACATTGTAGCGAAAACAATAGGGTTACGTTTTTACTCTTTGGGTACGGAACCCTAAAAATAAAGACTATGTGAATGTCAAGCCTCTCCCTATTACTGTTCAAAAGTTAAGCTATTTTCACCAGCATCCGTCTTTTATGGGGACACCATTCAAGCCTCTGTCTATAACGGTTTCAAAGATAGGGTCACATTGATCAAATGACATCACCTATTCGGACACACTTTAATTTACAATTTTAAATTAAAGACCTTGGCCACAAAGATTCTTTGTAAATTTCAACTGTCTGTCTAGTGGACATTCTGCCTAATTTTCAAGTGTTTGTATTTAACGGTTCAAAAGATAGGGCCATATAGATCAAATTACATAATTTATGGGGACACCCTTTAATTTCTAAATTCAAATTGTATACTTGCTATAGTGAACTTTGCAATACAGGTTCCTTGTAAATTTCAGCTGTCTGTCTATAACAGTTCAAAAGTTTGGCCACATACATAGAATTATATTTACTATTGGGACACCCTTTTATTTCCAAATTCAAATTTTAAATTTCTGTTATAGCTGACTTAGCAATACAGGTTATGTGTAAATTTCAGCTGTCTGTACGTCAAATTAACTGAACTATTGGAGCATCCTTTAATTTAAAATTTTGAATATTTATACATTTTATTATAACGATCATAGTAATCGACATTCTGTAAAATTTTCAAGGTTTTGTCTATAACGGTTTAAAAGATAGGCCCAAATAGGTCAAATTACGTCACCTATGGGGACACCCTTTTATTTTAAATTTATTTTTTTATTAAATTCTGCTGTTGGGAGCTATAGCGACACGCAATTTTTTTAAATTTTAATTTGGTGCCCTTTACGGTTCTTAATACACGTAAAAAACATGTATGTTGTATGGGGACACCCTTTAATTTATAATATAATGAACTGTTTTTAAAATGGGACCAACCTGATAGCATAACCTTTCAAATAAAGAAAAAAATTTTAAAATCGGTTCAGAAGTGGCTGAGTTCTGTGGTTACATACATAAAAAAAAACATTCAGACGAATTAATAACCCCCTTCTTTTCTGAAGTCGGTTAAAAAAAAAACAAGCATTCTCTTCAGCAGAGATAAACACCACCAGAAAATTGTACTATAAATTCTTCAAAATTGGCTTAAAAATGTTAATAACCTGCATATTTTTTTAAAATCTACAAAAAATCTCTTAAAATAAAAAGCTCAATATCAGGGCTTTATGGATTTATTTACTACAAAAATAATTCAAGTGAAATAAAATTAAGAATAATCATTAATATTCAAATAAATATAGAAGTTAAATTTGTATATAAATTTTAATCCTTACATATATACCAGGGTTCATTTATGAACATTCAAAAATCAACATTCATGATATTTGTCATAAATGAGAAATATAAAATTTTATATTTATTTTTCACGCTCATAAACGAACCACAAAAAATTTTCTGCCTATGTTCATACATGAATGTATGTACCTGTTTATTTTTTGTAATATACATACATTGTTTTGCCTTGATATTTTTTAAGACTTTAAATCTTAATTGATTTTAAGTTTTTATTAATTAAAACCCGATTTTTTTAGTTTTTTAATAACAATTCGCAAATAAATTGGAACACGACTAGTTATTTCAGATTAATTTTCACAATGACTTTTATTAATAAAAATGGTTTCTTACTAACTTAAATATAACAGTTTTTATATTAAATTTTCCAAGCAACTTGACGTATAGATTTAATCCAGGTATGGGAATTGACGTTACGTTAAACAACTCAAAAACAAATAAAAATGAAATAATAAAAATTAATTAATTAAAAATATGAAATGACTAAACGCCGGCCCCATTGAAGCACCAAGGGTCTTCAATATACTGGTATCAGCGCCAATTTGTGGATTGGCCTTTTAAAAACACCGTGCTTAGTCTTCACTTCCGCTACTCTGACTCTGCTGTCTGCGCCTCGGGTTACCGCCTGAACTCGGCCGGTCATCCAATGTATTGGTGGCATGTTGTTGAGCTTGCCGACGTCGAGATCTGACTCTTCCGCCCATTTGTTTTTGGCTTGGAGGCTGCGGACGTAGTCTTTCTCCCAAGACTGCCAAAACATTTGCTTTAGTCAGCAAGTAAGCGCCATTTCTTGGAGTACGTCAGCTTGTCCGCTTCGCCTCGATGCAATTTGCGGCCGCATGGCTGAGCATCGCTGCTCGCAGCTCTCGATTGGCACCGACAAAGTTGGTGGCGTTGTCGCAATATATCGTTTGTGGGAGCCCTCTCCTGCCGATGAACCATTGGAGACAGAGAAGAAAGGAATTGGAAGAAAGATCAGTGATCAGTTCAATAGGTACAGCCTTTGAAGAAAAACACACAAATATAGCGATATACATTTTAGCAAAAATCTACGCCATATATTTTAAATGGGCGCAGACCTCTCACCCTATCAGCGGGAAAATTCCCCATGATTTGACTCATCAACTTCGGTTTATATCGAAAACAATGCAGACATCTACGAACTATTTTTCTTCACTCTTACCTGGCATTTATTAGCCAAATTTTGTCTCGCAAAAGAGCTACTAAAGCCTTCACTCCTGCATGACAAATTTCCCAAATACAATATCATGAAATGCGATTTTTTGGGCATCAAAAGAGGGAATTTATCATTGTATGCAATTGGCGCGTTTAACAGGCGCCCGCCTACCCTAAGTAGTGAAAATGACCGGTGTTCGTTTGTAAACTGATGAACAAATGGATTCAGTCTTTGTAAATTAGAAGGCAAAACTTGTGACTTGTTTAACTTTTCTAGCTCTTTAGCGTATTCAGTTTTCTGAATGATTTCAACTAACTTTAGAAAAGTCCAATTCATTTCCTTCGTTGTAGGAATTCCTAAGTTGCGACATTTGTTACCTCGAACAATATCGATGAAACGAAAAACGTATGTCAATTCTCTGATCATTTTAGTATATGACGAATATCTTTCGATCAACTGTACAAACAATTTCTTCTACAGCGAGAAACACATTAGCTTTTCTTTTTTCTAGCGACTCTTCTTCGGCGGTCAACTGAAAATGAGCATTTACTGGGCACTCATTTCTTTCCTGTATTAGAAAGTTAGGACCATTAAACCAAATTGAATCTACTAGTTCATCTACATCACATCCTCTTGAAACTATATCAGCTGGATTTTCCTTAGTTGGAACATGTTTCCAAGCAACTTGATCTGATAGTTCTTGGATTTCTGAAACTCGATTTGATACGAATGTTGCCAGCGTTGATGGATGAGTTTGAACCCAGTGTAATGTTATTTCTGAATCTGTCCAAGAAGTAACATCTTCGATCTCGAACGAAATCATAGGTTTTACTTTAGACCATAATTTGGCCAATAAATGGCCTGCACATAACTCAAACCTAGGCAGGGACTTAGTCTTCAGACGAGCAACTTTAGATTTTGCTGTTAGAAATCTAGCAGAAGTTTTGCCAGAAGCTCTACTCCGGATATAAAGGCAGCAGCCATAAGCTCGCATGGAAGCATCAGAAAAACCATGAATTTGATATTTGTTTTTCAAAGTTGTTAAGACATACATATCTGGGGATTTCTATTTGATCGATTTTTAATAAATTAATTTTTATTATTTCATTTTTATTTGTTTTTTTTTTAATTGTTTAACGTAACGTCAATTTCCATACCTGGTTTAAATATATACGTCAAGTTGCTTGGAAAATTTAATATAAAAACTGTTATATCTAAGTTGATAAGAAACCATTTTTATTAATAAAATTCATTGTGAAAATTAATCTGAAATAACCGGTCGTGTTACAATTTATTTGCGAATTGTTATTAAAAAAACTAAAAAAATACAGTCGGTTTTTAATTAATAAAAACTTAAAATCAAATAAGATTTAAAGCCTTAAAAAATATAAGGCAAAACATTTTAGCGTCCGAGCAGAAACTGTGCTGAAAGTGTTAAATTTTAATAATTTATTCGCGGCTACCACAACCGTATTTCAATCAACGAATAAACAAATAACAACAACAACATTTATAGAAGACGTCATCAACAACATCTGTAATGGGACATTTACTAGTGTTCGAGATGGCTTAATAGATTTTACTTTAAGTAATTAAATCCAAAACGTTTGGGGAGTTCTACCCTTAAGATTTAAGCGAACTACAAACAAATACTAAATATCAGTGTACCATAGGTCGCAACTCGAAACGGTACGCACGTGCACGCTAGCTAGCTCGTCTTGGTCGAATTGGGCGGGAGTCTTGTTTCTCTGGCTGACCTTTAATACCCATTAACAAAAAAAAAAAAAAAACACACGTGCGTTTTATAAATGTCCTTAAAAAGACACAAACCTTCTCTTTCAAACTTTCCCAAACCCAAATCGCTAGAGCGCTGTTGTCACGGCTCTTAGCCTCTATAGCCACCCTTCCTTTGGGTTCATGTCGGCCTGACATTATTTATGAAACCCCTAACACACTTCACCTTTTTTTCGAGACCACTTAGTTTTACTTTAAATAGAAAATTACTTCATTTTTTCCAATTATGAATACTTTATTACTATATTTCCATTTTTTTAATATATTTACTTCAGCACGTTTTAAACTAACATTTTTCCTTGAGTTTAAGAAAAAATTTTAAGATAAATCTTAAGAAAGTGATTTTTCACATACTTTTAAACTTATTTACTAACAAAATTAATTCTCAAAGAGAGTTTTAAGCTGTAGTTTTATTCTATTTTTTTTCAGTAAAAAAAAATCATATTGCTTTTGAATTAAAACTGTCTTTGATGAATGAACAAATGATCGAAACAAAATTAGTTTTGATAACATTTAAAATGTATTTAAATTGATCAGCATAACAAAAAAAAAATATACATATATATATATATATGTTTGAGGATTTTTTTGCTACAACGTACTGTGATACTATATATGATGACACCAGTACTTATCCTTTTGAAATTTCTTCAAACCTATCAATAGACTTTCCAGAAATTGATTCTGCTGAAATAGAGTTTGAATTAAGAAGACTTAAAATAACTTTTAACCATGGACCGGATGGTATACCCAACTGTTTACTGAGGTACTGTGCAGCTAATTTGTCGAAACCTTTATCTTTCATCTTCAACTCATCTATCAGATGTGGCTATGTTCCTAGTCAATGGAAAAGCTCATATATCATTCCTTTATTCAAATCTGGCAGTAAGTCACATGCAAAAAACTATAGAGGTATTGCAAAACTAAGTTCGTTACCAAAGCTTCTTGAAAAATTCATCTGCGACTTTATAAGCCACAACATATCGCATTTAATATCGCCGCATCAACATGGATTTAGAAAAGGATGTTCAACCATTACCAACCTGTTACAGTTAACGACGTTAGTCAATAAAGGATTCGTGAAAAATCAAGAAACTAATGCCATTTATACGGATTTCAGCAAAGCTTTCGACAAAGTCAATCACAAACTTCTCCTTAATAAGCTATATATGCTGGGCTTTTCTGCAAATAGTCTAAATTGGATTAAATCTTATCTAAATGATAGAAAACAAAATGTACTTTTCAAAAACCACATATCTAAACCTATAAATGTTTGTTCTGGAGTACCACAAGGCAGCCATCTTGGTCCAATCCTGTTCTCTTTGTTTATAAATGATCTGCCAAATGTTATAAAATATTGCAACATACTTATGTTTGCTGATGATGTAAAAATTTTTCTTACATACAAAAAAATTCGGATCATTTTTACCTACAACATGATATTGATAACTTTTATACTTATATATAAACCTAATGGAACTAAACTCTAACAAATGCAAGCACATGAGATTTAACAGGGGCAACTTCGTCAGTGTCACTTTTTTGATGGGCAAACAACCTTTGGAATTAGTTTGTTCCATCCTGGATTTGGGTATAATGCTTGACGTTAAGCTTAGTTTTATTCCACACATTAATATGATGGTCAATAAGGCGAGAGGCGTTCTTGCTTTTGTTAAAAGATGGGCAAAAGAATTTATCGATCCATATGTAACTAAGCTTTTATACACTCCTTAGTTAGACCTATTCTTGAATATGGCTCAGTTGTTTGCGATCCGTTGTATAATGTTCATAGTGATCATATTGAGTCTATTCAAAAACAGTTTTTGCTATTTAGCTTACAAAGCTTAAGATGGAATCCAACATTAAATTTGCCTCCTTATCATCAAAGATTATCGCTAATTAAGTTGCCTTCTCTTAAAAGCCGAAAGCCTATGCTAAACGTTACGTTTTTGTTAAGTATTCTTAATGGCGATATACACTCTGAATTCATACTAAGAAGTATATCATTTAATGTTCCACATCGGCCGACCCGTTACTTTCAACCTCTGGCAATTAAATGTTTTCGTATGAACTATGCTTATGCTGATCCACTGAGAAGAATATGTGCCAATTTTAATGAACTGTATCAATTAATTGATTACTCTTTAAGCTTAAACGTTATAAAACGCAATATTATAATTTTCCTTAATTGTTAAATATTTTTCTTTTGTCTTTGAAAATTATTCTTACAAACAATTATTAAATTTGTTACTAAAGTCTGTATGATATTATTATGTAGACTTTTATATATTTAAATAAATAAAAAAAGGAAAAGAGAAAAAACTAAGGTTTTTTTATGTTCTTGTTGTTGTTATTTGTTTCGCTGCATGAAGGCCTCCAGCAAGTCGATGTAATTATTGTTACTATATGTTCTCTTTTTCTTTTGTTTTGTGTTGCGCTCCCAATTAAAAGAAAAAAAAAAGAAATATTTGTATAGATAAAATTTAGTCAGGTTCTTAAACATAAGCATATTAGTAAATTCCTATAGGGTTTTCGGTTTCAGTTACCCTGGGTATAGGGAACTTGCTGAATTTAGTGCTTATTTACGAACAAATACTTCTTTATTTTATTACTATCTATTTGTAAAAAAAAATTTATATGTTTAGACTTATATTAAAGTATGATATATAAATTTTGTAAGATATATTATTTTAGTTTATTTTAATAATGGTTAGAATGTCTCACAGTTTCTATTGTTAAATTTAGAATTATTTAATTTAGAGCCAAATTTGTAATATTCAGTATTCTTTGTATCAGTTAGTATAATGATTAAGATTTGTTTAGTGGACAATAAAATATACTTAATTAGGTGATTATTCCTCTCTTCCATATAAAAGATAAAGTTTAAGTTTAGTATCCATAATTGGCATCGTGATCGTTCCTGTTGTTGGTTTTGGGCGTCTCATTACTCTTTAAGAAATTATATTGCCCCAATGGGTCATCAGCGGAAAATACAATTATTCCTATAACCACGTGCGACTGTTAAGGTTGAACTTTTTTTCCTCCTCTGAACAATTTTAGCAAAACTCTCTATGTGATGAGCCCAGGAAATCGACACGTATTGAAGATAGCACACCCACTTTAACTGCTGTTCCGGGGTAATTGGACCATAAATAGCAGCAACGACAAATCTTTCCCGGAACACGTGTAATTTAATCTTTCGAATAAATGTGGGTTAGTTCTAGGTAATTTTAAATTTTTCTTGTGACGTTCTTCTAATCACACGGGTTTGTCTTTCCTTTATAATCGTTGTTAAAATTGTTTTCTTAATTCTGGGTATTACTATGTTAACTTAATTTTATATTTGTTAAAAAAAACTTGTATAATCAAAGTTGTAAATTCACACTCCTCTTTTCTTAATGTGTGTTCACCTCTAACGTCCGATTCAAAAGGAACGAATTCGAGTTGGAAGCTAACATTGCTGACTTGATATTTTTTTGATTTCGAGCTTATCATGGTACATATACATCAATAACGATAAATAATCATCCAAAAGCTTTCTTTTCACTATGCTTATCCCATTCTTACTCAACAAGAATGTTAAAAAAATGCATGTTTCTCTCTCATCATGTATGTGATATACATGATGCTTACATGATAAATGCGTTTTCTCTTATTTAAATGAGAACGTGTTGTAAAAACGAAAAGAAACATAAGTCTTACCAACAGTTTTGTACCAGCATTGTACGAAATATAGGGTTTTCCGTTATTGATTTTATAAATTTTTATATTCCCAAATAAAAACTAATTGAATTAATTTATCGACTAAATGAGTTGTTACAAAACAGGTTTTGGGGAATTGTTTTCAATGAGACAAAAGCTGAAGTTAGTCCCGGATATTTTCTGCGTGTAAAATATCTAGGTTTTTACCCAGGTTGCTCGAAAACAATTTACCCAAATACAACGTAGTAAGGCAATAACCGCGTACTGGAATGGATGGAAGTTCTCAATGCGCAACTAATCGCTGAAAGTTTTTCGTCCCAGTCTTTCTGTGAAGGTTTTGCATAAGCCCTCATGGCTGACAATACTAATCGATTTACTCTCTCACTGGCATTTACTTGTGGAGAGCAAATGGCAGTGAAATTATGAAAAACACCATATGAGTCCATAAATTGTTTAAATAAGTTCGATTTGAGATGAACTCCATTATCTGTAGTGATGGATTCTGGAATACCAAATACGACGTAAGATTTTGTTACTATGCTTAGTTTGTTTGCAAACTTCACATGACAAAACGTAATCTGAAATTTGTTTGGTCATCTTTGGCCAAAAGTAAAATGCATTTAATCTACGTAAGGTCTTAGGCAAACCACCATGTGCTCAAAGGGGATGCTCATGAGCCTTTCTAATTAACTCGTCTGTCAAGGAAAAAGGAATCCATAGCATCCAAGACATTTCCTCTTCTACTTTATTTCCTGTGGCGTGCTCGACTGTTTTGTAAATATAACCATCCTTAATTTCTATATCTGGCAAATACTTACGTTTAGCCTGAAGTTTTTCTATCAACGCCAAATAGTCCGGACATCTAAATTCATCCGATTCTAAATCAATATTGGTAGAACTATCTAGTTCATTAATCCAGATATTGTCCAAATTTTTACTGTCAAGTTCACTAGCATCTTCAGAATCCATCCGAGAAAGTGAATCTGGCACAATGTTTTGACTTCCCTTCCGGTGTCTGATTGTGAAATTGAAGCGCTGTAACTTTAATGTCGACCTAGCAAGACGACCGTTCAGGGGGGTTACTTTCTATTGCGATACGAAAGAAAAATGGTACGAAGTCGAACGATTTGTACTCTTTAAAGCGTTCGGGCATTTTTCATTTGCATATCTTTTTCTCAAAGATGGCAGCACCACACTCTGTAATGCGAAAGCGTGTGTCAAATTCGTTAGATAAGCCCAAATATTTTGCGATAGTAAAAGAGCAAGCGCAAAGGAAGAAAACAAGTAATTAATTTAAAAATGTGTTTTAATTGATATCTAAATTGTTATTTTTAGGGAAATCAAAGCCAAATAGTTACAAAAAAAATTTATATATTATGCTATTATTTATATAAAATATGATACTATTTGCGTGGATTTACTGTAGAACTTTCAGTAACGGAAAAAGTTAAAATAAAGCTATGTATATCAATTTGGAAAAAATTCTATAACTGATTTATTATACCAGCGTTTATTTATGGAAAGTATATCGAACCTATCCGCTTGCAACTCGTTTCAAGTTAATTTATGTCTTTAAACCATAATCCATCAATATTTATATGTAAATTCAACCGGCTTAACTTTTGTTTACATATTTTAAACTGTTAATATTGCCACTTTTTCAAAAATTTTGCGAAAGGTGTTGCGAAAGTCATAGAGAGTACCGATTTGCCCTCTTGTCGCATTGAGCTTTCGAATCGAAATTGCTTTCGTATCGCAATAAAGATTAACCCCCCAGGTCTGTTTGGCTCATCAACCATTTCAAAGAGGCATGGTCATTTACGACCTCAAATTGGTGGCATTTGACGTATGATCTATATTTCTTTATTGCCATTACTGCGGCGAGACATTCTTGTTCAGAGACGGAGTAGTTCTTTTGAGCGGATGACAACTTGTGGCCCATGATAGCTACCGGTACTTCGTCCTTGTCATTGTTAGTTGGGGCTAGTACTGCCCCAATCCCAAATACGGGTTATGTAAGACCGGTGCGGAACACAAGGAGTTTTTAAATTCCTCGAACGAGCGTGAAGCTTCGTCAGACCATATAAACTTTTTATTTTTTTGTAACATATCCGTTATGGGTGATGTAACGGTTGCAAAGTTTCGGACAAACCTTCGGTACCAACCACATAAGCCCAAAAATCTTCTTAGCTGCCGAACAGACCGTTGTAACAGATAATCGCGGATAGTTTGTACCTTTTCAGGGTCTGTCCGAATAGTCCCATGTCGAATTATGTGTCCTAAGTATTGCACCTGTTTAAGCACAAATTTACTTTTTTCAATATTTAGTGTCAGGTTCGCTTTTCTCAAGGCTACTTCATGCAGCAGCAATACATGCTCCTCAAAAGTCTCAGTTATCAAAAGTAAATCATCCAAATATATGAAAACTTTGTGCGCAATTGTGCGGGAATGACCTTGTCCATAAGTCGGGTCATCGTCTGTGGCGCGTTACATAATCCAAAAGGCATGGTAACGAACTGGTAAAGTGGACGACCAGGCACAGTGAAAGCCGTCTTCTACCTTGACCTCTCATCAAGCGAAATTTTCCAGAAGGCATCTTTCAGATCTAGACTCGAGATGAATCTGGCCTTCGGTAGCCTGCTGCATATTCCATCAATAAGAGGTAAAGGGTAAGCGTCCTTCACTGTGACGCTATTCAGATTTCTTGCGTCTAGGCACAGTCGTACCTTCCCAGGCTTACGAACCAGAGCCACAGGCGACGACCACGGACTCTGGGATTCCTCTAAGACTCCTAAGTGTAGCATCCTGTCAATTTCTGCAAAAAGTAACTGTTCAATGGCTGGCGATATAGGAAAAAATCTTTGTTCAATAAGTTTATTGCTTAGCGTGTCTATAATTTGTGTTACTAAAGAAGTTCGGCCTAATCCTATTTTTGAAAATGAAGGAAATGAACTTATGGCTTATTTCAGCATTTGCTGGTCTTCCAGGCTCAATATATGAACGTTATCGTTCACTTCAACTTCATTTAAAGTTGTATGTTTTTCAGCCAACGCATTTGTAGAAAACAAATCTTTTCCTAATTGAAAGCCCTCACAAAATCTATTCCTAGATATAAGTTCTGGGTTAAATTAGGTATAACCAAGAATGATATTTCCTTGGAAACTCCTCTAAAATTAACATCAGTGGTAGAATGTCTACTGCTATCCGCGGTCTTTAATGATATATTGAACTTTTCATATTTGTTTGTGTTTTGTTTTAAAAATGTCCTTGCATACTCTGATGCAAAACAAGATACTGTTGCTCCTGTGTCAATCATTCTAACAACATCTTCATTAAAATTTTTAACAGAAGCAAACGACCTCAAATCGAACTTGTTCGTATCAAAAATTACTGCTGATAATATTAATCTCCTATTTTTAATAACCTTGTTCCAAAATTGTCTTAATCTCTTAGTTGACCTTTTAACCATTTTTTTTGACTTTATTGGTGGAGTTATTTCATCGTTAAAAATTCTACATCTCGCCTCGTTGTATTCTTTTAATCTGACATGATATGGATTAAATTTTCCATCAGGTTTTAATAACATTATCTCGTTTTCGATAATAGGACCAGTTTGACACTTCAAGGATTTTAATACTGGGTTGCTTTTGACCGACACTGTGACTTCTGTGCCAGAGGCCTTTGGTAGTTTTTTGATAAGTTGTTACATTTATTACACTGGGGCATAATGGTATTGGGACTGCCAAAACCATAACAAAAAATCTTTCGTTCCCCAATGCAATCTTTAAATGTATGACCTTTTCCAGAACAGTTCCAACAAATTTGTTCTTTTATCTCTTCGATCTCTACTTCCCCTTCAACAACATCATTTGCTGTCTCCACTTCTGACACTTTATGAGAACAACCATATCTACTTGGTCTATGCTTATTTAATTCCTCATCTAGTATTTCATACTTTCGTACAAACTCTCTTAATTCTGAAATCTGCTTTATATTGAAAGGCAGAATCTACTTCTGGAGGTAGATTTCGTTTCATAATTTCTACTAGCTCTGCTTCACTGAAAGGGATGTGCAGGCGATCTGAAATCAGTTGTATTGCATCGTAAAAAATGTCGAATTTTTTTGTTTTCGGTTTCGGATAATATCGAAATCGGTCCGACTGTCCCTAAACTGGTTCCTTAACTCGAAACACAGAGATTCCCAATCAACATATCTGGCCAACTAGAAATAATAGTAGATACCCTATCAGTTGACAATCCAAAAGATTGACCATTTCCCTGACCAGAATTAAGCCTATTTAAAGAATTTCTACTAAAGCGATTATTATTAAGATTGCCATTATGGTGGCCTAGACTATTCTGTCTATAAATATTTTCATCAACATTCATTTGAGCCAGTTGGTTTCTCACGGCGTCATTAATTAAATTCTGAAGTGCGTCGCTACTCTGATTTTAATTTGCAATTACCCTGGAGTTATTAAATAACTCATCAAGGGATCTTTTATCATGATTTGTGTTTACCTTAGGAGTTTTTGGAACCCCCCTGTCGAATAAATTTTGTATGATTGGATTTTTACTTGGGGCTGGTGCTTTTGGAATAGCTCCATGACTTGTATCACCCACGTTTTTAAAAGTAGGCGGTGTAACGGCAGAAGTCTTTTCCTTTTCAGTCAAAATATTATATGACTTCAGCTTATTTTGCCTGCAGGCCTTACCACAAATCGGACATCCTAATGTCTACTTTAGTACTTCGACAATACAGGCCTTATGAAACACATGGTCACATGGAGTAGACACTATGATATCGTCTAACTCATAATCTTTCTTACACACACTGGGTTAAGCAACTGTTTCCTTCTTGGAAATTTATATCTTCAACATCGTTACTGGCCATATTAAAATTTTAGGTTGTAAAATGTACTTATACTATATATTTGAAACAAACGTAAAACTAAGATGGTCTCTTACAAGGTTAAATGAGTTTTCAAAAGTAAAATAAAACTTATTAAAGGTTGGTGTATTATTATTTGAAAGTTCGGGTTTATCAATATCCCAAATGAAAGAAATTTGCTGGAACAAAATTATAGGACTGGATGTCTGGAGAAATCTTTTTTTATCTACACAGTCATAATTCCTAATCCAATAATTTGGCTACAGTCAATCACTGTTTTAGCACATTGAAATAAAACCTAGCATATGTTTTAAAATAATAACGAATAAAAAAAAGGAATGATTTATCTATAGTAATAAAGTGAATTGCTTAAATTAATCTATAGTCCATACATTCTTGGTCTACACCAAATTTGGACAAACACTGCTATAAGTTCATTATAATATAACATAAATATGCGTATAAGGTGTAAGGTGTGTCTAAACGTATGAAAAAAAAAGTTGTTGAGATTTAGAGCCAGGAAAATTATTATATTTACAGAATAGATGTTTTGAACCCTGAGTCAAATTTGAAGTAAAAAAATTTTTGAACGTTCCCGGGGTCCCACGTTGGGCGCCATTATTTGTAATGGGACATTTACTAGTGTACGAGATGGCTTAATAGATTTTACTTTAAGTGATTAAATCCAAAACGTTTGGGGAGTTCTACCCTTAAAATTTAAGCGAACTACAAACAAATACTAAACATCGGTGCACTATAGGTCGCAACTCGAAACGGTACGCATGTGCACGCTAGCTAGCTCGTCTTGGTCGGGCGGGAGTCTTGTTTCTCTGGCTGACCTACAATACTCATTAACAAAAAATGACGTGCGTTTTATAAATGCCCTTAAAAAGACACAAAACTTTTCTTTCAAACTTTCCCAAACCCAAACCGCTAGAGCGCTGTTGTCACCGCTCTTAACCTCTATACCCATCCTTCCTTTGGTTTCATGTGGGCCTGACATCATTTATTAAACCCCTAACATACTTCACCTTTTTTTCGAGACCAGTTAGTTTTAATTTAAATAGAAAATTACTTCATTTTTTTCAATTATGAATACTTTATTAAAGTTTCCATTTTTTTAATATATTTACTTCAGTACGTTTTAAACTAACAGTTTTCCTTGAGTTTAACAAAAAAATTTAAGATAAATCTTAAGAAAGTGATTTTTCACATACTTTTAAACTTATTTATTTACTAACAAAATTAATTCTCAAAGAGAGTTTTAAGTTGTAGTTTTATTCTATTTTTTTTTTTTTTTCAGTAAAAAAAAATCACATTGCTTTTGCATTAAAACTGTCTTTGATGAATGAACAAATGATCGAAACAAAATAAAAAGTATTTAAATTAATCAGCATAACAAAAAAATATATATAAGAAAAGAGAAAAAACTTACGATTTTTTTTATGTTCTTGTTGTTGTTTCGCTGCATGGAGGCCTCCAGCAAATCGATGTAATTATTGTTACTATATGTTCTCTTTTTCTTTTGTTTTGTGTTACGCTCCCAATTAAAAGAAAAAAAATTAGAAATATTTGTATAGATAAAATTAAACATAAGCACATAAGTAAATTCCTATAGGGTTTTCGGTTTCAGTTACCCTGGGTAGGGATAGACATACCCGAATATAGGGAACTTAATGAATTTAGTGCTGATTTACGAACAAATACATGGTTATTTTATTACTATCTATTTGTAAAAAAATTTATATCTTTAGACTTATATTAAAGTATGATATATTATTTTTGTAAGATATATTATTTTTGTAAGATATATTATTTTAGTTTATTTTAATAATGGTTAGAATGTCTCAGAGTTTCTATTGTTAAATTTAGAATTATTTAATTTAGAGCCAAATTTGTAATATTCAGTATCCTTTGTATCAGTTAGCATTTTGTATAGTACAGGGTGGGCCAAAAGAAACCAAGGGGTGTAAAAGTTTAATAACTTTTTTGTTTATTAACTTTTTTTTATTTTTTCTTTCAGATTATATAGACAACACTTGGAATTGTATTATTTAAACCAGAGATCAATTATTTTAACGCAAAGAGCATATCGCCGACATTATTGAAAATTTGATTATGAGTGATGAAGCTCATTTTCATTTGAATGGCTTTGTTAATAAGCAGAACTGTAGGTTCTGGTGTTCTGAAAATCCAAGAGCCATTCATCAACGCCAATTGCACCCCATCAGGTGTACAGTATGGTGTGGGATCACATCTGAAAATGTCATTGGGCCCTACTTCTTCGAGAATGAAGATGGAAGTGCTGTAACCGTAAATGGAGAGCGGTATCGGTTTATGATAGAAAATTTTTTACGTCCTGCTCTTGAAAACTGACCTGGTATGTGGTTTCAGCAGGACGGAGCCACTGCCCATACTGCCCGAGACACAATGGCACTTTTAAGACAAATTTTTGGAGAGCCCTTGGTTTCTTTAGGCCCACCCTGTATAATGATTAAGGTATTTGTTTAGTGGACAATAAAATATACTTAATTAGGTGACTATTCCTCTCTTCCATATAAAAGATAAAGTTTAAGTTTAGTATCCATAATTGGCATCGTGGTCGTTCCTGTTGTTGGTTTTGGGCGTCTCACTACTCTTTAAGAAATTATATTGCCCAAGCGAGTCATCAGAGGAAATTACAAAGATTCCTATAACCACGTGCGACTGTAAGGGTTGAACTGTTTTTCCTCCTCTGAACAATTTTATCAAAAGTCTCTATGTGTTGAGCCCAGGAAATAATCGACACGTGTTGAAGATAGCACACCCACTTTAACTGCTGTTTCGGGGTAATTGGACCATAAATAGCAGCCACGACAAATCTTTCCCGGAACACGTGTAATTTAATCTTTCGAATAAATGTGGGTTAGTTCTAGGTAATTTTAAATTTTTCTTTCGACTTTCTTCTAATCACACGGGTTTGTCTTTCCTTTATAATCTTTGTTAAAATTTTTATATTCTCAAATAAAAACTAATTGAATTAATTTACTCGACTAAATGGGTTGTTACAAAACAGGATTTGGGGAATTGTTTTCAATGAGACAAAAGCTGAAGTTAGTCCCGGATATCTTTTGCGTGAAAAATATCTAGGTTTTTACCCAGGTTGCCGAAAAACAATTTACCTAGGTTACCCAAATACAAAGTAGTACGGCGAGAACCGCGTACTGGAATGGATGGAAGTTCTCAATGCGCAACTAATCGCTGAAAGTTTTTCGTCCCAGTCTTTCTGTGAAGGTTTTACATAAGCCCTCATTGCTGACAATACTAATCGATTTACTCTCTCACTGGCATTTGCTTGTGGAGAAAAATACCATATGAGTCCATAAATTGTTTAAATAAGTTCGATTTGAATTGAACTCCATTATCTTTAGTGATGGATTCTGGAATACCAAATACGTGAAAAGCTCTTTTTTCTAAAAACTCAATTTTCAGATTGACCGTAAACTTTTTTATAGGTTCCAAAAAATTAAATTGTAAGATATGGTCCAACACAATAATGATTCCTATATTACCAGAAGACGAACGCGGATATGGTCCCAAAAGGTCTACATAAAGTTTCTGAAATATTTGATCCGAAGAAGCCTGGTGACCCATGGGCGGTCGTAAGATTTTGTCACTATGCTTAGTTTGTTTGCAAACTTTACATGGCAAAAAGTAATCTGAAATTTGTTTGGTCATCTTTGGCCAAAAGTAAAATGCTTTTAATCTACGTAAGGTCTTAGCCAAACCACCATGTGCTCAAAGGGGATGCTCATGAGCCTTTCTAATTAACTTGTCTGTCAAGTAAAAAGGAATCCATAGCTTCCAAGACATTTCCTCTTCTACTTCATTTCCTGTGGCGTGCTCGACTCTTTTGTAAATACAACCATCCTTAATTTCTATATCTGGCAAATACTTACGTTTAGCCTGAAGTTTTTCTATCAACGCCAAATAGTCCGGACATCTAAATTCATCTGATTCTAAATCAATATTAATAGAACTATCTAGTTCATTAATCCAGATATTGTCCAAATTTTTACTGTCAAGTTCACTAGCATCTTCAGAATACATCCGAGAAAGTGAATCTGGCACAATATTTTGACTTCCCTTCCGGTGTCTGATTGTAAAATTGAAGCCCTGTAACTTTAATGCCCACTTAGCAAGACGACCGTTCAGGGGGGTTACTCTCTATTGCGATACGAAAGAAAAACGAAAATCGAACGATTTGTACTCTTTAAAGCGTTCGCGCATTTTTCATTCGCATATCATTTTCGCAAAGATGGCAGCACCACACTCTGTAATGCGAAAGCGTATATCAAATTCGTTCGATAAGCCCAAATATTTTGCGATAGTAAAAGAGCAAGCGCAAAGGAAGAAAACAAGTAATTAATTTAAAAATGTGTTTTAATTGATATCTAAATTGTTATTTTTAGGGAAATCAAAGCCAAATAGTTACAAATAAAACAACGACAGTTTTTTAGTTTTAGTAGATAGTGATTTGGCCATGAAACAGTTGCTGCGAGTTAATGCCTAACAAGCCGGAAGCAAAATGTAGCACAAAATATTTAGACAATCTGATGGAGATCCTGTAAGGGATATATCTGGTTAAAAATTGTATATATCAGTTCTGTTTTTGGCGTTGATAAGTGCGGACGCGATTTTTTTTAAGATCGCATTAACAAAAAACAAAACATACATTGTGTGAACAATTTGAAACAAAAACAAACCTGTTTTAATACAACAACAAAGTTGTTTGTAAAATATTTTTTTTTATTTTTTTCCCCCTTTTCTTTATTTTGTACAACGGCATATTGAATTGCTACTTTTAAAATAAAATAACAACAATAAAGGCTAATGAGCCTGTTTAATTTAAGCAACATTTATGTTGACAGTGCTGAATTAAATAAAAACAAAAAAACTGAAAATAATTTGTGTAATGCTACGCCAGTTATACGTGCCCAATCTTGTTCTTTACTTTTACTAAGCGATGACAATAAAATAAATACAAACAAATCGCCTTCTGAACACAGTGTTGCCAAAGATAATATGGATAGTGTAGAAAAACCCAAGACGCAAGTGGGAATGGACAGATACATAACTGTATTGAAAAGAGGTCGAAGCCCTAAATCTTCGCAAATTGCACCAATGGCTAAAGTACAAAAAGACAAGGACTCTACCGGAATAAATTCCCATAATCGTTTTGCTATCTTAGATAGTGAAACGAGTGTACATAAAACGGCAATTAAGTCGTTCAAACCACCTCCAGTTTATTTAAGGGAGAAAAATTCGAACGAATTAATAAAAAATTTAATTACAATTATTGGCGAGAACCCATTTTATGTAATTCCCATTAAGCGCGGTAACATTGATGAGACAAAAATACAATTTATTGATAAAAGTAGTTATCGTAAAGCAGTAAGCGAGTTTGAAAACTGCAAAAAAAAACTTTTATTCCTATCAGCTGAAAAGTAGCAAAGGTCTACAGGTAGTCATTAAAGGTGTGGATTCATACGTTGATCCAGCTGAAATAAGAGCCGGACTCCAAAAAGCGGGTTTTAAAATAAAAAGTGTAGATAATCTCCGTAATCGGGAACGTGTCCCCCAACCACTATTTCGCGTTGAACTGGAACCTGGAGATATCAGATTGAAGAAGAACGAAATGCACCCCATTTACAATCTGAAATACCTGTTACACCGTAAAATAACTGTAGAGGAGCCGCATAAGCGTCCAGGACCTGTCCAGTGTCTAAATTGTCAAGAATATGGTCATACTAGGGCTTACTGTAAGTTGCCTCCGGTTTGCGTTGTATGTGGCGAGCTACATTGTTCCGCCCAATGCGACAAAGCAAGGGATGATTCGAAAGTAAAAAAATTTAGCAATTGCGGTGGAAACCACACTGCTAACTACAGAGGCTGTCCAGTTTTTTCCATGGTAAGGAAAACCACTCAAAAACTAAATACTCCTGCTAAGCATCAACAATATCGAGCAAATGCTCATTATCCTCAGTTAGCCCAACCAACAACACAACATGTTTCATACGCTGATACGGTAAAAACCAATCATACTGCAGTACATAAAGCGACACCGATAACTAATTCTACTCCTAATTTGCAATCGCATCCTAAAGAACAAACACCATCTGGTAATTTTAATCGTCTCGAAGCAAGCATCGAGACATTAGTGCATTCGAAAGCTCTATGAGCAGCATGATGCAAGAAATGGTACGCATGCAATCTACTATGTTGCAGGCGTTACTTAACAAACCATGAACTGTTTAAAAATATGTTTCTGGAACGCAAACGGCTTGCGCCAACACAAAAATGAACTCGAGTACTTCTTTAAGAAGGAACAAATTGATGTCATGCTGGTTGCAGAGACTCACTTAACAACAAATAGCTTTTTTAAAATAAATCGCTATATCTTATATGACACCAAAGACCCCCGTGGCAGAGCATGTGGTGGTTCAGCAATACTAATAAAGGCTCGAATCAAACATTATTTACTGTGTGATTTTTGTGACGATTACCTACAAGCAACAAACATCTGTATTGAAGAATTTCATCAAAACTTAGTTATTTCTTCGATTTATTCACCTCCTAGGTTTCCAATATCAGAGAGTCAATACAGCGATTTCTTCAAATCACTAGGTCCCTGTTTCATAGCATCAGGCGACTACAACGCTAAACATACGTTTTGGGGATCACGCCTAATAACTCCAAAAGGTCGTGTTTTGTTTGACACAATTTCAAAAATGCGTCTGAATGTGATATCGAGTGGACAACCCACCTATTGGCCTACTGATCGACAAAAAATACCGGATGTTATTGTTTTTGGCGTGATTAAGGGTATTCCAAGACAAACGATTAAAGCTAAAGCGTCACTTGAATTATTCTCAGATCATTCACCCACTATCGTCTATATATGGGACAAACAAAACATCATATCACCAATGACTACCACAAGCATTAATTGGTTGAAATATAGAAAGCATCATAGTACTCATTGTTCGGAAAACATCCCGCTAAGAACACCTGAAGACTTATTGATTTTGACCAAAAGCTTAAATCAGCTGCCCAACGTTCAGCAATAACCCGACAATTAGTTAGATACAATCAAATTTATTCTGCAGATATCGAACGGCTCTTGGCTGAAAAAAGAAAAATTCGTAGAGAATGGCAATCACAGAGATCTCCTCAACTCAAAAGCAGACTTAAAGAATGCACGAACCGGCTAAGAGACATGCTGGAATCTCGAAGAGTAGCATCCCTGAAAAACTATTTGGGAGACCTAGACGCAACTCCTCAATCAGATTATTCGTTATGGAGTGCTTGTAGAAACCTTAAAAGGCCAGTCTTACGAACTTGCGAACTTCAGCTGGAGGCTGGGCAAGGAGTGATACCGAAAAAGGAAATTTATTTGCTGGACATTTGAAAAAGGTTTTTACCCCAAATATATCGACTGATATAGTTGAGTTGCCAGTTCTCGAGGCTAGTGCTGCAGTACCGATAAGATTTGAATTTGGTGATCTTGAGAAGGCAATAACGGATTTGAACACCAAAAAAGCCCCTGGCGTTGATAAAGCAGTAACAAGATGTTAATTGAGTTGCCCCGTGTAGCTCGCAGAATCGTTCTTTTTTGTTTTAATGCCATTTTACGTTTTGAGTACTTTCCCACAGATTGGAAGGTGTCCTTGGTTACCATGATTCCTAAACCAGGAAAAGACCACACAAAAATTGAATCATACAGACCTATAAGCCTTTTGTCAAATATGTCAAAGCTGTTTGAGAGGATGTTAATAACTAAGCTTAACCCTATTCTAAACGACAAAGGATGTTTTCCAAACCATCAATTCGGCTTCAGGAAAAAACATAGTACGATTGAACAAACTCACAGGTTAGTTAATGTTGTTAAGAAGACATTTGAAGAGAGAAAATACTGCTCTGCGCTTTTTATCGACGTTTCTCAAGCATTCGATAAGGTATGGCATGAAGGCCTAATATATAAGCTAAAACTGAATTTGCCCGTAAACGTATATAAGCTGCTAGATAGTTATTCAACCGAACGAAAATTTATTGTGAAAGAAGGAGATTTTTTGAGCTCACCCCAGCCAATCGAAGCCAGAGTTCCCCAAGATATTGGGGCCCTTTTATACTTATTGTATACTTCAGACATGCCAACTAGTAACCGAGTTCACACATCGACATTTGCTGACGACACAGCTTTTTTGAGCATTCACGAAAGACCCGAAGTAGCATCACGATATTTACAAGACCACATATACAACTTAGAAAAATGGTTGAAGAAATGGAGAATAAAAGTGAATGAACAAAAATGTACTCACATAACTTTTACACTGCGCAGAATATCTTGGCTCCCTATTCAGATAAATAACCAAACGATACCTCAGCTTTCAGACGTCAAATATCTCGGCATACATCTTGACCGGCGCCTTACATGGAAACGGCACATAGAAACAAAGTTAACACAAATGAAGTTGAAAGCAGTCCAACTAAACTGGCTAATTGGCAGAAATTCTACTCTAGTTTTAGACTGCAAACTTTTATTATACAAGTCAATTCTAAAACCAATATGGTGTTATGGCATGCAATTATGGGGCACTGCCTCAGCTACCAACGTAGAAAAAATTCAAAGGCGCCAAGATAAGATTCTACGTATTATTACATCTGCTCCCTGGTATATAAAAATTCGAACATCCATAAGGATCTAAACGTGCCATCAGTTAAAGCAGAAATAGCGCAACTTGCCATAAGGTATTTAAAGAAGCTTGAAACTCATCCGAATTCACTGGCCCGTAACATACTAACTGAACCTGGTTACATTCGACTAAGAATGTCTCATCCGTACATCAGAGGGATCTCTCATCCGTACATCAGAGGGATAACCCACAAATTACAGTAACCGTGAAACATACATTTTTTTGTCCAGCACTGGTTGGACTTAACAAGTAAATTTTTAGACTTAAGATATGAGTAATTATTGATAGTTCAATTATATTGAAGATACAATAAATAAAAATTACGAAAAAAAAATTTATGTAAAATATGATACTATTTGCGTGGATTTACTGTAGAACTTTCAGTAACGGAAAAAGTTAAAATAAAGCTATGTATATGAATTTGAAAAAAATTCTATAACTGATTTTTTATACCAGCGTTTATTTATGGAAAGTATATCGAACCTATCCGCTTGCAACTCTTTTACGTCTTTAAACCATATGTAAATTCAACCGGCTTAACTTTTGTTTACATATTTTATACTATTAATGTCGCCACTTTTTCAAAAATTTTGCGAAAGGTGTTGCGAAAGTCATATAGAGTACCGCTTTACCCTCTTATCTCATTGAGCTTTCGAATCGAAATTGCTTTCGTATCGCAATAAAGAGTAAACCCCCAGGTCTGTTTGGCTCATCAACCATTTCAAAGAGGCATGGTCAGTTACGACCTCAAATTGGTGGCCATCGACATATGATCTAAATTTCTTTATTGCCATTATTACGGCGAGACATTCTTGTTCAGAGACGGAGAAGTTCTTTTGAGCCGATGACAACTTGTGGCTCATGAAAGCTACCGGTACTTCGTCCTTGTCGTTGTTAGTTAGGGCTAGTACTGCCCCAATCCCAAATCCGGGTTATGTAACACCGGTGCGGAACAAAAGGAGTTTTTAAGTTCCTCGAACGAGCGTGAAGCTTCGTCAGACCATATAAACTTTTTATTTTTTTGTAACATATCCGTTATGGGTGATGTAACGGTTGCAAAGTTTCGGACAAACCGACGGTACCAACCACATAAGCGCAAAAATCTTGTTAGCTGTTGAACAGACCGGGGTTGCGGATAATCGCGGATAGCTTGTACCTTTTCAGGGTCTGACCGAATAGTCCCATGTCAAATTATGTGTCCTAAGTATTTCACCTGTTTAAGCACAAATTTACTTTTTTCAATATTTAGTGTCAGGTTCGCTTTTCTCAAGGCTACTTCATGCAGCAGCAATACATGCTCATCAAAAGTCTCAGTTATCAAAAGTAAATCATCCAAATATATGAAAACTTTGTGCGCAATTGTGCGGGAATGACCTTGTCCATAAGTCGGGTCATCGTCTGTGGCGCGTTACATAATCCAAAAGGCATGGTAATGAACTGGTAAAGTGGACGACCAGGCACAGTGAAAGCCGTCTTCTACCTTGACCTCTCATCAAGCGAAATTTTCCAGAAGGCATCTTTCAGATCTAGACTCGAGATGAATCTGGCCTTCGGTAGCCTGCTGCATATTCCATCAATAAGAGGTAAAGGGTAAGCGTCCTTCACTGTGACGCTATTCAGATTTCTTGCGTCTAGGCACAGTCGTACCTTCCCAGGCTTACGAACCAGAGCCACAGGCGACGACCACGGACTCTGGGATTCCTCTAAGACTCCTAAGTGTAGCATCCTGTCAATTTCTGCAAAAAGTACCTGTTCAATGGCTGGCGATATAGGAAAAAATCTTTGTTCAATAAGTTTATTGCCTAGCGTGTCTATAATTTGTGTTACTAAAGAAGTTCGGCCTAATCCTATTTTTGAAAATGAAGGAAATGAACTTATGGCTTATTTCAGCATTTGCTGGTCTTCCAGGCTCAATATATGAACGTTATCGTTCACTTCAACTTCATTTAAAGTTGTATGTTTTTCAGCCAACGCATTTGTAGAAAACAAATCTTTTCCTAATTGAAAGCCCTCACAAAATCTATTCCTAGATATAAGTTCTGGGTTAAATTAGGTATAACCAAGAATGATATTTCCTTGGAAACTCCTCTAAAATTAACATCAGTGGTAGAATGTCTACTGCTATCCGCGGTCTTTAATGATATATTGAACTTTTCATATTTGTTTGTGTTTTGTTTTAAAAATGTCCTTGCATACTCTGATGCAAAACAAGATACTGTTGCTCCTGTGTCAATCATTCTAACAACATCTTCATTAAAATTTTTAACAGAAGCAAACGACCTCAAATCGAACTTGTTCGTATCAAAAATTACTGCTGATAATATTAATCTCCTATTTTTAATAACCTTGTTCCAAAATTGTCTTAATCTTTTAGTTGACCTTTTAACCATTTTTTTTGACTTTATTGGTGGAGTTATTTCATCGTTAAAAATTCTACATCTCGCCTCGTTGTATTCTTTTAATCTGACATGATATGGATTAAATTTTCCATCAGGTTTTAATAACATTATCTCGTTTTCGATAATAGGACCAGTTTGACACTTCAAGGATTTTAATACTGGGTTGCTTTTGACCGACACTGTGACTTCTGTGCCAGAGGCCTTTGGTAGTTTTTTGATAAGTTGTTACATTTATTACACTGGGGCATAATGGTATTGGGACTGCCAAAACCATAACAAAAAATCTTTCGTTCCCCAATGCAATCTTTAAATGTATGACCTTTTCCAGAACAGTTCCAACAAATTTGTTCTTTTATCTCTTCGATCTCTACTTCCCCTTCAACAACATCATTTGCTGTCTCCACTTCTGACACTTTATGAGAACCACCATATCTACTTGGTCTATACTTATTTAATTCCTCATCTATTTCGTTTCATAATTTCTACTAGCTCTGCTTCACTGAAAGGGATGTGCAGGCGATCTGAAATCAGTTGTATTGCATCGTAAAAAATGTCGAATTTTTTTGTTTTCGGTTTCGGATAATATCGAAATCGGTCCGACTGTCCCTAAACTGGTTCCTTAACTCGAAACACAGAGATTCCCAATCAACATATCTGGCCAACTAGAAATAATAGTAGATACCCTATCAGTTGACAATCCAAAAGATTGACCATTTCCCTGACCAGAATTAAGCCTATTTAAAGAATTTCTACTAAAGCGATTATTATTAAGATTGCCATTATGGTGGCCTAGACTATTCTGTCTATAAATATTTTCATCAACATTCATTTGAGCCAGTTGGTTTCTCACGGCGTCATTAATTAAATTCTGAAGTGCGTCGCTACTCTGATTTTAATTTGCAATTACCCTGGAGTTATTAAATAACTCATCAAGGGATCTTTTATCATGATTTGACAAGGACTCTACCGGAATAAATTCCCATAATCGTTTTGCTATCTTAGATAGTGAAACGAGTGTACATAAAACGGCAATTAAGTCGTTCAAACCACCTCCAGTTTATTTAAGGGAGAAAAATTCGAACGAATTAATAAAAAATTTAATTACAATTATTGGCGAGAACCCATTTTATGTAATTCCCATTAAGCGCGGTAACATTGATGAGACAAAAATACAATTTATTGATAAAAGTAGTTATCGTAAAGCAGTAAGCGAGTTTGAAAACTGCAAAAAAAAACTTTTATACCTATCAGCTGAAAAGTAGCAAAGGTCTACAGGTAGTCATTAAAGGTGTGGATTCATACGTTGATCCAGCTGAAATAAGAGCCGGACTCCAAAAAGCGGGTTTTAAAATAAAAAGTGTAGATAATCTCCGTAATCGGGAACGTGTCCCCCAACCACTATTTCGCGTTGAACTGGAACCTGGAGATATCAGATTGAAGAAGAACGAAATGCACCCCATTTACAATCTGAAATACCTGTTACACCGTAAAATAACTGTAGAGGAGCCGCATAAGCGTCCAGGACCTGTCCAGTGTCTAAATTGTCAAGAATATGGTCATACTAGGGCTTACTGTAAGTTGCCTCCGGTTTGCGTTGTATGTGGCGAGCTACATTGTTCCGCCCAATGCGACAAAGCAAGGGATGATTCGAAAGTAAAAAAATTTAGCAATTGCGGTGGAAACCACACTGCTAACTACAGAGGCTGTCCAGTTTTTTCCATGGTAAGGAAAACCACTCAAAAACTAAATACTCCTGCTAAGCACCAACAATATCGAGCAAATGCTCATTATCCTCAGTTAGCCCAACCAACAACACAACATGTTTCATACGCTGATACGGTAAAAACCAATCATACTGCAGTACATAAAGCGACACCGATAACTAATTCTACTCCTAATTTGCAATCGCATCCTAAAGAACAAACACCATCTGGTAATTTTAATCGTCTCGAAGCAAGCATCGAGACATTAGTGCATTCGAAAGCTCTATGAGCAGCATGATGCAAGAAATGGTACGCATGCAATCTACTATGTTGCAGGCGTTACTTAACAAACCATGAACTGTTTAAAAATATGTTTCTGGAACGCAAACGGCTTGCGCCAACACAAAAATGAACTCGAGTACTTCTTTAAGAAGGAACAAATTGATGTCATGCTGGTTGCAGAGACTCACTTAACAACAAATAGCTTTTTTAAAATAAATCGCTATATCTTATATGACACCAAAGACCCCCGTGGCAGAGCATGTGGTGGTTCAGCAATACTAATAAAGGCTCGAATCAAACATTATTTACTGTGTGATTTTTGTGACGATTACCTACAAGCAACAAACATCTGTATTGAAGAATTTCATCAAAACTTAGTTATTTCTTCGATTTATTCACCTCCTAGGTTTCCAATATCAGAGAGTCAATACAGCGATTTCTTCAAATCACTAGGTCCCTGTTTCATAGCATCAGGCGACTACAACGCTAAACATACGTTTTGGGGATCACGCCTAATAACTCCAAAAGGTCGTGTTTTGTTTGACACAATTTCAAAAATGCGTCTGAATGTGATATCGAGTGGACAACCCACCTATTGGCCTACTGATCGACAAAAAATACCGGATGTTATTGTTTTTGGCGTGATTAAGGGTATTCCAAGACAAACGATTAAAGCTAAAGCGTCACTTGAATTATTCTCAGATCATTCACCCACTATCGTCTATATATGGGACAAACAAAACATCATATCACCAATGACTACCACAAGCATTAATTGGTTGAAATATAGAAAGCATCATAGTACTCATTGTTCGGAAAACATCCCGCTAAGAACACCTGAAGACGTAGAGTGGAGTCTTATTGATTTTGACCAAAAGCTTAAATCAGCTGCCCAACGTTCAACAATAACCCGACAATTAGTTAGATACAATCAAATTTATTCTGCAGATATCGAACGGCTCTTGGCTGAAAAAAGAAAAATTCGTAGAGAATGGCAATCACAGAGATCTCCTCAACTCAAAAGCAGACTTAAAGAATGCACGAACCGGCTAAGAGACATGCTGGAATCTCGAAGAGTAGCATCCCTGAAAAACTATTTGGGAGACCTAGACGCAACTCCTCAATCAGATTATTCGTTATGGAGTGCTTGTAGAAACCTTAAAAGGCCAGTCTTACGAACTTGCGAACTTCAGCTGGAGGCTGGGCAAGGAGTGATACCGAAAAAGGAAATTTATTTGCTGGACATTTGAAAAAGGTTTTTACCCCAAATATATCGACTGATATAGTTGAGTTGCCAGTTCTCGAGGCTAGTGCTGCAGTACCGATAAGATTTGAATTTGGTGATCTTGAGAAGGCAATAACGGATTTGAACACCAAAAAAGCCCCTGGCGTTGATAAAGCAGTAACAAGATGTTAATTGAGTTGCCCCGTGTAGCTCGCAGAATCGTTCTTTTTTGTTTTAATGCCATTTTACGTTTTGAGTACTTTCCCACAGATTGGAAGGTGTCCTTGGTTACCATGATTCCTAAACCAGGAAAAGACCACACAAAAATTGAATCATACAGACCTATAAGCCTTTTGTCAAATATGTCAAAGCTGTTTGAGAGGATGTTAATAACTAAGCTTAACCCTATTCTAAGCGACAAAGGATGTTTTCCAAACCATCAGTTCGGCTTCAGGAAAAAACATAGTACGATTGAACAAACTCACAGGTTAGTTAATGTTGTTAAGAAGACATTTGAAGAGAGAAAATACTGCTCTGCGCTTTTTATCGACGTTTCTCAAGCATTCGATAAGGTATGGCATGAAGGCCTAATATATAAGCTAAAACTGAATTTGCCCGTAAACGTATATAAGCTGCTAGATAGTTATTCAACCGAACGAAAATTTATTGTGAAAGAAGGAGATTTTTTGAGCTCACCCCAGCCAATCGAAGCCGGAGTTCCCCAAGATATTGGGGCCCTTTTATACTTATTGTATACTTCAGACATGCCAACTAGTAACCGAGTTCACACATCGACATTTGCTGACGACACAGCTTTTTTGAGCATTCACGAAAGACCCGAAGTAGCATCACGATATTTACAAGACCACATATACAACTTAGAAAAATGGTTGAAGAAATGGAGAATAAAAGTGAATGAACAAAAATGTACTCACATAACTTTTACACTGCGCAGAAAATCTTGGCTCCCTATTCAGATAAATAACCAAACGATACCTCAGCTTTCAGACGTCAAATATCTCGGCATACATCTTGACCGGCGCCTTACATGGAAACGGCACATAGAAACAAAGTTAACACAAATGAAGTTGAAAGCAGTCCAACTAAACTGGCTAATTGGCAGAAATTCTACTCTAGTTTTAGACTGCAAACTTTTATTATACAAGTCAATTCTAAAACCAATATGGTGTTATGGCATGCAATTATGGGGCACTGCCTCAGCTACCAACGTAGAAAAAATTCAAAGGCGCCAAGATAAGATTCTACGTATTATTACATCTGCTCCCTGGTATATAAAAATTCGAACATCCATAAGGATCTAAACGTGCCATCAGTTAAAGCAGAAATAGCGAAACTTGCCATAAGGTATTTAAAGAAGCTTGAAACTCATCCGAATTCACTGGCCCGTAACATACTAACTGAACCTGGTTACATTCGACTAGGAATGTCTCATCCGTACATCAGAGGGATCTCTCATCCGTACATCAGAGGGATAACCCACAAATTACAGTAACCGTGAAACATACATTTTTTTGTCCAGCACTGGTTGGACTTAACAAGTAAATTTTTAGACTTAAGATATGAGTAATTATTGATAGTTCAATTATATTGAAGATACAATAAATAAAAATTACGAAAAAAAAATTTATGTAAAATATGATACTATTTGCGTGGATTTACTGTAGAACTTTCAGTAACGGAAAAAGTTAAAATAAAGCTATGTATATGAATTTGAAAAAAATTCTATAACTGATTTTTTATACCAGCGTTTATTTATGGAAAGTATATCGAACCTATCCGCTTGCAACTCTTTTACGTCTTTAAACCATATGTAAATTCAACCGGCTTAACTTTTGTTTACATATTTTATACTATTAATGTCGCCACTTTTTCAAAAATTTTGCGAAAGGTGTTGCGAAAGTCATATAGAGTACCGCTTTACCCTCTTATCTCATTGAGCTTTCGAATCGAAATTGCTTTCGTATCGCAATAAAGAGTAAACCCCCAGGTCTGTTTGGCTCATCAACCATTTCAAAGAGGCATGGTCAGTTACGACCTCAAATTGGTGGCCATCGACATATGATCTAAATTTCTTTATTGCCATTATTACGGCGAGACATTCTTGTTCAGAGACGGAGAAGTTCTTTTGAGCCGATGACAACTTGTGGCTCATGAAAGCTACCGGTACTTCGTCCTTGTCGTTGTTAGTTAGGGCTAGTACTGCCCCAATCCCAAATCCGGGTTATGTAACACCGGTGCGGAACAAAAGGAGTTTTTAAGTTCCTCGAACGAGCGTGAAGCTTCGTCAGACCATATAAACTTTTTATTTTTTTGTAACATATCCGTTATGGGTGATGTAACGGTTGCAAAGTTTCGGACAAACCGACGGTACCAACCACATAAGCGCAAAAATCTTGTTAGCTGTTGAACAGACCGGGGTTGCGGATAATCGCGGATAGCTTGTACCTTTTCAGGGTCTGACCGAATAGTCCCATGTCAAATTATGTGTCCTAAGTATTTCACCTGTTTAAGCACAAATTTACTTTTTTCAATATTTAGTGTCAGGTTCGCTTTTCTCAAGGCTACTTCATGCAGCAGCAATACATGCTCATCAAAAGTCTCAGTTATCAAAAGTAAATCATCCAAATATATGAAAACTTTGTGCGCAATTGTGCGGGAATGACCTTGTCCATAAGTCGGGTCATCGTCTGTGGCGCGTTACATAATCCAAAAGGCATGGTAATGAACTGGTAAAGTGGACGACCAGGCACAGTGAAAGCCGTCTTCTACCTTGACCTCTCATCAAGCGAAATTTTCCAGAAGGCATCTTTCAGATCTAGACTCGAGATGAATCTGGCCTTCGGTAGCCTGCTGCATATTCCATCAATAAGAGGTAAAGGGTAAGCGTCCTTCACTGTGACGCTATTCAGATTTCTTGCGTCTAGGCACAGTCGTACCTTCCCAGGCTTACGAACCAGAGCCACAGGCGACGACCACGGACTCTGGGATTCCTCTAAGACTCCTAAGTGTAGCATCCTGTCAATTTCTGCAAAAAGTACCTGTTCAATGGCTGGCGATATAGGAAAAAAACTTTGTTCAATAAGTTTATTGCCTAGCGTGTCTATAATTTGTGTTACTAAAGAAGTTCGGCCTAATCCTATTTTTGAAAATGAAGGAAATGAACTTATGGCTTATTTCAGCATTTGCTGGTCTTCCAGGCTCAATATATGAACGTTATCGTTCACTTCAACTTCATTTAAAGTTGTATGTTTTTCAGCCAACGCATTTGTAGAAAACAAATCTTTTCCTAATTGAAAGCCCTCACAAAATCTATTCCTAGATATAAGTTCTGGGTTAAATTAGGTATAACCAAGAATGATATTTCCTTGGAAACTCCTCTAAAATTAACATCAGTGGTAGAATGTCTACTGCTATCCGCGGTCTTTAATGATATATTGAACTTTTCATATTTGTTTGTGTTTTGTTTTAAAAATGTCCTTGCATACTCTGATGCAAAACAAGATACTGTTGCTCCTGTGTCAATCATTCTAACAACATCTTCATTAAAATTTTTAACAGAAGCAAACGACCTCAAATCGAACTTGTTCGTATCAAAAATTACTGCTGATAATATTAATCTCCTATTTTTAATAACCTTGTTCCAAAATTGTCTTAATCTTTTAGTTGACCTTTTAACCATTTTTTTTGACTTTATTGGTGGAGTTATTTCATCGTTAAAAATTCTACATCTCGCCTCGTTGTATTCTTTTAATCTGACATGATATGGATTAAATTTTCCATCAGGTTTTAATAACATTATCTCGTTTTCGATAATAGGACCAGTTTGACACTTCAAGGATTTTAATACTGGGTTGCTTTTGACCGACACTGTGACTTCTGTGCCAGAGGCCTTTGGTAGTTTTTTGATAAGTTGTTACATTTATTACACTGGGGCATAATGGTATTGGGACTGCCAAAACCATAACAAAAAATCTTTCGTTCCCCAATGCAATCTTTAAATGTATGACCTTTTCCAGAACAGTTCCAACAAATTTGTTCTTTTATCTCTTCGATCTCTACTTCCCCTTCAACAACATCATTTGCTGTCTCCACTTCTGACACTTTATGAGAACCACGATATCTACTTGGTCTATACTTATTTAATTCCTCATCTAGTATTTCATACTTTCGTACAAACTCTCTTAATTCTGAAATCTGCTTTATATTGAAAGGCAGAATCTACTTCTGGAGGTAGATTTCGTTTCATAATTTCTACTAGCTCTGCTTCACTGAAAGGGATGTGCAGGCGATCTGAAATCAGTTGTATTGCATCGTAAAAAATGTCGAATTTTTTTGTTTTCGGTTTCGGATAATATCGAAATCGGTCCGACTGTCCCTAAACTGGTTCCTTAACTCGAAACACAGAGATTCCCAATCAACATATCTGGCCAACTAGAAATAATAGTAGATACCCTATCAGTTGACAATCCAAAAGATTGACCATTTCCCTGACCAGAATTAAGCCTATTTAAAGAATTTCTACTAAAGCGATTATTATTAAGATTGCCATTATGGTGGCCTAGACTATTCTGTCTATAAATATTTTCATCAACATTCATTTGAGCCAGTTGGTTTCTCACGGCGTCATTAATTAAATTCTGAAGTGCGTCGCTACTCTGATTTTAATTTGCAATTACCCTGGAGTTATTAAATAACTCATCAAGGGATCTTTTATCATGATTTGTGTTTACCTTAGGAGTTTTTGGAACCCCCCTGTCGAATAAATTTTGTATGATTGGATTTTTACTTGGGGCTGGTGCTTTTGGAATAGCTCCATGACTTGTATCACCCACGTTTTTAAAAGTAGGCGGTGTAACGGCAGAAGTCTTTTCCTTTTCAGTCAAAATATTATATGACTTCAGCTTATTTTGCCTGCAGGCCTTACCACAAATCGGACATCCTAATGTCTACTTTAGTACTTCGACAATACAGTCCTTATGAAACACATGGTCACATGGAGTAGACACTATGATATCGTCTAACTCATAATCTTTCTTACACACACTGGGGTAAGCAACTGTTTCCTTCTTGGAAATTTATATCTTCAACATCGTTACTGGCCATATTAAAATTTTAGGTTGTAAAATGTACTTATACTATATATTTGAAACAAACGTAAAACTAAGATGGTCTCTTACAAGGTTAAATGAGTTTTCAAAAGTAAAATAAAACTTATTAAAGGTTGGTGTATTATTATTTGAAAGTTCGGGTTTATCAATATCCCAAATGAAAGAAATTTGCTGGAACAAAATTATAGGACTGGATGTCTGGAGAAATCTTTTTTTATCTACACAGTCATAATTCCTAATCCAATAATTTGGCTACAGTCAATCACTGTTTTAGCACATTGAAATAAAACCTAGCATATGTTTTAAAATAATAACGAATAAAAAAAAGGAATGATTTATCTATAGTAATAAAGTGAATTGCTTAAATTAATCTATAGTCCATACATTCTTGGTCTACACCAAATTTGGACAAACACTGCTATAAGTTCATTATAATATAACATACATATGCGTATAAGGTGTAAGGTGTGTCTAAACGTATGAAAAAAAAGTTGTTGAGATTTAGAGCCCGGAAAATTATATTCTCAAAATAGATGTTTTGAACCCTGAGTCAAATTTGAAGTAAAAAAATTTTTGAACGTTCCCGGGGCCCCACGTTGGGCGCCATTATTTGTAATGGGACATTTACTAGTGTACGAGATGGCTTAATAGATTTTACTTTAAGTGATTAAATCCAAAACGTTTGGGGAGTTCTACCCTTAAAATTTAAGCGAACTACAAACAAATACTAAACATCAGTGCACCATAGGTCGCAACTCGAAACGGTACGCACGTGCACACTAGCTAGCTCGTCTTGGTCGAATTGGGCGGGAGTCTTGTTTCTCTGGCTGACCTACAATACCAAAACACGTGCGTTTTATAAATGCCCTTAAAAAGACACAAACCTTTTCTTTCAAACTTTAGGTTTAATTTTTAGGTTTATTTTTTTAATCTTGTTTATATAGCGAATTAAAATTTAATTACTGTTTGTAAATTTACAGTGTATGCCTCATACAGTTAAAGAAATAAACACATATACGTGAATAACACTTTTCTATGGGAACACTCTTTAAGTTTTAATATTTGTTGCTATAGCGGCAACAGGTTTACATCTTCTGTGAAAACTTCAAGAGTATACCTATAATGGTTCCAGAGATAAAAGGCGCTGACGGACGGACAGACATTGTAGCGAAAACAATAGGGTTACGTTTTTACTCTTTGGGTACGGAACCCTAAAAATAAAGACTATGTGAATGTCAAGCCTCTCCCTATTACTGTTCAAAAGTTAAGCTATTTTCACCAGCATCCGTCTTTTATGGGGACACCATTCAAGCCTCTGTCTATAACGGTTTCAAAGATAGGGTCACATTGATCAAATGACATCACCTATTCGGACACACTTTAATTTACAATTTTAAATTAAAGACCTTGGCCACAAAGATTCTTTATAAATTTCAACTGTCTGTCTAGTGGACATTCTGCCTAATTTTCAAGTGTTTGTATTTAACGGTTCAAAAGATAGGGCCATATAGATCAAATTACATAATTTATGGGGACACCCTTTAATTTCTAAATTCAAATTGTATACTTGCTATAGTGAACTTTGCAATACAGGTTCCTTGTAAATTTCAGCTGTCTGTCTATAACAGTTCAAAAGTTTGGCCACATACATAGAATTATATTTACTATTGGGACACCCTTTTATTTCCAAATTCAAATTTTAAATTTTTGTTATAGCTGACTTAGCAATACAGGTTATGTGTAAATTTCAGCTGTCTGTACGTCAAATTAACTGAACTATTGGAGCATCCTTTAATTTAAAATTTTGAATATTTATACATTTTATTATAACGATCATAGTAATCGACATTCTGTAAAATTTTCAAGGTTTTGTCTATAACGGTTTAAAAGATAGGCCCAAATAGGTCAAATTACGTCACCTATGGGGACACCCTTTTATTTTAAATTTATTTTTTTATTAAATTCTGCTGTTGGGAGCTATAGCGACACGCAATTTTTTTAAATTTTAATTTGGTGCCCTTTACGGTTCTTAATACACGTAAAAAACATGTATGTTGTATGGGGACACCCTTTAATTTATAATATAATGAACTGTTTTTAAAATGGGACCAACCTGAAAGCATAACCTTTCAAATAAAGAAAAAAATTTTAAAATCGGTTCAGAAGTGGCTGAGTTCTGTGGTTACATACATAAAAAACAACATTCAGACGAATTAATAACCCCCTTCTTTTCTGAAGTCGGTTAAAAAAAACAAGCATTCTCTTCAGCAGAGATAAACACCACCAGAAAATTGTACTATAAATTCTTCAAAATTGGCTTAAAAATGTTAATAACCTGCATATTTTTTTAAAATCTACAAAAAATCTCTTAAAATAAAAAGCTCAATATCAGGGCTTTATGGATTTATTTACTACAAAAATAATTCAAGTGAAATAAAATTAAGAATAATCATTAATATTCAAATAAAATAGAAGTTAAATTTGTATATAAATTTTACATTACATATATACCAGGGTTCATTTATGAACATTCAAAAATCAACATTCATGATATTTGTCATAAATAAGAAATATAAAATTTTATATTTATTTTTCACGCTCATAAACGAACAACAAAAAATGTTCTGCCTATGTTCATACATGAATGTATGTACCTGTTTATTTTTTGTAATATACATACGTTGTTTTGCCTTGATATTTTTTAAGACTTTAAATCTTAATTGATTTTAAGTTTTTATTAATTAGTTTTTTAATAACAATTCGCAAATAAATTGGAACACGACTAGTTATTTCAGATTAATTTTCACAATGACTTTTATTAATAAAAATGGTTTCTTACTAACTTAAATATAACAGTTTTTATATTAAATTTTCCAAGCAACTTGACGTATAGATTTAATCCAGGTATGGGAATTGACGTTACGTTAAACAACTCAAAAACAAAAAAAAAACAAATAAAAATGAAATAATAAAAATTAATTAATTAAAAATATGAAATGACTAAACGCCGGCCCCATTGAAGGACCAAGGGTCTTCAATATACTGGTATCAGCGCCAATTTGTGGATTGGCCTTTTAAAAACACCGTGCTTAGTCTTCACTTCCGCTACTCTGACTCTGCTGTCTGCGCCTCGGGTTACCGCCTGAACTCGGCCGGTCATCCAATGTATTGGTGGCATGTTGTTGAGCTTGCCGACGTCGAGATCTGACTCTTCCGCCCATTTGTTTTTGGCTTGGAGGCTGCGGACGTAGTCTTTCTCCCAAGACTGCCAAAACATTTGCTTTAGTCCGCAAGTAAGCGCCATTTCTTGGAGTACGTCAGCTTGTCCGCTTCGCCTCGATGCAATTTGCGGCCGCATGGCTGAGCATCGCTGCTCGCAGCTCTCGACAAAGTTGGTGGAGTTGTCGCAATATATCGTTTGTGGGAGCCTTCTCCTGCCGATGAACCATTGAAGACAGAGAAGAAAGGAATTGGAAGAAAGATCAGTGACCAGTTCAATAGGTACAGCCTTTGAAGAAAAACACACAAATATAGCGATATACATTTTAGCAAAAATCTACGCCACATATTTTAAATGGGCGCAGAGCTCTCACCCTATCAGCGGGCAAATTTCCCATGATTTGACTCATCAACTTCGGTTTATATCGAAAACAATGCAGACATCTACGAACTATTTTTCTTCACTCTTTCCTGGCATTTATTAGCCAAATTTTGTCTCGCAAAAGAGCTACTAAAGCCTTCACTCCTGCATGACAAATTTCCCAAATGCAATATCATGAAATGCGACGGTACGCATGTGCACGCTAGCTAGCTCGTCTTGGTCGGGCGGGAGTCTTGTTTCTCTGGCTGACCTACAATACTCATTAACAAAAAATGACGTGCGTTTTATAAATGCCCTTAAAAAGACACAAAACTTTTCTTTCAAACTTTCCCAAACCCAAACCGCTAGAGCGCTGTTGTCACGGCTCTTAGCCTCTATAGCCACCCTTCCTTTGGTTTCATGTCGGCCTGACATCATTTATGAAACCCCTAACACACTTCACCTTTTTTTCGAGACCACTTAGTTTTACTTTAAATAGAAAATTACTTCATTTTTTCCAATTATGAATACTTTATTACTTTATTTCCATTTTTTTTTAATATATGTACTTCAGCACATTTTAAACTAACATTTTTCCTTGAGTTTAAAAAAAAATTTTAAGATAAATCTTAAGAAAGTGATTTTTCACATACTTTTAAACTTATTTACTAACAAAATTAATTCTCAAAGAGAGTTTTAAGCTGTAGTTTTATTCTATTTTTTTTTTCAGTAAAAAAAAAATCATATTGCTTTTGAATTAAAACTGTCTTTGATGAATGAACAAATGATCGAAACAAAATTAGTTTTGATAACATTTAAAATGTATTTAAATTGATCAGCATAACAAAAAAAAAAAAATATACATATACATATATATATATATATATGTTTGAGGATTTTTTTGCTACAACGTACTGTGATACTATATATGATGACACCAGTACTTATCCTTTTGAAATTTCTTCAAACCTATCAATAGACTTTCCAGAAATTGATTCTGCTGAAATAGAGTTTGAATTAAGAAGACTTAAAATAACTTTTAACCATGGACCGGATGGTATACCCAACTGTTTACTGAGGTACTGTGCAGCTAATTTGTCGAAACCTTTATCTTTCATCTTCAACTCATCTATCAGATGTGGCTATGTTCCTAGTCAATGGAAAAGCTCATATATCATTCCTTTATTCAAATCTAGCAGTAAGTGACATGCAAAAAACTATAGAGGTATTGCAAAACTAAGTTCGTTACCAAAGCTACTTGAAAGATTCATCTGCGACTTTCTAAGCCACAACATATCGCATTTAATATCGCCGCATCAACATGGATTTAGAAAAGGATGTTCAACCATTACCAACCTGTTACAGTTAACGACGTTAGTCAATAAAGGATTCGTGAAAAATCAACAAACTAATGCCATTTATACGGATTTCAGCAAAGCTTTCGACAAAGTCAATCACAAACTTCTCCTTAATAAGCTATATATGCTGGGCTTTTCTGCAAATAGTCTAAATTGGATTAAATCTTATCTAAATGATAGAAAACAAAATGTACTTTTCAAAAACCACATATCTAAACCTATAAATGTTTGTTCTGGAGTACCGCAAGGCAGCCATCTTGGTCCAATCCTGTTCTCTTTGTTTATAAATGATCTGCCAAATGTTATAAAATATTGCAACATACTTATGTTTGCTGATGATGTAAAAATTTTTCTTACATACAAAAAAATTCGGATCATTTTTACCTACAACATGATATTGATAACTTTTATACTTATATATAAACCTAATGGAACTAAACTCTAACAAATGCAAGCACATGAGATTTAACAGGGGCAACTTCGTCAGTGTCACCTTTTTGATGGGCAAACAACCTTTGGAATTAGTTTGTTCCATCCTGGATTTGGGTATAATGCTTGACGTTAAGCTTAGTTTTATTCCACACATTAATATGATGGTCAATAAGGCGAGAGGCGTTCTTGCTTTTGTTAAAAGATGGGCAAAAGAATTTATCGATCCATATGTAACTAAGCTTTTATACACTCCTTAGTTAGACCTATTCTTGAATATGGCTCAGTTGTTTGCGATCCGTTGTATAATGTTCATAGTGATCATATTGAGTCTATTCAAAAACAGTTTTTGCTATTTAGCTTACAAAGCTTAAGATGGAATCCAACATTAAATTTGCCTCCTTATCATCAAAGATTATCGCTAATTAAGTTGCCTTCTCTTAAAAGCCGAAGGCCTATGCTAAACGTTACGTTTTTTTTAAGTATTCTTAATGGCGATATACACTCTGAATTCATACTAAGAAGTATATCATTTAATGTTCCACATCGGCCGACCCGTTACTTTCAACCTCTGGCAATTAAATGTTTTCGTATGAACTATGCTTATGCTGATCCACTGAGAAGAATATGTGCCAATTTTAATGAACTGTATCAATTAATTGATTACTCTTTAAGCTTAAACGTTATAAAACGCAATATTATAATTTTCCTTAATTGGTAAATATTTTTCTTTTGTCTTTGAAAATTATTCTTACAAACAATTATTAAATTTGTTACTAAAGTCTGTATGATATTATTATGTAGACTTTTATATATTTAAATAAATAAAAAAAGGAAAAGAGAAAAAACTAAGGTTTTTTTATGTTCTTGTTGTTGTTATTTGTTTCGCTGCATGAAGGCCTCCAGCAAGTCGATGTAATTATTGTTACTATATGTTCTCTTTTTCTTTTGTTTTGTGTTGCGCTCCCAATTAAAAGAAAAAAAAAAAAAGAAATATTTGTATAGATAAAATTTAGTCAGGTTCTTAAACATAAGCATATTAGTAAATTCCTATAGGGTTTTCGGTTTCAGTTACCCTGGGTATAGGGAACTTAATGAATTTAGTGCTTATTTACGAACAAATACTTCTTTATTTTATTACTATCTATTTGTAAAAAAAAATTTATATGTTTAGACTTATATTAAAGTATGATATATAACTTTTGTAAGATATATTATTTTAGTTTATTTTAATAATGGTTAGAATGTCTCACAGTTTCTATTGTTAAATTTAGAATTATTTAATTTAGAGCCAAATTTGTAATATTCAGTATTCTTTGTATCAGTTAGTATAATGATTAAGATTTGTTTAGTGGACAATAAAATATACTTAATTAGGTGATTATTCCTCTCTTCCATATAAAAGATAAAGTTTAAGTTTAGTATCCATAATTGGCATCGTGATCGTTCCTGTTGTTGGTTTTGGGCGTCTCATTACTCTTTAAGAAATTATATTGCCCCAATGGGTCATCAGCGGAAAATACAATTATTCCTATAACCACGTGCGACTGTTAAGGTTGAACTTTTTTTCCTCCTCTGAACAATTTTAGCAAAACTCTCTATGTGATGAGCCCAGGAAATCGACACGTATTGAAGATAGCACACCCACTTTAACTGCTGTTCCGGGGTAATTGGACCATAAATAGCAGCAACGACAAATCTTTCCCGGAACACGTGTAATTTAATCTTTCGAATAAATGTGGGTTAGTTCTAGGTAATTTTAAATTTTTCTTGTGACGTTCTTCTAATCACACGGGTTTGTCTTTCCTTTATAATCGTTGTTAAAATTGTTTTCTTAATTCTGGGTATTACTATGTTAACATAATTTTATATTTGTTAAAAAAAAACTTGTATAATCAAAGTTGTAAATTCACACTCCTCTTTTCTTAATGTGTGTTCACCTCTAACGTCCGATTCAAAAGGAACGAATTCGAGTTGGAAGCTAACATTGCTGACTTGATATTTTTTTGATTTCGAGCTTATCATGGTACATATACATCAATAACGATAAATAATCATCCAAAAGCTTTCTTTTCACTATGCTTATCCCATTCTTACTCAACAAGAATGTTAGAAAAAATGCATGTTTCTCTCTCATCATGTATGTGATATACATGATGCTTACATGATAAATGCGTTTTCTCTTATTTAAATGAGAACGTGTTGTAAAAACGAAAAGAAACATAAGTCTTACCAACAGTTTTGTACCAGCATTGTACGAAATATAGGGTTTTCCGTTATTGATTTTATAGATTTTTATATTCCCAAATAAAAAAAATAATAATTTATCGACTAAATGAGTTGTTACAAAACAGGTTTTGGGGAATTGTTTTCAATGAGACAAAAGCTGAAGTTAGTCCCGGATATTTTCTGCGTGTAAAATATCTAGATTTTTACCCAGGTTGCTCGAAAACAATTTACCCAAATACAACGTAGTAAGGCAATAACCGCGTACTGGAATGGATGGAAGTTCTCAATGCGCAACTAATCGCTGAAAGTTTTTCGTCCCAGTCTTTCTGTGAAGGTTTTGCATAAGCCCTCATGGCTGACAATACTAATCGATTTACTCTCTCACTGGCATTTACTTGTGGAGAGCAAATGGCAGTGAAATTATGAAAAACACCATATGAGTCCATAAATTGTTTAAATAAGTTCGATTTGAGATGAACTCCATTATCTGTAGTGATGGATTCTGGAATACCAAATACGACGTAAGATTTTGTTACTATGCTTAGTTTGTTTGCAAACTTCACATGACAAAACGTAATCTGAAATTTGTTTGGTCATCTTTGGCCAAAAGTAAAATGCATTTAATCTACGTAAGGTCTTAGGCAAACCACCATGTGCTCAAAGGGGATGCTCATGAGCCTTTCTAATTAACTCGTCTGTCAAGGAAAAAGGAATCCATAGCATCCAAGACATTTCCTCTTCTACTTTATTTCCTGTGGCGTGCTCGACTGTTTTGTAAATATAACCATCCTTAATTTCTATATCTGGCAAATACTTACGTTTAGCCTGAAGTTTTTCTATCAACGCCAAATAGTCCGGACATCTAAATTCATCCGATTCTAAATCAATATTGGTAGAACTATCTAGTTCATTAATCCAGATATTGTCCAAATTTTTACTGTCAAGTTCACTAGCATCTTCAGAATCCATCCGAGAAAGTGAATCTGGCACAATGTTTTGACTTCCCTTCCGGTGTCTGATTGTGAAATTGAAGCCCTGTAACTTTAATGTCGACCTAGCAAGACGACCGTTCAGGGGGGTTACTTTCTATTGCGATACGAAAGAAAAATGGTACGAAGTCGAACGATTTGTACTCTTTAAAGCGTTCGCGCATTTTTCATTTGCATATCTTTTTCTCAAAGATGGCAGCACCACACTCTGTAATGCGAAAGCGTGTGTCAAATTCGTTAGATAAGCCCAAATATTTTGCGATAGTAAAAGAGCAAGCGCAAAGGAAGAAAACAAGTAATTAATTTAAAAATGTGTTTTAATTGATATCTAAATTGTTATTTTTAGGGAAATCAAAGCCAAATAGTTACAAAAAAAATTATATATTATGCTATTATTTATATAAAATATGATACTATTTGCGTGGATTTACTGTAGAACTTTCAGTAACGGAAAAAGTTAAAATAAAGCTATGTATATCAATTTGGAAAAAATTCTATAACTGATTTATTATACCAGCGTTTATTTATGGAAAGTATATCGAACCTATCCGCTTGCAACTCGTTTCAAGTTAATTTATGTCTTTAAACCATAATCCATCAATATTTATATGTAAATTCAACCGGCTTAACTTTTGTTTACATATTTTAAACTGTTAATATTGCCACTTTTTCAAAAATTTTGCGAAAGGTGTTGCGAAAGTCATAGAGAGTACCGATTTGCCCTCTTGTCGCATTGAGCTTTCGAATCGAAATTGCTTTCGTATCGCAATAAAGATTAACCCCCCAGGTCTGTTTGGCTCATCAACCATTTCAAAGAGGCATGGTCATTTACGACCTCAAATTGGTGGCATTTGACGTATGATCTAAATTTCTTTATTGCCATTACTGCGGCGAGACATTCTTGTTCAGAGACGGAGTAGTTCTTTTGAGCCGATGACAACTTGTGGCTCATGATAGCTACCGGTACTTCGTCCTTGTCATTGTTAGTTGGGGCTAGTACTGCCCCAATCCCAAATACGGGTTATGTAAGACCGGTGCGGAACACAAGGAGTTTTTAAATTCCTCGAACGAGCGTGAAGCTTCGTCAGACCATATAAACTTTTTATTTTTTTGTAACATATCCGTTATGGGTGATGTAACGGTTGCAAAGTTTCGGACAAACCTTCGGTACCAACCACATAAGCCCAAAAATCTTCTTAGCTGCCGAACAGACCGTGGTAACAGATAATCGCGGATAGTTTGTACCTTTTCAGGGTCTGTCCGAATAGTCCCATGTCAAATTATGTGTCCTAAGTATTGCACCTGTTTAAGCACAAATTTACTTTTTTCAATATTTAGTGTCAGGTTCGCTTTTCTCAAGGCTACTTCATGCAGCAGCAATACATGCTCATCAAAAGTCTCAGTTATCAAAAGTAAATCATCCAAATATATGAAAACTTTGTGCGCAATTGTGCGGGAATGACCTTGTCCATAAGTCGGGTCATCGTCTGTGGCGCGTTACATAATCCAAAAGGCATGGTAACGAACTGGTAAAGTGGACGACCAGGCACAGTGAAAGCCGTCTTCTACCTTGACCTCTCATCAAGCGAAATTTTCCAGAAGGCATCTTTCAGATCTAGACTCGAGATGAATCTGGCCTTTGGTAGCCTGCTGCATATTCCATCAATAAGAGGTAAAGGGTAAGCGTCCTTCACTGTGACGCTATTTAGATTTCTTGCGTCTAGGCACAGTCGTACCTTCCAAGGCTTACGAACCAGAGCCACAGGCGACGACCACGGACTCTGGGATTCCTCTAAGACTCCTAAGTGTAGCATCCTGTCAATCTGCAAAAAGTCTGCAAAAAGTAACTGTTCAATGGCTGGCGATATAGGAAAAAATCTTTGTTCAATAAGTTTATTGCCTAGCGTGTCTATAATTTGTGTTACTAAAGAAGTTCGGCCTAATCCTATTTTTGAAAATGAAGGAAATGAACTTATGGCTTATTTCAGCATTTGCTGGTCTTCCAGGCTCAATATATGAACGTTATCGTTCACTTCAACTTCATTTAAAGTTGTATGTTTTTCAGCCAACGCATTTGTAGAAAACAAATCTTTTCCTAATTGAAAGCCCTCACAAAATCTATTCCTAGATATAAGTTCTGGGTTAAATTAGGTATAACCAAGAATGATATTTCCTTGGAAACTCCTCTAAAATTAACATCAGTGGTAGAATGTCTACTGCTATCCGCGGTCTTTAATGATATATTGAACTTTTCATATTTGTTTGTGTTTTGTTTTAAAAATGTCCTTGCATACTCTGATGCAAAACAAGATACTGTTTCTCCTGTGTCAATCATTCTAACAATATCTTCATTAAAATTTTTAACAGAAGCAAACGACCTCAAATCGAACTTGTTCGTATCAAAAATTACTGCTGATAATATTAATCTCCTATTTTTAATAACCTTGTTCCAAAATTGTCTTAATCTTTTAGTTGACCTTTTAACCATTTTTTTTTTGACTTTATTGGTGGAGTTATTTCATCGTTAAAAATTCTACATCTCGCCTCGTTGTATTCTTTTAATCTGACATGATATGGATTAAATTTTCCATCAGGTTTTAATAACATTATCTCGTTTTTGATAATAGGATCAGTTTGACACTTCAAGGATTTTAATACTGGGTTGCTTTTGACCGACACTGCGACTTCTGTGCCAGAGGCCTTTGGTAGTTTTTTGATAAGTTGTTACATTTATTACACTGGGGCATAATGGTATTGGGACTGCCAAAACCATAACAAAAAATCTTTCGTTCCCCAATGCAATCTTTAAATGTATGACCTTTTCCAGAACAGTTCCAACAAATTTGTTCTTTTATCTCTTCGATCTCTACTTCCCCTTCAACAACATCATTTGCTGTCTCCACTTCTGACACTTTATGAGAACCACCATATCTACTTGGTCTATACTTATTTAATTCCTCATCTAGTATTTCATACTTTCGTACAAACTCTCTTAATTCTGAAATCTGCTTTATATTGAAAGGCAGAATCTATTTCTGGAGGTAGATTTCGTTTCATAATTTCTACTAGCTCTGCTTCACTGAAAGGGATGTGCAGGCGATCTGAAATCAGTTGTATTGCATCGTAAAAAATGTCGAATTTTTTTGTTTTCGGTTTCGGATAATATCGAAATCGGTCCGACTGTCCCTAAAGTGGTTCCTTAACTCGAAACACAGAGATTCCCAATCAACATATCTGGCCAACTAGAAATAATAGTAGATACCCTATCAGTTGACAATCCAAAAGATTGACCATTTCCCTGACCAGAATTAAGCCTATTTAAAGAATTTCTACTAAAGCGATTATTATTAAGATTGCCATTATGGTGGCCTAGACTATTCTGTCTATAAATATTTTCATCAACATTCATTTGAGCCAGTTGGTTTCTCACGGCGTCATTAATTAAATTCTGAAGTGCGTCGCTACTCTGATTTTAATTTGCAATTACCCTGGAGTTATTAAATAACTCATCAAGGGATCTTTTATCATGATTTGTGTTTACCTTAGGAGTTTTTGGAACCCCCCTGTCGAATAAATTTTGTATGATTGGATTTTTACTTGGGGCTGGTGCTTTTGGAATAGCTCCATGACTTGTATCACCCACGTTTTTAAAAGTAGGCGGTGTAACGGCAGAAGTCTTTTCCTTTTCAGTCAAAATATTATATGACTTCAGCTTATTTTGCCTGCAGGCCTTACCACAAATCGGACATCCTAATGTCTACTTTAGTACTTCGACAATACAGTCCTTATGAAACACATGGTCACATGGAGTAGACACTATGATATCGTCTAACTCATAATCTTTCTTACACACACTGGGGTAAGCAACTGTTTCCTTCTTGGAAATTTATATCTTCAACATCGTTACTGGCCATATTAAAATTTTAGGTTGTAAAATGTACTTATACTATATATTTGAAACAAACGTAAAACTAAGATGGTCTCTTACAAGGTTAAATGAGTTTTCAAAAGTAAAATAAAACTTATTAAAGGTTGGTGTATTATTATTTGAAAGTTCGGGTTTATCAATATCCCAAATGAAAGAAATTTGCTGGAACAAAATTATAGGACTGGATGTCTGGAGAAATCTTTTTTTATCTACACAGTCATAATTCCTAATCCAATAATTTGGCTACAGTCAATCACTGTTTTAGCACATTGAAATAAAACCTAGCATATGTTTTAAAATAATAACGAATAAAAAAAAGGAATGATTTATCTATAGTAATAAAGTGAATTGCTTAAATTAATCTATAGTCCATACATTCTTGGTCTACACCAAATTTGGACAAACACTGCTATAAGTTCATTATAATATAACATACATATGCGTATAAGGTGTAAGGTGTGTCTAAACGTATGAAAAAAAAGTTGTTGAGATTTAGAGCCAGGAAAATTATTATATTTTCAGAATAGATGTTTTGAACCCTGAGTCAAATTTGAAGTAAAAAAATTTTTGAACGTTCCCGGGGTCCCACGTTGGGCGCCATTATTTGTAATGGGACATTTACTAGTGTACGAGATGGCTTAATAGATTTTACTTTAAGTGATTAAATCCAAAACGTTTGGGGAGTTCTACCCTTAAAATTTAAGCGAACTACAAACAAATACTAAACATCGGTGCACTATAGGTCGCAACTCGAAACGGTACGCATGTGCACACTAGCTAGCTCGTCTTGGTCGGGCGGGAGTCTTGTTTCTCTGGCTGACCTACAATACTCATTAACAAAAAATGACGTGCGTTTTATAAATGCCCTTAAAAAGACACAAAACTTTTCTTTCAAACTTTCCCAAACCCAAACCGCTAGAGCGCTGTTGTCACCGCTCTTAACCTCTATACCCATCCTTCCTTTGGTTTCATGTGGGCCTGACATCATTTATTAAACCCCTAACATACTTCACCTTGTTTTCGAGACCAGTTAGTTTTAATTTAAATAGAAAATTACTTCATTTTTTTCAATTATGAATACTTTATTAAAGTTTCCATTTTTTTAATATATTTACTTCAGTACGTTTTAAACTAACAGTTTTCCTTGAGTTTAACAAAAAAAATTAAGATAAATCTTAAGAAAGTGATTTTTCACATACTTTTAAACTTATTTATTTACTAACAAAATTAATTCTCAAAGAGAGTTTTAAGTTGTAGTTTTATTCTATTTTTTTTTTTTTTTTTTCAGTAAAAAAAAATCACATTGCTTTTGCATTAAAACTGTCTTTGATGAATGAACAAATGATCGAAACAAAATAAAAAGTATTTAAATTGATCAGCATAACAAAAAAATATATATAAGAAAAGAGAAAAAACTTACGATTTTTTTTATGTTCTTGTTGTTGTTTCGCTGCATGGAGGCCTCCAGCAAATCGATGTAATTATTGTTACTATATGTTCTCTTTTTCTTTTGTTTTGTGTTACGCTCCCAATTAAAAGAAAAAAAATTAGAAATATTTGTATAAATAAAATTAAATATAAGCACATAAGTAAATTCCTATAGGGTTTTCGGTTTCAGTTACCCTGGGTAGGGATAGACATACCCGAATATAGGGAACTTAATGAATTTAGTGCTGATTTACGAACAAATACGTGGTTATTTTATTACTATCTATTTGTAAAAAAATTTATATCTTTAGACTTATATTAAAGTATGATATATTATTTTTGTAAGATATATTATTTTAGTTTATTTTAATAATGGTTAGAATGTCTCAGAGTTTCTATTGTTAAATTTAGAATTATTTAATTTAGAGCCAAATTTGTAATATTCAGTATCCTTTGTATCAGTTAGCATTTTGTATAGTATAGGGTGGGCCAAAAGAAACCAAGGTGTGTAAAAGTTTAATAACTTTTTTGTTTATTAATTTTTTTTTATTTTTTCTTTCAGATTATATAGACAACACTTGGAATTGTATTATTTAAACCAGAGATCAATTATTTTAACGCAAAGAGCATATCGCCGACATTATTGAAAATTTGATTATGAGTGATGAAGCTCATTTTCATTTGAATGGCTTTGTTAATAAGCAGAACTGTAGGTTCTGGGGTTCTGAAAATCCAAGAGCCATTCATCAACGCCAATTGCACCCCATCAGGTGTACAGTATGGTGTGGGATCACATCTGAAAATGTCATTGGGCCCTACTTCTTCGAGAATGAAGATGGAAGTGCTGTAACCGTAAATGGAGAGCGGTATCGGTTTATGATAGAAAATTTTTTACGTCCTGCTCTTGAAAACAGACCTGGTATGTGGTTTCAGAAGGACGGAGCCACTGCCCATACTGCCCGAGACACAATGGCACTTTTAAGACAAATTTTTGGAGAGCCCTTGGTTTCTTTTGGCCCACCCTGTATAATGATTAAGGTATTTGTTTAGTGGACAATAAAATATACTTAATTAGGTGACTATTCCTCTCTTCCATATAAAAGATAAAGTTTAAGTTTAGTATCCATAATTGGCATCGTGGTCGTTCCTGTTGTTGGTTTTGGGCGTCTCACTACTCTTTAAGAAATTATATTGCCCAAGCGAGTCATCAGCGGAAATTACAATGATTCCTATAACCACGTGCGACTATAAGGGTTGAACTGTTTTTCCTCCTCTGAACAATTTTATCAAAAGTCTCTATGTGTTGAGCCCAGGAAATAATCGACACGTGTTGAAGATAGCACACCCACTTTAACTGCTGTTTCGGGGTAATTGGACCATAAATAGCAGCCACGACAAATCTTTTCCGGAACACGTGTAATTTAATCTTTCGAATAAATGTGGGTTAGTTCTAGGTAATTTTAAATTTTTCTTTCGACTTTCTTCTAATCACACGGGTTTGTCTTTCCTTTATAATCTTTGTTAAAATTTTTATATTCTCAAATAAAAACTAATTGAATTAATTTACTCGACTAAATGGGTTGTTACAAAACAGAATTTGGGGAATTGTTTTCAATGAGACAAAAGCTGAAGTTAGTCCCGGATATCTTTTGCGTGAAAAATATCTAGGTTTTTACCCAGGTTGCCGAAAAACAATTTACCTAGGTTACCCAAATACAAAGTAGTACGGCGAGAACCGCGTACTGGAATGGATGGAAGTTCTCAATGCGCAACTAATCGCTGAAAGTTTTTCGTCCCAGTCTTTCTGTGAAGGTTTTACATAAGCCCTCATTGCTGACAATACTGATCGATTTACTCTCTCACTGGCATTTGCTTGTGGAGAAAAATACCATATGAGTCCATAAATTGTTTAAATAAGTTCGATTTGAATTGAACTCCATTATCTTTAGTGATGGATTCTGGAATACCAAATACGTTAAAAGCTCTTTTTTCTAAAAACTCAATTTTCAGATTGACCGTAAACTTTTTTATAGGTTCCAAAAAATTAAATTGTAAGATATGGTCCAACACAATAATGATTCCTATATTACCAGAAGACGAACGCGGATATGGTCCCAAAAGGTCTACATAAAGTTTCTGAAATATTTGATCCGAAGAAGCCTGGTGACCCATGGGCGGTCGTAAGATTTTGTCACTATGCTTAGTTTGTTTGCAAACTTTACATGGCAAAAAGTAATCTGAAATTTGTTTGGTCATCTTTGGCCAAAAGTAAAATGCTTTTAATCTACGTAAGGTCTTAGCCAAACCACCATGTGCTCAAAGGGGATGCTCATGAGCCTTTCTAATTAACTTGTCTGTCAAGTAAAAAGGAATCCATAGCTTCCAAGACATTTCCTCTTCTACTTCATTTCCTGTGGCGTGCTCGACTCTTTTGTAAATACAACCATCCTTAATTTCTATATCTGGCAAATACTTACGTTTAGCCTGAAGTTTTTCTATCAACGCCAAATAGTCCGGACATCTAAATTCATCTGATTCTAAATCAACATTAATAGAACTATCTAGTTCATTAATCCAGATATTGTCCAAATTTTTACTGTCAAGTTCACTAGCATCTTCAGAATACATCCGAGAAAGTGAATCTGGCACAATATTTTGACTTCCCTTCCGGTGTCTGATTGTAAAATTGAAGCCCTGTAACTTTAATGCCCACTTAGCAAGACGACCGTTCAGGGGGGTTACTCTCTATTGCGATACGAAAGAAAAACGAAAATCGAACGATTTGTACTCTTTAAAGCGTTCGCGCATTTTTCATTCGCATATCATTTTCGCAAAGATGGCAGCACCACACTCTGTAATGCGAAAGCGTATATCAAATTCGTTCGATAAGCCCAAATATTTTGCGATAGTAAAAGAGCAAGCGCAAAGGAAGAAAACAAGTAATTAATTTAAAAATGTGTTTTAATTGATATCTAAATTGTTATTTTTAGGGAAATCAAAGCCAAATAGTTACAAATAAAACAACGACAGTTTTTTAGTTTTAGTAGATAGTGATTTGGCCATGAAACAGTTGCTGCGAGTTAATGCCTAACAAGCCGGAAGCAAAATGTAGCACAAAATATTTAGACAATCTGATGGAGATCCTGTAAGGGATATATCTGGTTAAAAATTGTATATATCAGTTCTGTTTTTGGCGTTGATAAGTGCGGTCGCGATTTTTTTTAAGATCGCATTAACAAAAAACAAAACATACATTGTGTGAACAATTTGAAACAAAAACAAACCTGTTTTAATACAACAACAAAGTTGTTTGTAAAATATTTTTTTTTATTTTTTTCCCCCTTTTCTTTATTTTGTACAACGGCATATTGAATTGCTACTTTTAAAATAAAATAACAACAATAAAGGCTAATGAGCCTGTTTAATTTAAGCAACATTTATGTTGACAGTGCTGAATTAAATAAAAACAAAAAAACTGAAAATAATTTGTGTAATGCTACGCCAGTTATACGTGCCCAATCTTGTTCTTTACTTTTACTAAGCGATGACAATAAAATAAATACAAACAAATCGCCTTCTGAACACAGTGTTGCCAAAGATAATATGGATAGTGTAGAAAAACCCAAGACGCAAGTGGGAATGGACAGATACATAACTGTATTGAAAAGAGGTCGAAGCCCTAAATCTTCGCAGATTGCACCAATGGCTAAAGTACAAAAAGACAAGGACTCTACCGGAATAAATTCCCATAATCGTTTTGCTATCTTAGATAGTGAAACGAGTGTACATAAAACGGCAATTAAGTCGTTCAAACCACCTCCAGTTTATTTAAGGGAGAAAAATTCGAACGAATTAATACAAAATTTAATTACAATTATTGGCGAGAACCCATTTTATGTAATTCCCATTAAGCGCGGTAACATTGATGAGACAAAAATACAATTTATTGGTAAAAGTAGTTATCGTAAAGCAGTAAGCGAGTTTGAAAACTGCAAAAAAAAACTTTTATACCTATCAGCTGAAAAGTAGCAAAGGTCTACAGGTAGTCATTAAAGGTGTGGATTCATACGTTGATCCAGCTGAAATAAGAGCCGGACTCCAAAAAGCGGGTTTTAAAATAAAAAGTGTAGATAATCTCCGTAATCGGGAACGTGTCCCCCAACCACTATTTCGCGTTGAACTGGAACCTGGAGATATCAGATTGAAGAAGAACGAAATGCACCCCATTTACAATCTGAAATACCTGTTACACCGTAAAATAACTGTAGAGGAGCCGCATAAGCGTCCAGGACCTGTCCAGTGTCTAAATTGTCAAGAATATGGTCATACTAGGGCTTACTGTAAGTTGCCTCCAGTTTGCGTTGTATGTGGCGAGCTACATTGTTCCGCCCAATGCGACAAAGCAAGGGATGATTCGAAAGTAAAAAAATTTAGCAATTGCGGTGGAAACCACACTGCTAACTAGAGAGGCTGTCCAGTTTTTTCCATGGTAAGGAAAACCACTCAAAAACTAAATACTCCTGCTAAGCACCAACAATATCGAGCAAATGCTCATTATCCTCAGTTAGCCCAACCAACAACACAACATGTTTCATACGCTGATACGGTAAAAACCAATCATACTGCAGTACATAAAGCGACACCGATAACTAATTCTACTCCTAATTTGCAATCGCATCCTAAAGAACAAACACCATCTGGTAATTTTAATCGTCTCGAAGCAAGCATCGAGACATTAGTGCATTCGAAAGCTCTATGAGCAGCATGATGCAAGAAATGGTACGCATGCAATCTACTATGTTGCAGGCGTTACTTAACAAACCATGAACTGTTTAAAAATATGTTTCTGGAACGCAAACGGCTTGCGCCAACACAAAAATGAACTCGAGTACTTCTTTAAGAAGGAACAAATTGATGTCATGCTGGTTGCAGAGACTCACTTAACAACAAATAGCTTTTTTAAAATAAATCGCTATATCTTATATGACACCAAAGACCCCCGTGGCAGAGCATGTGGTGGTTCAGCAATACTAATAAAGGCTCGAATCAAACATTATTTACTGTGTGATTTTTGTGACGATTACCTACAAGCAACAAATATCTGTATTGAAGAATTTCATCAAAACTTAGTTATTTCTTCGATTTATTCACCTCCTAGGTTTCCAATATCAGAGAGTCAATACAGCGATTTCTTCAAATCACTAGGTCCCTGTTTCATAGCATCAGGCGACTACAACGCTAAACATACGTTTTGGGGATCACGCCTAATAACTCCAAAAGGTCGTTTTTTGTTTGACACAATTTCAAAAATGCGTCTGAATGTGATATCGAGTGGACAACCCACCTATTGGCCTACTGATCGACAAAAAATACCGGATGTTATTGTTTTTGGCGTGATTAAGGGTATTCCAAGACAAACGATTAAAGCTAAAGCGTCACTTGAATTATTCTCAGATCATTCACCCACTATCGTCTATATATGGGACAAACAAAACATCATATCACCAATGACTACCACAAGCATTAATTGGTTGAAATATAGAAAGCATCTTAGTACTCATTGTTCGGAAAACATCCCGCTAAGAACACCTGAAGACGTAGAGTGGAGTCTTATTGATTTTGACCAAAAGCTTAAATCAGCTGCCCAACGTTCAACAATAACCCGACAATTAGTTAGATACAATCAAATTTATTCTGCAGATATCGAACGGCTCTTGGCTGAAAAAAGAAAAATTCGTAGAGAATGGCAATCACAGAGATCTCCTCAACTCAAAAGCAGACTTAAAGACTGCACGAACCGGCTAAGAGACATGCTGGAATCTCGAAGAGTAGCATCCCTGAAAAACTATTTGGGAGACCTAGACGCAACTCCTCAATCAGATTATTCGTTATGGAGTGCTTGTAGAAACCTTAAAAGGCCAGTCTTACGAACTTGCGAACTTCAGCTGGAGGCTGGGCAAGGAGTGATACCGAAAAAGGAAATTTATTTGCTGGACATTTGAAAAAGGTTTTTACCCCAAATATATCGACTGATATAGTTGAGTTGCCAGTTCTCGAGGCTAGTGCTGCAGTACCGATAAGATTTGAATTTGGTGATCTTGAGAAGGCAATAACGGATTTGAACACCAAAATAGCCCCTGGCGTTGATAAAAGCAGTAACAAGATGTTAATTGAGTTGCCCCGTGTAGCTCGCAGAATCGTTCTTTTTTGTTTTAATGCCATTTTACGTTTTGAGTACTTTCCCACAGATTGGAAGGTGTCCTTGGTTACCATGATTCCTAAACCAGGAAAAGACCACACAAAAATTGAATCATACAGACCTATAAGCCTTTTGTCAAATATGTCAAAGCTGTTTGAGAGGATGTTAATAACTAAGCTTAACCCTATTCTAAGCGACAAAGGATGTTTTCCAAACCATCAATTCGGCTTCAGGAAAAAACATAGTACGATTGAACAAACTCACAGGTTAGTTAATGTTGTTAAGAAGACATTTGAAGAGAGAAAATACTGCTCTGCGCTTTTTATCGACGTTTCTCAAGCATTCGATAAGGTATGGCATGAAGGCCTAATATATAAGCTAAAACTGAATTTGCCCGTAAACGTATATAAGCTGCTAGATAGTTATTCAACCGAACGAAAATTTATTGTGAAAGAAGGAGATTTTTTGAGCTCACCCCAGCCAATCGAAGCCGGAGTTCCCCAAGATATTGGGGCCCTTTTATACTTATTGTATACTTCAGACATGCCAACTAGTAACCGAGTTCACACATCGACATTTGCTGACGACACAGCTTTTTTGAGCATTCACGAAAGACCCGAAGTAGCATCACGATATTTACAAGACCACATATACAACTTAGAAAAATGGTTGAAGAAATGGAGAATAAAAGTGAATGAACAAAAATGTACTCACATAACTTTTACACTGCGCAGAAAATCTTGGCTCCCTATTCAGATAAATAACCAAACGATACCTCAGCTTTCAGACGTCAAATATCTCGGCATACATCTTGACCGGCGCCTTACATGGAAACGGCACATAGAAACAAAGTTAACACAAATGAAGTTGAAAGCAGTCCAACTAAACTGGCTAATTGGCAGAAATTCTACTCTAGTTTTAGACTGCAAACTTTTATTATACAAGTCAATTCTAAAACCAATATGGTGTTATGGCATGCAATTATGGGGCACTGCCTCAGCTACCAACGTAGAAAAAATTCAAAGGCGCCAAGATAAGATTCTACGTATTATTACATCTGCTCCCTGGTATATAAAAATTCGAACATCCATAAGGATCTAAACGTGCCATCAGTTAAAGCAGAAATAGCGAAACTTGCCATAAGGTATTTAAAGAAGCTTGAAACTCATCCGAATTCACTGGCCCGTAACATACTAACTGAACCTGGTTACATTCGACTAAGAATGTCTCATCCGTACATCAGAGGGATCTCTCATCCGTACATCAGAGGGATAACCCACAAATTACAGTAACCGTGAAACATACATTTTTTTGTCCAGCACTGGTTGGACTTAACAAGTAAATTTTTAGACTTAAGATATGAGTAATTATTGATAGTTCAATTATATTGAAGATACAATAAATAAAAATTACGAAAAAAAATTTATGTAAAATATGATACTATTTGCGTGGATTTACTGTAGAACTTTCAGTAACGGAAAAAGTTAAAATAAAGCTATGTATATGAATTTGAAAAAAATTCTATAACTGATTTATTATACCAGCGTTTATTTATGGAAAGTATATCGAACCTATCCGCTTGCAACTCATAATCCAGCAATATTTATATGTAAATTCAACCGGCTTAACTTTTGTTTACATATTTTATACTATTAATGTCGCCACTTTTTCAAAAATTTTGCGAAAGGTGTTGCGAAAGTCATGAGCTTTCGAATCGAAATTGCTTTCGTATCGCAATAAAGAGTAAACCCCCAGGTCTGTTTGGCTCATCAACCATTTCAAAGAGGCATGGTCAGTTACGACCTCAAATTGGTGGCCATCGACATATGATCTAAATTTCTTTATTGCCATTATTACGGCGAGACATTCTTGTTCAGAGACGGAGAAGTTCTTTTGAGCCGATGACAACTCGTGGCTCATGAAAGCTACCGGTACTTCGTCCTTGTCGTTGTTAGTTAGGGCTAGTACTGCCCCAATCCCAAATCCGGGTTATGTAACACCGGTGCGGAACAAAAGGAGTTTTTAAGTTCCTCGAACGAGCGTGAAGCTTCGTCAGACCATATAAACTTTTTATTTTTTTGTAACATATCCGTTATGGGTGATGTAACGGTTGCAAAGTTTCGGACAAACCGACGCACAGTGGTCAATTTCGCGAGATAGCGGTCAAAACTCTATAACTTTTGACCGGATTGGTATTTTTTTACGCGATTTTTTTTGTTCAATAGGAGGGACTTTAAGCTTCAATTTGCGTGTTCAAACGTAAAAATCGACTGATAGGAACGTAAGTAATATGGAGTTAAAAATGCATTTTAATTTTTTGTTGAGTTTCCATGTAAAAGTTGAATATTTTGACATTTTAAATAGGTATTTTTTTTTATAATTTCTTATTTTCTGCAATCGTATTTTGCAACCAATACTTATTTATTATTCTTAAACTTAATTTGTGTCAGAAAATGCCAACATTTGGCCCCTGACATTTATTTAGTCTCAATATTCACAGGGGCCAAAGGTTGTTTTTTTTGGAAGAAAGCTAACTCTTGTGTGGATTAAACTGAAAAATAATACTGAAATTCCCAACAATATCAATACCATTTGGATATATTATATACAGAACACAACATCGATAAAATTTTAAGTAAACTTTTACTATTGATTTAAAGTGCACATATATTTTATTTAAATGTATTAATAAAAATTTTATAATTAAGTTTTTATGCTCTAGGTCTTTTTATAAAAATATTTCAATTTACTTTTATTTTTATATTCGATATTTCGCTACACCATTGGGTAGCATCATCAGGAAATGGAAAAAGTTTTATAATATTTTTTTTTTTTTTTTAAATTGTGTATTAATAAAAATTTATACTAAAATTAGAAACAAATTATAATCTTTAAACTAGTATTAATTAAACAATATTAGTAAAAATTTCTTCCAAATAGCTTTGATTTTCATTTTGCAGTAGTTGTTTAGCTTCTTTATCTAACTCCAATGAGGTTGATTTCCATTTTTGTCGAATACTGGACATATATGGGTCTGATGTGCACAACAAAATATTAATTAGATCTTCATTAGTACAATATCTGGAAATTTTTCTTGTATTGTGCTCGCGAAAGAATCTGTAGTCTTTGTTCCTTTTTTCTTGCGCTTCTTCTGAGAGATCTCCAATTGGAAGCATATTGTGCTGAATTATTTGTTCCCCATGGAACAAAATTTTGTGAACTGTGGTTGGCATATGTCTCCAAGAATATTTTTGGTTATAAAGTGTTGCTGTCTCATTAGCATACTGACCAAATTTTTTTGCATCTATCTTTTTGCTACATGCTATAACTTCTAATATGATTTGGAATCGTCGTATTAAATCATAATCTACTCCAGTTATAGAAGCTGCAGTTTCTGGATCGGAAAAAAATCTCCTTGCTGTGTTTCCATCATTAGAATTTCCTTCTCCTTGCTTTGGCTGGTCAACTATAAGGCCTATCTCACGGTATTTTTCTTGAATATCTTTTTTTTTTTTGCTTTCTTTTTTCCAAATCTTCTTTGTTGTTTCTCACTGTTTCGCCTAACGGGCCAAATTCCAAATCGTATCCCAATTTAAGAATATGCTCCATAAAACGAATTCTAGCATGAAGAGGTGACATTCCAAATTCATATGCTTCATTAAAACTATCGTCTTGTGTTGGTGGTTGGCTCAATTGACTTGTTGTTTTTTGGCATATGGTGCAGCTTGACGAAGACTTTGTTTCGGTTAAAGCTTGTGCAACTTTTCCATCGATCATTGTAAGTGACATTTTAAAGTTAACTTCGATGCATTGGTCATTAAATTCAAATATCACTGGTTGAAGTTCTTTAATTTCATCTCTTATTTTGCCAACTTCTTCAGTTATGACATCTTTAGTTTCTTTTTTGTAAGCAAACTTTATTGGTCTACAAAATTTTGTTGACGAGGGAATTTCATTCTTCCATACATCTATCTCTGCAGCTCTACTAGTTGACGGCTCTGAACCAATATAAGTTTTTGTTAAACGTAATGGAACGAAAGAAATCATGAATAAATTGGCATCTGATGAATTTTCCGCATTACATTGTTTGTATTGTTTCTGGCCAGAGGACCCATCACATCCCCATTTAGAAATTAAAGTCATGCTGCAATTTTTAAACTTCTTTAAATAATCAGCATCAAATGTCTTTAGTAATCGTTCTGCAGTGTGTTCAAGAAGATCCTGCAATTTTATTTCTGCTGAACTTGAAGTTACACTAATAGCAGTTGGTGAAGGTAAGCAATCTTTTTTGGCAGAAACTATATCTCGATATGATGGAAAAATTCCACAATTTTTTTCATTGGTTCGCTTCCGCAATTCTGTATATTGGTTTTTAGTCATTTTCAAATCCAAAAATAGTGCAAATGCTTCTTCTGGAGTAAATTTATTTTCTTCAGTTGGTGTCGGCATACTTTCTAAAATCCTTTTTGTGCGTCTGGGGCTTGCTTCCACTATTTTTTCAATGATAGCAATTTTACTCATTTTAGTTTTCGATGGTTGAATTTGATGCAGAAATGAATCCTTTATGATGCTACAAGAAACTTCTTCATTGATATGTTTAAGCTTGCGTCTTCGTGATCTTTCACTACAATTATCAATTGGCTTTGCTGGTCGACCACCTTTTCCAGTTTCCGTGGTAGTTACTGATGGCTTTTTAAAAATAAGTTTATTTCTTAGCCATTCTTGGTTGCGTGAGTAAAACAATTTCTTGTTTCTGGAACATTGATTGTACCGTTTTCTTAAAGTATTTAAAAAGTTTTTTATTTTTAAGTTATGAATTTTAATTTCTTGTTTGTCGCATATTTTGAAGAATGGATTATTCATTATATGTAAAATAATGTCGTTTTCATCTTTCCGTTCAAAATATATATCAGATAGAACACTATAACTGAATTTAGCCATTGTTTAAACAATAATGAAGAAAAAAAATGAATGCATGGATTAATATACTATTGCTCGAAGTTTCAACATGATCTTTTTTACCTCTTTGAAACATAATATAACAGGTACTTGGTTTTACCAGTTGTTTCCATTGGTTTTAAATTTATTTATAATTTTCAGGTATTTAAGTTGTGTAATATTAGATGGCAATAAAATCATTTTTTACCTTTTCCAAATGAATTGCTAGATACCACATAAATTTAGAGTTAACAGGTACTGGCAATAATATAACAGGTAGTTGGTTTTACCAGTTATTTCCATTAGTTATAAATTTATTTGCAATTTTCAGGTATTTAAGTTGTGTAATATTAGATGGCAATAAAATCATTTTTTACCTTTTCGAAATAAATTGCCAGATACCACATAATTTGAGAGTTCTATTGTCATTTTTGTCAAAATTTTGATACACCCTTCTATGTGGACTAGGTCCAAATATGGGCCAACTTCTCCTAATTTCAATAGAATTATTTTTTGGGTCAATAGGAACTCTTGTACATAATTTCATCAAAATATATGCATAATAGCCACTTTCACATACAAATAACTTCTCAAAAAATATGACGTGCATTTGTACCGAATATCTTACCTTGGGTCAGAAAAATTGCTGTAGCTCAAAAAGTGCAGTCCCGATGCATGGATATGTATATATAGGAATGTAGGGGAGAGTTGGGACTACAAAATAGTAAATTTGTGTTTTGACTCAGCTTGACTCACAGGAGTTGTGCTCTATGAAGTAGGAAATTTTCGAGAAATTTGACCTTTTTAAAAAAAAATATTTAAATTGTTCTGAAAACAGTAGAGCTTCAATTTTTTTTACCAGTAATAGGAATAAGTTAAGTTACAACACAAAATTTATTTCGTCCAAAAATCTTGAAAAACAAAAAAGTTATGATCATTTAAACTTTAAAAATTAACTAAAAATATCATAAATTTACTAAATTCTGAAAAAGCCCATTTTGGACCACCCTGTTCTCAGTGAAATAGTTGAAATAGAGTTCTAATTTTTTGGCTCCCGAGGTTTACTACTGTTTACTTTCATATGAGTATAATAACTTTAAAATCGGAGAACAAAAACCAAAAGGAGTTTTGGCCGCTATCTCAAAATATTGACCACAGTGCGACGGTACCAAGCGCAAAAATCTTGTTAGCTGCTGAACAGACCGGGGTTGCGGATAATCGCGGATAGCTTGTACCTTTTCAGGGTCTGACCGAATAGTCCCATGTCAAATTATGTGTCCTAAGTATTTCACCTGTTTAAGCACAAATTTACTTTTTTCAATATTTAGTGTCAGGTTCGCTTTTCTCAAGGCTACTTCATGCAGCAGCAATACATGCTCATCAAAAGTCTCAGTTATCAAAAGTAAATCATCCAAATATATGAAAACTTCGTGCGCAATTGTGCGGGAATGACCTTGTCCATAAGTCGGGTCATCGTCTGTGGCGCGTTACATAATCCAAAAGGCATGGTAATGAACTGGTAAAGTGGACGACCAGGCACAGTGAAAGCCGTCTTCTACCTTGACCTCTCATCAAGCGAAATTTTCCAGAAGGCATCTTTCAGATCTAGACTCGAGATGAATCTGGCCTTCGGTAGCCTGCTGCATATTCCATCAATAAGAGGTAAAGGGTAAGCGTCCTTCACTGTGACGCTATTCAGATTTCTTGCGTCTAGGCACAGTCGTACCTTCCCAGGCTTACGAACCAGAGCCACAGGCGACGACCACGGACTCTGGGATTCCTCTAAGACTCCTAAGTGTAGCATCCTGTCAATTTCTGCAAAAAGTACCTGTTCAATGGCTGGCGATATAGGAAAAAATCTTTGTTCAATAAGTTTATTGCCTAGCGTGTCTATAATTTGTGTTACTAAAGAAGTTCGGCCTAATCCTATTTTTGAAAATGAAGGAAATGAACTTATGGCTTATTTCAGCATTTGCTGGTCTTCCAGGCTCAATATATGAACGTTATCGTTCACTTCAACTTCATTTAAAGTTGTATGTTTTTCAGCCAACGCATTTGTAGAAAACAAATCTTTTCCTAATTGAAAGCCCTCACAAAATCTATTCCTAGATATAAGTTCTGGGTTAAATTAGGTATAACCAAGAATGATATTTCCTTGGAAACTCCTCTAAAATTAACATCAGTGGTAGAATGTCTACTGCTATCCGCGGTCTTTAATGATATATTGAACTTTTCATATTTGTTTGTGTTTTGTTTTAAAAATGTCCTTGCATACTCTGATGCAAAACAAGATACTGTTGCTCCTGTATCAATCATTCTAACAACATCTTCATTAAAATTTTTAACAGAAGCAAACGACCTCAAATCGAACTTGTTCGTATCAAAAATTACTGCTGATAATATTAATCTCCTATTTTTAATAACCTTGTTCCAAAATTGTCTTAATCTTTTAGTTGACCTTTTAACCATTTTTTTTGACTTTATTGGTGGAGTTATTTCATCGTTAAAAATTCTACATCTCGCCTCGTTGTATTCTTTTAATCTGACATGATATGGATGAAATTTTCCATCAGGTTTTAATAACATTATCTCGTTTTCGATAATAGGACCAGTTTGACACTTCAAGGATTTTAATACTGGGTTGCTTTTGACCGACACTGTGACTTCTGTGCCAGAGGCCTTTGGTAGTTTTTTGATAAGTTGTTACATTTATTACACTGGGGCATAATGGTATTGGGACTGCCAAAACCATAACAAAAAATCTTTCGTTCCCCAATGCAATCTTTAAATGTATGACCTTTTCCAGAACAGTTCCAACAAATTTGTTCTTTTATCTCTTCGATCTCTACTTCCCCTTCAACAACATCATTTGCTGTCTCCACTTCTGACACTTTATGAGAACCACCATATCTACTTGGTCTATACTTATTTAATTCCTCATCTAGTATTTCATACTTTCGTACAAACTCTCTTAATTCTGAAATCTGCTTTATATTGAAAGGCAGAATCTACTTCTGGAGGTAGATTTCGTTTCATAATTTCTACTAGCTCTGCTTCACTGAAAGGGATGTGCAGGCGATCTGAAATCAGTTGTATTGCATCGTAAAAAATGTCGAATTTTTTTGTTTTCGGTTTCGGATAATATCGAAATCGGTCCGACTGTCCCTAAACTGGTTCCTTAACTCGAAACACAGAGATTCCCAATCAACATATCTGGCCAACTAGAAATAATAGTAGATACCCTATCAGTTGACAATCCAAAAGATTGACCATTTCCCTGACCAGAATTAAGCCTATTTAAAGAATTTCTACTAAAGCGATTATTATTAAGATTGCCATTATGGTGGCCTAGACTATTCTGTCTATAAATATTTTCATCAACATTCATTTGAGCCAGTTGGTTTCTCACGGCGTCATTAATTGAATTCTGAAGTGCGTCGCTACTCTGATTTTAATTTGCAATTACCCTGGAGTTATTAAATAACTCATCAAGGGATCTTTTATCATGATTTGTGTTTACCTTAGGAGTTTTTGGAACCCCCCTGTCGAATAAATTTTGTATGATTGGATTTTTACTTGGGGCTGGTACTTTTGGAATAGCTCCATGACTTGTATCACCCACGTTTTTAAAAGTAGGCGGTGTAACGGCAGAAGTCTTTTCCTTTTCAGTCAAAATATTATATGACTTCAGCTTATTTTGCCTGCAGGCCTTACCACAAATCGGACATCCTAATGTCTACTTTAGTACTTCGACAATACAGTCCTTATGAAACACATGGTCACATGGAGTAGACACTATGATATCGTCTAACTCATAATCTTTCTTACACACACTGGGGTAAGCAACTGTTTCCTTCTTGGAAATTTATATCTTCAACATCGTTACTGGCCATATTAAAATTTTAGGTTGTAAAATGTACTTATACTATATATTTGAAACAAACGTAAAACTAAGATGGTCTCTTACAAGGTTAAATGAGTTTTCAAAAGTAAAATAAAACTTATTAAAGGTTGGTGTATTATTATTTGAAAGTTCGGGTTTATCAATATCCCAAATGAAAGAAATTTGCTGGAACAAAATTATAGGACTGGATGTCTGGAGAAATCTTTTTTTATCTACACAGTCATAATTCCTAATCCAATAATTTGGCTACAGTCAATCACTGTTTTAGCACATTGAAATAAAACCTAGCATATGTTTTAAAATAATAACGAATAAAAAAAAGGAATGATTTATCTATAGTAATAAAGTGAATTGCTTAAATTAATCTATAGTCCATACATTCTTGGTCTACACCAAATTTGGACAAACACTGCTATAAGTTCATTATAATATAACATACATATGCGTATAAGGTGTAAGGTGTGTCTAAACGTATGAAAAAAAAAGTTGTTGAGATTTAGAGCCAGGAAAATTATTATATTTTCAGAATAGATGTTTTGAACCCTGAGTCAAATTTGAAGTAAAAAAATTTTTGAACGTTCCCGGGGTCCCACGTTGGGCGCCATTATTTGTAATGGGACATTTACTAGTGTACGAGATGGCTTAATAGATTTTACTTTAAGTGATTAAATCCAAAACGTTTGGGGAGTTCTACCCTTAAAATTTAAGCGAACTACAAACAAATACTAAACATCGGTGCACTATAGGTCGCAACTCGAAACGGTACGCATTTGCACACTAGCTAGCTCGTCTTGGTCGGGCGGGAGTCTTGTTTCTCTGGCTGACCTACAATACTCATTAACAAAAAATGACGTGCGTTTTATAAATGCCCTTAAAAAGACACAAAACTTTTCTTTCAAACTTTCCCAAACCCAAACCGCTAGAGCGCTGTTGTCACCGCTCTTAACCTCTATACCCATCCTTCCTTTGGTTTCATGTGGGCCTGACATCATTTATTAAACCCCTAACATACTTCACCTTTTTTTCGAGACCAGTTAGTTTTAATTTAAATAGAAAATTACTTCATTTTTTTCAATTATGAATACTTTATTAAAGTTTCCATTTTTTTAATATATTTACTTCAGTACGTTTTAAACTAACAGTTTTCCTTGAGTTTAACAAAAAAAATTAAGATAAATCTTAAGAAAGTGATTTTTCACATACTTTTAAACTTATTTATTTACTAACAAAATTAATTCTCAAAGAGAGTTTTAAGTTGTAGTTTTATTCTATTTTTTTTTTTTCAGTAAAAAAAAATCACATTGCTTTTGCATTAAAACTGTCTTTGATGAATGAACAAATGATCGAAACAAAATAAAAAGTATTTAAATTAATCAGCATAACAAAAAAATATATATAAGAAAAGAGAAAAAACTTACGATTTTTTTTATGTTCTTGTTGTTGTTTCGCTGCATGGAGGCCTCCAGCAAATCGATGTAATTATTGTTACTATATGTTCTCTTTTTCTTTTGTTTTGTGTTACGCTCCCAATTAAAAGAAAAAAAATTAGAAATATTTGTATAGATAAAATTAAACATAAGCACATAAGTAAATTCCTATAGGGTTTTCGGTTTCAGTTACCCTGGGTAGGGATAGACATACCCGAATATAGGGAACTTAATGAATTTAGTGCTGATTTACGAACAAATACATGGTTATTTTATTACTATCTATTTGTAAAAAAATTTATATCTTTAGATTTATATTAAAGTAGGATATATTATTTTTGTAAGATATATTATTTTAGTTTATTTTAATAATGGTTAGAATGTCTCAGAGTTTCTATTGTTAAATTTAGAATTATTTAATTTAGAGCCAAATTTGTAATATTCAGTATCCTTTGTATCAGTTAGCATTTTGTATAGTATAATGATTAAGGTATTTGTTTAGTGGGCAATAAAATATACTTAATTAGGTGACTATTCCTCTCTTCCATATAAAAGATAAAGTTTAAGTTTAGTATCCATAATTGGCATCGTGGTCGTTCCTGTTGTTGGTTTTGGGCGTCTCACTACTCTTTAAGAAATTATATTGCCCAAGCGAGTCATCAGCGGAAATTACAATGATTCCTATAACCACGTGCGACTGTAAGGGTTGAACTGTTTTTCCTCCTCTGAACAATTTTATCAAAAGTCTCTATGTGTTGAGCCCAGGAAATAATCGACACGTGTTGAAGATAGCACACCCACTTTAACTGCTGTTTCGGGGTAATTGGACCATAAATAGCAGCCACGACAAATCTTTCCCGGAACACGTGTAATTTAATCTTTCGAATAAATGTGGGTTAGTTCTAGGTAATTTTAAATTTTTCTTTCGACTTTCTTCTAATCACACGGGTTTGTCTTTCCTTTATAATCTTTGTTAAAATTTTTATATTCTCAAATAAAAACTAATTGAATTAATTTACTCGACTAAATGGGTTGTTACAAAACAGGATTTGGGGAATTGTTTTCAATGAGACAAAAGCTGAAGTTAGTCCCGGATATCTTTTGCGTGAAAAATATCTAGGTTTTTACCCAGGTTGCCGAAAAACAATTTACCTAGGTTACCCAAATACAAAGTAGTACGGCGAGAACCGCGTACTGGAATGGATGGAAGTTCTCAATGCGCAACTAATCGCTGAAAGTTTTTCGTCCCAGTCTTTCTGTGAAGGTTTTACATAAGCCCTCATTGCTGACAATACTAATTGATTTACTCTCTCACTGGCATTTGCTTGTGGAGAAAAACACCATATGAGTCCATAAATTGTTTAAATAAGTTCGATTTGAATTGAACTCCATTATCTTTAGTGATGGATTCTGGAATACCAAATACGTGAAAAGCTCTTTTTTCTAAAAACTCAATTTTCAGATTGACCGTAAACTTTTTTATAGGTTCCAAAAAATTAAATTGTGAGATATGGTCCAACACAATAATGATTCCTATATTACCAGAAGACGAACGCGGATATGGTCCCAAAAGGTCTACATAAAGTTTCTGAAATATTTGATCCGAAGAAGCCTGGTGACCCATGGGCGGTCGTAAGATTTTGTCACTATGCTTAGTTTGTTTGCAAACTTTACATGACAAAACGTAATCTGAAATTTGTTTGGTCATCTTTGGCCAAAAGTAAAATGCTTTTAATCTACATAAGGTCTTAGCCAAACCACCATGTGCTCAAAGGGGATGCTCATGAGCCTTTCTAATTAATTCGTCTGTCAAGGAAAAAGGAATCCATAGCTTCCAAGACATTTCCTCTTCTACTTCATTTCCTGTGGCTGTAGAGGCGCTTAAATCAACCATATTCAAATTATTTTTTTAAACATAATTTTTTGTAACAGTCAGTACTTGATTGTCTCGTTGATACGACTCTGTGATTAAACAGTGCATTTTAGTAATAACGTCATATAAGAGAAAATAAGTGGAAAAAAGGAAAAGAAAACAATCGCTGAATTAGCGCATGTTTTCCAAAATTTTAGCGTGTTAATCCGGGTATAAATATCGCGTAAGCCATGTAAAATTCTTTCTTTCCTGTTCGCCATGACTGCTTAAAAATCGTTTCTGAGATAAAACCTATTCAGTGCTTCATCCAGAGGAAAAAAATCAATTTTATTTCAATTAATTAAATATTAAGTGAATAATAGTATTTTTCATCATAGTGCGGTTCTATTCACAGAAAAGAACAATTTCTACCATAGATTAATGCAAATCACCTCCAGGAAAAATTTACCTTTGGGTTAAACAAATCTGACAAGTTTCAGCCATACTGTGGAGTCAACTTCTTTCTTGGGCACGGGAAACCCTCATCAGAAACCCGCATCTAAAATTGTCCTGAACATGAACATTATCAAGACATGAAAAAGGCAGAAAAAATAACTAAAACCGAAAGTTTAGTTAAAGTGTAAAATGGTTTAAATCCTATAAAATAAAATCAATTAAAATAAAAAAAAAAAAACATTTTGGTAAAGTTTAAGATTTTTCTAAAAGAAAAAAAAAATCATATTAAACATTCATTTTAATAATAATGTTCCATAATGCATAATTTATAACTATAGAGAAAAGTTTTATTAAGAGTAATTGGTTTTAATTCTTATTTATCCCGAAAAAAAATTTGTTAAAGTGCAAAAATCAATATGTAGAAAAGAGAGAAAAAAATGTAAAAATCATACATAGTGAACAGAAGTAAAGATCAATTAGTATCGAAAGTGACTTAAACAAAACAACTTAAACTTAAAAAGAAATAAATTATTTTATAAAAATGATAAATATACATATGAACACAAACAAATAAAGTTCAACTAACGTAGTACCAATATGTAAATTAATTATTAATTAAACTCCTTTGCCAGCAACGATCATCAGCACGAAGCCCAGCGAAAGATCTTTCGACGAGGGATTCCATTTCAAGCTGTAAGTTGTGTTTATGTATTTTATTTATAATAAATTTGAGTTAGTAAAGCATCAGCAATTGTATTTCTTAAATTATAGTAAGAAATAATTGATGATGGTCTGCTATTCCAAATTCTAGAGGTGCTAAGAAAATTTAATTAACAGAATTGGAATGAAAATTGAATTTCCTAAAATATGAATACCATGATAATATATTTATCTTCAAAATTAAAGAATTTATCAGGATTTTTACTTTGCATTATTTCTTTTTATTCCAATTCTGCTATTCGTAACTAAGTGATCCGGTCAAGAAATTCTATCGTTATAGCAATGTTGTCGATGGTGTAGTGTGTGAGACTCCGTCTTGCAATCCGAAGGTCGTGTGTTCAATGCCCGGTCGGGTTAAATAAATTTTTTTTTATTTTTTTTCTTTTAATTGTTTTTTTTATAAAATAATCAACTAATTATCTTGCTTTGATTAAAAAAAAAAATTATATAGTAGAGAAAAGGATTGAAACAAACAAAACTAAACTAAATTTTATTAGTATTATTTTCAAATGAATTTTTTTTGTTAATAATTTTGCTTTGTTAGTTTACTTCTTTCGCTCTAACTTGGTAAAATTTAAGTAATGGAAAACAAATTGTATAACGTAACGGAATGAAATATTTTACATTTTCTTTGTAAGTATGTTAACAACTTTTACATTACATTTTAATAGCGTATCAATGCAATAAAATCGTCATAGTTATTAAAGATTACGCGGTACGTCGGTGGTGTAGAGCATGCGTGTGTTTCCGGAGCAAAGCATCGTTGGTTCGAACCCCAGTTCGGTTAAGATTATTTTTTTTTTAATATGGATAAAATTAATATAAATCGTTATTTTATATAATTTTTAGGTTAAACATGAATAACTCAAACATATACTTATGTGTGATATTACATTTTTTTATAACAATTTTATATTATGTTAATATCCGAACTGGATATATCTATTATTTTTTTATTTTTCAGAAATATACATTATTGATTTTTGTACTCCGCGTTAATTTAGTCATTTATTTAAATAAAAAAGTTTTTTTTGGTTACAATGATGCAAATTCCAGATTGTAATTTTTCAGTTAGTTGAAAACTAAAGTAAGATAAACATTAAAATGTTACGAAATTTTATTTTAATAAACATTGTGAATTCAACTTTAAAAATGAAATGCTAAATGTTTTCGTTTGATTTCCGACTAGTTGATCGAATAGTTTAGTTATTTAAGGGATCATGAATAATATTGCTGCTTTCTACCTCATGATTACGGTTGGGTGGGGAAAAATACGTGCAAACATCTACGCACGAAATTGTTCAACTAAGTAAATTCATAAGTCCATACACTTTTCTTAATAATTAGTATTTCCGTTTCCTTTCTATACACTTTCTATGATAGCATGCATAAATAAAATAATACAATCTGTAGTCTTGCTAATAAAATACTGGAAATAAGTAGCTCCGAACCCTACCGATAGCCGACGAGATAGAAGCCGGAACCATTTGCATGCTAAAGCTACAGTCCAGCAGTTTAAACACCTTTTTAGCTAAATTTTAAATACGTTAATTGCTACAGATATTATTTTTGGCGCCCAACGTGGGGCCCCACATACGAGTTGATCGTTTCTTTTAAATCCATCTTTAAATAGTCTTATGTGTGGTCCCAGTCTTTTTCTATTTCTTTTTAGTATTTTTCTTTATCTCAAATCGTTATCTTTTGTCGTTACGTGTGGAATAATAATGCATTTAGTTAATTATGCTATTAACCGACGTTAACCGAAATTGCATACTTTCAACTATCTTTTTTTTACCGTAGTGTTTTATTTTTCTGGAAATGCTGATGTCTGGATTAGAAAAGCTAGAATCAGACCGACAAATAAAGACTATCGGTGTTATTACTTCGTATTTTTTTTGGGAAAAAAATTGGTTAGGAAATGATTATTTTTGAAGTCAATTCGAAGAAATACCAACCTTTCTTTTTCGCTTTCTAAATATAATTTTCTATCTAAATCTTTTTTCTGTGTTTCGGATTTGATTTACAGTTGTTGAACATTTTCAAACTATTCGACAACAACGTCAGAATTCATAAAACTAATAATCTTTCTTGTGGCAAATATTATTTTTATGCTATTTAAAAAAAAAAAAAATATATACTTATAATTCTTTTTCTAGTTTTCTCGTGCATTGGCAGAAAAAACAAAACATTAGTTATTTTTTTTATAAAAAGAAAATTTTTCTTCTGAATAATATTTACTATATTATTTGTTTAAGATTTTTTTATAAAAAAATTAATTTTAATTATATAATAATTTCTTATTAATTTACTTAATAAAGGTGTGAGTATAATTTTAAATAAGCTTTACTTTTGCTGCAGGCATAGTTAATTTTTTTTATAATAAATTTTCTCAGCTAGTATCACAAACAGTTTCCACTATGAATTTACCGAATTGTGTGTACTGTAAAGATTCTATTATAGACTCTAAATATATGTATATCCCGCCATGTGGTCATCCTTTACACATATCCTGTTTACATAAAATTCCTAAAAATAATCAGACTTGTTCATTTTGTGGTAGTAATCTTTCTGTGCCTACCACCGCCACAACAACGACCGTGCAGAACCTAAAATTTCCACCCCCTTCCATAGTGACTCGATCAAGAGCTCAGCGTACTTTAGAATCTGATCCTAAGCAATCAGCTGAACAACCGTCAGATAATAACTCGTCAATGCAGTCGAACAGTTCACCATCAGGGGAATTAGAACGTATCAAAAGCGTGATAAAAACCGCTATGGATGAACAACAGCCTGAGATGCTCACATATTTAAGCCAAGAGTTAACCAAGCTGGTTGAAACCAATATGGAGGCCTGTTTCAGTCGATTAAGTTTAAATGCCCAGAGACAAGATGTTGTGGGTAGAGCTGAAGCCTCTAGTTCAAAATCGCGAATGCACACTTTACCCGCTGTTGAACAACAGACTCTAGAGCAACTGTTGGGTTTACCTAGTGGGAATAATCAGCAAGATCCACGTCAAGATTTTTCTAATCATGAGTTAAATTCAACCAGAATAAATAGCTCTCAGTTTGGTGAATCTGTGTTTAGCCCAGATAGAGTAGGTCATATAATTCATAATTGGAAAGTAAAATTCACAGGGGATGCGAGAGGAATGTGTGTAGATAAATTTATTTACAGAGTAGAAGCTTTGACAAAGCAGACTCTTAATGGTAACTTCGATCTTCTATGCGATCATTTATCAGCTCTTTTTGAATCCAAAGCCAACGACTGGTTTTGGAGGTATCATCAATCAGTTAGAAGAATTATTTGGAGGGATTTTTGTGTTGTTTTGCGTGCACAATATAAAGATTCTCGCACAGATCTTGATATTCGTGAAATGATTCGAGACAGGAAGCAAAATGTTAATGAGAGTTTCGATTCATTCTATGAATCTATTGTGGAAATTTCTGATCGTCTTTCTCAACCTCTGCAAGAGGAGGTTCTTGTAGAAATTCTCCGAAGAAATTTGTTGCCCGAGATTCAGTATGAGAATCTTAATCGGAAGATACAATCTGTCTCCGAGTTACGTGATATTTGTCGTAGACGAGAATTCTTTTTACTGGATGTAGGGAAAAGACACCAACTTTTGAAACCATTTGTTCCTCGTAGACAAATAAGTGAGATCATCGAAGATGAAAGTGATCTCATAGATGAGGAAGAGATCTCAGCGATTTCCCTTACATGTTGGAACTGTCAAAAAGCAGGTCACAGATACCAAGATTGTCTGGATGGCAGACGCATTTTCTGTTACGGCTGTGGCGCTGCCAATATGTATAAGCCAAATTGTGTCCACTGTAATGCACCAAAAAACTTCCAATCGAGTGCGCTGAAAAGTGCACGCAGACCGAAGAGAACAATGGGTACAAATACCGACCAATTATAACTTTTAAAAACAAAGATTTATCTTTAAATAATAAAAATGAAAGAAACAGCAATATTACTTTAGATTTAGTTCACAATAGGTCGATGCTTAAACCACAGTCTTCAGAAGATGCTTGGCAGGACCCTAATTCGTGTAAACTTACACCAATACCTGATGTGACAATTTTAAATAAAAATTTAACTTTTAGAAATAACAACAAAATTAGTTCTTGCCCTTTACCATCTTCATCTCATCCACCAACATATTTTAAACCATTTCATGTACGCTTAGCTGAGTATAATGAAATAAGAAATAAAATTTTTAATAAACCAACTATCTCTAGAAAACAAAGACGGTCTACTGAACGGTTGAAATATTTTTGGAAAAATGTTAGTTCTATTAGGCGTGGCTTTCTGAACTCCATTTATGATAAACCTAGTGATATTCGTCCTTACGCGGAAGTAAACATTTTTGGGAAAGTGGTCATGGGTTTATTGGACACCGGAGCTTCTGTTAGTTGTTTAGGAGCGCAAGCTGCAGTAGATTTTCTAAATTCTAAGACCGATTTCAAGAGGTTAGGATCGTATGTCAAGACAGCTGATGGAAAATCTCAAAGTGTTTCGGGATATATTCGTACCACTATAGTTTTTCGAGGCATTAGAAAGAACATAGTATTATATATTGTGCCATCCCTGTCTCAAAATTTGTATCTTGGCATAGATTTCTGGAGAAGCTTTAATCTACTTCCGACAGGTCTTGTGTCAGAACTAAATCTTAATTTATTTTCTAGTGAAAATACTGAACAACGATGTTTGTCAGAGTCCCAGAAGCAGCAATTGCAACACATTATTAACTCTTTTCCCTCATTTGCGAAAGAAGGATTGGGTCGTACAACAGTAATTTCACATGCTATTGACGTTGGTACAGCTATCCCAATCAAACAGCGTCATTTTCCGGTTTCCCCAGCAATGGAAAAACTAATTTATGCGGAACTTGACAGAATGTTAGAAAATGACGTAATCGAGGAATCTGATAGCGCATGGTCATCTCCTATTGTCCTCGTTCGTAAGCCAGGCAAGGTTCGTTTATGCCTAGATAGTAGAAAGGTCAATTCAGTAACCGTTAAGGATGCATATCCTTTGCCGAATATTGATGCCATTCTCAGTCGATTACCAAAGGCTGAATTTATTACAAGCTTAGACCTTAAGGATGCGTTCTGGCAAATCCCTCTTGACAAATCGTCGAAAGATAAGACGGCATTTACTGTTCCCGGACGTCCCTTGTACCATTACAAGGTCATGCCATTTGGTCTTTGTAATGCGCCACAAACCATGTCAAGGTTAATGGACAAGGTGATACCGGCGAATTTAAGAACTGAAGTGTTCGTCTATCTGGACGATTTGTTAATAGTGTCAGATACATTTGCCAGGCATATTACTGTTTTACGTGAGGTTTCTGATCAAATCCGATCTGCAGGACTCACAATAAATGTTGAAAAATCGAAATTTTGTGTGCGAGAAGTCCGTTATCTTGGACATATAGTGGGAAAGGGTGTTATACAGACTGACCCGGATAAAATTGCTGCCATACGTGAATTCCCGATACCGAGGTCAGTAAAACAAATCAGAAGATTTCTTGGAGTATCCGGTTGGTACAGGAAGTTCATTAGGAATTACGCTGCGGTAACTGCGCCTTTAACAGACTTGTTAAAAACAAGTAGAAAGTTTGTTTGGAGTGAAGAGGCTCAAAAATCATTTGAAGAATTAAAGCGCATCTTGACCACTGCCCCAGTATTGCATAGCCCTGACTTTTCACAACCGTTCTTTATTCATTGTGATGCAAGCCATACTGGAATAGGAAGTGTATTGGTACAGAAGACTGCGGAAGGTGATGAGGTTCCTATTGCATTTATGTCAAAGAAACTCAACCAAGCCCAACGCAATTATTCGGTTACCGAACAAGAATGTTTAGCAGCAATGTTGAGCATTAAAAAGTTTAGAGCTTATGTTGAAGGGCATGAGTTCACAGTGGTTACTGATCATGCATCACTTAAGTGGCTCATGTCCCAAACTGATCTCAATTCACGGTTGGCAAGATGGGCTTTGAAACTTCAAGGATTTAATTTTAACATCCAACATAGGAAAGGCAGCCAAAACGTGGTTCCTGATGCACTTTCGCGTACCAACACTGAAGATCTGTCCGAGATTACCGGTTTTAATTTGTCTGTTTTGGATGATGACTCTGGACTATTCGTGGACTTGCAATCCGACAAGTTCAAAAGTATCGACTATTTAAACCTATTGGACAAAGTTAGAGTGAGTCTGAGTAAGACTCCAGACCTGCAAATCATTGACGGTTACTTGTACAGACGGTCGGAACATTGTTCTGGAGAGCAACTACAAGATGATCTGGCGTGGAAACTCTGGATACCAAAAGATATGATTGGAGAGGTACTTGAAAAGGCACATGATAGTCACTTGTCATCTCATGGTGGTATTACCAAAACGTTAGACCGCATTCGAAGGTTTTACTTTTGGCCAAATTTAGTAAGTGATGTTCGAGAATATGTCAACTCCTGTGACACTTGCAAGGGCTCTAAACATCCCAACTTTGTGACCCGACCACCTATGGGAAAGAATACCAATAGCAATAGATTTTTCCAAAAACTGTACGTAGACTTTCTTGGTCCATACCCAAGATCAAAATCGGGTAATGTAGGTATTTTTATCGTCCTTGATCATTTTTCAAAATTTTGCTTTCTGAAGGCAGTTAAAAAGTTTACAGCAGATGTAATTATAAAATATCTCGAAGAAGACCTTTTCCACACATTTGGTACGCCGGAGTCAATAGTTTCTGATAATGGAGCGCAATTCAAATCGATGCACTTTAATAAAATGTTGCAAAATTATGGTATCAGTCATATTTATACTGCTGTATATTCGCCCCAGGCTAATGCATCTGAGCGCGTTAATCGTTCAGTTCTATCGGCAATCAGGGCATATATTAAACACGACCAGAGTAATTGGGATGAGTACCTCAGCAGCATTTGTTGTTCACTACGATCATCAGTGCATGCATCTATAGGGACTTCTCCTTATTACATGGCATTCGGACAACATATGATTACCAATGGTAAGACATATGCACTTCTGCGGAATTTAGAACTAATTGACGACAGAACTGTGAAATTCAATAAGGAAGACTCTTTCGACATCGTTAGAAATCGGGCTTTGAAAAATATGAAGCATCAGCAGGATAGGAATGAAAAATCATATAATCTGCGATCTCGGGTGGTTAGTTATGCAACAGGTCAAGAAGTTTTTAGGCGCAACTTTCGACAAAGTAGTTTTGAAAAAGGCTTTAACGCTAAACTAGCTCCATCTTTTGTGAAGGCACGCATTCGGAAAAGAACTGGAAATTCCTATTATGAACTAGAGGACCTTAATGGACGTTATATCGGAGTATACCATGCAAAGGATATACGGCAATAATTTGTAGTTTTTCTATTATTTTGTTGCCTTTAAGCGGTATCAGGTTTATGTCCCTTGGAGCCTAAAACCTGATTTTGGCAGGGGGGTTTGTAGAGGCGCTTAAATCAACCATATTCAAATTATTTTTTTAAACATAATTTTTTGTAACAGTCAGTACTTGATTGTCTCGTTGATACGACTCTGTGATTAAACAGTGCATTTTAGTAATAACGTCATATAAGAGAAAATAAGTGGAAAAAAGGAAAAGAAAACAATCGCTGAATTAGCGCATGTTTTCCAAAATTTTAGCGTGTTAATCCGGGTATAAATATCGCGTAAGCCATGTAAAATTCTTTCTTTCCTGTTCGCCATGACTGCTTAAAAATCGTTTCTGAGATAAAACCTATTCAGTGCTTCATCCAGAGGAAAAAAATCAATTTTATTTCAATTAATTAAATATTAAGTGAATAATAGTATTTTTCATCATAGTGCGGTTCTATTCACAGAAAAGAACAATTTCTACCATAGATTAATGCAAATCACCTCCAGGAAAAATTTACCTTTGGGTTAAACAAATCTGACAAGTTTCAGCCATACTGTGGAGTCAACTTCTTTCTTGGGCACGGGAAACCCTCATCAGAAACCCGCATCTAAAATTGTCCTGAACATGAACATTATCAAGACATGAAAAAGGCAGAAAAAATAACTAAAACCGAAAGTTTAGTTAAAGTGTAAAATGGTTTAAATCCTATAAAATAAAATCAATTAAAATAAAAAAAAAAAAACATTTTGGTAAAGTTTAAGATTTTTCTAAAAGAAAAAAAAAATCATATTAAACATTCATTTTAATAATAATGTTCCATAATGCATAATTTATAACTATAGAGAAAAGTTTTATTAAGAGTAATTGGTTTTAATTCTTATTTATCCCGAAAAAAAATTTGTTAAAGTGCAAAAATCAATATGTAGAAAAGAGAGAAAAAAATGTAAAAATCATACATAGTGAACAGAAGTAAAGATCAATTAGTATCGAAAGTGACTTAAACAAAACAACTTAAACTTAAAAAGAAATAAATTATTTTATAAAAATGATAAATATACATATGAACACAAACAAATAAAGTTCAACTAACGTAGTACCAATATGTAAATTAATTATTAATTAAACTCCTTTGCCAGCAACGATCATCAGCACGAAGCCCAGCGAAAGATCTTTCGACGAGGGATTCCATTTCAAGCTGTAAGTTGTGTTTATGTATTTTATTTATAATAAATTTGAGTTAGTAAAGCATCAGCAATTGTATTTCTTAAATTATAGTAAGAAATAATTGATGATGGTCTGCTATTCCAAATTCTAGAGGTGCTAAGAAAATTTAATTAACAGAATTGGAATGAAAATTGAATTTCCTAAAATATGAATACCATGATAATATATTTATCTTCAAAATTAAAGAATTTATCAGGATTTTTACTTTGCATTATTTCTTTTTATTCCAATTCTGCTATTCGTAACTAAGTGATCCGGTCAAGAAATTCTATCGTTATAGCAATGTTGTCGATGGTGTAGTGTGTGAGACTCCGTCTTGCAATCCGAAGGTCGTGTGTTCAATGCCCGGTCGGGTTAAATAAATTTTTTTTTATTTTTTTTCTTTTAATTGTTTTTTTTATAAAATAATCAACTAATTATCTTGCTTTGATTAAAAAAAAAAATTATATAGTAGAGAAAAGGATTGAAACAAACAAAACTAAACTAAATTTTATTAGTATTATTTTCAAATGAATTTTTTTTGTTAATAATTTTGCTTTGTTAGTTTACTTCTTTCGCTCTAACTTGGTAAAATTTAAGTAATGGAAAACAAATTGTATAACGTAACGGAATGAAATATTTTACATTTTCTTTGTAAGTATGTTAACAACTTTTACATTACATTTTAATAGCGTATCAATGCAATAAAATCGTCATAGTTATTAAAGATTACGCGGTACGTCGGTGGTGTAGAGCATGCGTGTGTTTCCGGAGCAAAGCATCGTTGGTTCGAACCCCAGTTCGGTTAAGATTATTTTTTTTTTAATATGGATAAAATTAATATAAATCGTTATTTTATATAATTTTTAGGTTAAACATGAATAACTCAAACATATACTTATGTGTGATATTACATTTTTTTATAACAATTTTATATTATGTTAATATCCGAACTGGATATATCTATTATTTTTTTATTTTTCAGAAATATACATTATTGATTTTTGTACTCCGCGTTAATTTAGTCATTTATTTAAATAAAAAAGTTTTTTTTGGTTACAATGATGCAAATTCCAGATTGTAATTTTTCAGTTAGTTGAAAACTAAAGTAAGATAAACATTAAAATGTTACGAAATTTTATTTTAATAAACATTGTGAATTCAACTTTAAAAATGAAATGCTAAATGTTTTCGTTTGATTTCCGACTAGTTGATCGAATAGTTTAGTTATTTAAGGGATCATGAATAATATTGCTGCTTTCTACCTCATGATTACGGTTGGGTGGGGAAAAATACGTGCAAACATCTACGCACGAAATTGTTCAACTAAGTAAATTCATAAGTCCATACACTTTTCTTAATAATTAGTATTTCCGTTTCCTTTCTATACACTTTCTATGATAGCATGCATAAATAAAATAATACAATCTGTAGTCTTGCTAATAAAATACTGGAAATAAGTAGCTCCGAACCCTACCGATAGCCGACGAGATAGAAGCCGGAACCATTTGCATGCTAAAGCTACAGTCCAGCAGTTTAAACACCTTTTTAGCTAAATTTTAAATACGTTAATTGCTACATGGCGTGCTCGACTCTTTTGTAAATACAACCATCCTTAATTTCTATATCTGGCAAATACTTACGTTTAGCCTGAAGTTTTTCTATCAACGCCAAATAGTCCGGACATCTAAATTCATCCGATTCTAAATCAATATTAATAGAACTATCTAGTTCATTAATCCAGATATTGTCCAAATTTTTACTGTCAAGTTCACTAGCATCTTCAGAATACATCCGAGAAAGTGAATCTGGCACAATATTTTGACTTCCCTTCCGGTGTCTGATTGTAAAATTGAAGCCCTGTAACTTTAATGCCCACCTAGCAAGACGACCGTTCAGGGGGGTTACTCTCTATTGCGATACGAAAGAAAAACGAAAATCGAACGATTTGTACTCTTTAAAGCGTTCGCGCATTTTTCATTCGCATATCATTTTCGCAAAGATGACAGCACCACACTCTGTAATGCGAAAGCGTATATCAAATTCGTTCGATAAGCCCAAATATTTTGCGATAGTAAAAGAGCAAGCGCAAAGGAAGAAAACAAGTAATTAATTTAAAAATGTGTTTTAATTGATATCTAAATTGTTATTTTTAGGGAAATCAAAGCCAAATAGTTACAAATAAAACAACGACAGTTTTTTAGTTTTAGTAGATAGTGATTTGGCCATGAAACAGTTGCTGCGAGTTAATGCCTAACAAGCCGGAAGCAAAATGTAGCACAAAATATTTAGACAATCTGATGGAGATCCTGTAAGGGATATATCTGGTTAAAAATTGTATATATCAGTTCTGTTTTTGGCGTTGATAAGTGCGGATGCGATTTTTTTTAAGATCGCATTAACAAAAAACAAAACATACATTGTGTGAACAATTTGAAACAAAAACAAACCTGTTTTAATACAACAACAAAGTTGTTTGTAAAATATTTTTTTTTATTTTTTTTCCCCCTTTTCTTTATTTTGTACAACGGCATATTGAATTGCTACTTTTAAAATAAAATAACAACAATAAAGGCTAATGAGCCTGTTTAATTTAAGCAACATTTATGTTGACAGTGCTGAATTAAATAAAAACAAAAAAACTGAAAATAATTTGTGTAATGCTACGCCAGTTATACGTGCCCAATCTTGTTCTTTACTTTTACTAAGCGATGACAATAAAATAAATACAAACAAATCGCCTTCTGAACACAGTGTTGCCAAAGATAATATGGATAGTTTAGAAAAACCCAAGACGCAAGTGGGAATGGACAGATACATAACTGTATTGAAAAGAGGTCGAAGCCCTAAATCTTCGCAGATTGCACCAATGGCTAAAGTACAAAAAGACAAAGACTCTAACGGAATAAATTCCCATAATCGTTTTGCTATCTTAGATAGTGAAACGAGTGTACATAAAACGGCAATTAAGTCGTTCAAACCACCTCCAGTTTATTTAAGGGAGAAAAATTCGAACGAATTAATAAAAAATTTAATTACAATTATTGGCGAGAACCCATTTTATGTAATTCCCATTAAGCGCGGTAACATTGATGAGACAAAAATACAATTTATTGGTAAAAGTAGTTATCGTAAAGCAGTAAGCGAGTTTGAAAACTGCAAAAAAAAACTTTTATACCTATCAGCTGAAAAGTAGCAAAGGTCTACAGGTAGTCATTAAAGGTGTGGATTCATACGTTGATCCAGCTGAAATAAGAGCCGGACTCCAAAAAGCGGGTTTTAAAATAAAAAGTGTAGATAATCTCCGTAATCGGGAACGTGTCCCCCAACCACTATTTCGCGTTGAACTGGAACCTGGAGATATCAGATTGAAGAAGAACGAAATGCACCCCATTTACAATCTGAAATACCTGTTACACCGTAAAATAACTGTAGAGGAGCCGCATAAGCGTCCAGGACCTGTCCAGTGTCTAAATTGTCAAGAATATGGTCATACTAGGGCTTACTGTAAGTTGCCTCCGGTTTGCGTTGTATGTGCGAGCTACATTGTTCCGCAAAATGCGACAAAGCAAGGGATGATTCGAAAGTAAAAAAATGTAGCAATTGCGGTGGAAACCACACTGCTAACTACAGAGGCTGTCCAGTTTTTTCCATGGTAAGGAAAACCACTCAAAAACTAAATACTCCTGCTAAGCACCAACAATATCGAGCAAATGCTCATTATCCTCAGTTAGCCCAACCATCAACACAACATGTTTCATACGCTGATACGGTAAAAACCAATCATACTGCAGTACATAAAGCGACACCGACAACTAATTCTACTCCTAATTTGCAATCGCATCCTAAAGAACAAACACCATCTGGTAATTTTAATCGTCTCGAAGCAAGCATCGAGACATTAGTGCATTCGAAAGCTCTATGAGCAGCATGATGCAAGAAATGGTACGCATGCAATCTACTATGTTGCAGGCGTTACTTAACAAACCATGAACTGTTTAAAAATATGTTTCTGGAACGCAAACGGCTTGCGCCAACACAAAAATGAACTCGAGTACTTCTTTAAGAAGGAACAAATTGATGTCATGCTGGTTGCAGAGACTCACTTAACAACAAATAGCTTTTTTAAAATAAATCGCTATATCTTATATGACACCAAAGACCCCCGTGGCAGAGCATGTGGTGGTTCAGCAATACTAATAAAGGCTCGAATCAAACATTATTTACTGTGTGATTTTTGTGACGATTACCTACAAGCAACAAAAATCTGTATTGAAGAATTTCATCAAAACTTAGTTATTTCTTCGATTTATTCACCTCCTAGGTTTCCAATATCAGAGAGTCAATACAGCAATTTCTTCAAATCACTAGGTCCCTGTTTCATAGCATCAGGCGACTACAACGCTAAACATACGTTTTGGGGATCACGCCTAATAACTCCAAAAGGTCGTTTTTTGTTTGACACAATTTCAAAAATGCGTCTGAATGTGATATCGAGTGGACAACCCACCTATTGGCCTACTGATCGACAAAAAATACCGGATGTTATTGTTTTTGGCGTGATTAAGGGTATTCCAAGACAAACGATTAAAGCTAAAGCGTCACTTGAATTATCCTCAGATCATTCACCCACTATCGTCTATATATGGGACAAACAAAACATCATATCACCAATGACTACCACAAGCATTAATTGGTTGAAATATAGAAAGCATCTTAGTACTCATTGTTCGGAAAACATCCCGCTAAGAACACCTGAAGACGTAGAGTGGAGTCTTATTGATTTTGACCAAAAGCTTAAATCAGCTGCCCAACGTTCAACAATAACCCGACAATTAGCTAGATACAATCAAATTTATTCTGCAGATATCGAACGGCTCTTGGCTGAAAAAAGAAAAATTCGTAGAGAATGGCAATCACAGAGATCTCCTCAACTCAAAAGCAGACTTAAAGACTGCACGAACCGGCTAAGAGACATGCTGGAATCTCGAAGAGTAGCATCCCTGAAAAACTATTTGGGAGACCTAGACGCAACTCCTCAATCAGATTATTCGTTATGGAGTGCTTGTAGAAACCTTAAAAGGCCAGTCTTACGAACTTGCGAACTTCAGCTGGAGGCTGGGCAAGGAGTGATACCGAAAAAGGAAATTTATTTGCTGGACATTTGAAAAAGGTTTTTACCCCAAATATATCGACTGATATAGTTGAGTTGCCAGTTCTCGAGGCTAGTGCTGCAGTACCGATAAGATTTGAATTTGGTGATCTTGAGAAGGCAATAACGGATTTGAACACCAAAAAAGCCCCTGGCGTTGATAAAAGCAGTAACAAGATGTTAATTGAGTTGCCCCGTGTAGCTCGCAGAATCGTTCTTTTTTGTTTTAATGCCATTTTACGTTTTGAGTACTTTCCCACAGATTGGAAGGTGTCCTTGGTTACCATGATTCCTAAACCAGGAAAAGACCACACAAAAATTGAATCATACAGACCTATAAGCCTTTTGTCAAATATGTCAAAGCTGTTTGACAGGATGTTAATAACTAAGCTTAACCCTATTTAAAGCGACAAAGGATTTTTTCCAAACCATCAATTCGGCTTCAGGAAAAAACATAGTACGATTGAACAAACTCACAGGTTAGTCAATGTTGTTAAGAAGACATTTGAAGAGAGAAAATACTGCTCTGCGCTTTTTATCGACGTTTCTCAAGCATTCGATAAGGTATGGCATGAAGGACTAATATATAAGCTAAAACTGAATTTGCCCGTAAACGTATATAAGCTGGTAGATAGTTATTCAACCGAACGAAAATTTATTGTGAAAGAAGGAGATTTTTTGAGCTCACCCCAGCCAATCGAAGCCGGAGTTCCCCAAGGCAGTATATTGGGGCCCTTTTATACTTATTGTATACTTCAGACATGCCAACTAGTAACCGAGTTCACACATCGACATTTGCTGACGACACAGCTTTTTTGAGCATTCACGAAAGACCCGAAGTAGCATCACGATATTTACAAGACCACATATTTAATTTAGAAAAATGGTTGAAGAAATGGAGAATAAAAGTTAATGAACAAAAATGTACTCACATAACCTTCACACTGCGTAGAGAGTCTTGCCCCCCTATTCGGATAAATAACCAAACGATACCTCAGCTTTCAGACGTCAAATATCTCGGCATACATCTTGACCGGCGCCTTACATGGAAACGGCACATAGAAACAAAGTTAACACAAATGAAGTTGAAAGCAGTCCAACTAAACTGGCTAATTGGCAGAAATTCTACTCTAGTTTTAGACTGCAAACTTTTATTATACAAGTCAATTCTAAAACCAATATGGTGTTATGGCATGCAATTATGGGGCACTGCCTCAGCTACCAACGTAGAAAAAATTCAAAGGCGCCAAAATAAGATTCTACGTATTATTACATCTGCTCCCTGGTATATAAAAATTCGAACATCCATAAGGATCTAAACGTGCCATCAGTTAAAGCAGAAATAGCGAAACTTGCCATAAGGTATTTAAAGAAGCTTGAAACTCATCCGAATCCACTGGCCCGTAACATACTAACTGAACCTGGTTACATTCGACTAAGAAGGAGGGACACTGCTTCTCTCATCCGTACATCAGAGGGATAACCCACAAATTACAGTAACCGTGAAACATACATTTTTTTGTCCAGCACTGGTTGGACTTAACAAGTAAATTTTTAGACTTAAGATATGAGTAATTATTGATAGTTCAATTGTATTGAAGATACAATAAATAAAAATTACGAAAAAAAAAAAAGTCTCAGTTATCAAAAGTAAATCATCCAAATATATGAAAACTTTTGTGCGCAATTGTGCGGGAATAACCTTGTCCATAAGTCGGGTCATCGTCTGTGGCGGGTTACATAATCCAAAAGGCATGGTAACGTACTGGTAAAGTGGACGACCAGGCACAGTGAAAGCCGTCTTCTCCCTTGACCTCTCATCAAGCGGAATTTTCCAGAAGGCATCTTTCAGATCTAGACTAGAGATGAATCTGGCCTTCGGAAGCCTGCTGAATTTCCGTCAATAATAGGTAAAGGGTAAGCGTCCTTCACTTATTCAGATTTCTTGCGTCTAGGCACAGTCGCACCTTCCCAGGCTTACGAACCAGAGCCACAGGCGACGACCACGGACTCTGGGATTCCTCTAAGACTCCTAAGTGTAGAAAACAAATCTTTTTCTAAATTGAAAGCCCTCACAAAATCTATTCCTAGATATAAGTTCTGGGTTAAATTAGGTATAATCAAGAATGTTATTTCCTTGGAAACTCCTTAAAAATTAACATCAGTGGTAACCCTTCCTACGAATGTCTACTGCCATCCGCGGTCTTTAATGATATATTGAATTTTTCATATTTGTTTGTGTTTTGTTTTAAAAATGTCCTTGCATACTCTGATGCAAAACAAGATACTGTTGCTCCTGTGTCAATCATTCTAACAACTTCTTCATTAAAATTTTTAACAGAAGCAAGCGGCCTCAAATCGAACTTGTTCGTATCAGAAATCACTGCTGATAATATTAATCTCCTATTTTTAATAACCTTGTTCCTATTTGTCATAATCTTTTAGTTAACCTTTTAACCCTTTTTTCTGACTTTATTGGTGAAATTATTTCATCGTTAAAAATTCTACGTATCGCCTCGTTGTATTCTTTTAATCTGACATGATATGGATTAAATTTTCCATCAGGTTTTGATACCATTACCTCATTTTCGATAATAGGATCAGTTTGACACTTCAAGGGTTGACCGACACTGTGACCTCTGTGCCAGACACCTTTGGTAGTTTTTTGATAAGTTGTTGCATTTATTACACTGGGGCTTAAAGGTATTGGGACTGCCACAACCATAACAAAAAATCTTTCGTTCTCCAATGCAATCTTTAATGTATGACCTTTTTCAGAACAGTTCCAACAAATTTGTTCTTTTATCTCTTCGATCTCTACTTCCCCTTCAACAACATCATTTGCTGTCTCCACTTCTGACACTTTATGAGAGCCACCATATCTACTTGGTCTATACTTATTTAATTCCTCATCTAGTATTTCATACTTTCGTACAAACTCTCTTAATTCTGATATCTGCTTTATATTGAAAGGCAGAATCTACTTCTGGACGTAGATTTCGTTTCACAATTTCTACTAGCTCTGCTTCACTGAAAGGGATGTGCAGGCGATCTGAAATCAGTTGTATTGCATCGTAAAAAATGTCGAATTTTTTTGTTTTCGGTTTCGGATAATTTCGAAATCGGTCCGACTGTCCCTAAACTCCGGTCAACGGCTTTTCCCGTAAATAAAAGGTATATATGACGGCAAAGGACATTGAAGTCACCTCTCAAAGTCTGCATAGTTAGAGCATGGACCCTATAATTAAAATTATCTACCTACAAACCTTTCTCTTCTTGCCCACTGAACTTTAGTTGCCAACTTGAAATAATAGTAGATACCCTATCAGTTGACAATCCAAAAGATTGACCATTTCCCTGACCAGAATTAAGCCTATTTAAAGAATTTCTAATAAAGCGATTATTATTAAGATTGCCATTATGGTGGCCTAGACTATTCTGTCTATAAATATTTTCCCTTAACATTCATTTGAGCCAGTTGGTTTCTCACGGCGTCATTAATTAAATTCTGAAGATTTTAATTGCAATTACCCTGGAGTTATTAAATAACTCATCAAGGGATCTTTTATCATGATTTGTGTTGACCTTAGGAGTTTGTGGAACCCCCTATCGAATAAATTTTGTATGATTGGATTTTTACTTGGGGCTGGTGCTTTTGGAATAGCTCCATGACTTGTACACCCACGTTTTTAAAAGTAGGCGGTGTAACGGCAGAAGTCTTTTCCTTTTCAGTCAAAATATTATATGACTTCAGCTTATTCTGCCTGCAGGCCTTACCACAAATCGGACATCCTAATGTCTCCTTTGGTACTTCCACAATACAGGCCTTATGAAACACATGGTCACATGGAGTAGACACTATGATATCGTCTAACTCATAATCTTTCTTACACACACTGCATTGGGGTAAGCAACTGTTTCCTTCTTGGAAATTTATATCTTCCACATCGTTACTGGCCATATTAAAATTTTAGGTTGTAAAATGTACTTATACTATATATTTGAAACAAACGTAAAACTAAGATGGTCTCTTACAAGGTTAAATGATTTTTCGAAAGTAAAATAAAACTTATTAAAGGTTGGTGTATTATTATTTGAAAGTTCGGGTTTATCAATATCCCAAATGAAAGAAATTTGCTGGAACAAAATTATAGGACTGGATGTCTGGAGAAATCTTTTTTTATCTACACAGTCATAATTCCTAATCCAATAATTTGGCAACAGTCAATCACTGTTTTAGCACATTGAAATAAAACCTAGCATATGTTTTAAAATAATAACGAATAAAAACAAAAAGGAATGATTTAGTACAAAAGTGGATTGCAAAAGAACTAAACCAATCTAAATATAATATTTCCTAAATTAATCTATAGTCCATACATTCTTGGTCTACACCAAATTTGGACAAACACTGCTATAAGTTTATTATAATAGAACATACATATGCGTATAAACGTATGAAAAAAAAAAGTTGTTGAGACTTAGAGCCCGGAAAATTATTATATTCTCAGAATAGATGTTTTTAACCCTGAGTCAAATTTGAAGTAAAAAAATTTTTGAACGTTCCCGAGACCCCACGTTGGGCGCCATTATTTGTAATGGGACATTTACTAGTGTACGAAATGGCTTAATAGATTTTACTTTAAGTGATTAAATCCAAAACGTTTGGGGAATTCTACCCTTAAAATTTAAGCGAACTACAAACAAATACTAAACATCAGTGCACCATAGGTCGCAACTCGACACGATACGCACGTGCACGCTAGCTAGCTCGTCTTGGTCGAATTGGGCGGGAGTCTTGTTTCTTTGGCTGACCTACAAAACCCATTAACAAAAAATCACGTGCGTTTTATAAATGCCCTTAAAAAGACACAAACCTTTTCTTTCAAACTTTCCCAAACCCAAACCGCTAGAGCGCTGTTGTTGCGCCTCTTAGCCTCTATACCCACCCTTCCTTTGGTTTCATGTGGGCCTGACATCATTTATGAATCCCTTAACATACTTTACCATTTTTTCCAGACTACTTAGTTTTACTTTATACAGAAAATTACTTCATTTTTTCCAATTATGAATACTTTATTAAAGTTTCCATTTTTTTGTTAAATATATTTACTTCAGTACGTTTTAAACTAACATTTATCCTTGAGTTTAACAAATAATTTTAAGATAAATCTTAAGAAAGTGATTTTTCACATACTTTTAAACTTATTTACTAACAAAATTAATTTTCAAAGAGAGTTTTAAGCTGTAGTTTTATTCTATTTTTTCAGTAAAAAACAAAATCATATTGCTTTTGCATTAAAACTTTCTTTGATGAATGAACAAATGATCGAAACAAAATTAGTTTTGATAACATTTAAAAAGTATTTAAATTGATCAGCATAACAAAAAAATATATATAAGAAAAGAGAAAAAACTTAAGATTTTTTTATGTTCTTGTTGTTGTTATTTGTTTCGCTGCATGGAGGCCTACAGCAAGTCGATGTAATTATTGTTACGCTCCCAATTAAAAGAAATAAAATTAGAAATATTTGTATAGATAAAATTTAGTCAGGTTCTTAAACATAAGCATATTAGTAAATTTGTATAGGGTTTTCGGTTTCAGTTACTCTGGGTAGGGATAGACATGCCCGAATATAGGGAACTTAATGCATTTAGTGCTAATTTACGTAGAAATACACGGTTATTTTATTACTATCTATTTGTAAAAAAAAATTTATCTGTTTAGACTTATATTAAAGTATGATATATTATTTTTGTAAGATATATTATTTTAGTTTATTTTAATAATGGTTAGAATGTCTCAGAGTTTCTATTCTTAAATTTAAAATTATTTAATTGAGTTATTTTTTTGGCGTTGATAAGTGCGGACGTGATTTTTTTTTAAGCTCGCATTAACAAAAAACAAAACATACATTGTGTGAATAATTTCAAACAAAAACACAAACCTGTTTTAATACAACAACAAAGTTGTCTGTAATTTTTTTTTCTTTCTTTCTCTTTATTTTTTACAACGGCATATTGAATTGCTACTTTAAAAATAAAACAAAAACAATAAGGGCTAATGAGCCTCTTTAATTTAAGCAATAAAAATGTGGACAATATTGTATTAAATAAAAACAAAAAAACTGAAAATAATTTGTGTGTAAATTCTACGCCAGTTATACGTGCCCAATCTTGTTCGTCGCTTTTGCTAAGCGATGACAATAATATAACTACAAACAAGTCGCCTTCTGAACACAGTGTTACCAACAGTAATATGGATAGTGCAGAAAAACCTAAGACGCAAGTTGGAATGGACAGATATATAACTGTATTGAAAAGAGGTCGAAGCCCAAAATCTTCGCAGATTGCACCAATGTCCAAAGTACTTAAAGATAAGGAGGCTAACGGAATAAGTTCCCAAAATCGTTTTGCTATTTTAGATATCGAAACAAGTGAACAAAAAACGGCACCCAAGTCGTTTAAACCACCACCAATTTTTTTAAGTGAAAAAAAATCGAATGAATTAATAAATAAGTTAGTTATCGGGGAAAATTCATTCTATGTAATTCCAATCAAGCGTGGTAACATTGATGAAACTAAAATTTATTTTATAGACGAAAGTAGTTATCGTAAAGCAGTAAAAGAGTTTGAAAGCTGCAATAAGAACTTTTATACCTATCAGCAGAAGAGTAGCAAAGGCCTACAGGTAGTCAACAAAGGTGTAGACTCATATGTTAATCCAGTGGAAATAAAAGCTGGCCTCCAAAAGCAGGATTTAAGGTTAAAAGCGTTGACAATCTCAGAAATCGAGAGCGTGTCCCTCAACCTCTATTTCGCGTTGAACTGGAACCTGGAGATATTAGATTAAAGAAGAACGAAACGCACCCCATTTATAATCTAAAATATCTGTTACACCGCAGAATAAGTGTAGAGGAACCACATAAGCGGTCAGGACCCGTTCAGTGTTTAAATTGCCAAGAATACGGCCATACAAGGGCTTACTGCAAGTTGTCTCCGGTTTGCGTTGCGTGTGGAGAGCTTCATTGTTCCGCCCAATGCGACAAACCAAAGGATGACTCGAAGGTTAAAAAATGTAGCAATTGCGGTGGAAATCACACTGCTAACTACAGAGGCTGTCCAGTTTTTTCTGTGGTAAGGAAGGCAACTCAGAAATTAAATACTCCTGCTAGGCAGCCACAATACCAAGCAAATGCTCATTACCCTCAGTTAGCTCAACCCACAACCAAACATGTTTCATACGCGGATATGTTAAAATCCAATCATGCTTTAGCACACAAAGCGACACCTACAACCAATTCTACCCCAAATATGCATCCAGAAGCTAAAGAACAAACACCATCTGGTAACTACAATCGTCTCGAAGCAAGTATCGAGACATTAGTGCATTCGTTAAACAGTTTTATGAGCTCTATGAGCAGCATGATGCAAGAAATGGTTCGCTTGCAATCTATAATGGTGCAGGCGCACAGTGGTCAATTTCGCGAGATAACGGTCAAAACTCTATAACTTTTGACCGGATTGGTATTTTTTTACGCAATTTGTTTTGTTCAATAGGAGGGACTTTAAGCTTTTATTTGCGTGTTCAAACGTAAAAATCGACCGATAGGAACGTAAGTAATGTGGAGTTAAAAATGCATTTAATTTTTTTTTTTTTGAGTTTCCATGTAAAAGTTGAATATTTCGACATTTTAAATAGGTATTTTTTTTATAATTTCTTATTTTCTTCAATCGTATTTTACAACCAATACTTATTTATTATTCCTAAACTTAATTTTGGTCAGAAAATGCCAACATTTGGCCCCTGACATTTATTTAGTCTCAATATTCACAGGGGCCAATAGTTGGTTTTTTTTGAAGAAAGCTAATTCTTGTGAGGATTAAACTGAAAAATAACACTGAAATTCCCAACAATATCAATACCACTTGGATATATTATATACAGAACACAACATCGATAAAATTTTAAGTAAACTTATACTATTGATTTAAAGTGCACATATATTTTATTTAAATGGCATATGGTGCAGCTTGACGAAGACTTTGTTTCGGTTAAAGCTTGTGCAACTTTTCCATCGATCATTGTAAGTGACATTTTAAAGTTAACTTCGATGCATTGGTCATTAAATTCAAATATCACTGGTTGAAGTTCTTTAATTTCATCTCTTATTTTGCCAACTTCTTCAGTTATGACATCTTTAGTTTCTTTTTTGTAAGCAAACTTTATTGGTCTACAAAATTTTGTTGACGAGGGAATTTCATTCTTCCATACATCTATCTCTGCAGCTCTACTAGTTGACGGCTCTGAACCAATATAAGTTTTTGTTAAACGTAATGGAACGAAAGAAATCATGAATAAATTGGCATCTGATGAATTTTCCGCATTACATTGTTTGTATTGTTTCTGGCCAGAGGACCCATCACATCCCCGTTTAGAAATCAAAGTCATGCTGCAATTTTTAAACTTCTTTAAATAGTCAGCATCAAATGTCTTTAATAATCGTTCTGCAGTGTGTTCAAGAAGATCCTACTCACTGTTCGGAAAATATACCGCTAAGAACACCAGAAGATGTGGACCAGAGTCTAATTTATTTTGATCAAAACCTTAAATCAGCTGCCCAACATGGGACAGAAACCAGACAACCAGCTAGATACAATCAAATTTATTTTGTAGATGTCGAGCGGCTCTTGGTTAGAAGAGAGTGGCAAGCACACAGATCTCCTCAACTCAAAGCTAGACTTAAAGATTGCACGAAATGGCTAAGACAGCTGCTAAAATCTCGAAGAGTAGCATCTCTGAAAAATTACTTGGAAGACCTCGACGCAACTGCACAATCAGATTATTCATTATGGCGTGCATGTAGGAACCTTAAAAGACCGGTCGTACGTAAGCCTCCCTTGCGAACTTCTTGTGGAGACTGGGCAAGGAATGATACCGAAAAAGGCAATTTGTTTGTTGGACATTTGAAGAAGGTTTTCACCCCAAATGTATGTAATGATAAAGCTGAGTTGTCATCAGTAGAGACTAGTGCCGTAGTACCCCTAAGATTTGAATTAAGCGATATTGAAAGGGCAATAGCAGATTTAAACACAAAAAAAGCCCCTGGCGTTGATAAAACAAGTAACAAGATGTTAGTTGAGTTGCCCCGTATAGGTCGCAGAATTATTCTGTTTGTTTTGAATGCCATCTTACGTCTTGACTACTTTCCCACAGAGTGGAAGGTCTCTTTGCTAACTATGATTCCTAAACCAGGAAAAGACCACACAAAAGTAGAATCATATAAGCCTTTTATCAAACGTGTCAAAGTTATAAGCTGAATCCAATTCTTAGCGCGAAAGGATGCATTCCGAACCATCAATTCGGCTACAGAAAACAACATAGTACGATCCAACAAACACACAGATTAGTAAATGTAATTAAAACCACCTTTGAAGAAGATAAAATACTGTTCTGCGCTCTTTATCGACGTTTCTCAAGCATTCGATAAGGTTTGGCACGAAGGCCTAATAGTTAAGCTAAAGCTGAACTTGTCCGAAAACTTGTATAAGATCTTAAAAGATTATTTAACGAATCGCAAGTTTTTACTAAAAGAAGGTGACTTTTTAAGCTCGCCACAGCTCATTGAAGCCGGAGTTCCCCAAGGTAGTATTTTGGGACCAATTTTATATTTACTGTACACATCGGATATGCCAATTAGCACCCTAGTCCACATATCAACTTTTGCAGATGACACAGCTTTTTTAAGTATTCATGAAAGTGCCCAAGAAGCATCATAACTTTTACAAGACTCAATTTGGAAAAATGGCTAGGAAAATGGAGAATAAAACTGAATGAACAAAAATTCACTCACATAACTTTCACACTGCGTAGGGACTCATGCCCTCCTATTCGCATAAATAACCAATTGATACCACAGCTTTCAGACGTTAAATACCTGGGTATACATCTTGAACGTCGCCTTACTTGGAAAAGCCACATTGACTTCAAGTTATCACAAATGAAACTAAAAGCAGTAAAACTAAATTGGCTTATTGGCAGAAACTCTACCCTGAGCTTAGATTGTAAACTTCTACTGTACAAGTCGATCCTCAAACCAATTTGGTGTTATGTTATGGGGCACTGCCTCAGCTAGCAATGTAGAAAAAATTCAAAGGCGCCAAATAAGATTTTACGTATTATTACATCTGCTCCCTGGTATATAAAAAATTCGAACATCCACAAAGACCTAAACATGCCATCAGTTAAAGCAGAAATAGCGAAACATGCAGTCAAATATCTAAAGAGGCTTGAATCTCATCCAAACCCTTTGGCGCGTAACATGCTGAATGAACCTGGTTACACTCGACTAAAAAGAAGAGATACTGCTTTTCTTGTCCGTATATTAGAGGGATGACCCGCAAATGATTGCAAAATCCGTGAAACAAACATTATTTTTGTCTAGCACTGGCTGGACTTAAAAAGAATATTTTATTTTAGACTTAAGATACGAGTAATTATTGTTAGTTCAAAAATATTGAAGATACAATAAATATAAAAGATAAAGTTTAAGTTTAGTATCCATAATTGGCATCGTGATCGTTCCTGTTGTTGGTTTTGGGCGTCTAATTACTCTTTAAGAAATTATATTGCCCCAGGGGTCATCAGCGGAAATTACAATGATTCCTATTTCCACGTGCGACTGTAAGGGTTGAACTTTTTTTCCTCCTCTGAACAATTTTATCAAAACTCTCTATGTGATGAGCCCAGGAAATAATCGACACGTGTTAAAGATAGCACACCCACTTTAACTGCTGTTAGGTGTAATTGGACCATAAATAGCAGCTACGACAAATCTTTCCCGGAACACGTGTAATTTAATCTTTCGAATAAATGTGGGTTAGTTCTAGGTAATTTTAAATTTTTCTTTTAACGTTCTTCTAATCACACGGGTTTGTCTTTCCTTTATAATCTTTGTTAAAATTTGTTTCTTAATTCTGGGTATTACTATGTTAACTTAATTTTATATTTGTTAAAAAAAACTTGTATAATCACTATGCTTTTCCCATTCTTACTCAACAAGAATGTTAGAAAAAATGCATTTTTCTCTCTCATCATGTATTTGATATACATGATGATGTAAGCGTTTTCTCTTATTTAAATGAGAACGTGTTGTAAAAACGAAAAGAAACATAAGTCTTACCAACAGTTTTGTACCAGCATTGTACGAAATATAGGGTATTCCGTTATTGATTTTATAAATTTTTATATTCCCAAATAAAAAGTAATTGAATTAATTTATTCGACTAAATGGGTTGTTACACATCGTCAAGGAAATCCAGATGCCAAAGTGTAATTGCATACTTTGGCAAAAGGAAAGTGCCGAACGTCAGGTATTCAAGAACGAATAATTGTGGGAGACTTTGTATTTTTCTCTGACTTTTATTATAAAATTAATTTCACAAAAGTTTTATTCCACACAAAAATTATTTGTTCTTATATAAAATTATTTACTAAATATTTTCCTAGTAGTGAAACACACAAAAATAGTGTCATAAATAAAAGTGCTTTATTGTTCATCATAATTATCATTAAAAATAAACAAAACTTCATTATCTTAGTGCAAGTGTTTTTTCGTACTCTTCTTTTCTTGTTCTATTAAATTTTTTTCCATAAAATTAAATTTTATTAAATTGTAAAATATTTCTAATTTTGCAATATTTAACTTTGCCGCACTTCACTTACTCGTTTGTTTAGTTATTATGAGGTTTGCTTTGTGTGGTTTTCTTTGTAATTGCTACAAGTCAATAGTTTCGTTAACCAACACTATTACTTTGAAAAGGAAAACAAACGGACAGACAAACAGAACAAATAAATTAATAAATAAGAAAAGTGAAAAGTAAAAACACAATAAATAAGCAAATAATATTAAGAAGTTTAATTAATAAAACAAAAGTGGAAAATTTGTGCATTAGTTTGTGCGAAAATAAAGAGAAATACGAAATACAAAAAAAAAACTGAAAATAATTTGTGTATAAATGCTACGCCAGTTTTACGTGCTCAATCTTGTTCTTCGCTTTTGTTAAGCGATGACAAAAAAATAACTACAAACAAATCGCCTTCTGAACACTGTGTTACAAAAATTAATATGGATAGTGTAGAAAAACCCAAGACGGAAGTGGGAATGGATAGATACATAACTGAAAAGAGGTCGAAGCCCTAAATCTTCGCAGCTTGCACCAATGTCTAAAGTACATAAAGACAAGGACTCTAACGGAATATATTCTCATATTCGTTTTGTTGCCTTAGATAGCGAAACAACTGGGCCTAAAACGGCACTGAAGCCGTTTAAACCACCTCCAGTTAATTTAAGAGAGAAAAATTCCAACGACTTAATTAAAAAGTTACTTTGAGTTATTGGCGAAAACTCATGTTATGTAATTCCCATCAAGCGTGGTAACATTGATGAGACAAAAATACAATTTATTGATGAAAGCAGTTATCGTAAAGCAGTAAACGAGTTTGAAAGCTGCAAAAAGAACTTTTATACCTATCAGCTAAAAGGTGTAGATTCATACGTTAATCCAGCTGAAATAAGAGCTGGACTTCAAAAAGCGGGATTTAAGGTTAAAAGTGTAGACAATCTCAGAAATCGAGAGCGTGTCCCTCAACCTCTATTTCGCGTTGGAACCTGGGGATATCAGATTGAAGAAGAACGAAACGCACCCCATTTACAATTTATATTATCTTACACCGCATTATATTACACCGCAGGATAAGTTTAGAGGAACCACATAAGCGATCAGGACCCGTCCAGTGCTTAAATTGCCAAGAATACGGTCTTACAAGGGCTTACTGCAAGTTTCCGCCGGTTTGCGTAGTGTGTGGCGAGCTACATTGTTCCGCCCAATGCGACAAACCAAAGGATGACTCGAAGGTTAAAAAATGTAGCAATTGCGGTGGAAATCACACTGCTAACTACAGTTAGCAGTTTTTTCTATGGTAAGGAAGTTAACTCAGAAAGTAAATACTCCTGCTAGCCAGCCACAATAGCGAGCAAATGCTCATTACCCTCAGTTAGTCGCAATTTACATTAGACAGAAAAATGGGCAGACAGACGAGATTTGTAGGCAAGGGGTTGAAGAGGTAGAGTGTGTATTTCATGACTAGTGTACTGGACATTTTTTCGTTTCTCTTTTCTGCTTTTCGCTTTTTTTTTTTTTGTTGCTTCACTTTATATTTCTCAAGTCGGCCTCATTTTAATGAGTTTCTAGTAGAATGTGCATGTGCAATGTACACACAAACATGTAAAGAATATAACACAGAAAATAAAATGTGCAAAAATCTGTCTGTCTTGTTTATGTCCAATGTAAATTGTTTAAGCAAGAGCAAAAGAGAATTCAAAAAATGTCTGCCCTGTTTCTGTCGTATGTAAATTGCGACTTAGCTCAACCAACAACCCAACATGTTTCATACGCTGATATGTTAAAATCCAATCATATTGCTGTACACAAAGCCATACCGACAACCAATTCTACTCGTTCCCACGACAATTGGATCTTCGCTCCGGAACGACCCGAGTATCACTCGGCTAAAGATTGTCAACTCAGCAACAGCTGTACCAACCGAAAGTTTTTTCCTCAGGTGAGCAAAATATGCCAGCTATTTTGCTCAAGTTACTATTAATTATAGCTGGCGTTGAGCAAAACCCAGGTCCACAGATCTGGTTTTGTTCAGTGTGTCACAACAAAATAACTCGCAACATAACATCGGTCAAATGCTCAGTTTGTAAAAACTGGTGTCACTTGAAAAGGTGCTCAGGTCTCACCAGCCACCGTGATTGGTCCCCAAGCTTTGTAGCGAGTTGTTGTAGCAATCAACCAACTAACTCCAGCACTGCTCCTCCCACTGCTCCCCAGCAGAACCCCGTCTCATCCCCACCTGTGAGACACAGTAGAACACATTGTTCTATTTGTAACACAATAATTAGGAGGAATATTACATCAGTTCAGTGCAATGGTTGTAAAAGATGGTGTCATATGAGGCGCTGTACAGATTTACGCTTTCATAGGGATTGGAGTGCTAGTTTCCTAGCCTCTTGCTGTACAAATGCCACTCCTACGGCCAGCCTTACCCTTAACTCAACGGTGCAATCAACACCCAGAACGCCAAATGTACAGAACACTCCTCAATTACAGCAACCCGTATTAACACCTACAACTCCACCTCAGGTGAATACACCGCCAAGACACCCCACTCAGCGGCAAGTGCAAAATACTGGTCCCGGCAGATCTTTTCAAATCATGCAATTGAATTGTAATGGTTTGAGAAACAAAATTGTGGAGATCACAAAATATATGCACGACAACAACATACCTATTGCCGCCATACAAGAAACAAAGCTGACCAATGATTGTTCACTCTCGGCCTCAGGGAATTACTATATTGTCAGAAGAGATAGAGATAGAGCACATGGTGGGGGACTTGCGTTCATTATAGAACGAAATGTCAATTATAAATTGACAGCCCCCCAACCCTCCCCATACCTGACCCCTTCCTAGAGGTTATGAGCATCTCAGTAAATACTGAAATTGAAATCATCAATGTTTATATTCCGCCCGTCAACAGCATAGGAGCTAATTATCACCCAAGCATATCCCATCTCTTGCAGGGTGATAATAGAATAATACTTGGTGATTTCAATGCTCATCATGAGAGTTGGTATTCCCAATTACCTGAAAATCCCCGCGGTGGACTCATTGCAGAACAGATAGACGTATCAAATTTTGCCTCAATAAACGAAGATTTCCCAACAAGAGTAACTGCAAGATGTGTAAGCTCTCCAGACATATCCATTGTCTGCTCAGCGCTACTTGCCTACACCAGCTGGCAAACCCAAATTGCATTTAACTCAGACCACATTCCCATTGTGGTCACTGTTGAGAAACCCAATGACTTCGTTGAACCTGACAAGCGCACATTTATTAATTATAATAAAGCAGACAGGCAGGGTTTCTCGAAATATATTGATGACTCCCTTCGTCAATTACCCCAGCCTACTTGTGCCAGGAAGGGAGAGAAAGTTTTCAGGCAAACTATTCTCAGGGCAGCACGACGCTTTATTCCTGCAGGCAGAATACCCAATATTAGACCAAATTTCCCCACCAATGCAGCGCGTTTAACCCAAGAACGCGATCATTTGCGCGCTTGCAACCCAGCAGATGAGCGAATTGAGCTGTTGACGGCAGAAATTAACAAACTCGTTAATGAACATCGTCGCAACAAGTGGTTAGAACACCTAAACCAATGCAGGGTTAGCTCGAAAATGCTTTGGTCTACTATTAAAAGTCTATCTGGCACAAACTGCAATAAAAATCTCGCAGCTATAGGATTCGATGACATTCAATATACAGATGCAAAGAAATGCGCTAAACTATTCTGCCGACAATTTGTCGATCATCCCACCTCGCAGAATCGGTCCAAAAGAGCTGTAATTCGGAGAAACAAGAATCTTGAACGGGATTCTGAGCCCATTTCCTTCACACTCGATGAAGTGAAATATATAATCTCCAAAGGGAAACCCTCTAAAGCTCTTGGTCCTGACGGCATCTCTATGTTAATGTTAAAAAAACTTGGTACAGTATCGCTGGAATATCTAGTACGCCTTCTAGAACTCTCGAATAATCAACTGGTGATTCCAGATATATGGAAGGTTGCTCGGATAATTCCCCTCCTAAAACCTGATAAACCCGCTACAAAAGGAGAATCATACCGCCCTATCTCCCTTTTATCACCCATAGCAAAAGTTTTAGAAGCTTTAATATTGCCAACCCTGAAGGAGTATTTCTCGCTTGCCTCTCACCAACACGGCTTCAGGGAATCCTATAGTACCACGACAGCTTTAATTTTGATAGCTAACCAGATCGCAAATGGCCTCAATCAGCAGAGACCGTATGAACGCACAATTGTGGCAGCCTTAGACTTATCTAAGGCTTTTGACACGGTTGACCACTCTTTGCTGATTAATGACATCTCGAACTCTACACTTCCCAATGATGTCAAACGCTGGGGTGCCAACCATTTAAGTGGCAGACAAGCGTTTGTTGAGTTCGGAGGCCAGAAGTCTAAATATCGCAAGATTAAAATGGGTGTACCACAAGGAGGAGTACTGTCACCTATACTCTTCAACTTATATCTTGCACAAGTTCCTGCCCCACCATAAGATATCAAGATGGTGTCTTATGCAGATGATTGTACCATCTATTCATCTGGTATTAACATCCAAGACATAAGTGCTAAAATTACTCAATATTTGGCCACCATCTCACAATTTATACAGGAACGTAGACTTCAGCTATCACCCTCAAAGTCTTCAGAGTCTCTTTTCACTTCCTGGACTAAAGAAGTAAGGATGGAATTAGATATCTCTATCCAAGGCCGACGTATCCCTACGGTGCAAAACCCAAAAATTTTAGGCGTGGTCTTCGACAGCCTCTTTCACTTCGCTTCACACGCCACTTACATCAACCAGAAAGTGAAATCTCGGAACAAAGTCCTAAAAGCTCTTTCAGGCACCTCCTGGGGAATGACTAAAGAGACCATAGTAACAACTTTCAAGGCAATTGGTCGCTCTGTCTTTAGTTATGCTGCCCCTATTTGGACCTCGTTCCTCAGTGATACTAAATGGCGAGTTTTACAAACTGCACAAAATAATGCACTTAGAATCGCTACCGGATGTGTCAGAATGACAAACATAGATCATCTTCATGAGGAGACCAGGATACTGCCGGTCAGGCAGCACAATGAGCTACTGACAAAGCAATACCTGGTGGCTTGTCACCTGCCCACCCACCCTAACCATGAAGTGGTCATTCAAGATCCGTCTCCCCGTCACATCCGGCAGGACTTTCGTCTATATCGCAATGACATTCGAGATATTATTCCATCTCTTATAGATCGAGTGGCCATTGCAGACGCCCAAAAGCTATTACATCAACAGGCGGTTTTAGGAGCTATGAATGGCTATAGATGTAATAGGGTCCTTAATGAACACCCCCCAGCGATTGCAGAAAATGAAAGGCTTCTTCCCAGGCAAACAAGAACCACCTTAGCACAATTAAGGGCCGGATGGTGCAGTATTCTTAACTGCTACCGGGAGCGTATAGTTCCCGGAACTTTAAATCGTTGTCCAGCCTGTCTTCAAAGCCCCCATGACACGGTGCATCTATTTCAATGTCCCAATAGGCCTACGGAACTGCGCCCCATAGACCTATGGTTAAGACCGATTGAAGTTGCGCAATTTCTCCAGCTCCAAGTTCCACCCACGTGACACTTACAATAATTAATATATACACCTTAAATCTTTTCAAAAAAGAACTTCCGACAACAGCAGAGCTGTTACAACAACAACCAATTCTACTCCAAATTTGCATCCAGAACCAAAAGAACAAACACCATCTGGTAACTATAATAGTCTCGAAGCAAGCATAGAGACATTAGTGCATTCGTTAAACGGTTTTATGAGCTCTATGAGCAGCATGATGCAAGAAATGGTACGCATGCAATCTGTGATATTGCAGGCGGTAATTAGCAAACAACCGTTTAAAAATATGTTTATGGAACGCAAACGGCTTACGCCAACACAAAAATGAACTCGAATACTTCTTGAAGAACTAACAAATTGATGTCATATGGTTTCAGAGACTCATTTAACAACAAATAGCTTTTTTAAAATCAATGGCTATATATTATATGACACTAAAGACCCCCGTGGCAGAGCATGTGGTGGTTCAGCAATACTAATAAGGGCTCGAATTAAACATCATTTACTGTGTGATTTTCGTGAGGATTACCTTCAAGCAACAAATATCTGTATTGAAGAATATCATCAAAGCTTCGTTATTTCGATTTATTCACCTCTTAGATTTCAAATATCAGAAAGTCTTCTACAAAATACTAGGTCCCTATTTCATAGCATCAGGCGACTACAAAGCTAAATTGTTTGCCACAATGAAGTGTACCACTGACGTGTCGATTATATCATATTTGGTACAATTGTACCACGATTTGTATCTCGCGATTTGGAAGAATTTTAAGATTTTTTTGTTTTTAACCGACTTCAAAAAAGAAGGAGGTTATCAATTCGTCTGAATGTTGCTTTTTTTATGTATGTAACCGCAGAACTCAGCCATTTCTGAACCGATTTTAAAATTTTTTCTTTATTTGAAAGGTTATGCTTTCAGGTTGGTCCCATTTTAAAAACAGTTCATTATATTAAAAATTAAAGGGTGTCCCCATACAACATACATGTTTTTTACGTGTATTAAGAACCGTAAAGGGCACCAAATTTAAAAAAATTGCGTGTCACTATAGCTCCCAACGGCAGAAATGAATAAAAAAATAAATTTAAAATTTAAAGGGTGTCGTAATTTGACCTATATATGCCTATCTTTTGAACCGTTGTAGACAAAACCTTGAAAATTTTACAGAATGTCGATTACTATGACCGTTATAATAAAATGTATAAATATTCGAAATTTTAAATTAAAGGGTGGTCCAATAGTTCATTTAATTTGATGTATATGGCCATACTTTTGAACAGTTGTACACAGACCGTTGAAATTTATAAAGAGCCTGTATTGCTAAGTCAGCTATAACAAAAAGTATAAAATTTGAATTTGGAAATAAAAGGGTGTCCCAGTAGTTAATGTAATTCTATGTATGTGGCTAAACTTTTTAACTGTTATAGACAGACAGCTGAAATTTTCAAGGAACCTGTGTTCCAAAGTCCACTATATATAATATACATTTTTTTTTTTTTCATAAATTGTTTATTGTATCTTCAATATTTTTGAACTAACAATAATTACTCATATCTTAAGTCTAAAATAAAAATATACTCCAGTCCAGCCAGTGCTAGACAAAAATAATATTTGTTTCACGGATTTTGCAATCATTTGCGGGTCATCTCTCTAATGTACGGCCAAGAAAAGCAGTATCTCTTCTTTTTAGTCGAATGTAACCAGGTTCATTCAGCATGTTACGCGCCAAAGGGTTTGGATGAGATTCAAGCCTCTTTAGATATGTGACTGCATGTTTCGCTATTTCTGCTTTAACTGATGGCATGTTTAGGTCTTTGTGGATGTTCGAATTTTTTATATACCAGGGAGCAGATGTAATCATACGTAGTATCTTATTTTGGCGCCTTTGAATTTTTTTTACATTGCTAGCTGAGGCAGTGCCCCATAACTGAATCCCATAACACCTAATTGGTTTGAGGATCGACTTGTACAGTAGAAGTTTACAATCTAAGCTCAGGGTAAAGTTTCTGCCAATAAGCCAATTTAGTTGTACTGCTTTTAACTTCATTTGTGTTAACTTGAAATCAATGTGGCTTTTCCAAGTAAGGCGACGGTCAAGATGTATACCCAGGTATTTAACGTCTGAAAGCTGTGATATCATTTGGTTATTTATGCGAACAGGAGGGCATGAGTCCCTACGCAGTGTGAAAGTTATGTGAGTACATTTTTGCTCATTCACTTTTATTCTCCATTTTTCTAGCCATTTTTCCAAATTGAGTATGTGGTCTTGTAAAAGTTTTGATGCTTCTTGGGCACTTTCATGAATACTTAAAAAAGCTGTGTCATCTGCAAAAGTTGATGTATGCACTAGGGTGCTAATTGGCATATCTGATGTGTACAGTAAATATAAAATTGGTCCCAAAATACTACCTTGGGGAACTCCGGCTTCAATGAGCTGTGGCGAGCTTAAAAAGTCACCTTCTTTTAGTAAAAACTTGCGATTCGTTAAATAATCTTTTAAGAGCTTATACAAGTTTTCGGGCAAGTTCAGCTTTAGCTTAAATATTAGGCCTTCGTGCCAAACCTTATCGAATGCTTGAGAAACGTCGATAAAGAGCGCAGAACAGTATTTTTTTTCTTCAAAGGTCGTTTTAATTACATTTACTAATCTGTGTGTTTGTTGGATCGTGCTATGTTGTTTTCTGAAGCCGAATTGATGGTTCGGAATACATCCTTTCGCGCTAAGAATTGGATTCAGCTTAGTTATTAATATTCTCTCAAATAACTTTGACACGTTTGATAAAAGGCTTATAGGTCTGTATGATTCAACTTTTGTGTGGTCTTTTCCTGGTTTAGGAATCATAGTAATCAAAGAAACTTTCCACTCTGTGGGAAAGTACTCAAGACGTAAGATGGCATTAAAAACAAACAGAATAATTCTGCGACCTATAAGGGGCAACTCAACTAACATCTTGTTACTTGTTTTATCAACCCCAGGGGCTTTTTTGGTGTTTAAATTCGCTATTGCCCTTTCAATATCGCTAAATTCAAATCTTAGGTGTACTTCGGCACTAGTCTCTACTGGTGGCAACTCAACTATATCAGTAGAAATATTTGGAGTGAAAACCTTTTTCAAATGATCAACAAATAAATTACCTTTTTCGGTATCATTTCTTGCCCAGACTCCACAAGAAGTTCTCAAGGGGGGCTTACGTACGACTGGCCTTTTAAGGTTTCTACATGCACGCCATAATGAATAATCTGATTGTGCAGTTGCGTCGAGGTCTTCCAAGTAATTTTTCAGAGATGCTACTCTTCGAGATTCTAGCTGCTGTCTTAGCCGTTTCGTGCAATCTTTAAGTCTAGATTTGAGTTGAGGAGATCTGTGTGCTTGCCACTCTCTTCTAATTTTCCTTTTTTCAGCCAAGAGCCGCTCGACATCTACAAAGTAAATTTGATTGTATCTAGCTGATTGTCGTGTTACTGTTGCATGTTGGGCAGCTGATTTGAGGATTTGATCAAAATTAATAAGACTTTGTTCCACGTCTTCTGGTTTTCTCAGCGGTATATTTTCCGAACAGTGAGTACTGAGATACTTTCTATATTTCAACCAATTAATGCTTGTGCTAGTTGTTGGTGACACAATATTTTGCTGGTTCCATATATAGACTATTGTGGGTGAATGATCTGAGGATAATTCGAGTGACGCTTCAACCTTAATCATTTCTCTCGAAATACCTTTAGTCACGCCAAAATCAATAACATCAGGTATTTTTTGTCGATCAGTAGGCCAATAGGTGGGTTGTCCGCTTGATATCACATTCAGACGCATTTTTGAAATAGTGTCAAATAAAACACGACCTTTTGGAGTAATAAGTCTTGATCCCCAAAACGTATGTTTAGCGTTGTAGTCGCCTGATGCTATGAAACTGGGACCTAGTGATTTGTAGAAGTCGCTATATTGACTCTCTGATATTTGAAATCTAGGAGGTGAATAAATCGAAGAAATAACAAAGTTTTGATGACATTCTTGAATACAGATGTTTGTTGCTTGAAGATAGTCCTCACAAAAATCACACAGTAAATGATGTTTAATTCGAGCCTTTATTAGAATAGCTGAACTACCACATGCTCTGCCACGGGGGTCTTTAGTGTCATATAATATATAGCCATTGATTTTAAAAAAGCTATTTGTTGTTAAATGAGTCTCTGAAACCATCATGACATCAATTTGTTGGTTCTTCAAGAAGTACTCGAGTTCATTTTTGTGTTGGCGTAAGCCGTTTGCGTTCCAGAAACATATTTTTAAACAGTTCATGGTTTGTTAAGTACCGCCTGCAACATCATAGATTGCATGCGAACCATTTCTTGCATCTTGCTGCTCATAGAGCTCATAAAACTGTTTAACGAATGCACTAATGTCTCGATACTTGCTTCGAGACGATTGTAGTTACCAGATGGTGTTTGTTCTTTAGCTTCTGGATGGATATTTGGGGTAGAATTGGTTGTAGGTGTCGCTTTGTGTGCTGAAACATGATTTGATTTTAACATATTCGCGTATGAAACATGTTTGGTTGTGGGTTGAGCTAACTGAGGGTAATGAGCATTTGCTTGGTATTGTGGCTGCCTAGCAGGAGTATTTAATTTCTTAGTTGACTTCCTTATCTCAGAAAAAACTGGACAGCCTCTGTAGTTAGCAGTGTGATTTCCACCGCAATTGCTACATTTTTTAACCTTCGAGTCATCCTTTGGTTTGTCGCATTGGGCGGAGCAATGAAGCTCTCCACATACAACGCAAACCGGAGACAACTTGCAGTAAGACCTTGTATGGCCGTATTCTTGGCAATTTAAACACTCAACGGGTCCTGACCGCTTTTGTGGTTCCTCTACACTTATTCTGCGGTGTAACAGATATTTTAGATTATAAATGGGGTGCGTTTCGTTCTTCTTTAATCTAATATCCCCAGGTTCCAGTTCAACGCGAAATAGAGGTTGAGGGACACGCTCTCGATTACTGAGATTGTCAACGCTTTTAACCTTAAATACTGCTTTTTGGAGGCCAGCTTTTATTTCCACTGGATTAACATATGAGTCAACACCTTTGATGACTACCTGTAGGCCTTTGCTACTCTTCAGCTGATAGGTATAAAAGTTCTTATTGCAGCTTTCAAACTCCTTTACTGCTTTACGATAACTACTTTCGTCTATAAATTGAATTTTAGTTTCATCAATGTTACCACGTTTGATAGGAATTACATAGAATGAGTTTTCCCCGATAGCTGAGATTAACTTAGTTATTAATTCATTTGAATTTTTCTCTCTTAAAAAAATTGGTGGTGGTTTAAACGACTTGGGTGCCGTTTTTGTTTCACTTGCTTCGTTATCTAAAATAGCAAAACGATTATGGGAATTTATTCCGTTAGAGTCCTTGTCTTTTTGTACTTTAGCCATTGGTGCAATCTGCGAAGATTTAGGGCTTCGACCTCTTTTCAATACAGTTATGTATCTGTCCATTCCCACTTGCGTCTTGGGTTTTTATACACTATCTTTGGCAACGCTGTGTTCAGAAGGCGATTTGTTTGTAGTTATTTTATTGTCATCGCTTAGTAAAAGCGACGAACAAGATTGGGCACGTATAACTGGCGTATCATTTACACACAAATTATTTTCAGTTTTTTTGTTTTTATTTAATACAATATTGTCCACATTTTTATTGCTTAAATTAAAGAGGCTCATTGGCCTTTATTGTTTTTGTTTTATTTTAAAAGTAGCAATTCAATATGCCGTTGTAAAAAATAAAGAAAAGGAAAAAGGAAAAAAAAATATTTTACAAACAACTTTGTTGTTGTATTAGATAGAACAGATTTGTTTGTTTGTTTGTTTTTGTTTTAAATTATTCACACAATGTATGTTGTTTTTTGTTAATGCGAGCTTAAAAAAAAATCGCGTCCGCACTTGTCAACGCCAAAAACAGAACTGATAATATACAATTGAATTCATACAATTTGAATTCAGAAATTAAAGGGTGTCCCCATAAATTATGTAATTTGAACTATATGGCCCTATCGCTTGAACCGTAAAACACAAACACTTGAAAATTAGACAGAATGTCCACTACTTTCTCTGGTATAATAACGAGTATAAATATTTGGAATTATAATGTAAAGGGTGTCCCAATAGTTCATTTAATTTGATATATATGGCCAAACTTTTGAACCGTAATAGACAGACAGTTGAAATTTACAAAGAATCTTTGTGACCACGTCCTTTATAACAACAGGTCTTTAATTTAAAATTGTAAATTAAAGGGTGTCCCAATATGAGATCTTATTTGATCTATGTGACCCTGTCTTTGAAACCGTTATACACAGAGGCTTGAAAGGTGTCCCCATAAAAGACGGATGCTGGTGAAAATAGCTTAACTTTTGAACAGTAATAGGGAGAGGCTTGACATTCACATAGTATTTACTTCTTTTCCCTCTAATTTTGGCGCATATTTTATTTGGTTTAAATCTAAATCTTACAGATTACTTCTTACATTTTTAGTTTAGAATTGGTGCGCTTCTATCTGTTTTGAAGTCGGTTTTTTTGCAAGAATTATTAAGTATACCACCTTGTTTTACAAATGTAAGCAAAAGCTGTGTTGGAAAAATTCCACATGAAATAATGGCCATTTGTTTTATTTCACAGCTTTAATAAAATATTGCGAGAAATATTTCAATGTTTATTAACAGTAAAAAAAGAGTACTACTCATCGCTAAATAAACAAGGTAGTGTTGGTTTAACAAAAACAAAAATCGCATGTATTTTTTGGTAGATTTTTAGCTTGCAGATGTCAAAAACAGCCGATTGAAATAAGAAATTACAAAGCAAATTGTTCGTTTTTTTCTTTTAGTACATTTAATTGCATCCAAGAAAGAACTGAAAAAATATAAATTTAGGAACTGATTTTAAATAATTTTCTTAAGTTAGATATTTTTAATTTAAAAAATTATGTTTAAAACTAATCGTCATTTGGCAAATAGATATTTTAAAATACTAAATTTCATGAAAATCAGTCATCGTAATTAAAATGATTCCATAGTTACCATTCCGATCGTAATGGTTTTCGCTTCCATCGATTCCATCGGTTCCATTAAACCTAAAAAATACAAAACCACAAATAATAGCTACTTTGAAAGACTAAAAATTTAAGAAATATTTATTCGTGTTGTCAGTATTTGTTTTAGGCAGAAAAAATATAACTAAAACATAAGAAAACAAATAACATGTTGATAGCAACACTAAAAACAAGATGTTCAGAATAGTTCAAACCATAGATTACATAGATCGCCAACTCTCCAAATGACAAAAACGTGGCTATATATGTCTTCACACATACGGGTTCGGTGTGAATTAAACACGCATAGGGGAGTAAAATTTTTACTTACATTAAAAGACTATTACACGATATATCGTTGCACTTTCCAAATGTGTAAATAATATAAAATTTTTGCACTCGAAATTGATTTACTATTTATTGTATTTCTAAGTTTTTAACAAAAAGTAAATTTAATTTTGTTGACATTTGTCAGGAGAAATTTATTTCTTCACAGTATTGTATTTTTTGTCTTTTAGGGGATCAAAATTTTCAATACAGAATAATAAATAATTAAAATTAATATTCAATCCAACCTTTTTCGCACATGAATATATTAGCAATAATTTTATTTAAAACCAAAGAAATATTTAATTTAAACATCTAAAATTTATTGTAGAAAAATATAATTTTTATTACAAAACATTTTGTACAACTATGTCCACTTTAGTTGCTGTGGGGAAATATTTTAAAAAAACAACACTAATACAAATATCTCTACCAATACATTCTTAGACTTAGGTTTTTTCACAGAACACTTAGGTTTTTGACATTTCAGTTGACTATCTATGTGTTACATATGGTTCAAACGGCTAAAAAAATGAAGAAAATTGAAAGTGCTTTGACTTTCTTCTTACGTTTTTCTTCTTACGTTTTATTATAGAAGGAAAACGCGAAATCAATTCCACTTCCGAAATGAATTTAGCTCTTTGACATGTCTGATGTTTTGTAGCTGCAAAATACCCAGTAGGTTGGCAAAGAACCAGCCCATGACGGCGAGCCCTAGCCGGTGCTAAACGCCAGTATGCCAGCGCGGCCAACTATCTGGCAACACATTTCATTTTGCTACAGCTGCTGCTGCAGATGTGAAAAAAACACAAATTAAAATAGCCAGATTGTTAGCGGTGCTAACAATCAATACATGCCCGCTTATGCTCCGACTATTGCTAGCTGCCTTGGGCTGGTTCTTGCTAACATATAACCTGGTTTGCCACACAAAAAAAATATAATGCCAGGCTTAAACAAACGAAAAAAATTAAATGGAGCCCTGTTGTACATTACATGTCAACGTGATCAATATTAAAAAATATAAATTTAATATTAATATTGCACTGCATGTCAACGTGATCAACATTAAATAATGTTAATTGATCAGCAATATTTGGTTAACTGCATTTGCACCGGAAGACGTTTCCAATTACATATTTAAAAATTAAAATATGAATTTTATTTTAAAACGCGCCAACCAAATAGTGCTGATTAGCTCATAAAAGTCACGTAGGCATGATTGATTAAAAGTTGAACCTAAAAGTAAAGTAAAAACGGCAATCTGTATGGATTTAAAAACGAATCGTTTAACACACAACTTTTAATATACAACATTTTGGCGCAGGCGGTAAACGTGTAACTGTTCTAAAAAAATTAAGCATTTGCGCTGTGTATAATTGTAATTTATGATTTTTATTTTACTTATTATTTAAAAAATAAATCTTTATATTATTAATAATAATAAAAAAAACTATTAAAGTGCTTTAACCACTACTTTTTACTAACAACATTGTAAAACGGTTTTCTTTTGTTCAACACAAATAAAAAATAAATCTTTTTGCTAACAAATAAACATAATTATGTACACCGTGCTATTTAAGAAACATATTTTGCCACCTTTAAATACTGCTAATAATAACGAGAAAATAAATACCATAAATAAAATATAAACAATTATAATAATACTGTTAATATTTTAAATATTAAGTTGAAAAAAAAAGAAGAAACTAAAGGCAGGATTTGGTAAGTCTATACAAAATATACAAAATATACATAAAAATATTCGGTTATTTGGAAGAATTTTAAGATTTTTTCGTTTTTAACCGACTTCAAAAAAGAAGGAGGTTATCAATTCGTCTGAATGTTGCTTTTTTTATGTATGTAACCGCAGAACTCAGCCATTTCTGAACCGATTTTAAAATTTTTTCTTTATTTGAAAGGTTATGCTTTCAGGTTGGTCCCATTTTAAAAACAGTTCATTATATTAAAAATTAAAGGGTGTCCCCATACAACATACATGTTTTTTACGTGTATTAAGAACCGTAAAGGGCACCAAATTTAAAAAAATTGCGTGTCACTATAGCTCCCAACGGCAGAAATTAATAAAAAAATAAATTTAAAATTTAAAGGGTGTCGTAATTTGACCTATATATGCCTATCTTTTGAACCGTTGTAGACAAAACCTTGAAAATTTTACAGAATGTCGATTACTATGACCGTTATAATAAAATGTATAAATATTCGAAATTTTAAATTAAAGGGTGGTCCAATAGTTCATTTAATTTGATGTATATGGCCATACTTTTGAACAGTTGTACACAGACCGTTGAAATTTATAAAGAGCCTGTATTGCTAAGTCAGCTATAACAAAAAGTATAAAATTTGAATTTGGAAATAAAAGGGTGTCCCAATAGTTAATGTAATTCTATGTATGTGGCTAAACTTTTTAACTGTTATAGACAGACAGCTGAAATTTTCAAGGAACCTGTGTTCCAAAGTCCACTATATATAATATACATTTTTTTTTTTTTTCATAAATTGTTTATTGTATCTTCAATATTTTTGAACTAACAATAATTACTCATATCTTAAGTCTAAAATAAAAATATACTCCAGTCCAGCCAGTGCTAGACAAAAATAATGTTTGTTTCACGGATTTTGCAATCATTTGCGGGTCATCTCTCTAATGTACGGCCAAGAAAAGCAGTATCTCTTCTTTTTAGTCGAATGTAACCAGGTTCATTCAGCATGTTACGCGCCAAAGGGTTTGGATGAGATTCAAGCCTCTTTAGATATGTGACTGCATGTTTCGCTATTTCTGCTTTAACTGATGGCATGTTTAGGTCTTTGTGGATGTTCGAATTTTTTATATACCAGGGAGCAGATGTAATCATACGTAGTATCTTATTTTGGCGCCTTTGAATTTTTTCTACATTGCTAGCTGAGGCAGTGCCCCATAACTGAATCCCATAACACCTAATTGGTTTGAGGATCGACTTGTACAGTAGAAGTTTACAATCTAAGCTCAGGGTAGAGTTTCTGCCAATAAGCCAATTTAGTTGTACTGCTTTTAACTTCATTTGTGTTAACTTGAAATCAATGTGGCTTTTCCAAGTAAGGCGACGGTCAAGATGTATACCCAGGTATTTAACGTCTGAAAGCTGTGATATCATTTGGTTATTTATGCGAACAGGAGGGCATGAGTCCCTACGCAGTGTGAAAGTTATGTGAGTACATTTTTGCTCATTCACTTTTATTCTCCATTTTTCTAGCCATTTTTCCAAATTGAGTATATGGTCTTGTAAAAGTTTTGATGCTTCTTGGGCACTTTCATGAATACTTAAAAAAGCTGTGTCATCTGCAAAAGTTGATGTATGCACTAGGGTGCTAATTGGCATATCTGATGTGTACAGTAAATATAAAATTGGTCCCAAAATACTACCTTGGGGAACTCCGGCTTCAATGAGCTGTGGCGAGCTTAAAAAGTCACCTTCTTTTAGTAAAAACTTGCGATTCGTTAAATAATCTTTTAAGAGGTTATACAAGTTTTCGGGCAAGTTCAGCTTTAGCTTAAATATTAGGCCTTCGTGCCAAACCTTATCGAATGCTTGAGAAACGTCGATAAAGAGCGCAGAACAGTATTTTTTTTCTTCAAAGGTCGTTTTAATTACATTTACTAATCTGTGTGTTTGTTGGATCGTGCTATGTTGTTTTCTGAAGCCGAATTGATGGTTCGGAATACATCCTTTCGCGCTAAGAATTGGATTCAGCTTAGTTATTAATATTCTCTCAAATAACTTTGACATGTTTGATAAAAGGCTTATAGGTCTGTATGATTCAACTTTTGTGTGGTCTTTTCCTGGTTTAGGAATCATAGTAATCAAAGAAACTTTCCACTCTGTGGGAAAGTACTCAAGACGTAAGATGGCATTAAAAACAAACAGAATAATTCTGCGACCTATAAGGGGCAACTCAACTAACATCTTGTTACTTGTTTTATCAACCCCAGGGGCTTTTTTGGTGTTTAAATTCGCTATTGCCCTTTCAATATCGCTAAATTCAAATCTTAGGTGTACTTCGGCACTAGTCTCTACTGGTGGCAACTCAACTATATCAGTAGAAATATTTGGAGTGAAAACCTTTTTCAAATGATCAACAAATAAATTACCTTTTTCGGTATCATTTCTTGCCCAGACTCCACAAGAAGTTCTCAAGGGGGGCTTACGTACGACTGGCCTTTTAAGGTTTCTACATGCACGCCATAATGAATAATCTGATTGTGCAGTTGCGTCGAGGTCTTCCAAGTAATTTTTCAGAGATGCTACTCTTCGAGATTCTAGCTGCTGTCTTAGCCGTTTCGTGCAATCTTTAAGTCTAGATTTGAGTTGAGGAGATCTGTGTGCTTGCCACTCTCTTCTAATTTTCCTTTTTTCAGCCAAGAGCCGCTCGACATCTACAAAGTAAATTTGATTGTATCTAGCTGATTGTCGTGTTACTGTTGCATGTTGGGCAGCTGATTTGAGGATTTGATCAAAATTAATAAGACTTTGTTCCACGTCTTCTGGTTTTCTCAGCGGTATATTTTCCGAACAGTGAGTACTGAGATACTTTCTATATTTCAACCAATTAATGCTTGTGCTAGTTGTTGGTGACACAATATTTTGCTGGTTCCATATATAGACTATTGTGGGTGAATGATCTGAGGATAATTCGAGTGACGCTTCAACCTTAATCATTTCTCTCGAAATACCTTTAGTCACGCCAAAATCAATAACATCAGGTATTTTTTGTCGATCAGTAGGCCAATAGGTGGGTTGTCCGCTTGATATCACATTCAGACGCATTTTTGAAATAGTGTCAAATAAAACACGACCTTTTGGAGTAATAAGTCTTGATCCCCAAAACGTATGTTTAGCGTTGTAGTCGCCTGATGCTATGAAACTGGGACCTAGTGATTTGTAGAAGTCGCTATATTGACTCTCTGATATTTGAAATCTAGGAGGTGAATAAATCGAAGAAATAACAAAGTTTTGATGATATTCTTCAATACAGATGTTTGTTGCTTGAAGATAGTCCTCACAAAAATCACACAGTAAATGATGTTTAATTCGAGCCTTTATTAGAATAGCTGAACCACCACATGCTCTGCCACGGGGGTCTTTAGTGTCATATAATATATAGCCATTGATTTTAAAAAAGCTATTTGTTGTTAAATGAGTCTCTGAAACCATCATGACATCAATTTGTTGGTTCTTCAAGAAGTACTCGAGTTCATTTTTGTGTTGGCGTAAGCCGTTTGCGTTCCAGAAACATATTTTTAAACAGTTCATGGTTTGTTAAGTACCGCCTGCAACATCATAGATTGCATGCGAACCATTTCTTGCATCTAGCTGCTCATAGAGCTCATAAAACTGTTTAACGAATGCACTAATGTCTCGATACTTGCTTCGAGACGATTGTAGTTACCAGATGGTGTTTGTTCTTTAGCTTCTGGATGGATATTTGGGGTAGAATTGGTTGTAGGTGTCGCTTTGTGCTGAAACATGATTTGATTTTAACATATTCGCGTATGAAACATGTTTGGTTGTGGGTTGAGCTAACTGAGGGTAATGAGCATTTGCCTGGTATTGTGGCTGCCTAGCAGGAGTATTTAATTTCTTAGTTGACTTCCTTATCTCAGAAAAAACTGGACAGCCTCTGTAGTTAGCAGTGTGATTTCCACCGCAATTGCTACATTTTTTAACCTTCGAGTCATCCTTTGGTTTGTCGCATTGGGCGGAACAATGAAGCTCTCCACACACAACGCAAACCGGAGACAACTTGCAGTAAGACCTTGTATGGCCGTATTCTTGGCAATTTAAACACTCAACGGGTCCTGACCGCTTTTGTGGTTCCTCTACACTTATTCTGCGGTGTAACAGATATTTTAGATTATAAATGGGGTGCGTTTCGTTCTTCTTTAATCTAATATCCCCAGGTTCCAGTTCAACGCGAAATAGAGGTTGAGGGACACGCTCTCGATTTCTGAGATTGTCAACGCTTTTAACCTTAAATACTGCTTTTTGGAGGCCAGCTTTTATTTCCACTGGATTAACATATGAGTCAACACCTTTGATGACTACCTGTAGGCCTTTGCTACTCTTCAGCTGATAGGTATAAAAGTTCTTATTGCAGCTTTCAAACTCCTTTACTGCTTTACGATAACTACTTTCGTCTATAAATTGAATTTTAGTTTCATCAATGTTACCACGTTTGATAGGAATTACATAGAATGAGTTTTCCCCGATAGCTGAGATTAACTTAGTTAATAATTCATTTGAATTTTTCTCTCTTAAAAAAATTGGTGGTGGTTTAAACGACTTGGGTGCCGTTTTTGTTTCACTTGCTTCGTTATCTAAAATAGCAAAACGATTATGAGAATTTATTCCGTTAGAGTCCTTGTCTTTTTGTACTTTAGCCATTGGTGCAATCTGCGAAGATTTAGGGCTTCGACCTCTTTTCAATACAGTTATGTATCTGTCCATTCCCACTTGCGTCTTGGGTTTTTATACACTATCTTTGGCAACGCTGTGTTCAGAAGGCGATTTGTTTGTAGTTATTTTATTGTCATCGCTTAGTAAAAGCGACGAACAAGATTGGGCACGTATAACTGGCGTATCATTTACACACAAATTATTTTCAGTTTTTTTGTTTTTATTTAATACAATATTGTCCACATTTTTATTGCTTAAATTAAAGAGGCTCATTGGCCTTTATTGTTTTTGTTTTATTTTAAAAGTAGCAATTCAATATGCCGTTGTAAAAAATAAAGAAAAGGAAAAAGGAAAAAAAAATATTTTACAAACAACTTTGTTGTTGTATTAGATAGAACAGATTTGTTTGTTTGTTTGTTTTTGTTTTAAATTATTCACACAATGTATGTTGTTTTTTGTTAATGCGAGCTTAAAAAAAAATCGCGTCCGCACTTGTCAACGCCAAAAACAGAACTGATAATATACAATTGAATTCATACAATTTGAATTCAGAAATTAAAGGGTGTCCCCATAAATTATGTAATTTGAACTATATGGCCCTATCGCTTGAACCGTAAAACACAAACACTTGAAAATTAGACAGAATGTCCACTACTTTCTCTGGTATAATAACGAGTATAAATATTTGGAATTATAATGTAAAGGGTGTCCCAATAGTTCATTTAATTTGATATATATGGCCAAACTTTTGAACCGTAATAGACAGACAGTTGAAATTTACAAAGAATCTTTGTGACCACGTCCTTTATAACAACAGGTCTTTAATTTAAAATTGTAAATTAAAGGGTGTCCCAATATGAGATCTTATTTGATCTATGTGACCCTGTCTTTGAAACCGTTATACACAGAGGCTTGAAAGGTGTCCCCATAAAAGACGGATGCTGGTGAAAATAGCTTAACTTTTGAACAGTAATAGGGAGAGGCTTGACATTCACATAGTATTTACTTCTTTTCCCTCTAATTTTGGCGCATATTTTATTTGGTTTAAATCTAAATCTTACAGATTACTTCTTACATTTTTAGTTTAGAATTGGTGCGCTTCTATCTGTTTTGAAGTCGGTTTTTTTGCAAGAATTATTAAGTATACCACCTTGTTTTACAAATGTAAGCAAAAGCTGTGTTGGAAAAATTCCACATGAAATAATGGCCATTTGTTTTATTTCACAGCTTTAATAAAATATTGCGAGAAATATTTCAATGTTTATTAACAGTAAAAAAAGAGTACTACTCATCGCTAAATAAACAAGGTAGTGTTGGTTTAACAAAAACAAAAATCGCATGTATTTTTTGGTAGATTTTTAGCTTGCAGATGTCAAAAACAGCCGATTGAAATAAGAAATTACAAAGCAAATTGTTCGTTTTTTTCTTTTAGTACATTTAATTGCATCCAAGAAAGAACTGAAAAAATATAAATTTAGGAACTGATTTTAAATAATTTTCTTAAGTTAGATATTTTTAATTTAAAAAATTATGTTTAAAACTAATCGTCAATTGGCAAATAGATATTTTAAAATACTAAATTTCATGAAAATCAGTCATCGTAATTAAAATGATTCCATAGTTACCATTCCGATCGTAATGGTCTTCGCTTCCATCGGTTCCATTAAACCTAAAAAATACAAAACCACAAATAATAGCTACTTTGAAAGACTAAAAATTTAAGAAATATTTATTCGTGTTGTTGTCAGTATTTGTTTTAGGCAGAAAAAATATAACTAAAACATAAGAAAACAAATAACATGTTGATAGCAACACTAAAAACAAGATGTTCAGAATAGTTCAAACCATAGATTACATAGATCGCCAACTCTCCAAATGACAAAAACGTGGCTATATATGTCTTCACACATACGGGTTCCGTGTGAATTAAACACGCATAGGGGAGTAAAATTTTTACTTACATTAAAAGACTATTACACGATATATCGTTGCACTTTCCAAATTTGTAAATAATATAAAATTTTTGCACTCGAAATTGATTTACTATTTATTGTATTTCTAAGTTTTTAACAAAAAGTAAATTTAATTTTGTTGACATTTGTCAGGAGAAATTTATTTCTTCACAGTATTGTATTTTTTGTCTTTTAGGGGATCAAAATTTTCAATACAGAATAATAAATAATTAAAATTAGTATTCAATCCAACCTTTTTCGCACATGAATATATTAGCAATAATTTTATTTAAAACCAAAGAAATATTTAATTTAAACATCTAAAATTTATTGTAGAAAAATATAATTTTTATTACAAAACATTTTGTACAACTATGTCCACTTTAGTTGCTGTGGGGAAATAATTTAAAAAAACAACACTAATACAAATATCTCTACCAATACATTCTTAGACTTAGGTTTTTTCACAGAACACTTAGGTTTTTGACATTTCAGTTGACTATCTATGTGTTACATATGGTTCAAACGGCTAAAAAAATGAAGAAAATTGAAAGTGCTTTCACTTTCTTCTTACGTTTTTCTTCTTACGTTTTATTATAGAAGGAAAACGCGAAATCAATTCCACTTCCGAAATGAATTTAGCTCTTTGACATGTCTGATGTTTTGTAGCTGCAAAATACCCAGTAGGTTGGCAAAGAACCAGCCCATGACGGCGAGCCCTAGCCGGTGCTAAACGCCAGCATGCCAGCGCGGCCAACTATCTGGCAACACATTTCATTTTGCTACAGCTGCTGCTGCAGATGTGAAAAAAACACAAATTAAAATAGCCAGATTGTTAGCGGTGCTAACAATCAATACATGCCCGCTTATGCTCCGACTATTGCTAGCTGCCTTGGGCTGGTTCTTGCTAACATATAACCTGGTTTGCCACACAAAAAAAATATAATGCCAGGCTTAAACAAACGAAAAAAATTAAATGGAGCCCTGTTGTACATTACATGTCAACGTGATCAATATTAAAAAATATAAATTTAATATTAATATTGCACTGCATGTCAACGTGATCAACATTAAATAATGTTAATTGATCAGCAATATTTGGTTAACTGCATTTGCACCGGAAGACGTTTCCAATTACATATTTAAAAATTAAAATATGAATTTTATTTTAAAACGCGCCAACCAAATAGTGCTGATTAGCTCATAAAAGTCACGTAGGCATGATTGATTAAAAGTTGAACCTAAAAGTAAAGTAAAAACGGCAATCTGTATGGATTTAAAAACGAATCGTTTAACACACAACTTTTAATATACAACATTTTGGCGCAGGCGGTAAACGTGTAACTGTTCTAAAAAAATTAAGCATTTGCGCTGTGTATAATTGTAATTTATGATTTTTATTTTACTTATTATTTAAAAAATAAATCTTTATATTATTAATAATAATAAAAAAAACTATTAAAGTGCTTTAACCACTACTTTTTACTAACAACATTGTAAAACGGTTTTCTTTTGTTCAACACAAATAAAAAATAAATCTTTTTGCTAACAAATAAACATAATTATGTACACCGTGCTATTTAAGAAACATATTTTGCCACCTTTAAATACTGCTAATAATAACGAGAAAATAAATACCATAAATAAAATATAAACAATTATAATAATACTGTTAATATTTTAAATATTAAGTTGAAAAAAAAAAGAAGAAACTAAAGGCAGGATTTGGTAAAACTATACAAAATATACATAAAAATATTCGGTTATTTAAAATTCAGTTAATGAAACTAAGTTATAAAATTTTCCTTTTATAAAACTAACAAATATTGCTTAAATCAGAAACAAGGGTTTTCCTAAATTTCTTTCATTGATTGAAATTTGGAAATACTTGATTGAGATAGTTTTATGGATAGTAGCGCGATTTTGATAGCAGAACTTAAAGAAAAAATTTCCCAGCTAGAAAAGGAGAAAAAAGATCAAAAAACAGAAATTCAAAATTTTAATTCGTTACTCCTTGAGGAAATAAAAAGTTTAACAAGTAGGGAAATCTATGAGCTTGTAAAAACTGACATCTATTCGAAGTGGGGTCAGTTAACAAGACTAGAAACTGCAGATGCAATTTTATTACATTTAACAAAATTAAATCTAAAATATAAAAATGATAAAGCTAAGGAAATCGCAGAACTTAATTCTAAACTTTTGGACAACAAAAGAACATTAAAAGAATATAAGGAAAAGAAAATTAAAGCCGAGATATTAAATAAAGAAACTGAAGAGAAAATAGAACAACTCACCAAAAAATTACAAAACGGAATACAGATAGAAAAGGATCTTTATAATAAATTACAAGATAGTAATAAATTTATTTTTGAGTGCAAGGAAAAAATTAAAGACATAAGTATTAGAGGAGAAAGTTCAAAAGCGTACTTGGTTGAAAACATAAAACAATTACAAGAGAAGGTACATCAAAAGGAACAACAAATTGAAATTTTAGAAAAAACATTGGAAGAAGTGTGGGACAAGCAAGTAAATACATCGTTTGAAATTTCCATGGTACATTCTGCAAAACCGAAAATCGGGGAACAACCATTGGAAAGTGATATAGCAGAAAATTCACATAATTCAGAAAATACTCACAGTACAGAAAGCGTGCAAAGTTCCGAAATATTAGACGAATCTCGAACAATACATCAACAGGAATCAATCGATATGTCATATGAAAATATAGGAAAAACAGTTGCGCAGCTTGTACCATATTTTACGGGAACTGCTTCAACTGAATTGTCATGTAAAGTCTATGAGTTTATAAACACGTGCCAATTAGCTTTTAAATGTGTGAATTCTGAAGATTAAGAAATAATCGTGTCATTGTTGTCTAAATTAAAAGATCTAGAAGGGCTTCTAAAATATACTTATCTTACAGCCAGAACACCAGATAGTGTCATAAACGAGTTGAAGCAAACACGACAATTAGTCACAGAAGATGTAAATCCTTTCGCTAGACGTTTGCTCCAGAAAGAAGCTTTGGCCAAAAAAATAATCTCGTCAAACTATAACGAGACTGAGTCAGGAGCTCTGGTGAAAGAGTTACAAAAATCTGTAATTATAACATTTAAATTAGGGCTTGTACGCCAACACAAAAAGGAACTCGAGAACTTCTTGAAGAACCAACAAATTGATGTCATGATGGTTTCAGAGACTCAGTTAATAACAAATAGCTTTTTTAAAATCAATGGCTATATATTATATGACACTAAAGACCCCAGTGGCAGAGCATGTGGTGGCTCAGCAATACTAATAAGGGTTCGAATTAAACATCATTTACTGTGTGATTTTTGTGAGGACTACCTTCAAGCAACAAACATCTGTATTGAAGAATATCATCAAAACTTTGTTATTTCTTCGATTTATTCACCTCCTAGATTTCAAATATCAGAGAGTCTTAGTGATTTCTTCAAATCACTAGGTCCCTGTTTCATAGCATCAGGCGACTACAACGCTAAACATACGTTTTGGGGATCACGCCTAATAACTCCAAAAGGTCGTGTTTTGTTTGATACAATTTCAAAAATGCGTCTGAATATGATATCAAGTGGACAACCCACCTATTGGCCTACTGATCGACAAAAAATACCTGATGTTATTGATTTTGGCGTGACTAAAGGTATTTCGAGAGAAATGATTAAGGTTGAAGAGTCACTCGAATTATCTTCAGATCATTCACCCACTATTGTCTATATATGGAATCAGCAAAATATCGTGTCGCCAACAACTTGCACAAGCATTAATTGGTTGAAATATAGAAAGTATCTCAGTACTCATTGTTCGGAAAACATACCGCTAAGAACACCAGAAGATGTGGACCAGAGTCTAATTTATTTTGATCAAAACCTTAAATCAGCTGCCAAACATGCGACAGAAACCAGACAACCAGCTAGATACAATCAAATTTATTTTGTAGATGTCGAGCGGCTCTTAACTGAAAAAAGAAAAATTAGAAGAGAGTGGCAAGCACACAGATCTCCTCAACTCAAATCTAGACTTAAAGATTGCACGAAACGACTAAGACAGCTGCTAGAATCTCGAAGAGTAGCATCTCTGAAAAATTACTTGGAAGACCTCGACGCAACTGCTCAATCAGATTATTCATTATGGCGTGCATGTAGGAACCTTAAAAGACCTGTCGTACGTAAGCCTCCATTGCGAACTTCTTGTGGAGACTGGGCAAGGAATGATACCGAAAAAGGCAATTTTTTTTGTTGGACATTTGAAGAAGGTTTTCACCCCAAATGTATGTACTGATATAGCTGAGTTACCATCAGTAGAAATTTAAAATACAAAAATTTAAATAACGAGTGATTTTTTAAGAGCTTGAGAACTTTTTTTTTAAAAAAAACGCATAAAATTTGCAAAATCTCATCGGTTCTTTATTTGAAACGTTAGATTGGTCCATGACATTTACTTTTTGAAGATAATTTCATTTAAATGTTGACCGCGGCTGCGTCTTAGGTGGTCCATTCGGAAAGTCCAATTTTGGGCAACTTTTTCGAGCATTTCGGCCGGAATAGCCCGAATTTCTTCGGAAATGTTGTCTTCCAAAGCTGGAATAGTTGCTGGCTTATTTCTGTAGACTTTAGACTTGACGTAGCCCCACAAAAAATAGTCTAAAGGCGTCAAATCGCATGATCTTGGTGGCCAACTTACCGGTCCATTTCTTGAGATGAATTGTTCTCCGAAGTTTTCCCTCAAAATGGCCATAGAATCGCGAGCTGTGTGGCATGTAGCGCCATCTTGTTGAAACCACATGTCAACCAAGTTCAGTTGTTCCATTTTTGGCAACAAAAAGTTTGTTAGCATCGAACGATAGCGATCGCCATTCACCGTAACGTTGCGTCCAACAGCATCTTTGAAAAAATACGGTCCAATGATTCCACCAGCGTACAAACCACACCAAACAGTGCATTTTTCGGGATGCATGGGCAGTTCTTGAACGGCTTCTGGTTGCTCTTCACTCCAAATGCGGCAATTTTGCTTATTTACGTAGCCATTCAACCAGAAATGTGCCTCATCGCTGAACAAAATTTGTCACATTTGAACATTTCGAACCGAACACTGATTTTGGTAATAAAATTCAATGATTTGCAAGCGTTGCTCGTTAGTAAGTCTATTCATGATGAAATGTCAAAGCATACTGAGCATCTTTCTCTTTGGCACCATGTCTGAAATCTCACGTGATCTGTCAAATACTAATGCATGAAAATCCTAACCTCAAAAAAATCACCCATTACAAAAAAAAAAATTAACATATTTTTCATTTCAGGTCTCTATTAGAAATTCAACTTGCAGACATATTAACATACTAATAAAACATTTTAATAAATAACATAGGGTCTGACTCTCATTAAATTACTATTTATAAGTCAATAACATTTTTAATTTTATTATATATACATTTTCTTTTAAATTATAAGTACTTATATATATATTCATTGGTAGAGATATCTAATTAAATTTTATATTATATGTATTCATAAATCGTTAAATTATATTTGTAGTAAAACACAAAAATGAAGTGGTTAAGCATATGTCTATTGGCAAATGTAATACTGACAACAAGAACGGAAAACGACATTCCATATCAGATGATTGAACTGTAATTTTTGAGAACATTGGAAAAGCAGCTTTTTACAAAGATGTCTGGACCATATTTACCAAATTTAAACCAATGGATTTTTCTTCGGTGCTAGATATTGCTGAACAATACGATCAAAAAATCGAACTTCTCTGCAGTCACATAAAAAAATATCAAAATTCTTGTCAGCTGATGGTGAAGGAAACTGAAATATTATCAAAGAATCTAAGGCAGAACAACGAACACATACTTCACATATTTACACATCGCAGGCCGACGAGAGCAATTGATACAATGGGACGTTTTTCTAAATGTGCTTTTGGAACTATGGACAACAACGATGCCTATAAAATTTACAATAAACTAAAAATACTAGGCAAACAGGACGAACAGGCTTTTGAAATGATGAAACACCAGCTTACTGAAATGGCTTCAAATTTTGAAAAATTTAGTACACCCATCAAAAATTTAACGTCAGATGTGGAATTAATTGCAGAAAATTTGCGTGAATTGGGAACTTCTTACGATAATTTCTCACTTCATACTAATGATGAAATGAATAATTTGAAACTTAAGTCAGAAATATACGAACTACTGACAATAATTAACTCAAATTTACTGGTGTAGAAAGTCTATCTTTATAATTTTAAATAATTTAGACTTTTTATTTATTTTATTCTTGGTGCTCCGCGGTTAGAGCTACCAAGTGACTTTTTATTATTCTTGTGATTTTTACAAAAGTCTTCTGCTTATATACTATTTGGTTGAGTGTTTTTACAAATCACACTCAACCTCGTAATTCTTTCTTATCCTAATTAGTCTATACCTTAACATAATAAAATACCAGGCAATCATGAATTTTGAGTGATTTCCAAAATTCATGATTGAGTGAAACTTTAAAATTTAAAGTGTTTAGATCTATGGGAACCATATGGGAAATATGATCTATTTATTAACAGTTTTTATTTTAATAATTTTTATTTAAAACTGAAATATTTTGGGGTGTAATATGAAGCGTGCTGATCGGCGTGTGCGGACAACAAAGTCAAGGGCATTTTAGTGGTGCATTAATTTGAAGGCCACTTGACTGTTGTTTACTTAAACTGTGTGTGGGAATTTATTATTGTTAATGCAATGCAACAACAATGTATTCTTTGTTTGTTTCTCCACTTGAACATTAATATTTATTTACCATACCAAATGTGTTGGTAATTAAGACTGTTTGTTACAGTACATGTGTGATGGTTATACTAACCGATCAGTCACACTACACCTCCGCTTTTCATAAGAATGTTCATATAACGTGAGTTTTATGGACATTCTTTTACAAAACTTAAAAGTGATTACATATTTGTTTTTATTTTATTTCTTTAATTTGTAAAATAATTCTTATAGTAATTTTCTTAAACTCTGAATGTCTATTTTTCTTAAACTATCCGGATAGTTTTCTTATACATATATAATATTATTTATTGTTTTTTGTGATATATCTTAAGTCTATTTTTATGAACTGTTTGTTCTTTATTTGTTTTCTTATCAACTATGGTTACATTATTTCTTAAATCTATTTTCTTAATTTTAAATGGTCCTTTGTATTGGACATCTAATTTATGACCTACTTCATTTTTTAATAAAACTAAATCTCCTAATTTAAAATTGTAATCTATTATATTTCTATCATAATTTTGTTTTTGTTCTACTTTATTTCTATCTAATAATATTCGAGCTCTTTTAAATGCTATTTCTAGTCTATATTTTGCCTCTTTGGCGTAGTTATCTATATTGTATAATGGAGTAATTTTATCTACCTCTGTGAATTCTGAAAATGTATTTGGGTTTTTTGAAAAAACTAATTCATAAGGACAATAGTTATGTACGGTTGATGGTGTAGTATTAAAACAATATGTGAAATATTTCAACCATTCATCCCAATCTGTTTTATCTATTGAAATATAGGAACGCACATATTCATTGAAAGTTCTATGACTTCTTACTATTGTTCCTAGAGTTTGATGATAGTGGGCCGTTGAGGTTAGTTTTTCTATTTTGAGGAAACTACACAATTCCTCCAGTATGGAATTTTTGTATTCTGTTCCCATGTCCGAAATGAACGTTTTCATCGAGCCATAGGTAAGAATAAAATTCTCAAATATCGATTTAGCGACTGTCTTAGCGCTTTTGTCCTTAATGGATATCGTAACTAAATACTTAGTTAGGTCACATATAATTGTAATTGCATATTCATTCCCAGTGAGAGACATTGGAAATGGTCCTATTGTGTCTATGTATACTGTGTCAAATGCTTTATATGGTGTAGGCGTGATAGTCATTGGAACTTTGTTGTGCTTGAAAGTTTTTGACTTTTGACAATTTTGACATGATTTAACATACTTTGTTATGTCCTTTGTCATGTTCTTCCAGTAGTAATACTTTTTTATTTTTTGAATTGTTCTATATATTCCACAATGTCCTCCTTCTATGGGATCATCGTGATATTTCAGCATTATTTCAAGAATTGCCTTGGCATTCTTATTATTAATTTGGGTCACCTTATTCAATAGCGCTATTTTCAATTTCTTTAAATATTTATTGCCCATAATCTTAAATTCATTTGTTGAGATAAATTCGAAAATTTTCTCACTAGGTGCCACTTGTAATTTTTTAATATTCAGTTTACCGGCCACTTTCTCAAGCCTAAAGAAAAATTGTCCTAAGTCAATTTTCTTATTAGTAAACAAATCATTTATTTGCATATTTGCAATGACAGATTTTCCACGCTTAATATAACATTTTGCGGGTGTAATCTTCAATTTAATATATTTTCTGACGTCAGTGTTCTTCAATGGTATATATATATTGGGCTCTTTATTTGTGCTGAATTTATGCTGATTATTTGTTTTACTACTGTCTTTTTCTTTTTTATTTGTCATCGACCTAGTCGTGATCTTAAGAACATTATTTAATTTTTGGTTTATGTCTTTTAATTCATTAATTGTAATTCTTGATAACGCATCGGCAACGTAATTGTCTTTTCCCCTAAGATATTCTACAGTAAAATCATATTCTTCCAAATCTAAACGCATTCTGGTTAATTTAGAACTTGGATTTTTCATAGAAAACAAGTAAGAAAGTGGTCTGTGATCAGTGCGAACCAGGAAGTGTTTTAAATATATGTATGGTCGGAAATATGTTATAGCCCAATGTATGGCTGTTAACTCTTGTTCAATCGTAGATTTATTACTTTCACCCTTGGTGAAGGTTTTTGATGCATATGCAATTGGTAATTGTTTTCCATTGGATTCTTGTGTTAACACTGCTCCACAAGCCTGTTTACTTGCATCTGTTGTTATACAAAATTCTTTTGTGAAGTCTGGATATTGAAGTAGTGTGGGTTTCATAAGTGCTTTCTTTAGATACTTAAACGCATGTTCACAATCTTTACTCCATTCAAATTGTACTCCTTTTTTGGACAATATTGTTAAGTGTCTTGAATATTCCGAAAAGTTTTTAATAAATCTTCGATAATAGTTACAAAATGCGACAAATCTTCTTACGCTATCGGCATCTTTTGGCGTTGGATAATTTTCTATTATCGAGTATTTACTGTCATCAGGTAATATTCCTTTATCTGTACATTTATGACCTAAATAGGTAACCTCTTTCATAAAAAATGAAGATTTTTCTGGGTGGAGTTTTAGATTGTATTCTCTACATAAGTCAAAGACATTTTGTAGATTCGAAAGCATGTGTTTTTCTGAACATCCCAATACAACTAAATCATCCATATACAGGAAAGCTTGGTTTGGTTTTAAACCACTAAAAGCAAGTGTCATCATTCTTTGAAAAGAATTTGGAGCAATCTTTAATCCATAAGGTAATCTAGTAAATCTGTATGAACCATTATTAGTTGAGAATTATGTTATATCTCGTGACATTAAATCCAAACATGAAAAATTTTTAGCACGACCTAATTGGTCTAAAATATCATCTATTCTTGGCAAGGGAAACTTGTCTGCTACTAACTTTTTGTTAATTTGCCTATAATCTATTATTAGTCTCCATCTTTTGTTTTCAGAGTTTGGAAGTGATTTCTTTGGTACTAGTAAAATTGGACTATTATATTCTGATTGTGACGGCTCAACTATTTGATCATCGATTAATTTCTTAACTTGTTTATCTATTTCTTCTTTATGTGTATGTGGTATACGATAGTTCTTAATATATACCGGATTTTTATCTTTAACTCTTAACTTTTGTTTGTAAAAATTATTAGTTGTAATAGTTTCTGTTTCTAAACCGAAAATATCAGTGTATGTTGAACAAAGTTTAGTTAATGTTTCTTTAAATTGATCTGGAAAATTGTTTTTAATATATTCAATACTTCCGTTTTTCTGTTTGTATTGTTTTTATGACTGTTTTTGTTTGTTAGTATATGATAATCAGAGATGTTTTCGGTTTTAATGTTATTCTTTTTAATTGTTGTAATATTATTGTTAGTGTTTAAAATACGGATAAATGCTTTGTTTGCTGTTGCCAATGTGTTCGCAATAAAAACACCTTTTACAATTTCTTGGTCAGGCATTAAAAGTTCTGTATTTGAATTATTAATTTTTACTTCTCGTATAACTTCAGCTCTTGGAGGTAAGGTTATATCAGAGCAGTTGTTCGTAATTGATAATTTTATTGGTTGTTGTAAATAATAAGGGCGTAGGATAAGGTAATTGTAATCGTCATTGAAATCTAAAATGCAATTATATTTTTTTATGAAATCCATTCCAATAATTCCATCGCATGGTATTGGAAAGTCATTGTGTACAACTTGAAAATTGTGTGGTATTAGAAAATTATTGAATTTTAAATCTAAAAATGTACTTCCTATTGATTTGATTTTACCTTGTCCTATTCCACTTAAGGTTGTTGTTTTGTTAGTATTAATTTGTTTTAGTGTGAAGTGTTCGCATTTTATTACTGATATATCAGCACCTGTATCTACTAATAGTGTTATTATGTTATTATTAATTTTAGTTTGAATATTTATGAAAAAACATAAGTTGAGGTTTAGATTATATACTTTTCTATCTATTGAATTGATCCTAGGGGAACTTCGGAGTTTTCCGAGTTGTCTTCTTGTGAGTGTGTTGCTCTTACGTTACGTCTGTATCCTCTATTATTATTATTGTATCTATTATTGTTTCTGTAATTATTGTTATTATAACTATTGTTATTATAGTTATTTCTGTTATTATTGTTATTTCTTGGGAAAATATTTTTCCTACCAAAATTGTTGTTAGTTCTTTGAAAAGAATTTAAATTTTGCCTTGGTTTATAATAGAGTATGGCATTTTGTTGTCCAGTTGCTTCAGTGTAACTGTTCACAAATTTGCTGACAGCTTCATTCATGCTGCTAAATTGACCGGCTTCCATGATAAGTTTTACTTTATCAATGGTGCAGTTTTTGGTTATTGCTTTTATAGCAACTTGTATCGAATATTTGTTTGCCAATTCGTATGACAAACCATCTGAAATGTAGGCATTTTCTAAGGACTTTGTAATACTTTCTATTTCGTTGCAGTAAACATTAGCGGTTTTATTTCCTTGTTTTATGTTCATTATTTTTGCAGTTAGGACTTCTACTAATTCACCTTTAACGGTAATACTAAGTTTGTCAATAATTTCTCTAATGGTAGTTTCATTGCTTACTAAATTTCTTGCATTACCTTTTAATTTTGTTTTTATTAAACATATAGCTGAGGATTCGTGAGAACCTTTTATTGATTCAACTAGAGTTAATGAATCAATGAAAGAACGTAAGTTTTCAGATTTTCCATCGAAATCTGTTATTAGCTTTGACGCTGTATTTAAGAATTCTACCAATGTTTGAGTCATTTTTGTTCTATGAATCGTATTTTCTAACTATTTTCTGATCTTTCTAATATTGTTCTAGATAGGACCTTTAATTTTAAAAGTAATATTTTATCATTCTACAATTATTTTAAATTGCTACTTATTTATTTATTTTAATAATAAAGTTTTTTTAAGCTCTAGGTCTATTTTTTTTTTTTTTTATCAAAATTTATAATTTTATTTTCAATATTACAATAATTATTTATTTTCTTAATTTACGTATTTATATTTAAAGTATGTTTTTTCATAATTTTTATTAATATTAACTTAACTTCTCTTAGAAGAATAATTTTCTCCCTTCTTCTTTGTTGGCGTAACCCTTATTCTTTTGGATTAGGCCACTTTCTATATTACTAGTCTTTTTTTTTTCTTTCGGAAACTTTCGTTTCCGCTGCCTGTTTTTGTATTCCGCCATAGTCAACGGCTTTGGACCATTTACGGACATAATTTTAGATGTAGAATTACAAAAAAAAAGTTTTGCCTCGAGCGGTTAACGCTTACAGGCCCTAAATTGCGTTATAGTTTGGCGCAATTTTTTTTTTTTAATATAATGATGATGATAAAAATGGCTTAAAATAGGTTATTTAAAAATATTATTGTAAAAAGTATTATTATTGTTCTGGCTGAACCATCCTTCTTGGTTTATTATTGTTCTGGCTGAACCATCCTTCTTGGTTTATTATTGTTCTGGCTGAACCATCCTTCTTGGTTTATTATTGTCCTGGCTGAACCATCCTTCTTGGTTTATTATGCCTTTTGGCCAGGCTGTCATTTTTTTCTTCAATATAGATGTTGATGTGTGCAGGATTAGTCTTCATGCTCCAGATTTGGCAGCAGGATCGCCATGTAGAAAGTCTATCTTTATAATTTTAAATAATTTAGACTTTTTATTTATTTTATTCTTGGTGCTCCGCGGTTAGAGCTACCAAGTGACTTTTTATTATTCTTGTGATTTTTACAAAAGTCTTCTGCTTATATACTATTTGGTTGAGTGTTTTTACAAATCACACTCAACCTCGTAATTCTTTCTTATCCTAATTAGTCTATACCTTAACATAATAAAATACCAGGCAATCATGAATTTTGAGTGATTTCCAGAATTCATGATTGAGTGAAACTTTAAAATTTAAAGTGTTTAAATCTATGGGAACCATATGGGAAATATGATCTATTTATTAACAGTTTTTATTTTAATAATTTTAATAATTTTATTTAAAACTGAAATATTTTGGGGTGTAATATGAAGCGTGCTGATCGGCGTGTGCGGACAACAAAGTCAAGGGCATTTTAGTGGTGCATTAATTTGAAGGCCACTTGACTGTTGTTTACTTAAACTGTGTGTGGGAATTTATTATTGTTAATGCAATGCAACAACAACAATGTATTCTTTGTTTGTTTCTCCACTTGAACATTAATATTTATTTACCATACAAAATGTGTTGGTAATTAAGACTGTTTGTTACAGTACATGTGTGATGGTTATACTAACCGATCAGTCACACTACACTGGAAATAGAGAACCGCCAAGCAACAGAGTTATCAATTTTGAATGACTTGTTTCAAAATAAGTTGCATCCATTCATACTAGATGAAAATTATGTAGCAGATTATTTGAAAGTTGCGAGGCTTGTACCATATTTTACGGGAACTGCTTCAACTGAATTGTCATGTAAAGTCTATGAGTTTATAAACGCGTGCCAATTAGCTTTTAAATGTGTGAATTCTGAAGATCAAGAAATATTCGTGTCATTGTTGTCAACTAGATTAGGGGGGGATGCATTTGAATTAGTTAGAGAAAAAAGAATTAAAAGATCTAGAAGCGCTACTAAAATATACTTATCTTACAGCCAGAACACTAGATAGTGTCATAAACGAGTTGAAGCAAACACGACAATTAGTCACAGAAGATGTAAAATCTTTCGCTAGACGTTTGCTCCAGAAAGAATCTATGGCCAAAGAAATAATCTCGTCAAGCTATAACGAGACTGAGTCAGGAGCTCTGGTGAAAGAGTTAGAAAAATCTGTAATTATGACATTTAAATTAGGGCTTGTAGATCCAACTTTGAGACAATTTATGACAATTTATCTGAAATAGAATTAGATAAGCTAGTAGAGTCCGCCCTTAAAACTTCTATGTTCCTAACAACACAATATACAAACACAAATTTACAGTTTAATGCACAAAATTATACAATGCCTAATACTAATATAACACAATTACCTCAAGCACAAAATACAAATTTTGTACAAAATCCAAATTATTCACAACTAACAACGTACAATCCATACGCACCAACACCTTACACAGGTATTTCCAACAGCACACCAACACCATTTTCAAACTTCGGTAATTTTCAACACCCACAAACACAAAATTTTCAATACTCCGCCAGTTCAACAAACCCGCAAATCGTACAACTACATAAACACACAACCTAAAATAAAATGTGGTTTTTGCAATAGACAAAATCACACGTATGCTGAGTGCAGACGGAGAAAAAACACTCCATACTGTGACAATTGTAGGGTTTATGGGCATGGGAAAGATTCTTGTCCGAGGGCACAAATATTAGCAACAAACACCAAACATGAAAATCATTCAAGAAAAAAAATTAAATGTAAATGGTGTTCTCGCATAGGCCACCTTGAAAATGATTGTTTTAGTAAAAAGAATTATATGAATTCAGAGAAGGGAAACGATCAGGGGGCCAGTCCGGCCATCTAAACTGTGCCGCGATTAATAATACAAATAATTTTGCAACAAAATTAAATCAAAATACAGCTGATCCACACCCAAAACCTGATGGCATTAATCTACAACCAAAGGTAGATAATATTTCTAACACTTCTCATACTACTGCAACAAATTCAAAGTCAAATGCGACTGACCTACATCTACAAACAGACGTAGATGATAGCTCCACAACATATCAAGTTGCTAAATTGTTGGACGATAATAAACAATCAGACCAGCTAAATAATAATAAAGTCAACGACAGTGTCGCGAAATCGTCAAACAAAAAATCAAAAAGAATAAATAAACATAAGATCAGAAACAAAAACAAATCGTCTGATTGTGATATTATCCAATTATTCTACATAACAATCTGGCGTATGATTGTATATATAGGTCATCGTCTAAAAATTATAGGTTTAAGTATGTGGGATGATGTGTGCAGGTCCTTTAATTGTACATATAAATAATATAAATTGTGTACACTTTATGAATGATTTTTTCGTTAATTATATAGAATATTTTAAAGGTAGATATAGAAATCAAGGACGTTTATACGTCATAAAGAAAATAAAGCAAGACGATGTATTCGTAGAAATACCGTCTGTTTTAGCTAAAAGAGGTAAATTAACAGTTTTAATAGATACAGGCGCGGATACAAGCCTGATTAAAATAAGTTCATTAAAACCTCTTAAACGTATTAACAAACAAGAAATTAAAGAGCTAGGTGGAGTATTTGGAGGGATAAGCAAAACAATAGGTACTATCAAATTAACGAGTTCTTTAAATGAAAATTTTAGTGTCAAAGGGCATTTAATAAATGACGTCAATGATATTCCAGCTGATGAAATTTTGGGTCGGGATATTCTGTGGAACCACTCAATCATTGACACAATTTCTAAAACATTAAAATTTTTAAACAAAGATAAAAGTATACTTTTTGAATTGCCTCTCAAACGGTTTTCGCAAAATTACGGTGAAGCGCGTATTTGTAAAATTCAGGCACGTACCACAACAGTGGTGAAGATTAAAATACCTACATCATCAGGAGAATTGCTTATAGAATCCCAAACAATTGCTCCAGGTATACACTTAGCTAACACAATAGTAGAAGCACATAATAATTATGTAAATGTACCAATATTAAATGCAAATAGAGAGGATTATTATATAGATATAAATTTTATTCCGAAATATACTAATTCTAGTAAATTCAAGGTTGTTGGTGAAAATAAATACGAAATTTTCAATATTACCAGCAAAACTTCTAATAATAAATCTGAAACTTTAATAAAATCTATTAAACTGGCGGAATCATTAAATATGGAAGAAAAAAATTCCATAGAAAATATTTGCGTACAATTCAGTGATGTTTTCCACCTTGATGGAGAAAATTTAGGTTATACTTCGGCAGTTACACATAACATACGAACGAAACAGGACCAACCCGCGATTAACCAAAAACAATATAGGTTGCCAATAATACACCGAGAAGAGATAAACAAACATGTGGAAAAAATGCTCGCTGATGGAATAGTATCAGCAAGTAAATCACCTTGGAACACACCACTTCTTGTAGTACCAAAAAAATCGGGTTCAGACGGACAGAAAAAGTGGCGAGTAGTTGTGGACTTTAGGAAACTAAATGAAGCAACTATAAAGGATGCATTCCCACTGCCGAGAATAGAAGATATTCTCGACCAGTTAGGACACTGCCGATACTTCACAACGTTAGATTTAGCGAGTGGCTATCATCAGGTTTTGATTAACCCAAATGGTAAGCCAAAAACTGCATTTAGTACCGCGCTCGGTCATTATGAATTCAATCGCATGCCTTTTGGGTTGACGGGTGCACCCGCGACTTTTCAGAGGTTAATGAACCATATTCTGACTGGATTACAGGGTATCGATTGCTTCGTTTATCTTGATGACATAGTCATCTACGGTAAATCGCTAGAACAACATAACGCGAAATTGGTTAAAGTTCTGTCCCAATTGAGAAAATTCAATTTAAAATTAAATACAGATAAATGCAGATTTTTATGTAGGGAAGTTGTATACTTGGGGCAGAAATGTTCTGCGGAGGGTGCATTTCCTGACCCAGATAAAATCAGTTGTGTAACTAAATATCCAGTACCAACCAATGTTAAACAGGTACAATCTTTTTTAGGGTTCGTAAACTACTATCGTAAGTTTATTCAAAATATGGCCCAAATTGCGGCACCAATTACTAAACTGCTTAAAAAAGATATCCCATTTAACTGGACTCCAGAATGTCAAAAAAGTTTTGAACAGTTAAAGTCCATAATTACTAGTCCACCACTTCTCATATACCCAGATTTTTCTAAAACATTTATCCTGACAACCGACGCCAGTAATGATGCAGTCGGGGCTGTGCTGTCCCTCCGTACCTACCTACTTGGACGTCCGTTTACAGTTTATACGGACCATAGACCCTTAATTGGTATATTTAATGTAAAGGATCCCACCTCTAGATTGATTAGATTTCACCATAAATTGTCTGAATATGAATATAAAATTGAGTATAAACCGGGAAACTTTAATGTAAATGCAGATGCATTAAGCAGGATTGATACAAGTACAGAAAATAAAATAATAGCAGTCCAAACAAGACAACAATCAAAAAATATGGACAAAAATAAAAATTCTGATATAGAAGATAACGTAAATAGTAAAAATATGGAAAATCAAAATAGTGCAAATAATGTATCAGAGTCACATCAAGATAAATTTGAAATCTTGTCTGATCCAAAAGAAATACAAACAGTTTTGCATGATTTCCATAACTCAGTGCTAGGTGGACACCAGGGCATGAAGAAAACATATTGGAAAATAAGACAACAATATAGGTGGAAGGGCATGCAAAAGGATATAAATAATTTCATTAAAAAATGTCCTAAATGCCAGGTAAATAAAAGCTCAAAACTGACAAAAATGCCAATGATTCTAACCGATATACCAGCTTTGCCATTTGACAAAGTATTCATGGATATAGTGGGTCCCTTGCCACAAACGTATTCAGGAAACAGGTTCATTTTGACATTTCAGGATGAATTAACGAAATACATGGCCTGTAGCCCAATGGCAGATGCGGAAGCAGGTACCATAGCGAAACTTTTTTATGATGAAGTTATAACAAGGTATAGAATTCCAAAAATTCTTATTACCGACAATGGCACCAATTTTACATCGAAACTATTTTCGGAAATTTGCAAGTTACTAGGAATTAAAAAATTGCACATCACCGCCTATTATCCGCAAGCTAATGGTTCCCTAGAGCGAAGTCATCGACCTTTAGTGGAATATCTGCGAAACTTTGTTAGCAATGACGAAAGAAACTGGGATCAATGGTTACGTCAAGCAATGCATGTGCACAATAATACACCGCATATCTCAACTAAATTGTCACCATTAAATTGTTTGTACGGGTTTAAATTTAATTTCCCAACCAATTTGCAAAGAAAACCCGCTCCTGTTTATAATATCCATAATTACCCAGTGCAGCTGAAATATCAAATTCAAAGGGCACATGAAATAGCTAAACGTCATTTAATTGAAGCAAAAAATATATCAAAAAAATCTTATGATAACACGGTAAACCCAGTAACGTTTAAAACTAGGCAAAAGGTATTACTAAAAAATCCCATTAGGAAAAACAAATTCTCGCCTATATGGATTGGGCCTTATGAGGTAATATCCACTCCTGGGCCAGTATCAACAGCAATAAAAATTAGAAAAACAAAAAAAAAAGTGCACAATAATCGTTTAAAGCTGTTTAACGAATAGTAGGCACCTAAAAAGTCTAATAAAATATAAATATATAATACACTAATATTATCAAAAATTTTAATGCAGGGATAAAAAAAATTTAAATACAAAAAAAAATTAACATATTTTTCATTTCAGGTCTCTATTAGAAATTCAACTTGCAGACATATTAACATACTAATAAAACATTTTAATAAATAACATAGGGTCTGACTCTCATTAAATTACTATTTATAAGTCAATAACATTTTTAATTTTATTATATATACATTTTCTTTTAAATTATAAGTACTTATATATATATTCATTGGTAGAGATATCTAATTAAATTTTATATTATATGTATTCATAAATCGTTAAATTATATTTGTAGTAAAACACAAAAATGAAGTGGTTAAGCATATGTCTATTGGCAAATGTAATACTGACAACAAGAACGGAAAACGACATTCCATATCAGATGATTGAACTGTAATTTTTGAGAACATTGGAAAAGCAGCTTTTTACAAAGATGTCTGGACCATATTTACCAAATTTAAACCAATGGATTTTTCTTCGGTGCTAGATATTGCTGAACAATACGATCAAAAAATCGAACTTCTCTGCAGTCACATAAAAAAATATCAAAATTCTTGTAAGCTGATGGTGAAGGAAACTGAAATATTATCAAAGAATCTAAGGCAGAACAACGAACACATACTTCACATATTTACACATCGCAGGCCGAAGAGAGCAATTGATGCAATTGGACGTTTTTCTAAATGGGCTTTTGGAACTATGGACAACAACGATGCCCATAAAATTTACAATAAACTAAAAATACTAGGCAAACAGGACGAACAGTCTTTTGAAATGATGAAACACCAGATTACTGTAATGGCTTTAAATTTTGAAAAATTTAGTACACCCATCAAAAATTTAACGTCAGATGTGGAATTAATTACAGAAAAGTTGCGTGAATTGGGAACTTCTTACGATAATTTCTCACTTCATACTAATGATGAAATGAATAATTTAAAACTTAAGTCAGAAATATACGAACTACTGACAATAATTAACTCAAATTTACTGGTGTAGAAAGTCTATCTTTATAATTTTAAATAATTTAGACTTTTTATTTATTTTATTCTTGGTGCTCCGCGGTTAGAGCTACCAAGTGACTTTTTATTATTCTTGTGATTTTTACAAAAGTCTTCTGCTTATATACTATTTGGTTGAGTGTTTTTACAAATCACACTCAACCTCGTAATTCTTTCTTATCCTAATTAGTCTATACCTTAACATAATAAAATACCAGGCAATCATGAATTTTGAGTGATTTCCAAAATTCATGATTGAGTGAAACTTTAAAATTTAAAGTGTTTAGATCTATGGGAACCATATGGGAAATATGATCTATTTATTAACAGTTTTTATTTTAATAATTTTTATTTAAAACTGAAATATTTTGGGGTGTAATATGAAGCGTGCTGATCGGCGTGTGCGGACAACAAAGTCAAGGGCATTTTAGTGGTGCATTAATTTGAAGGCCACTTGACTGTTGTTTACTTAAACTGTGTGTGGGAATTTATTATTGTTAATGCAATGCAACAACAATGTATTCTTTGTTTGTTTCTCCACTTGAACATTAATATTTATTTACCATACCAAATGTGTTGGTAATTAAGACTGTTTGTTACAGTACATGTGTGATGGTTATACTAACCGATCAGTCACACTACACCTCCGCTTTTCATAAGAATGTTCATATAACGTGAGTTTTATGGACATTCTTTTACAAAACTTAAAAGTGATTACATATTTGTTTTTATTTTATTTCTTTAATTTGTAAAATAATTCTTATAGTAATTTTCTTAAACTCTGAATGTCTATTTTTCTTAAACTATCCGGATAGTTTTCTTATACATATATAATATTATTTATTGTTTTTTGTGATATATCTTAAGTCTATTTTTATGAACTGTTTGTTCTTTATTTGTTTTCTTATCAACTATGGTTACATTATTTCTTAAATCTATTTTCTTAATTTTAAATGGTCCTTTGTATTGGACATCTAATTTATGACCTACTTCATTTTTTAATAAAACTAAATCTCCTAATTTAAAATTGTAATCTATTATATTTCTATCATAATTTTGTTTTTGTTCTACTTTATTTCTATCTAATAATATTCGAGCTCTTTTAAATGCTATTTCTAGTCTATATTTTGCCTCTTTGGCGTAGTTATCTATATTGTATAATGGAGTAATTTTATCTACCTCTGTGAATTCTGAAAATGTATTTGGGTTTTTTGAAAAAACTAATTCATAAGGACAATAGTTATGTACGGTTGATGGTGTAGTATTAAAACAATATGTGAAATATTTCAACCATTCATCCCAATCTGTTTTATCTATTGAAATATAGGAACGCACATATTCATTGAAAGTTCTATGACTTCTTACTATTGTTCCTAGAGTTTGATGATAGTGGGCCGTTGAGGTTAGTTTTTCTATTTTGAGGAAACTACACAATTCCTCCAGTATGGAATTTTTGTATTCTGTTCCCATGTCCGAAATGAACGTTTTCATCGAGCCATAGGTAAGAATAAAATTCTCAAATATCGATTTAGCGACTGTCTTAGCGCTTTTGTCCTTAATGGATATCGTAACTAAATACTTAGTTAGGTCACATATAATTGTAATTGCATATTCATTCCCAGTGAGAGACATTGGAAATGGTCCTATTGTGTCTATGTATACTGTGTCAAATGCTTTATATGGTGTAGGCGTGATAGTCATTGGAACTTTGTTGTGCTTGAAAGTTTTTGACTTTTGACAATTTTGACATGATTTAACATACTTTGTTATGTCCTTTGTCATGTTCTTCCAGTAGTAATACTTTTTTATTTTTTGAATTGTTCTATATATTCCACAATGTCCTCCTTCTATGGGATCATCGTGATATTTCAGCATTATTTCAAGAATTGCCTTGGCATTCTTATTATTAATTTGGGTCACCTTATTCAATAGCGCTATTTTCAATTTCTTTAAATATTTATTGCCCATAATCTTAAATTCATTTGTTGAGATAAATTCGAAAATTTTCTCACTAGGTGCCACTTGTAATTTTTTAATATTCAGTTTACCGGCCACTTTCTCAAGCCTAAAGAAAAATTGTCCTAAGTCAATTTTCTTATTAGTAAACAAATCATTTATTTGCATATTTGCAATGACAGATTTTCCACGCTTAATATAACATTTTGCGGGTGTAATCTTCAATTTAATATATTTTCTGACGTCAGTGTTCTTCAATGGTATATATATATTGGGCTCTTTATTTGTGCTGAATTTATGCTGATTATTTGTTTTACTACTGTCTTTTTCTTTTTTATTTGTCATCGACCTAGTCGTGATCTTAAGAACATTATTTAATTTTTGGTTTATGTCTTTTAATTCATTAATTGTAATTCTTGATAACGCATCGGCAACGTAATTGTCTTTTCCCCTAAGATATTCTACAGTAAAATCATATTCTTCCAAATCTAAACGCATTCTGGTTAATTTAGAACTTGGATTTTTCATAGAAAACAAGTAAGAAAGTGGTCTGTGATCAGTGCGAACCAGGAAGTGTTTTAAATATATGTATGGTCGGAAATATGTTATAGCCCAATGTATGGCTGTTAACTCTTGTGCAATCGTAGATTTATTACTTTCACCCTTGGTGAAGGTTTTTGATGCATATGCAATTGGTAATTGTTTTCCATTGGATTCTTGTGTTAACACTGCTCCACAAGCCTGTTTACTTGCATCTGTTGTTATACAAAATTCTTTTGTGAAGTCTGGATATTGAAGTAGTGTGGGTTTCATAAGTGCTTTCTTTAGATACTTAAACGCATGTTCACAATCTTTACTCCATTCAAATTGTACTCCTTTTTTGGACAATATTGTTAAGTGTCTTGAATATTCCGAAAAGTTTTTAATAAATCTTCGATAATAGTTACAAAATGCGACAAATCTTCTTACGCTATCGGCATCTTTTGGCGTTGGATAATTTTCTATTATCGAGTATTTACTGTCATCAGGTAATATTCCTTTATATGTACATTTATGACCTAAATAGGTAACCTCTTTCATAAAAAATGAAGATTTTTCTGGGTGGAGTTTTAGATTGTATTCTCTACATAAGTCAAAGACATTTTGTAGATTCGAAAGCATGTGTTTTTCTGAACATCCCAATACAACTAAATCATCCATATACAGGAAAGCTTGGTTTGGTTTTAAACCACTAAAAGCAAGTGTCATCATTCTTTGAAAAGAATTTGGAGCAATCTTTAATCCATAAGGTAATCTAGTAAATCTGTATGAACCATTATTAGTTGAGAATTATGTTATATCTCGTGACATTAAATCCAAACATGAAAAATTTTTAGCACGACCTAATTGGTCTAAAATATCATCTATTCTTGGCAAGGGAAACTTGTCTGCTACTAACTTTTTGTTAATTTGCCTATAATCTATTATTAGTCTCCATCTTTTGTTTTCAGAGTTTGGAAGTGATTTCTTTGGTACTAGTAAAATTGGACTATTATATTCTGATTGTGACGGCTCAACTATTTGATCATCGATTAATTTCTTAACTTGTTTATCTATTTCTTCTTTATGTGTATGTGGTATACGATAGTTCTTAATATATACCGGATTTTTATCTTTAACTCTTAACTTTTGTTTGTAAAAATTATTAGTTGTAATAGTTTCTGTTTCTAAACCGAAAATATCAGTGTATGTTGAACAAAGTTTAGTTAATGTTTCTTTAAATTGATCTGGAAAATTGTTTTTAATATATTCAATACTTCCGTTTTTCTGTTTGTATTGTTTTTATGACTGTTTTTGTTTGCTAGTATATGATAATCAGAGATGTTTTCGGTTTTAATGTTATTCTTTTTAATTGTTGTAATATTATTGTTAGTGTTTAAAATACGGATAAATGCTTTGTTTGCTGTTGCCAATGTGTTCGCAATAAAAACACCTTTTACAATTTCTTGGTCAGGCATTAAAAGTTCTGTATTTGAATTATTAATTTTTACTTCTCGTATAACTTCAGCTCTTGGAGGTAAGGTTATATCAGAGCAGTTGTTCGTAATTGATAATTTTATTGGTTGTTGTAAATAATAAGGGCGTAGGATAAGGTAATTGTAATCGTCATTGAAATCTAAAATGCAATTATATTTTTTTATGAAATCCATTCCAATAATTCCATCGCATGGTATTGGAAAGTCATTGTGTACAACTTGAAAATTGTGTGGTATTAGAAAATTATTGAATTTTAAATCTAAAAATGTACTTCCTATTGATTTGATTTTACCTTGTCCTATTCCACTTAAGGTTGTTGTTTTGTTAGTATTAATTTGTTTTAGTGTGAAGTGTTCGCATTTTATTACTGATATATCAGCACCTGTATCTACTAATAGTGTTATTATGTTATTATTAATTTTAGTTTGAATATTTATGAAAAAACATAAGTTGAGGTTTAGATTATATACTTTTCTATCTATTGAATTGATCCTAGGGGAACTTCGGAGTTTTCCGAGTTGTCTTCTTGTGAGAGTGTTGCTCTTACGTTACGTCTGTATCCTCTATTATTATTATTGTATCTATTATTGTTTCTGTAATTATTGTTATTATAACTATTGTTATTATAGTTATTTCTGTTATTATTGTTATTTCTTAATAATAATAAAAAATATTTTTCCTACCAAAATTGTTGTTAGTTCTTTGAAAAGAATTTAAATTTTGCCTTGGTTTATAATAGAGTATGGCATTTTGTTGTCCAGTTGCTTCAGTGTAACTGTTCACAAATTTGCTGACAGCTTCATTCATGCTGCTAAATTGACCTGCTTCCATGATAAGTTTTACTTTATCAATGGTGCAGTTTTTGGTTATTGCTTTTATAGCAACTTGTGTCGAATATTTGTTTGCCAATTCGTATGACAAACCATCTGAAATGTAGGCATTTTCTAAGGACTTTGTAATACTTTCTATTTCGTTGCAGTAAACATTAGCGGTTTTATTTCCTTGTTTTATGTTCATTATTTTTGCAGTTAGGACTTCTACTGATTCACCTTTAACGGTAATACTAAGTTTGTCAATAATTTCTCTAATGGTAGTTTCATTGCTTACTAAATTTCTTGCATTACCTTTTAATTTTGTTTTTATTAAACATATAGCTGAGGATTCGTGAGAACCTTTTATTGATTCAACTAGAGTTAATGAATCAATGAAAGAACGTAAGTTTTCAGATTTTCCATCGAAATCTGTTATTAGCTTTGACGCTGTATTTAAGAATTCTACCAATGTTTGAGTCATTTTTGTTCTATGAATCGTATTTTCTAACTATTCTAACTATTTTCTGATCTTTCTAATATTGTTCTAGATAGGACCTTTAATTTTAAAAGTAATATTTTATCATTCTACAATTATTTTAAATTGCTACTTATTTATTTATTTTCATAATAAAGTTTTTTTAAGCTCTAGGTCTATTTTTTTTTTATCAAAATTTATAATTTTATTTTCAATATTACAATAATTATTTATTTTCTTAATTTACGTATTTATATTTAAAATATGTTTTTTCATAATTTTTATTAATATTAACTTAACTTCTCTTAGAAGAATAATTTTCTCCCTTTTTCTTTGTTGGCGTAACCCTTATTCTTTTGGATTAGGCCACTTTCTATATTACTAGTCTTTTTTTTTCTTTCGGAAACTTTCGTTTCCGCTGCCTGTTTTTGTATTCCGCCATAGTCAACGGCTTTGGACCATTTACGGACATAATTTTAGATGTAGAATTACAAAAAAAAAGTTTTGCCTCGAGCGGTTAACGCTTACAGGCCCTAAATTGCGTTATAGTTTGGCGCAATTTTTTTTTTTTTTTTTTTTAATATAATGATGATGATAAAAATGGCTTAAAATAGGTTATTTAAAAATATTATTGTAAAAAGTATTATTATTGTTCTGGCTGAACCATCCTTCTTGGTTTATTATTGTTCTGGCTGAACCATCCTTCTTGGTTTATTATTGTTCTGGCTGAACCATCCTTCTTGGTTTATTATTGTCCTGGCTGAACCATCCTTCTTGGTTTATTATGCCTTTTGGCCAGGCTGTCATTTTTTTCTTCAATATAGATGTTGATGTGTGCAGGATTAGTCTTCATGCTCCAGATTTGGCAGCAGGATCGCCATGTAGAAAGTCTATCTTTATAATTTTAAATAATTTAGACTTTTTATTTATTTTATTCTTGGTGCTCCGCGGTTAGAGCTACCAAGTGACTTTTTATTATTCTTGTGATTTTTACAAAAGTCTTCTGCTTATATACTATTTGGTTGAGTGTTTTTACAAATCACACTCAACCTCGTAATTCTTTCTTATCCTAATTAGTCTATACCTTAACATAATAAAATACCAGGCAATCATGAATTTTGAGTGATTTCCAGAATTCATGATTGAGTGAAACTTTAAAATTTAAAGTGTTTAAATCTATGGGAACCATATGGGAAATATGATCTATTTATTAACAGTTTTTATTTTAATAATTTTAATAATTTTATTTAAAACTGAAATATTTTGGGGTGTAATATGAAGCGTGCTGATCGGCGTGTGCGGACAACAAAGTCAAGGGCATTTTAGTGGTGCATTAATTTGAAGGCCACTTGACTGTTGTTTACTTAAACTGTGTGTGGGAATTTATTATTGTTAATGCAATGCAACAACAACAACAATGTATTCTTTGTTTGTTTCTCCACTTGAACATTAATATTTATTTACCATACAAAATGTGTTGGTAATTAAGACTGTTTGTTACAGTACATGTGTGATGGTTATACTAACCGATCAGTCACACTACACTGGAAATAGAGAACCGCCAAGCAACAGAGTTATCAATTTTGAATGACTTGTTTCAAAATAAGTTGCATCCATTCATACTAGATGAAAATTATGTAGCAGATTATTTGAAAGTTGCGAGGCTTGTACCATATTTTACGGGAACTGCTTCAACTGAATTGTCATGTAAAGTCTATGAGTTTATAAACGCGTGCCAATTAGCTTTTAAATGTGTGAATTCTGAAGATCAAGAAATATTCGTGTCATTGTTGTCAACTAGATTAGGGGGGGATGCATTTGAATTAGTTAGAGAAAAAAGAATTAAAAGATCTAGAAGCGCTACTAAAATATACTTATCTTACAGCCAGAACACTAGATAGTGTCATAAACGAGTTGAAGCAAACACGACAATTAGTCACAGAAGATGTAAAATCTTTCGCTAGACGTTTGCTCCAGAAAGAATCTATGGCCAAAGAAATAATCTCGTCAAGCTATAACGAGACTGAGTCAGGAGCTCTGGTGAAAGAGTTAGAAAAATCTGTAATTATGACATTTAAATTAGGGCTTGTAGATCCAACTTTGAGACAATTTATGACAATTTATCTGAAATAGAATTAGATAAGCTAGTAGAGTCCGCCCTTAAAACTTCTATGTTCCTAACAACACAATATACAAACACAAATTTACAGTTTAATGCACAAAATTATACAATGCCTAATACTAATATAACACAATTACCTCAAGCACAAAATACAAATTTTGTACAAAATCCAAATTATTCACAACTAACAACATACAATCCATACGCACCAACACCTTACACAGGTATTTCCAACAGCACACCAACACCATTTTCAAACTTCAGTAATTTTCAACACCCACAAACACAAAATTTTCAATACTCCGCCAGTGCAACAAACCCGCAAATCGTACAACTACATAAACACACAACCTAAAATAAAATGTGGTTTTTGCAATAGACAAAATCACACGTATGCTGAGTGCAGACGGAGAAAAAACACTCCATACTGTGACAATTGTAGGGTTTATGGGCATGGGAAAGATTCTTGTCCGAGGGCACAAATATTAGCAACAAACACCAAACATGAAAATCACTCAAGAAAAAAAATTAAATGTAAATGGTGTTCTCGCATAGGCCACCTTGAAAATGATTGTTTTAGTAAAAAGAATTATATGAATTCAGAGAAGGGAAACGATCAGGGGGCCAGTCCGGCCATCTAAACTGTGCCCCGATTAATAATACAAATAATTTTGCAACAAAATTAAATCAAAATACAGCTGATCCACACCCAAAACCTGATGGCATTAATCTACAACCAAAGGTAGATAATATTTCTAACACTTCTCATACTACTGCAACAAATTCAAAGTCAAATGCGACTGACCTACATCTACAAACAGACGTAGATGATAGCTCCACAACATATCAAGTTGCTAAATTGTTGGACGATAATAAACAATCAGACCAGCTAAATAATAATAAAGTCAACGACAGTGTCGCGAAATCGTCAAACAAAAAATCAAAAAGAATAAATAAACATAAGATCAGAAACAAAAACAAATCGTCTGATTGTGATATTATCCAATTATTCTACATAACAATCTGGCGTATGATTGTATATATAGGTCATCGTCTAAAAATTATAGGTTTAAGTATGTGGGATGATGTGTGCAGGTCCTTTAATTGTATAAATAATATAAATTGTGTACACTTTATGAATGATTTTTTCGTTAATTATATAGAATATTTTAAAGGTAGATATAGAAATCAAGGACGTTTATACGTCATAAAGAAAATAAAGCAAGACGATGTATTCGTAGAAATACCGTCTGTTTTAGCTAAAAGAGGTAAATTAACAGTTTTAATAGATACAGGCGCAGATGCAAGCCTGATTAAAATAAGTTCATTAAAACCTTTTAAACGTATTAACAAAGAAGAAATTAAAGAGCTAGGTGGAGTATTTGGAGGGATAAGCAAAACAATAGGTACTATCAAATTAACGAGTTCTTTAAATGAAAATTTTAGTGTCAAAGGGCATTTAATAAATGACGTCAATGATATTCCAGCCGATGGAATTTTGGGTCGGGATATTCTGTGGAACCACTCAATCATTGACACAATTTCTAAACATTAAAATTTTTAAACAAAGATAAAAGTATACTTTTTGAATTGCCTCTCAAACGGTTTTCGCAAAATTACGGTGAAGCGCGTATTTGTAAAATTCAGGCACTTACCACAACAGTGGTGAAGATTAAAATACCTACATCATCAGGAGAATTGCTTATAGAATCCCAAACAATTGCTCCAGGTATACACTTAGCTAACACAATAGTAGAAGCACATAATAATTATATAAATGTACCAATATTAAATGCAAATAGAGAGGATTATTATATAGATATAAATTTTATTCCGAAATATACTAATTTTAGTAAATTCAAGGTTGTTGGTGAAAATAAATACGAAATTTTCAATATTACCAGCAAAACGTCTAATAATAAATCTGAAACTTTAATAAAATCTATTAAACTGGGGGAATCATTAAATATGGAAGAAAAAAATTCCATAGAAAATATTTGCGTACAAGTCAGTGATGTTTTCCACCTTGATGGAGAAAATTTAGGTTATACTTCGGCAATTACACATAAAATACGAACGAAACAGGGCCAACCCACGATTAACCAAAAACAATATAGGTTGCCAATAATACACCGAGAAGAGATAAACAAACATGTGGAAAAAATGCTCGCTGATGGAATAGTATCAGCAAGTAAATCACCTTGGAACACACCACTTCTTGTAGTACCAAAAAAATCGGGTTCAGACGGACAGAAAAAGTGGCGAGTAGTTGTGGACTTTAGGAAACTAAATGAAGCAACTATAAAGGATGCATTCCCACTGCCGAGAATAGAAGATATTCTCGACCAGTTAGGACACTGCCGATACTTCACAACGTTAGATTTAGCGAGTGGCTATCATCAGGTTTTGATTAACCCAAATGGTAAGCCAAAAACTGCATTTAGTACCGCGCTCGGTCATTATGAATTCAATCGCATGCCTTTTGGGTTGACGGGTGCACCCGCGACTTTTCAGAGGTTAATGAACCATATTCTGACTGGATTACAGGGTATCGATTGCTTCGTTTATCTTGATGACATAGTCATCTACGGTAAATCGCTAGAACAACATAACGCGAAATTGGTTAAAGTTCTGTCCCAATTGAGAAAATTCAATTTAAAATTAAATACAGATAAATGCAGATTTTATGTAGGGAAGTTGTATACTTGGGGCAGAAATGTTCTGCGGATGGTGCATTTCCTGACCCAGATAAAATCAGTTGTGTAACTAAATATCCAGTACCAACCAATGTTAAACAGGTACAATCTTTTTTAGGGTTCGTAAACTACTATCGTAAGTTTATTCAAAATATGGCCCAAATTGCGGCACCAATTACTAAACTGCTTAAAAAAGATATCCCATTTAACTGGACTCCAGAATGTCAAAAAAGTTTTGAACAGTTAAAGTCCATAATTACTAGTCCACCACTTCTCATATACCCAGATTTTTCTAAAACATTTATCCTGACAACCGACGCCAGTAATGATGCAGTCGGGGCTGTGCTGTCCCTCCGTACCTACCTACTTGGACGTCCGTTTACAGTTTATACGGACCATAGACCCTTAATTGGTATATTTAATGTAAAGGATCCCACCTCTAGATTGATTAGATTTCACCATAAATTGTCTGAATATGAATATAAAATTGAGTATAAACCGGGAAACTTTAATGTAAATGCAGATGCATTAAGCAGGATTGATACAAGTACAGAAAATAAAATAATAGCAGTCCAAACAAGACAACAATCAAAAAATATGGACAAAAATAAAAATTCTGATATAGAAGATAACGTAAATAGTAAAAATATGGAAAATCAAAATAGTGCAAATAATGTATCAGAGTCACATCAAGATAAATTTGAAATCTTGTCTGATCCAAAAGAAATACAAACAGTTTTGCATGATTTCCATAACTCAGTGCTAGGTGGACACCAGGGCATGAAGAAAACATATTGGAAAATAAGACAACAATATAGGTGGAAGGGCATGCAAAAGGATATAAATAATTTCATTAAAAAATGTCCTAAATGCCAGGTAAATAAAAGCTCAAAACTGACAAAAATGCCAATGATTCTAACCGATATACCAGCTTTGCCATTTGACAAAGTATTCATGGATATAGTGGGTCCCTTGCCACAAACGTATTCAGGAAACAGGTTCATTTTGACATTTCAGGATGAATTAACGAAATACATGGCCTGTAGCCCAATGGCAGATGCGGAAGCAGGTACCATAGCGAAACTTTTTTATGATGAAGTTATAACAAGGTATAGAATTCCAAAAATTCTTATTACCGACAATGGCACCAATTTTACATCGAAACTATTTTCGGAAATTTGCAAGTTACTAGGAATTAAAAAATTGCACATCACCGCCTATTATCCGCAAGCTAATGGTTCCCTAGAGCGAAGTCATCGACCTTTAGTGGAATATCTGCGAAACTTTGTTAGCAATGACGAAAGAAACTGGGATCAATGGTTACGTCAAGCAATGCATGTGCACAATAATACACCGCATATCTCAACTAAATTGTCACCATTAAATTGTTTGTACGGGTTTAAATTTAATTTCCCAACCAATTTGCAAAGAAAACCCGCTCCTGTTTATAATATCCATAATTACCCAGTGCAGCTAAAATATCAAATTCAAAGGGCACATGAAATAGCTAAACGTCATTTAATTGAAGCAAAAAATATATCAAAAAAATCTTACGATAACACGGTAAACCCAGTAACGTTTAAAACTGGGCAAAAGGTATTACTAAAAAATCCCATTAGGAAAAACAAAATCTCGCCTATATGGATTGGGCCTTATGAGGTAATATCCACTCCTGGGCCAGTAACAACAGCAATAAAAATTAGAAAAACAAAAAAAAAAAGTACACAATAATCGTTTAAAGCTGTTTAACGAATAGTAGGCACCTAAAAAGTCTAATAAAATATAAATATATAATACACTAATATTATCAAAAATTTTAATGCAGGGATAAAAAAAATTTAAATACAAAAAAAAATTAACATAAATTTCATTTCAGGTCTCTATTAGAAATTCAACTTGCAGACGTATTAACATACTAATAAAACATTTTAATAAATAACATAGGGTCTGACTCTCATTAAATTACTATTTATAAGTCAATAAAATTTTTAATTTTATTATATATACATTTTCTTTTAAATTATAAGTACTTATATATATATTCATTGGTAGAGATATCTAATTAAATTTTATATTATATGTATTCATAAATCGTTAAATTATATTTGTAGTAAAACACAAAAATGAAGTGGTTAAGCATATGTCTATTGGCAAATGTAATACTGACAACAAGAACGGAAAACGACATTCCATATCAGATGATTGAACTGAAAAATTCACCTGTAATTTTTGAGAACATTGGAAAAGCAGTTTTTTACAAAAATGTCTGGACCATATTTACCAAATTTAAACCAATGGATTTTTCTTCGGTGCTAGATATTGCTGAACAATACGATCAAAAAATCGAACTTCTCTGCAGTCACATAAAAAAAAATCAAAATTCTTGTAAGCTGATGGTGAAGGAAACTGAAATATTATCAAAGAATCTAAGGCAGAACAACGAACACATACTTCACATATTTACACATCGCAGGCCGAAGAGAGCAATTGATGCAATTGGACGTTTTTCTAAATGGGCTTTTGGAACTATGGACAACAACGATGCCTATAAAATTTACAATAAACTAAAAATACTAGGCAAACAGGACGAACAGGCTTTTGAAATGATGAAACACCAGCTTACTGAAATGGCTTCAAATTTTGAAAAATTTAGTACACCCATCAAAAATTTAACGTCAGATGTGGAATTAATTGCAGAAAATTTGCGTGAATTGGGAACTTCTTACGATAATTTCTCACTTCATACTAATGATGAAATGAATAATTTAAAACTTAAGTCAGAAATATACGAACTACTGACAATAATTAACTCAAATTTACTGGAAATAGAGAACCGCCAAGCAACAGAGTTATCAATTTTGAATGACTTGTTTCAAAATAAGTTGCATCCATTCATACTAGATGAAAATTATGTAGTAGATTATTTGAAAAAGTTAAAATTGGAATCAAAAATAAATCCATTTTTCCAGAAACTTTTTAATATACACCAATCAGCCCAAGTTACGTCACTACCTTTTGGGGAAGAGATGCTAATCAAGATAATAATTCCACTGCCAGAGCCAATTGTGTACAGCATCCACAAAACTCATGCTCTGCCAACAATATTAAATGAGAAATGGGATTTATTATTAAACACAAAATACGAATACGTAGCGGAAGCTGATAGGCATGGCACATTCATTACGCTAACACAAGAAGAGCACAATAAATGTGTTAGTGTACAAGTCAATACTTCAGCAGCTGTCTCAGTGTGTAAACATAATAGCCCAATCTTGACCAGCGGAAACACAGAATGTTTGGTAGAATTATTACAACACTCAAAAACATCTGAAGAGAACTGCAAGTACAGTGCAGTCCCAGCATCAGGGGGAATTATGGTTAAAATGGTATCCAGTAACCAATGGTTATTTAAGCTAAAAAATAAGCTTATTTTAAATGTAAATTGTGACGGTATATATTACACCGCAACATTATCAAACACCGGAATTTTAAAGTTATTAAAACCATGCGATTTTAGCAATAAAGAAATTAGAATTCCGTACGAAAAAACAGAAATTACTGAAGCATGGTATAAACAACCAGAAGTCGATCATTCAGAGCTCCTGGATGTGTTGAAGAGAAATTTCACTAGTACCAACGTAACCATTAACCATAGATTGCCCTTAAAAATTGGAAATCACGACCAACTAATGACAAGTCTTGCGGAATGAAAAAAGTCATTGGATGAATTACAAAAAGAATGGGATATAGCAGACAAGTCAAGGAGGATTGAGAATCAGGACTGGGAAATTTCAATACACCAATACTCCATAATTTCGGCAGGTTCATTGGTAACAATTCTGGTAATAATTGGTCTAGTCATCTATGTATTAAAGAGCAGAAAAAGTAACGTCGATAATAAATCTGCTATACAGCTAACTACCATCACCACTGGAACTACTGTAGCCGAGGAATCATCATGTCAACGCAGGGTCGCCTCGAAACCACCTCTATCCAGAAATGCAAATGATTTAACATTTGCATGTATATAAATGCTACCAACCACATTAATTTCGAAAAAAAATCAATTTATTTACTTGTTGTTTTTTATAATAATGTAATTAATTTAAGCTATCAGTTAACTTTAAAATAAATCTAACTTTAAAATAAATCTGAATTGCATTAAAATTTTGAATTGCTAAATAAATAACTTTAAACATATATGTTTCAACAATAAGTAATCTAGTTTAAAATTTATAAAAATAAATATAATTATTAAATTGTTCAAATATTGTAAAAGTAAGTAGTTATACTTAAACCAAGAAGAAGTAAGAATAAATCATATTATTTATCTACTCTGAGTCAGACCCACAAAATAATAATTATATACACAAAAAAAAATAGAAATTAATTTCAATTATATTAAGGAAAATTTCATATAAAATAATAATAAAATTAAGTTGAACTATATTAAATAAAATTGTTTAGGAAATAAGTTGAATTATATTAAATAAAGTTATATAGATGCTGTTTTGCTTTAAAGCATGGTTCAACTTTTCTCGGATGGGGAAGAATGTTGTACATTACATGTAAACGTGATCAATATTAAAAAATAAAAATTTAATATTAATATTGCACTGCATGTCAACGTGATCAACATTAAATAATGTTAATTGATCAGCAATATTTGGTTAACTGCATTTGCACCGGAAGACGTTTCCAATTACATATTTAAAAATTAAAATATGAATTTTATTTTAAAACGCATTGAACCGTTGAAACGTTGAACAAGTTGAACCTAAAAGTAAAGTAAAAACGGCAATCTGTATGGATTTAAAAACGAATCGTTTAACACACAACTTTTAATATACAACAGTCCGAAGCACGCCTGAATCGCTCCTGCATACACACACACATTAACCTTCTGGCTGGTGTTCTGCCAGGAATTATCCTTTCCACTAGATGTTGGAAGAAAACAACCTCACCATGTCATCGTAAAAAACAAGTCTTTAGATGCCCCAATAAAAACCTCTTGCAACTCAGCTAGCCTACTTACCACTTGAAAAAATTAGACCTTCATTTTATGAAAATAGGGAGAAATTTATATTTTAAAATAGTATATATATTAAATTTATTGTTTGATTGAAAGTTAAAAAATTACATCAATAAAAAAGATAATCAAAAAAAAATAAAAAAAAATCAAACCAAACCAAAAATACAATGCATTGAGATAAAAACTAAATGAAAATTTATTGCATTCAAAAATTAATAAAATTGATTATTAAGAACAAAAAAAAATAAGGAAATAAAATTTCATAAATACCATTTTTATATTTTTAAAATTTTGTTTTCTTATTTTTTTGTGCGGAAGTTTTTTGTACTCTGAAGCAAACCATAGATGCGACGAGTTGTACAACGAATTATAGGAATCAGTTACATGCTGTTCCACAAATGGTACAATTTAGTGTGGGATTTCATGTACAACCTTATTTAACAACCCAGCTCTCTCAAAGTAAGTTGGCCAATATTCTCGCACATGCTATAATTGACATCATCCGCAAAAATTACTTAACTTTCAATATTGGATACATCCCTCTGCCCATATAAACTTATTTAATTTTTATAATACTAAGGCGTATGTAATTCATTTATTTTAATAATTAGATAATTTTTTAAAAAACATTTTATGTCAACGCCCACAAAAAAGCGGTGTGGAAATGGCATTTCTGAATCTCCTGGATCCAAGTTAAGTTTAGAGGAGGGAACAACTTTTGCTTATGCGGATGACACACAGTAAACTGTCTAGTGGAAAAAAATCAGAAAAAAAAACTTTCGAATTCATCAATAAAATACATATGGGACGAAAGCTAAGACTCCCACGATTCCAGAGGTGGTTTGGTTTTTCGTGTGCGTTACACCTATAAAAAGTTACACGGCTTTAAAGTCGAATTATTTTGATAATATTTTTTGATATATTTTGATAATTTTTAAGTAACAAAAAATGGGTTTGGAAAAATAAATCTAAAAATTCATTTTTCAATAAAAATGCATGCAAATTTACTTTTTTAATCAGAAATGTAGCAGAAACAATGAAAAATTTCCTAAAATACAAATATTTATAGTAACACTGTAAAAAAAATTGTGAAGTTTTTAGCCAAAATATGTACTTTAAAAAAAACAGTCAGCTTCGATGGACCCGAAAAAATAGGCACATCAAAAAACTACTTATATGAATCAATAATCTTATTTTCTGTTATATATACTAAAATATGTATAAAAAGTTTTAGGTGTTTTCTATGCCAACTTCTGAAATATAATGATTTGAAAAATCATCCATATTTGATATTTTTATTAAAATTATCAGTTGATATTTTTAATATTTGAAAATGTATGATAATAGTAGGCTATGCTTTAACTAATACAAGCTGAGTGCACTGGTCAATGCTTTAGAATACCTTCACAAAACAATTAAGAAGGAACAGACTTGAGCACTTTATTATTAATCTTTATATAAATATGTTTTTTATCTTAAATAATAATTTAATTTTAAAATATTTGGTGTTGTCAATTTGGTAACCCTATTCATATACATAATATTATACCAATGGTTGTGAGTATTTTCAAAACTTAAAAAATAAAAATTTTAAAAAAATGTTATATTCAAAAAAGGTATACGGCAACCCTAAATAATTAGAGATTTTATAAAAAAACTATCACGCTTTATCATTTTGTATGTGAAATGATAGATTAAAATTCAAAAAAAGTAATAATTACTACAATGGGGGAATTTTGGGCATTTAATTGTCCTCGCACCAGAAAAATAAAAGGATTTCTAAAAATGTTAATTCATTTTTGAAAATAGTAGGGCAAGAGAGATATGTGCCAAAAATTTCATTGAGCTACCATAACTCCTTCGATTTTTTTCCAGTTTTACTATGGGGACCGTTCACTGTGAGACACTGCAATAATAGTAGCCCACAAAAATATAAAAACTGCAACCGAAAAAATGCAAAATCAACTAAATGTTGTCACGAAATGGAGTCATGACAATGGTCTTATTATTAACGCCAATAATACCACAGTTATGCATATAAAGCCACCTCATTTAGTCGACACAAATGTAACGTTGAAGTTTCATAACCACAAATGTCTTCACAGCAACAGTAACACGACAAACAATCAGGCTGATAAAAGCACAAGCTTTATTGAAAAAGTCTACACATATAAATACCTTGGTATATTTATGGACAGCAATTTTAAATGGAAAACTCACATTGAAAATCTACAAAAGAAACTGAAAAAATCGTCATATATGCTGTACCACTTGAGCAACTGCTCTACGTATGAAGTTCTGCGTCAGCATACTTCTCGTTAGCGGAGTCTTATATTCGACATGGATTTACTGCTTGGGGTAGTGCAAAATACAGTAGTACTCTCCAAAAAACACAAAACCAGATATTGAAAATCTTACACAAAAAAAATCAATAAGAAAACAGTAACAACAACCACAATTATCATGATTATAACATAAACACAACAGACACCACGCACACTATCAGCAGGATAGACAACTTTATTAGTCTATCCAATATAATTGACAACAACACATGTCACAATCGAAATAACAACAACATCGAAAACACAATAACAAACACCGTTTCTTTACAAAACAACATAACAGAAAGAAATATAACCAAGGCGAATTCATAACAGGTAAACTCGAGAGCGCAGCTGACTATTTGTGTTCACCATCTTACAGTGTCAAAATGTACTAACATTTTTTATTTTGACAGCCAAAAATGATTTATACAACAACAAAATGTACGTATTTTTATTACAAAGTTGTACTCTTTTTTCGCCGCGAGTCTACCTTGTTTATTGTGCCATGAAATATAACCAATGCTTAAAATTCTGCAAACAACACCTTACAAAGTATAACAAACAACACTAATACCAATGAATCAAATAGAAATCCAACAACTCGCAACATCCGAGCGTCGATAAGCCTTGCCAAAAATCTTCATGTTCTTAACGTTAAAACTGACTGATCATGCCCATAATACACGCAGACGAGCGCAAGGTAGATTTAAAGTGGAAAGATTCACAAACGAGTATGGAAGAAGTTCGCTTCCCGTAACATTGCCAGCAATTTTGAACAAAATACAAGACAACGCACGAGCAAAAACGGAATAAACTTATAAAAGAATATTTGATAAGTGTGCAATAACGCTATATAAAATATCATTTGTTAAAACAGAAAAAAACAGCTTGCTTTATATTGAAGTATATTGAACAAAATCCTTTTTTAATTACATAAAAATTTAATTTCATAATTTACTTTACTTTATAGTTTTAATTATCCTGCAGACAAGCATAAAAGCTTTGGGGGTTTAGAATAATGAAGATAAATTTGTATAATAAAATTAAAATAATAATAATAATAAAAAAAATCCGGCGTCGTTTTTGCATTTGATCAAAAGCCGCAAATAAGAACCAAGTTTTCACGCAGCTTTTTACAACTTGGTACCGAATTCATACCAGGTGGTGTCGATAGCCCAGCTGATTGTTTTTTGCTCTCATTTTTTGCTAATGTCTTGTCAAAAAATACGTTGTTTCATATCTGCTAATCTAATGTCAAAATTGTTGTTTTGTTGTAGTTGTTGTTCTACTGCTCACACCTGGTATGAATTCGCTTTGGCAACAATCCAGAAGAATAAGCCTTTTTACACTGATCAACATTTTAGTGTAACTTATGGAAGATGTTGAAAATGTAAAACATAGGTTTACATTTTTAAACAATGTTTATATTTTTTCTGCATATGTGTCATTTTATTAGTAATGCTACTAAAATATTGTAATTTATTGCCATTTTTCTAGTGATAACATTGAAATAATCAAGACATGTAAAATGGAACAAACTGATACCATGTTTCCACTACAACTTGAATTACTTAGTTCGCTCTTTCAATTACTTTGGCGAATTACTCTGTTTCCACTACGCATTCTTATAGGCTTTTACACTGACCAACATCTTAGTGAAACGTCTGGAAGATGTTGAAATTGTGATACATCGGTTTACATTTGCAACATCTTCTTACATCTAACATCTACCATCAACTCAACTGTCAAAAAATTACAAGTAAAGGCGCTTTTAGCTTATAAAAAAATAAAAATATGGGTTAACAACAAATATTTATAATTGGAATAATTGTTGTTTTGCTAGAACAAACCCAAGTATTAATGTAGAGTATTAAAGTTACTGAAAGCATTTTAGAGAAAAATGATGTAAAAAAATTTTAGTGTCCCTTCGTATGATGCTCATTTTTTAACAAATATTGGTTTATAGTTTTTCACATAAATGACATTTTTTTAGTGATAAATTAATCTAGTTTATTGCCATATTTCTAGTGATGACACTCAAATAATCGAAAGATGTTAAATGGAACAAACTGAGTTGGAACACCTTGTGAAGATGTTGAAAGATGTTGAATTTTAGGATGTTGAAAGATGTTGAATTTTAGGCCTGTGTATTTCTTATGGAAAGATGTCAACATCTTCGCAAATTGATGGTAGATGTTAGATGTTGTTCAGTGTAAATGGCCTATTAATTCAATTAAACAGTTGCTCATCTTCCCTACAAGAAATGGATGATTGAAACTAACACATGAACAATGAAAACTAATACATACAAAAAATAAAGAAAATTAATGTGACTAGCAGAGTTGAATTTTTTGTAAAATACAACTCTGCCACTGTAATTTGAGTCGTAAATTGTAAAATATATCTGCGTGTTTTTAAAATTATTGAAATAAATATGAAATATGAAAAGAAAATAAACGAAAAAGTAGTTTGGTGCATAAAAAAGTTATTAAAAATAAAGAATGTGTTAACATGGAGCCGGCATTCTTTCCTTGAAGACCCTTGTTGCTGCGGAAGAGGTAGGGCTGAAATTAAGGACAGCAAATTTCACTCAAGCAATAGTAACTAATTCAAATTTTTACTTTATTATTTTATTCTTCACAGACTACATACATATTTAAGCTAAGCTAAAATCAACGTCGGGGAAAACTGCTGACATCCCCGCAATCTGCTTGTAAGATGTGCTGGAGAAGTACAATGAGGAAGGTAGATGAGAAAAATATGCTTCCGGGAGCTTATGTGAGTTGATAATCATCCTCGAAGTATATACATACTTTGGTCTGCTTAAAATATTTTATTACTTATATATTTCTTCATATTTCAGATTGTGCTGTAAAGCAGCAGGGAGCGATTGAATTTCAAAAAAGCCTACTAATGGCAGTAGAACGCAGTCATCATTGAGCGAATAAAAATATTTAAATATGTAAACTTATATAGTAAATAAATATGCAATGAAATTTATAATCAAGCTTAAGTTCGTTTTTATTCTCTCTAAGAAAGAATTAATTAAATTACAAATTAGGTGATAATATTAAAGAAAAATTGGGAAAATATAGTTTTTAGACACCAGCACAATATTATCACCTAATTTGTAATTTAATTAATTCTTTCTTAGAGAGAATAAAAACGAACTTAAGCTTGATTATAAATTTCAATGTATGTAATACATAAAACAGTTCGACTAATAATAATTAAAATTTTCAAAATTAAAAATCGCAAAGCACCGCGCAATCTTGTTTACTCAACAAAGTTTGGTTTGATACTAGATTAGTGTTAACTTAAAACGAATGTTGGAAGTAAAACAAATAAACAAAAAGTAACTTCATTGCTAACCGAAGTTTCGCTGAAGGAACAACAAAATATAGGTGGTAAATATTAAAGTAAAAATATTCAACAACAGGGAAGCTTAAGGTAGTGGTAGACTTCGTTCTCACCAACTGACGATTGACAATTGAATACAAGTTCTCTCGTATTCCTTTATCTGGGTTTGATTGGTTAAATAGATAATGCGTACAACTAAAACACTACCCTAAGTAGATTAGATACAAGTAGTGCTGATGACGAACGTGGCTGTCTAAAAAAATGTGCATTCCACTCGTGCTGGTGTCTAAAAATTAAATTTTCCCAATTTTTCTTTAATATTATCACCTAATTTGTAATTTAATTAATTCTTTCTTAGAGAGAATAAAAACGAACTTAAGCTTGATTATAAATTTCATTGTATGTAATACATAAATTAGTTCGACTAATAATAATTAAAATTTTCAAAAGTAAATAAATATGTATAAAGTAATTTTAAAATGTATTTTAATAAATATAAAAATATTGAATCTGTTTCTGCATCAATTTTGCTTAGCTATGGGGGGTTTATTCACCCAGTTTGTGTGGTCATCGTTGATTAATTTTTACAGCATATTTGATTAGTAAACAGGAGTAGAGTGAGCAGTACAGAGATATGCTAATTAGTCCAAGGAGTTAATAAGTTCGAGAGAGATGCAAAATCACACGTACATAAATGTTTGCCTCATTTTTGTACCATGCCCTTAATAACGTGATGGTAGCAATGAGAAAAAATTTCTCATCAGTGACACTCAAATGATTGCTCAATTGATGGTCACTGTTTTTGTAGGATTGTTTACTTCATTACAAGAGTTGTTATCGAGTTATCGATTTTCAAACTTCATTATTCCAATAAAAAAATCTTTCGAAGAGTTACAATTAATTTGAAAGTAAACAAAAAATGTTCCATAATTTTGTACACAAACGATTTTTTTTTAAACAATAGCATAAAGTACGCAAAATACTTAATAATTATGTTACAGCACAAAAACTAAGAATAACATAAAATCTCACTTTTGTTAATATTTAAAAAAAAGTAAGATATATGATAGAAATTGATTGATTTAAAAAATAAAAAGGTGTGATAAATTTCGAACGTTTATGCAAATCATTTTTGAATCTATCTTAAGCTACTATATAAAGCTACTATACTATATAAAGCTAAGACTCCCACGATTGCAGAGGTGGTTTGGTTTTTCATGTGCGTTACACTTATAAAAAGTTAACGGCTTTAAAGTCGAATTATTTTGATAATATTTTTTGATATATTTTGATAATTTTTAAGTAACAAAAAATGGGTTTGGAAAAATAAATCTCAAAAATTCATTTTTCAATAAAAATGCATGCAAATTTACTTTTTTTAATCAGAAATGTAGCAGAAACAATGAAAAATTCCTAAAATTCAAATATTTATAGCAACACTGTAAAAAAATTGTGAAGTTTTTAGCCAAAATATGTACTTAAAAAAAAAACAGTCAGATTCGATGGACCCGAAAAAATAGGCACATCAAAAAACTACTTTTATGAATCAATAATCTTATTTTCTGTTATATATACTAAAATATGTATAAAAAGTTTTAGGTGTTTTCTATGCCATCTTCTGAAATATAATGATTTGAAAAATCATCCATATTTGATATTTTTATTAAAATTATCAGTTGATATTTTTAATATTTGAAAATGTATGATAATAGGAGGCTATGCTTTAACTAATACAAGCTGATTGCACGGGTGAATGCTTTAGAATACCTTCACAAAACAATTAAGAAGGAACAGACTTGAGCACACTCGAAAAAATAGCAGAAAAAATTGTAATCAAGATTTAATGAATAAACTCCTAATTTCTTCTGATCCATTAATTTCATCCAATAGAAATACAATAAATACAAGCATTACTTTCAACAATAATCAAGAAATTAGTAATTACATAATAGTTGAAGAATATATTAACACTGATTCAGACTCAGAAACTTATTTCAGTGATTAAGAAATTGTTTACAATTGTTATGTTATTTAAATTTGTTTGTAACTTTATTATTAATCTTTATATAAATATGTTTTTTATCTTAAATAAAAATTTAATTTTAAAATATTTAGTGTTGTCAAATTGGTAACCCTATTCATATAATGTTATACCAATGGTTGTGAGTATTTTCAAAACTTTAAAAAATAAAAAGTTTAAAAAAATGTTATATTCAAAAAAGGTATACGGCAACCCTAAATAATTAGAGATTTTATAAAAAAAACTATCACGCTTTATCATTTTGTATGTGAAATGATAGATTAAAATTCAAAAAAAGTAATAATTACTACAATGGGGGAATTTTGGGTATTTAATTGTCCTCGCACCGGAAAAATAAAAGGATTTCTGAAAATGTTAATTCATTTTTGAAAATAGTAGGCCAAGAGAGATATGTGCCAAAAATTTCATAAAGCTACCATAACTCCTTCGATTTTTTTCCAGTTTTACTATGGGGACCGTTCACTGTGAGACACTGCAATAATAGTAGCCCACAAAAAATAAAAACTGCAACCGAAAAAATGCAAAATCAACTAAATATTGTCACGAAATGGAGTCATAAAAATGGTCTTATTATTAACGCCAATAATACCACAGTTATGCATATAACGCCACCTCATTTAGTCGACACAAATGTAATGTTGAAGTTTCATAACCATAAATGTCTTCACAGCAACAGGACAAACAATCAGGCTGATAAAAGCACAATCTTTATTGAAAAAGTCTACACATATAAATACCTTGGTATATTTATTGACAGTAATTTTAAAAACTCACATTGAAAATCTACAAAAGAAACTGAAAAAATCGTCATATATGCTGTACCACTTGAGCAACTGCTCTACGTATGAAGTTCTGCGTCAGCATACTTCTCGTTAGCGGAGTCTTATATTCGACTTGGAGTTACTGCTTGGGGTAGTGCAAAATACAGTAGTACTCTCCAAAAAAACACAAAACCAGATATTGAAAATCTTACACAAAAAAAAAAATCAATAAGAAAACAGTAACAACAACTACAATTATCATGATTATAACATAAACACAACAGACACCACGCACACTATCAGCAGGATAGACAACTTTATTAGTCTATCCAATATAATTGAAAACAACACATGTCACAATCGAAATAACAACAACATCGAAAACACAATAACAAACACCATTTTTTTACAAAACAACATAACAGAAAGAAATATAACCAATGCTTAAAATTCTGCAAACAACAGCTTACAAAGTATAACAAACAACACTAGTACCAATGAATCAAATAGAAATCAGAGACATCCGAGCGTCGATAAGCCTTGCCAAAAATCATCATGTTCTTAACGTTAAAACTGACTGATCATGCCGATAATACACGCAGACGAGCGCAAGGTAAATTTAAAGTGGAAAGATTCACAAACGAGTATGGAAGAAGTTCGCTTCCCGAAACATTGCCAGCAATTTTGAACAAAATACCAATTGAAATCGTCAAGACAACGCACGAGCAAAAACGGAATAAACTTATAAAAGAATATTTGATAAGTGTGCAAAACCGCTATATAAAATAACATTTGTTAAAACAGAAAAAACAGCTTGCTTTATATTGAAGTAGAACAAAATCCTTTTTTAGTTACATAAAGATTTAAATTCATAATTTACTTTACTTTATAGTTTTAATTATCCTGCAGACAAGCATAAAAGCTTTGCGGGTTATAATAATGAAGATAAATTTGTATAATAAAATTAAAATAATAATAATAAAAAAAAGGCCGGCTTGAATGCCAAAATATCCCTATATGCGTCGTTTTTGCATTTGATCAAAAGCCGCAAATAAGAACCAAGTTTTCACGCAGCTTTTTACAACTTAGTACCAGCGTTGTTACTCTGGGTAAGCAACAACTAAGGCAAATTCATACCAGGTGGAGTTGATAGCCCAGCTGATTGTTTTTTGCTCTCGTTTTTTTGCTAATGTCTTGTCAAAAAATACATTGTTTCATATCTGCTAATCTAATGTCAAAATTGTTGTTTTGTTGTAGTTGTTGTTCTACTGCTCACACCTGGTATGAATTCGCTATGGCAACAACCCAGAAGAATAAGCCTTTTTACACTGATCAACATTTTAGTGTAACTTATGGAAGATGTTGAAAATGTAAAACATAGGTTTACATTTTTAAACAATGTTTATGTTTTTTCAGCATATGTGTCATTTTATTAGTAATGCTACTAAAATATTGTAATTTATTGCCATTTTTCTAGTGATAACATTCTAGTAAAAACATGTAAAATGGAACAAACCGATACCATGTTTCCACTACAACTTGAATTACTTAGTTCGTTCTTTCAATTACTTTGGCGAATTACCCTGTTTCCACTACGCACTCTTATAGGCTTTTACACTGACCAACATCTTAGTGAAACGTCTGGAAGATGTTGAAATTGTGATACATCGGTTTACATTTGCAACATCTTCTTACATTTAACATCTACCATCAACTCAACTGTCAAAAATTAAAAGTAAAGACGCTTTTAGCTTATAAAAAAATAAAAATGTGGGTTAACAACAAATATTTATAATTGGAATAATTGTTGTTTTGCTAGAACAAACCCAAGTAATAATGTAGAGTAAAGTTATTGAAAGCATTTTAGAGAAAGATGATGTAAAAAAAATTTTAGTGTCCCTTCGTATGATGCTCATTTTTTAACAAATATTGATTTATATTTTTCCACATAAATTACATTTTTTTAGTGATAAATTAATCTAGTTTATTGCCATTTTTCTAATGATGACACTCAAATAATCGAAAGATGTAAAATGGAACAAACTGAGATAGAAACACCTTGTGAAGATGTTGAATTTTTGGCCTGTGTATTTCTTATGGAAAGATGTCAACATCTTCGCAAATTGATGGTAGATGTTGTTCAGTGTAAAAGGCCTATTAATTCAATTAAACAGTAGCTCATCTTCCCTACAAGAAATGGATGGATACATACACAAAAATAAAAAAATGAATGTGAGTAGCAGAGTTGAATTTTTTGTAAAATACAACTCTGCCACTGTAATTTGAGTCGTAAATTGTAAAATTTATCCGCGTGTTTTTAAAATATTATAATAAATATCACATGTGAAAAGAAAATAAATGTAAAAAGTAGTTTGGTGCATAAAAAAGTTATTAAAAATATAGAATGTGTTAACATGGAGTCGCCGGCATTCTTTCCTTGAAGACCCTTGTTGCTGCGGAAGAGGTAGGGCTGAAATTAAGGACAGCAAATTTCACTCAAGCAATAGTAACTAATTCAAATTTTTACTTTATTATTTTATTCTTCACAGACTACATACATATTTGCATAAGCTAAAATCAACGTCGGGGAAAACTGCTGACATCCCCGCAATCTGCTTGGAAGATTTGCTGGAGAAGTACAATGAGAAAGGTAGATGAGAAAAATATGCTTCCGGGATGCTTATGTGAGTTGATAATCATCCTCGAGGTATATACATATTTTGGTCCGCTTAAAATATTTTATAACTTATATATTTCTTCATATTTCTTTTTATACTTATTGTATACTTCAGACATGCCAACTAGTAACCGAGTTCACACATCGACATTTGCTGACGACACAGCCTTTTTGAGCATTCAGGAAAGACCCGAAGTAGCATCACGATATTTACAAGACCCCTATTCGGATAAATAACCAAACGATACCTCAGCTTTCAGACGTTAAATATCTTGGCATACATCTTGACCGGCGCCTTACATGGAAACGCCACATAGAAACAAAGTTAACACAAATAAAGTTAAAAGCAGTGCAACTAAACTGGCTTATTGGCAGAAATTCTGCTCTAGCTTTAGATTGCAAACTTTTATTATACAAGTCAATTCTAAAACCAATATGGTGTTATGGCATTCAATTACGGGGCACTGCCTCAGCTATCAACGTAGAAAAAATCCAAAGGCGCCAAAATAAGATTCTTCGTATAATTACATCTGTTCCTTGGCATATAAAAAACTCGAACATTCATAAAGATCTAAACGTGCCATCAGTTAAAGCAGAAATAGCAAAACTTGCCATAAGATATTTAAGGAAGCTTGAAACTCATCCGAATCCACTGGCCCGTAACATACTTAATGAACCTGGTTACATTCGACTAAGAAGGAGGGACACTGCTCCTCTCATCCGTACATCAGAGGGATAACCCGCAAATTACAGTAACCGTGAAACATACATTTTTTTTTGTCCAGCACTGGTTGGACTAAACAAGTATATTTATTTTTTTAGACTTAAGATATGAGTAATTATTGATAGTTCAATTATATTGAAGAAACAATAAATAAAAATTGCGAAAAAAAATATTTCAGATGTTTTACAGCAGCAGGGAGCGATTAAATTTCAAAAAAGCCTACTAATGGCAGTAGAACGCAGTCATCATTGAGCGAATAAAAATATTTAAATATGTAAAATTAAATATTAAATAAATATGTATAAACTAATTTTAAAATGTATTTTAATAAATATAAAAATATTGAATCTGTTTCTGCATCAATTTTGCTTAGCTATGAGGGGTTTATTCACCCAGTTTGAATGGTCATCGTTGATTAATTTTTACTGCATAGTTGATTAGTAATAAGGAGTAGAGTGAGCAGTACAGAGATATGCTAATTAGTCCAAAGAGTTAATAAGTTCGAGAGAGATGCAAAATGACACGTACACAAATGTTTGCCTCATTTTTGTACCATGCTCTTAATAACGTGATGGTAGCTCTGTTCTACGCAATGAGAAAAAATTTCTCATCAGTGACACTTAAATGATTGCTCAATTGATGGTCACTGTTCTTGTAGGGTTGTTTACTTCTGGTTGAACATAAACGATTTAAAAATTAAAATGTGAGCGAGAGCGAGAATACTAGAAACTAACATACATATGCCTTAGATTTTCGTTTTTTGCAAGACGTTTTTCGAGATATAAAAATCGTCTATAAGCCGTATTAACTGAATTTCCTAATTGATTTACGGAAGCTTTAAAGGGCAAACATACCTGTACTCTTCCATTAGCATCGAAAGTTGTGTTGTTGACATAATGCTCTTCACACAGTTGCTCCTCTTCAGTCCAAATAGGTTTAGATTTGTTGAAATCCTCAATTTCCCAAAATTTTCGTAGCAATAAGTCCAGGTTCTCAGCCTTTGTTACAACGTTACACGATAATGTTCGTTCTGAAAATTGATTGTGAACAGTGCCACCAATCACCCAGCCAAGGGTTGTGTTGATAAGATGTGGTAAGCCAATACCGAGCGAAAATTTACCATCAAGAAGTAAGTCAAAGAAAATATCGGAACTTAATAAAATGTCGATGCGCTGGGGTACGTCAAACTGAGGATCTGCCAGTTGAAGGCCTTCCGGAAGAGCCCAGCTAGCTGTATTAATTTGTTCAGCCGGATGTTGCGACGAGATTGATTTTGTCACTGAGAAAACTGAAGTCCATTCAAAATCTGAAATTCGAGATTTAACAGTAGCTGTTACATTATATTTTATTTGTGTTCGAATATCAGAAACGCCAGCTATTTCTTGAGTGGTTTTTATTTGTTTAAGTCGAAGACGATTGACAGTTTCTTGTGTTATGAGATTTACTTCGGAGCAAGAATCCAGTAAGGCTCGAACTGGTTGCAAAGTACCTGACATATCTTTTATAAAGACAATAGCAGTTGGCAATAATGTTATACGACGACTTTGTGTGATAAACGACGAAAATTTTGTAAGTTGAGTTGAGGCTGAATTTGTTGACTTTGGCAACACTGATTGTTGCGACGATGAAATTGTTGGCTTAAAGGGGGTTGAATGTGATGTTTGAAATGATGAATTTGGAGAATTCATGTTCTGATATAGAGCATTTGAAGTCGAAGAACGTTGGTACGATGAATGAGTAGTTTGTGGTTCATTTGTTGTTTTAAAATATGGGTTGTGTAAGGTTGTGTGGTGTGAGACACGACATGTGCGACAACGCGATTTAGAAGGACAATCAGATACTACATGTCCCTTTCTGAGGCAGTTAATGCAAAGCTTATAGCTTTTAACGAAATCAAATCGACGAGTTATTGGTAGCGACAAGTAACTTGAGCAAGTTCCTACAAAATGTTCTTTGCTATTGCAATACTCACAAAATGTGCTTGAAACAATGAATGACAATCCAGGACGTTTGGGGTTTTGTTTAGATTTTGTATCGTGAGACTGACATTTATCTAATTCTGCAGTACGACTTTCCAGATACTGACACCGACGACTTAAAATTGAGTAACAGTGTTCCCATGAAGGCAAAGAATTGAAATCTTGTTTTTCATCGTAGACCTTTTTTGATTCACTATCTATTTTCGATAAAACAATGTGTATGATAATAGCATTCATAACATCTATCTCAGATCCTAAAGACAGAAGTGAACCACGAAGAGCCGAAACAGTATCAAGGATTGAACGTAACGATGAAGCATTTGGTTTGGTTATGGGTGCAATCGAAAACAATGAGTTAATATTATCGATGAACATTAGGGATTTGTTATCGTACCTTTCAATTAAATGGTCCAACGCTTTTTGATAATTTGATTCTACAATTTGAAAAGGTTCTATTACCGCTAATGCTTGTCCCGTTAAACAATTAAGTAAATAATTAAATTTATCAATAATCGGAATACTTGGTTCATTATGCACTAATGTTTTGAATGTGCCTATAAATCTCGAAAATTCGGAATACTTTCCATCAAATTTAGGTAATTTTAATTGAGGCAAACGAGTTTGATGAGACATGAATGGATGAGTTGCATTTAAAAAGCTTTGTTCTATATCGTTAGATGTATGTTTTTGATTCATAAGACTTACCAATGAAGCCTTTACAGATATAAAAAGTTCCTCTATATCTGATCGATTGACATCTGATTCGTCTAAGCGTTCAATTTGCGTTTGAATGTTTCTAATTTGTTTAAAATATGCTTCAAGAATTTGTAGCCTGCATTCCAGAATCGTATAATCGGATGATGCAGCTTCTCTTTCAACCTTGTTTTTCATTTGCGTAATGTTTCTTTTCATTGCTGTCCGTTGTGACTTCAATGCAGCAAGCGAACTCGTATCCTTTTCAGTTTTTTCCGTATTCGTTATGTTGTAAATATGTGTGAAATTTGATGAAATAAAAAATCCTCACCCTTTATTGCAAAAAAGTGCGAAATATTTTAAAACACGTACTAAATAGGGATTAAAAGTGCCAACACTAATGGGTTTTGATAATAAGTGCCAACACTATTGACTTGCAGAAAAATACAGATGTATGTGCGCGTGTGTGTATGATGTAGGAACAAGAGACAAAAATTATGAGCGTAATAATGAAAAACAATAAATTTAAACAATCCACTGTTAAATATATTTTTTTGTTAATTTATTTATTGTTTTATAAATTATTTAATAAGCATTTGGTGTTTCACTGTCTTTGCTTTTTCAATATGTAGCTTTCGTTTTGTTCTGTATAGTTGCTATAGGTAGACAACTATTATTTATTTTACAAAACTTAACTATTTATTTGTTTATTTGGACACAGTAATGTTTTTAAAATCTTTTAATTAAATTTCATTAAACTTTTTAACTACGTCCTGTCACGGTCGCCATATTTATGGTTGAACATAAACGATTTAAAAATTAAAATGTGAGCGAGTGCGAGAATATTTTATTAAGTCTTTATTGCTTCACTATTTTTTCGACAATGAGCAAAGTTATACTTTTACAATGTTCTTAAAGCAAAGAATGTTAAAGGAATGCAATACCGTTAGATGTGTATGCATTTACTTAATATGTATGTATGTACAATGAGACAAAAACAAGTGTAAGAATGTACGATAAATATATAAAAGCAACATGATATTAAAAAGATTGAATTCATTAATTATAAAATACAAAGTTAAATGTAAAAAAAATGATTTTCTATTTATATTCTGACCGAACAACTTCATTACAAAAGTTGTTATCGAGTAATCGATTTTCAAACTTCATTATTCCAATAAAAAATCTTTCGAAGAGTTACAATTAATTTGAAAGTAAACAAAAAATGTTCCATAATTTTGTACACAAACGATTTTTTTTTAAACAATAGCATAAAGTACGCTAAATACTTAATAATTATGTTACAGCAGAAAAACTAAGAATAACATAAAATCTCACTTTTGTTAATATTTAAAAAAAAGTAAGACATATGATAGAAATTGATTGATTTAAAAAATAAAAAGGTGTGATAAATTTCGAACGTTTATGCAAATCATTTTTGAATCTATCTTAAGCTACTATATAAAGCTAAGACTCCCACGATTGCAGAGGTGGTTTGGTTTTTCATGTGCGTTTCTATGCCAACTTCTGAAATATAATGATTTGAAAAATCATCCATATTTGATATTTTTATTAAAATTATCAGTTGATATTTTTATTAAAATTATCAGTTGATATTTATAATATTTGAAAATGTATGATAATAGTAGGCTATGCTTTAACTAATACAAGCTGAGTGCACGGGTGAATGCTTTAGAATACCTTCACAAAACAATTAAGAAGGAACAGACTTGAGCACACTCGAAAAATAGCAGAGAAAATTGTAATCAAGATTTAATGAATAAACTCCTAATTTCTTCTGATCCATTAATTTCATCCAATAGAAATACAATAAATACAAGCAGTACTTTCAACAATAATCAAGAAATAAGTAATTACATAATAGTTGAAGAATATATTAACACTGATTCAGACTCAGACTAAGAAATTGTTTAAAATTGTTATGTTATTTGAATTTGTTTATAACTTCATTATTAATCTTTATATAAATATGTTTTTTATCTTAAATAATAATTTAATTTTAAAATATTTAGTGTTGTCAATTTGGTAACCCTATTCATATAATCTTATACCAATGGTTGTGAGTATTTTCAAAACTTTAAAAAATAAAAAGTTTAAAAAAATGTTATATTCAAAAAAGGTATACGGCAACCCTAAATAATTAGAGATTTTATAAAAAAAACTATCACGCTTTATCATTTTGTATGTGAAATGATAGATTAAAATTCAAAAAAAGTAATAATTACTACAATGGGGGAATTTTGGGTATTTAATTGTCCTCGCACCGGAAAAATAAAAGGATTTCTAATTCATTTTTGAAAATAGTAGGCCAAGAGAGATATGTGCCAAAAATTTCATTAAGCTACCATAACTTCTTCGATTTTTTTTTAGTTTTACTATGGGGACCGTTCACTGTGAGACACTGCAATAATAGTAGCCCACAAAAAAAAAAAACTGCAACCGAAAAAATGCAAAATCAACTAAATATTGTCACGAAATGGAGTCATGACAATGGTCTTATTATTAACGCCAATAATACCACAGTTATGCATATAACGCCACCTTATTTAGTCGACACAAATGTAATGTTGAAGTTACATAACCATAAATGTCTTCACAGCAACAGTAACACGACAAACAATCAGGCTGATAAAAGCACAAGCTTTATTGAAAAAGTCTACACATATAAATACCTTGGTATATTTATTGACAGCAATTTTAAAAACTCACATTAAAAATCTACAAAAGAAACTGAAAAAAGCGTCATATATGCTGTACCACTTGAGCAACTGCTCTACGTATGAAGTTCTGCGTCAGCATACTTCTCGTTAGCGGAGTCTTATATTCGACATGGAGTTACTGCTTGGGGTAGTGCAAAATACAGTAGTACTCTCCAAAAAACACAAAACCAGATATTGAAAATCTTACACAAAAAAAATCAATACGAAAACAAAAACAACAACCACAATTATCATGATTATAACATAAACACAACAGACACCACGCATACTATCAGCAGGATAGACAACTTTATTAGTCTATCCAATATAATTGAAAACAACACATATCACAATCGAAATAACAACAACATCGAAAATACAATAACAAACACCATTTCTTTACAAAACAACATAACAGAAAGAAATATAACCAATGCTTAAAATTCTGCAAACAACAGCTTACAAAGTATAACAAACAACACTAATACGAATGAATCAAATAGAAATCCAATAACTCGCAACATCCGAGCGTCGATAAGCCTTGCCAAAAATCTTCATGTTCTAAACGTTAAAAACATCTACTATGCAACATTAGCCAAAGAATTTTATAATGATAGTAGACTGCCCATAATACACACAGACGACCGCAAGGTAGATTTAAAGTGGAAAGATTCACAAACGAGTATGGCAGAAGTTAGCTTCACGTAACATTGCCAGCAATTTTGAACAAAATACCACTTGAAAACGTCTAGACAACGCACGAGCAAAAACGGAATAAACTTATAAAAGAATATTTGATAAGTGTGCAATAACGCTATATAATATATCATTTGTATATATCATTAAAAACAGAAAAAAACAGCTTGCTTTATATTGAAGTAGAACAAAATCCTTTTTTAATTACATAAAAATTTAATTTCATAATTTACTTTACTTTATAGTTTTAATTATCCTGCAGACAAGCATATAAGCTTTGCGGGTTTAGAATAATGAAGATAAATTTGTATAATAAAATTAAAATAATAATAATAATAATAATAAAAAAAATCCGGCGTCGTTTTTGCATTTGATCAAAAGCCGCAAATAAGAACCAAGTTTTCACGCAGCTTTTTACAACTTGGTACCGAATTCATACCAGGTGGAGTCGATAGCCCAGCTGATTGTTTTTTGCTCTCGTTTTTTTGCTAATGTCTTGTCAAAAAATACATTGTTTCATATCTGCTAATCTAATGTCAAAATTGTTGTTTTGTTGTAGTTGTTGTTCTACTGCTCACACCTGGTATGAATTCGCTTTGGCAACAACCCAGAAGAATAAGCCTTTTTACACTTATCAACATTTTAGTGTAACTTATGGAAGATGTTGAAAATGTAAAACATAGGTTTACATTTTTAAACAATGTTTATATTTTTTCTGCATATGTGTCATTTTATTAGTGATGCTACTAAAATATTGTAATTTGTTGCCATTTTTCTAGTGATAACATAGAAATAATCAAAACATGTAAACTGAAACAAACTGATACCATGTTTCCACTACAACTTGAATTACTTAGTTCGCTCTTTCAATTACTTTGGCGAATTACCCTGTTTCCACTACGCATTCTTGCATGCATGCAACTGTTGAAGGCGTTTCGTTGAATTCCATGCTCTTAAAGGGTCCTCAGCAATATAAGCCTCTGCCGTCTATGTTATTCAACTTTCGAGTTGGAGCTGTTGCAGTTTGCGGCGACATTAAAGAGATGTTTCACCAGGTCCTTGTGGCTCCTGAAGACAGATGTTCCCAACGTTTCCTTTGGCGCGATGATGACAGAAAGCCTCCAGATACTTATGAGATGGTTGTGATGACATTTGGCGCTGCTTGTTCGCCCTGCGTAGCCCATTATGTCAAAGAAACCAACGCCCTAAGCTATCGGGAAAAATACCCACGTGCGGTGAAGTCTATCTTGGATCATCATTATGTGGATGATTTCGTCGACAGTTTTCCAACACCTGAAAGAGCTATTGAAGTTGCCCAACAAGTTCGTGACATCCATAAGTCAGCTGGATTCGAGCTAAGAAATTTTTCATCCAATTCGTCTGAGGTAATTGTGGCTCTTAAAGGTGCTATGGAGAAGCCGGTGAACTTTTCCAGCGATATCAACGAGCTGCAGTCAGAAAAAGTCCTAGGTATGTACTGGCAACCTAAAGATGATACTTTCAGGTTTGAGTTGAGGTTCCACAACGTGAATGCTGATGTCATAAATGGTTTGAAGGCTCCTACAAAACGAGAGTTGCTTAGTGTGGTAATGTCTATTTTCGATCCACTTGGTCTATTGAGCAACTTTATAATTACGGCTAAACTGTTGATGCGTGAGGTATGGAGGTACGATGTCCGATGGGATGACCCTTTGCCGAATGACTTATATGACATGTGGAATATTTGGCGCCAAGAGCTAACAAATGTTGTTAATGTGAAAGTGCCTCGATGTTATTTTGGAAATGGTATTCCTATCCGTCTGGAGCTACATGTTTTTGTCGACGCTAGTGAGGATGCATTTGGTGCCGCGTCATACTGGAGGTCCATATATCCTGATGGAAAAGTTGAAGTATCCTTCGTAGCTGCAAAAACGAGATGTGCCCCTCTAAAAACGATGAGTATTCCAAGGCTCGAACTTCAGGCTGCTGTTTTGGGTACTCGATTATTGGATACGATTTTGAAGGAGCATTCCATGAAGGTTTCTCGGTTTATTTGTTGGAGCGATTCCTCTACTGTGATTAATTGGATAGGCTCAGAAGTCCAAAATTTGCTCTATTAATTAATATTCCTCCTATTATTGATTTTAGTAGATTTTCTTCTTATTTGAAGCTAAAACGAACGGTTGCCTGGATGTTACGTTTCATAAGTCGATGCCAAAGGAAAGTAAGCCAAGATGAAAGAAATATTTTGACTGCTGCTGAACTAAAAATTGCGGAAATTTATCTTTGTCGCCAAGCCCAGAAAGAAAAATTTAATGCCGAAATTGAAATTATAAAATCTGAAGAAAATTTGGCGAAAAGTAGTCAATTATATGCGTTGGTTCCATACTTGGATGAAAATTTACTACTGCGAGTTAATGGCCGTGTAGACGCAGATAGTTGGTTGCCCTTGGAAATAAGACGTCCGATTATATTGCCGTCACATCATCCCGTCACTGAGTTGTTTGTGGCCCATGTGCACGAGAAGATGAAACATCAGAATTTCGAAGCCACAATATGTGAAATAAGAAGATCGTTCTGGATTCCACGCTTAAGAAAAACTTTACATAAGTGTGTTTCTAAATGTTTTATTTGCAGATTTCGTCGTACATTGCCGGTGCCACCACTTATGGGTTCTTTGCCAGAAGACAGACTTACGCCATATAATAGGCCCTTTACCTATACTGGGTTGGATTACTTCGGGCCGCTAACTGTAACCAATGGTCGACGCCATGAAAAGAGATGGGTAGCTCTATTTACCTGCCTAACTGTAAGATCCATCCACTTAGAAGTTGCTTTCGACCTGTCCACAGATGCGTGCATCCTTGCCATACGTAATTTTATAAATCGACGTGGCGTACCTACAAGGCTCAGAAGCGACAATGGTAAAAATTTTGTTGGTGCTGACCAAGTCGCTAAGAGGTATTTGATGTGGCCCGTATTGAAGATGAACTATCATCGAAAAGTATCGACTGGCAGTTCAATTGTCCACATAATCCTGCAGAAGGTGGTGTATGGGAACGAATGGTACAGTGCGTCAAACGTGTGCTAAGTCAACATTGAAAGAGTCTGCCCCTCGTGAACACACGCTTCAAAGCTTCCTAATTGAAGCAGAAAATATTGTGAACTCTCGTCCCTTAATACACTTGCCGTTGAGCCACGAAGATGAGGAACCACTAACGCCTAATCATTTCCTACTTGGTTGCCCAAATATAACCCAAACTCCTGCCGGAGCGCCAGCGGAAGAGCCTATTTTATTGAGAAAGCAGTGGTGCATCTCTCGCCAACTACGCGATCATTTTTGGAATCGCTGGATCCGAGAATATTTGCCCACGTTGACCAGACGCTCCAAATGGTGTCAACGCACAAAGCCCATTGCCGTTGGTGACTTGGTTATAATTTGTGATCCTGCAGTGTCCCGAAAAGATTGGAGACGAGGTCGAGTGGAAGAGGTATACAAGGGTAAAGATGATATTATACGTCGTGCTGATGTCCGTACTAGCACTGGTGTCCTGTTTCCAAACTTGCAGTCCTTGATTTGGAGAAGTGAATCGTGGTCGATCCACGGGGGTGGGGAATTCGCTTAATGGCTCATAAAACTGGAAACATTTATTATTTTGTTTAAATTTATTTGTTTTGATTTGTCAGTCTGTGAGTTGCCTAAATGTCTTGTTATTTTGTCTCTTGATCATTTATGTATATTCATACTATGTATTTTTATTCCCGTTTTTCCTATTTGTTTATACATATGTATGATTGTAAATGATCAGTTAGTTTTATATGTCATAATATTATTCTGCAGTGCTTTTGTTTCGTTAAGTTGGCCCGTTATTTTTTGATGTATTTAATACATAAAGAATTTTTGGCTCAACTTTAAATTATTTAACAATTAAAATTAGTTCGTTAAAGGAAAGCACTGCGGTAAGTACATTTGTTCTTATATGTATATTTCCATTTGTTAAGTGTAATATTTTTTAAATAGAAATAAACACCTAAACCAATTAATTAGAAACTTGGCTCTTTTTATTTGGTTGTTAAATTCGCCCGTTTTCGAACGACCGTCGCCGCCAGCGAAAAATTTTATTTCGCATTTTATTTGGCGAAATATGTGGTTCCATGCCCGCCGGAACAATTAATAAAAAATTTTATTGACGACAAAAGTGGTTGCATGCCCGCCGGAACAATTAATAAAAATTAAATTCGCAATACTTTGGCGAAGGATTTGGTTCCTTGCCTGCCGGAACAATTAAAAATAAATTCTTTTGTAGTTCCTTGACTGCCGGAACATTTTTTGAAGAATAAATTTATTTGTTTGTGGTTCCTTGATTGCCGGAACATTTTTGTGAGGAATAAATTTATTTCTCTTTGGTTCCCTGACTGCCGGAACATTTATTGGAGAATATATTATTTGTTTTGTGGTTCCTTAATTGCCGGAACATTTTATTTTGGTTCCTTACCTGCCGGAACAATTGGTTCTCTGTCTAAGAGAAAATAAATTTTTGCTGAAGTGGTTCCTTGTCAGCCGGAATAAATAATTTTTATTGGACATTGCCTGCCGTTAAATAAAAATATTTTAAAATTTTTAAAGTGGTTCCTCGTCTGACGGGACAACAATTGTTTAAAGAATATTTGTGGTTCATAATGCAACGATCGCCAGTGAGAAAAAGCGCCCGATTGCAGACAACATCAAGCCAAAATAATAGTGGTTCTCCATCTGCCGGAACATATCTGCCGTCACAGCAATTGGCTCCCACTGCCGCTGGAGCTCCTTTGCTGTCTACCAGTTCCTCTGCCGCCGGAACAGCAATGCCTATACCAGTAGTTCCATCTACCTCAGGAGTAACCAAGACAATCGTAAGTACTGCTCAAATAAGTGATAAAATATTATCTGCCCCTCCCGCTGTCGCAATGTCTACGAGTTCCACCTGCGCTGGAATCTTGGGTAGCGTAGCCACCACTTCCACTGCCGCGTCCAACATGCCCTCAGCCACGGTTCAACCTAGCCAACAGCTTCCAATGCCCCAGCCCAATTTCGGTATCAATTTGGAAGACTTGCAAAGCCAAATTAATACACTCCAGGTCCAGTTGCTGACTGCTCAGAAAGTTTTGTCCATTGCCCTTAATGCCAATTCGACGCCATCCTCAGCCGTGCCCCAACCATCCAATATGGCGCCAGCTGTGACGGGTACTAGTGAAGCCAACGTCGAAAATTCTGTCTCAGCCAACGTTGACTGCACTGATCGCCGTACGCCATTTTCGTGTGTTAGCTGCAATGCAAATAGTACCGGTTTTTGTGCAAGCCAATCGCCTTTAACACAAATGTTACCGCCAAATAATTTTGTGTCTCAAAATGGCGGTTCGATGGCAGTGCACAGAAAAATATATGACCTGCCGGAATTTAGTGGTACACCTGAGGATTGGCCCATTTTTTCAACAGCCTTTAGTAATTCGACTGCTGTTTATAATTACAATAATTTTGAAAATTGTGTTCGGCTCCAAAAGGCATTAAAGGGTGACGCAAGGGAGAGTGTTAAATCGTTGCTCATACATCCCGATAACGTCAATGTGGTGATGGAGCAGTTGCGTTTACGATATGGTCGTCCAGAAATGCTTATCCGATGTCAGCTCCAACAAGTGAAAGAAATTCAGCCCATTAGTGAGAGTGCTATTGATCGACTTGTGCCATTTGCTGTTAAGGTGCAGAATCTTGCCGCCTTTTTGGAATCTGCCAATGGACAACAGCATTTAGCGAATCCTACATTAATGGATGAATTGGTTGGTAAGCTTCCCTTGAGCAAACGAATGGAATGGGCCCGCTATTCCTCAACAATTAAGCCATATCCAACGGTTTTGGATTTTAACAGGTGGCTCAAAGATATTGCTGATTTGGTGCAAACTATTCAAGGGGTGAGTAGTAATCGAAATTATAGTGAACCTAAAAGAAAAGTTGTTCTCCACGCCGTTGATGGTCAACACAAACAAGAATGCCCTATGTGCCAGGGTAATCATAAATTATTTGAATGTAAAAAATTTAGTTCATTGAGCGTGCCTGACAGATGGTCTAATGTGAAGAAATTGAGGTTATGTTTTTCGTGTCTTGGGTCGGGACATCCTAGTAGGAGTTGCCGTAAACGAAAAGAGTGTCCCATCGATGGTTGCCTGCGAAAACATAACAAATTACTACATGATGTAAAAATTAATAATAATTGCGAAAAATATTCTGGGCTAAGTGAGTCAGAAGCCCCAAGTGGTTCATCAAATGGAAGTGCGTCTGTCTTGAGCTGTGTATCCCGTCCTGCAGATAAGAGCGTACTCCTGTTCCGAGTTGTGCCTATTGTACTTTATGGTCCTAGTAACAAGGTTGAAACCTACGCGTTGTTGGATGAAGGTTCTTCGGTTACTATGGTGGACAGTTCCTTGGTGAGGCAACTAGGCCTCCGGGGGCATCAAAGTAAATTGAACTTGCACTGGTATGCTGGAAAGGAATCTGAAGAAATGGCATCTGTGGTTGATCTGCAAGTAAGTGGGATTGGTAAGCAAAGAAAATATGCTTTAAAAAATGTATATGGTGTCTCGAATTTAAAATTGCCGGCTCAGAGTTTCAATATGGATTTAAGCGCTCATCCTGGTTTACCAATTAAATTATACAATGGTGTGGCCCCTAAAGTCCTGATAGGATTAGATCACTGCCATCTTGGTCTTCCTGATGAAATTGTGCCTTTGGAAGAAAGTGGTCCATATGCTGCCAACACACCATTGGGTTGGGTCGTTTTTGGTAAGATGAAGGGTAAGCCACAAACTCTAATTTATGTTTGTTGACAGTTCAGCCTGAGCAGACACTTTACGACTTGGTGGCAAATTATTTTGAAATCGAAAATTTTGGAGTCAAGGTCTTACCGGTCATAGAATCGAAGGAGGTTGCTCGAGCTCGTCAAATAATGATGAATACTACTGTGAAAGTTGAAGGAAGATTTCAAACCCGGCTCTTGTGGCGCTCTGATGATGTAGTCCTGCCAGACAGTTATTCCATGGCTCTAAATAGACTCAATGGTATTGAGAGGAAAATGAAGAGAATTCCGGAATTTGGTGAGGCCTACAAGTCCATCATGAACGATTACGTGTCAAAGGGGTATGTAAGGAAATTGTTGCCTAATGAAGCTTCTGGTGTTTGCCCTAGAACTTGGTATCTTCCTCACTTTGGAGTGGTCAACGGCAACAAGACTGGAAAGCTTCGGCTAGTTTTTGATGCTGCTGCAACTGTTGAAGGCGTTTCGTTGAATTCCATGCTCTTAAAGGGTCCTCAGCAATATAAGCCTCTGCCGTCTATTTTATTCAACTTTCGAGTTGGAGCTGTTGCAGTTTGCGGCGACATTAAAGAGATATTTCACCAGGTCCTTGTGGCTCCTGAAGACAGATGTTCCCAACGCTTCCTTTGGCGCGATGATGACAGAAAGCCTCCAGATACTTATGAGATGGTTGTGATGACATTTGGCGCTGCTTGTTCGCCCTGCGTAGCCCATAATGTCAAAGAAACCAACGCCCTAAGCTATCGGGAAAAATACCCACGTGCGGTGAAGTCTATCTTGGATCATCATTATGTGGATGATTTCGTCGACAGTTTTCCAACACCTGAAAGAGCTATTGAAGTTGCCCAACAAGTTCGTGACATCCATAAGTCAGCTGGATTCGAGCTAAGAAATTTTTCATCCAATTCGTCTGAGGTAATTGTGGCTCTTAAAGGTGCTATGGAGAAGCCGGTGAACTTTTCCAGCGATATCAACGAGCTGCAGTCAGAAAAAGTCCTAGGTATGTACTGGCAACCTAAAGATGATACTTTCAGGTTTGAGTTGAGGTTCCACAACGTGAATGCTGATGTCATAAATGGTTTGAAGGCTCCTACAAAACGAGAGTTGCTTAGTGTGGTAATGTCTATTTTCGATCCACTTGGTCTATTGAGCAACTTTATGATTACGGCTAAACTGTTGATGCGTGAGGTATGGACGTACGATGTCCAATGGGATGACCCTTTGCCCAATGACTTATATGACATGTGGAATATTTGGCGCCAAGAGCTAACAAATGTTGTTAATGTGAAAGTGCCTCGATGTTATTTTGGAAATGGTATTCCTATCCGTCTGGAGCTACATGTTTTTGTCGACGCTAGTGAGGATGCATTTGGTGCCGCGTCATACTGGAGGTCCATATATCCTGATGGAAAAGTTGAAGTATCCTTCGTAGCTGCAAAAACGAGATGTGCCCCTCTAAAAACGATGAGTATTCCAAGGCTCGAAGTTCAGGCTGCTGTTTTGGGTACTCGATTATTGGATACGATTTTGAAGGAGCATTCCATGAAGGTTTCTCGGTTTATTTGTTGGAGCGATTCCTCTACTGTGATTAATTGGATAGGCTCAGAAAGTCGTAGATACAAGCCTTTTGTTGCCCATCGAATCACAGAAATTCTAGATTCCACTAGCCCAGCAGATTGGAGATGGCTGCCCTCCAATATCAATGTTGCTGATGAAACCACTAGGATGAAGTCTCAGGTCTACTTTTTGAATGAATCCAGCTGGTTCAGTGGCCCTAATTTTCTTTATGATGGTGAAGATGAATGGCCCAAAGCTGTGAATATAAGCCCTGCTAGCCTTGATACTGAGGAGCTACGTCCAAAATTTGCTCTCTTAATTAATATTCCTCCTATTATTGATTTTAGTAGATTTTCTTCTTATTTGAAGCTAAAACGAACGGTTGCCTGGATGTTACGTTTCATAAGTCGATGCCAAAGGAAAGTAAGCCAAGATGAAAGAAATAGTTTGACTGCTGCTGAACTAAAAATTGCGGAAATTTATCTTTGTCGCCAAGCCCAGAAAGAAAAATTTAATGCCGAAATTGAAATTATAAAATCTGAAGAAAATTTGGCGAAAAGTAGTCAATTATATGCGTTGGTTCCATACTTGGATGAAAATTTACTACTGCGAGTTAATGGCCGTGTAGACGCAGCTAGTTGGTTGCCCTTGGAAATAAGACGTCCGATTATATTGCCGTCACATCATCCCGTCACTGAGTTGTTTGTGGCCCATGTGCACGAGAAGATGAAACATCAGAATTTCGAAGCCACAATATGTGAAATAAGAAGATCGTTCTGGATTCCACGCTTAAGAAAAACTTTACATAAGTGTGTTTCTAAATGTTTTATTTGCAGATTTCGTCGTACATTGCCGGTGCCACCACTTATGGGTTCTTTGCCAGAAGACAGACTTACGCCATATATTAGGCCCTTTACCTATACTGGGTTGGATTACTTCGGGCCGCTAACTGTAACCAATGGTCGACGCCATGAAAAGAGATGGGTAGCTCTATTTACCTGCCTAACCGTAAGATCCATCCACTTAGAAGTTGCTTTCGACCTGTCCACAGATGCGTGCATCCTTGCCATACGTAATTTTATAAATCGACGTGGCGTACCTACAAGGCTCAGAAGCGACAATGGTAAAAATTTTGTTGGTGCTGACCAAGTCGCTAAGAGGTTCAGTGAGGTATTTGATGTGGCCCGTATTGAAGATGAACTATCATCGAAAAGTATCGACTGGCAGTTCAATTGTGCACATAATCCTGCAGAAGGTGGTGTATGGGAACGAACGGTACAGTGCGTCAAACGTGTGCTACAGTCAACATTGAAAGAGTCTGCCCCTCGTGAACACACGCTTCAAAGCTTCTTCCTTAACACACTTGCCGTTGAGCCACGAAGATGAGGAACCACTAACGCCTAATCATTTCCTACTTGGTTGCCCAAATACAACCCAAACTCCTGCCGGAGCGCCAGCGGAAGAGCCTATTTTATTGAGAAAGCAGTGGTGCATCTCTCGCCAACTACGCGATCATTTTTGGAATCGCTGGATCCGAGAATATTTGCCCACGTTGACCAGACGCTCCAAATGGTGTCAACGCACAAAGCCCATTGCGGTTGGTGACGGCTATAATTTGTGATCCTGCAGTGTCCCGAAAAGATTGGAGACGAGGTCGAGTGGAAGAGGTATACAAGGGTAAAGATGATATTATACATCGTGCTGATGTCCGTACTAGCACTGGTGTCCTGATGCGTCCTGTTTCCAAACTTGCAGTCCTTGATTTGGAGAAGTGAATCGTGGTCGATCCACGGGGGTGGGGAATTCGCTTAATGGCTCATAAAACTGGAAACATTTATTATTTTGTTTGAATTTATTTATTTTGATTTGTCAGTCTGTGAGTTGCCTAATTGTCTTGTTATTTTGTCTCTTGATCATTTATGTATATTCATACTATGTATTTTTATTCCCGTTTTTCCTATTTGTTTATACATATGTATAAACAAATATTCGTTAAGTTGGCCCGTTATTTTTTGATGTATTTAATACATAAAGAATTTTTGGCTCAACTTTAAATTGTTTAACAATTAAAATTAGTTCGTTAAAGGAAAGCACTGCGGTAAGTACATTTGTTCTTATATGTATATTTCCATTTGTTAAGTGTAATATTTTTTAAATAGAAATAAACACCTAAACCAATTAATTAGAAACTTGGCTCTTTTTATTTGGTTGTTAAATTCGCCCGTTTTCGAACGACCGTCGCCGCCAGCGAAAAATTTTATTTCGCAGCTTATTTGGCGAAAAATGTGGAACCACATGCCGCCGGAACAATTAATAAAAATTTTATTTCGCATTTTATTTGGCGAAATATGTGGTTCCATGCCCGCCGGAACAATTAATAAAAAATTTTATTGACGACAAAAGTGGTTGCATGCCCGCCGGAACAATTAATAAAAATTAAATTCGCAATACTTTGGCGAAAGATTTGGTTCCTTGCCTGCCGGAACAATTAAAAATAAATTCTTTTGTAGTTCCTTGACTGCCGGAACATTTTTTGAAGAATAAATTTATTTGTTTGTGGTTCCTTGACTGCCGGAACATTTTTGTGAGGAATAAATTTATTTCTCTTTGGTTCCCTGACTGCCGGAACATTTATTGGAGAATATATTATTTGTTTTGTGGTTCCTTAATTGCCGGAACATTTTATTTTGGTTCCTTACCTGCCGGAACAATTGGTTCTCTGTCTAAGAGAAAATAAATTTTTGCTGAAGTGGTTCCTTGTCAGCCGGAATAAATAATTTTTATTGGACATTGCCTGCCGTTAAATAAAAATATTTTAAAATTTTTAAAGTGGTTCCTCGTCTGACGGGACAACAATTGTTTAAAGAATATTTGTGGTTCATAATGCAACGATCGCCAGTGAGAAAAAGCGCCCGATTGCAGACAACATCAAGCCAAAATAATAGTGGTTCTCCATCTGCCGGAACATATCTGCCGTCACAGCAATTGGCTCCCACTGCCGCTGGAGCTCCTTTGCTGTCTACCAGTTCCTCTGCCGCCGGAACAGCAATGCCTATACCAGTAGTTCCATCTACCTCAGGAGTAACCAAGACAATCGTAAGTACTGCTCAAATAAGTGATAAAATATTATCTGCCCCTCCCGCTGTCGCAATGTCTACGAGTTCCACCTGAGCTGGAATCTTGGGTAGCGTAGCCACCACTTCCACTGCCGCGTCGAACATACCCTCAGCCACGGTTCAACCTAGCCAACAGCTTCCAATGCCCCAGCCCAATTTCGGTATCAATTTGGAAGACTTGCAAAGCCAAATTAATACACTCCAGGTCCAGTTGCTGACTGCTCAGAAAGTTTTGTCCATTGCCCTTAATGCCAATTCGACGCCATCCTCAGCCGTGCCCCAACCATCCAATATGGCGCCAGCTGTGACGGGTACTTGTGAAGCCAACGTCGAAAATTCTGTCTCAGCCAACGTTGACTGCACTGATCGCCGTACGCCATTTTCGTGTCTTAGCTGCAATGCAAATAGTACCGGTTTTTGTGCAAGCCAATCGCCTTTAACACAAATGTTACCGCCAAATAATTTTGTGTCTCAAAATGGCGGTTCGATGGCAGTGCACAGAAAAATATATGACCTGCCGGAATTTAGTGGTACACCTGAGGATTGGCCCATTTTTTCAACAGCCTTTAGTAATTCGACTGCTGTTTATAATTACAATAATTTTGAAAATTGTGTTCGGCTCCAAAAGGCATTAAAGGGTGACGCAAGGGAGAGTGTTAAATCGTTGCTCATACATCCGGATAACGTCAATGTGGTGATGGAGCAGTTGCGTTTTCGATATGGTCGTCCAGAAATGCTTATCCGATGTCAGCTCCAACAAGTGAAAGAAATTCAGCCCATTAGTGAGAGTGCTATTGATCGACTTGTGCCATTTGCTGTTAAGGTGCAGAATCTTGCCGCCTTTTTGGAATCTTCCAATGGACAACAGCATTTAGCGAATCCTACATTAATGGATGAATTGGTTGGTAAGCTTCCCTTGAGCAAACGAATGGAATGGGCCCTCAACAATTAAGCCATATTATAATGTTTTTCTCATATATTTCTTACTGAATATCAATCTTTGCTAAGGTTATTTAGAATGCTGCACTTAGTTGCAGCACGTTTTAATTCTTCTAAGCTATCGGTGAAGATGGCTCAGCTAGAATATAATGAGAACGCTTCTTGTCTTGATTACAAAATAGTTCTGTCTTTATTGAAAATTGTTAAACTATTTATACTAAATTCTACTTTCTATAATTATTCTAGACTATATATTTTATTCTTTCTAATACAATGTATGCTTCATTTGTGACAATTGCTTCGTCATGATTGGCCAAGACCTTACCCAAATGCAATTGCAATACAATTTAATAATTTATAATTTTCTTTCTGTTTACTTCTGCATTCCAAAATAAATATGATCTCTTTTTTTTTAAGTGCTTTGACTCATGCTGTTTATATTTATTATTTTCGTTTGTGTGGTCTTGTTTGTATGCCGCTCATGAAGTGTGTCAATTCTTTTATTTCTGAAGGCGTCTTGTTACACCAAACAAATTCAAAATTGTGTAAAACATATGTGGAGCAAATGTAATTTAAATCTACTTATGTTCAATATTTTCTTTTTATTTTATATATACAAAATGTGTGTGTTGTCCATCAACAGTGTGACATGATAGACACACTACACCTTCCCCCTTAAGATTAAATTTATGATTTTAAATGAAATAAATTGAATCTTATAAATAAGTTTTTCTGTGATGTAGATAGTGGTATTATTAATAATATTAATATAAAATTTTGTTTTGCTATCGATCTTATAAATAAATTATCTTATTCTATTATTTATTTATTTAAAATATACTTAATTTAAGATGTTAGTCTTATATAATTTTAAAAGATTGTTATGGTAAATTTTCTCTTCAGATCCTACTTTTAATAATGAATTTACACCTAGTCTTTTGATTATTTGATATGGACCCTTGTATGGGCTTTGATTTTTCTTTCTTGATTCCAGCTTTATTAATACTAGATCTCTTTCTTTAAAATTACTACTATTTATATTCCTATCATAAATTACTTTTGATTTTTGTTTAGCTATCTCTAATAATTTTTTGGCGTTTTCTAAAGATTTTCTTAGTCTTATCTTGATTTCATTGGCATAATTATCTATGTCATAACATTTGTTTGTATTTTCTATATTGTCCGTCGGTAGCATAGCCAACTTGCCATATATTAACTCATAGGGTGAGTAATTTGTGTCAACATGCGGTACTGTATTGTATGCAAATGTGTAATATGGTACCCATTTGTCCCATTCGTGATCATCAACAAAACTCAATAAATATTCATTTAATGCGCGATGATTGCGTTCAATGGAACCTATTGATTGATGGTGGTAGGGTGCTGAAAATTTTTGATTTATTTCAAGTAAATTGCAAACTTCTTTTAACAATTCATTGTTAAACTCAGTACCTCTATCAGACTTTAATGTCTTAAAAAATCCATGTTTTAAAATAAACTGTTCAACTAATGTCTTGGCGATACTTTTAGCATCTTTTGTTTCAATTGGATGCGCTATAACATATTTCGTTAACTCACACTGCATCGTTAGAATGTATCTATATCCATTCGATATTCGTAAAGGACCAACTGTGTCTATTTCTATTGTCTCAAAACTATTATTAGGAGTTTCTGTTATGATCATTTTTTCTTTAACGTACTTAGTTTGTTTGTTTCTTATACATTTGTCGCATTTATTAATGTAATCTCTAACCATTATTCTCATGTTTTTCCATACGTAACGTTGTTTAAGTTTTAGTACTGTCTTTCTAATACCAAAATGTCCTGAAATTGGTGAATCGTGGAATTCTTTTATAATGTTCATTTGTAATTTTTTGTTCTTAATGTGTTGTAATGGTTTGTACAATATAATATTTAATTCATAATTTTTACATTTATTTGCCTTCAATATTTTTCGGTGCACCTCATTATAAATTTTATTTAAATATCCAATTGATATGAGCTCAAAAATTTTATCTTCGCATGATAAAGCGAGTTTTTCTACATTCTGCTTATGCATATAAATTATTAATTTCTCTAGGGACAAAACGTATTTTGCTAGATCTTCATTAACATTCAATACAAAGCTATTATCTATATTTTCTATGGTACCTTCCTCTGGTCCATTTTTCCTATTCATACCGGTTTTAATAATATTAAATTTTAATTCGCGAATATTTTTTATATCTCTTAAAGATGTGCATTCCCACATGTGATTATTTATGTGTTGGCTTTGGGATATGTCACTATTATTATATTCCATTACTTCATTGCTTATTTCCTTTACTTTCATTCCACGTGTCGTTACCAAAACTTTTGATGGTTTGTTATTGTCGTCTTCTACTGGAATCATATTCTTTAACATGTCGGAATCTAATTTTATTCTGGATAGTGCGTCAGCGTTAGTATTTATCTTCCCTTTTTTATAGACAATTTCAAAGTCATAATCTGATAAATCTATTCTTATGCGCGTTAACTTTGATGAAGGATTCTTATGAGTAAAAAGTGAAACAAGTGGTCTATGGTCAGTCACAACAATAAATCTTCTACCAAATAAATAAGGTCTAAAAAATTCTATCCCCCAATGTATTGCAAGAAGTTCCTTTTCTATTACTGGTTTGTTTAAGTCATGTTTCCCTAAAGTCTTACTTGCATATGAAATTGGTAGGTCTTTTCCTATTTCACCTTGTGATAGTATAGCGCCCAATGCATAATTTGATGCATCCGTAGTCAATATAAATGGTTTTTCAAAATCAGGATATCTTAATATCGGTGCATTAACTAATTTTGTTTTTAGCGTTCCAAAAGCCTGTTGACATTCTTCCGTCCACTCAAATTCTTTTCCTTTTTTGGTTTGTTCATTTAAACATTTTGTGATTTCCGCAAAATTTTTTATAAAACGTCTGTAATAATTGCAAAATGCAACAAATCTTTTAACTTCGTCCTTATCTTTTGGAATTGGGTATTTTTCAATAGCTTTATGTTTCGAAGGGTCTGTTCGTATACCGTCTTTTGTTATTTGGCGTCCTAAGTAAATTACTTCCGATTTCAAAAATACACATTTTGATGCATTTAGTTTCAAATTGTACCTTGATAAACTTTCAAATACTTTTACCAAATTTTCGTTGTGGTGTCTTAAACTACAGCCAAACACAATGATATCATCTACATACAAGAATGCCTTGGAATCTAGTCCACTCAGTGCTATTGTCAACATTCTTTGAAAACTATTGGATGAAATCTTTAAACCGAATGGTAATCTTTTAAATTGGTAATGACCATTGTTAGTCGAAAAAGCTGTTAGATGTCTTGAATCTTTGTTCAAGTTTATTTGATGGAACGAGCTAGTCATATCTAAGGTGGAAAAATATTTAGCTCTTCCAAGACGATCTAAAACATCTTCTAGTCTTGTTAATGGAAACTTGTCGTTAACTATCTTCTTATTCAACTGTCGAAAATCCACTACCAGTCTCCATTTTTCTTTTCCATTCTCACTCTTTTTTGGAACTACTAATAAAGGTGAATTATACGCACTATCTGATGTTTCTATTATGTCATCGTCTAGCAATTGTTTTACTTGATTGTTTATTTCATCGTATTGTGTGTGAGGTAATCTATAATTTTTTATGTATACTGGGGTACTATCGGCAACCTTTAATGTTTGTGTATAGAAATTGTTTGTAGTCAGCCTTTCTCATTCTAAATGAAAAATGTCCTGATATTCCCTGAAGATTTCTATTAGCTCTGTTCTTACTTTACTGTCTTCAGTGTCAATCTTCAGGAGATCAAGAAGTCTCCTAAATCTGTCCTCATCATGTTTACTCTTTTTAGCGTTATGTGACTGTTTTATTATCGTGTAATTTTTTAATGGTTCTATTTCAAAGTTTATGTTTTCTAAAGTTATGTCGCTATCTGTCGTGTTTAATATTTTAATGTGGCAGTTTCCATTTCCTGGTACTATTGTATTGCTAATAAATATTCCTGGTTGAATTTCCTTTTGCAAGATTATGCTGTCTTCTTTTATATTTAAATTTACAGGGTGAATACTTTCTGCTCTTTTATCTACACTAATACAAAAATTTCTATTTATCCATGACTTCATAGGTACTATGACTTCTTCTTTTTCCATGGTAAGTGTTATTGTAAATGTTTCATAGTCAATTTTACATAAGAATTTTGCAAAAAAGTCTCTTCCTAGGATTCCATCAGTAGGTATAGGAAAATTTTCGTCTATGACGTGAAATACATGATTTCCCTTGACATCACCTATGTTAAAATCTAATTCTGTAGTCCCTATGGATCTTATCCGTTCCGCTGTGATTCCTGAAAAACTAGTCGATTGTTCCCTATCAATGTTTAGTGAATTTTCATCCAATTTATTCAGTTTGCATAAAGATACGTCCGCTCCGGTGTCAATTAGAAATGTCAGTGACAATTTTTTGCCTAAGTCTAAGTTTATGAAATTAGTGATAGTGTTTGATAATTGAAAAATGTTATTTAATTTTATAATTTTTTCTCCGGATAGTGATGTTATACAGTTCCTTGGTTCACGTCCGGGGCTTCGCAGTTTTCCTATATGCAACGTACGTTCCTGTGATTTCTGTTATTGTTGTATCTAGTCCTATTTCCGTTATTTGTATAATTATTACTTTGATTTGTCGGCCTGTTGTTGCCGCCATTCTGCCTATTAATGTCTATTTGCCTATTATTAAAATTGTAGCCATTGCTATTCCTAGGTTGATTAGAATTGTTTCCTCGGTAGTTATTTCTATTTAAATTTCCTCTGTAATTATTCGTGTTATTTTGTCGTCTTCCCCTAGAGCAATAGTATCTGTATTGAGAAAAATACAACACTTGGTCGCTATTGTTATTAAATTCTTTCTCTAATTCTAACGCTAATTGTACTGCTTCATTTAGTTCCCTGGGTCTAGAAGCAAAAATGGTGGGTTTCAATTCTCCTTTTAACCCGTTTTTAAAAATGTTTAGAGCGTAACTTTCGTTCACAAGTCTAATTGTGTCCGATTGTATCGTGCTACAGTTTGGTATTTCTTTAATTTGTAGTTCATTCAATTCCGATATTAATTGAAGTATCTTCTCATGATATGTGTGTATGTTCATATTCTTTTGGCAGAAATTATTAAGCGTAGACTGTAGTTGAGCTACAGTTTTTGTTGATTTATACCTATCTGATAACTTATTTTTCAGTTCTTCGAATGTTGCTGGTATAGATATTCCCAACGAGGTTCTTACAGTGTTTGTTAACTTAACGTTGTATACAAACTTTACTAAAATCTGTCTTTGTTTTATTTTCAAGGTATCATTCACAAGTTCTACTGTTGTGAGGAAAGAGTTTAATTCCTTATAGTTTCCCGAAAACTCTGGGATCACCTTGATGACCGTCTCTAAATTAAAGTCAGACATTTTTACCAGATTTTGTGTTTGATCGTCTTCTTGTCTGTTAAGGGCTTCTAATAAGAGATTCTTTGCTTTTGTATAATATTTCTCAAAATTTTTCCTGTTCGTTTCTATTTCTTCCGTTTTGATTACACTTCTTCCTAAGAAATCTAAAAATTCTCTTTTCAATAGTTCTGTCTCTTCTAACTTAATTATTAATGTCGATCTTTGATACCCTCTTGATCCTGATTTCTTAAAATTTACTATTATCTTCTCTAATCTAGACAATATAGATTCCATAAGTTGATATAAATTTATTTAATATTATGTTTTACTTGAATTCAAACTTGTACGACTGCTTTTTTATTGACATAATCTTTTCTCCTGGCAGGATCGCCATATAATGTTTTTCTCATATATTTCTTACTGAATATCAATCTTTGCTAAGGTTATTTAGAATGCTGCACTTAGTTGCAGCACGTTTTAATTCTTCTAAGCTATCGGTGAAGATGGCTCAGCTAGAATATAATGAGAACGCTTCTTGTCTTGATTACAAAATAGTTCTGTCTTTATTGAAAATTGTTAAACTATTTATACTAAATTCTACTTTCTATAATTAATTTTAAGACTATATATTTTATTCTTTCTAATACAATGTATGCTTCATTTGTGACAATTGCTTCGTCATGATTGGCCAAGACCTTACCCAAATGCAATTGCAATACAATTTAATAATTTATAATTTTCTTTCTGTTTACTTCTGCATTCCAAAATAAATATGATCTCTTTTTTTTAAGTGCTTTGACTCATGCTGTTTATATTTATTATTTTCGTTTGTGTGGTCTTGTTTGTATGCCGCTCATGAAGTGTGTCAATTCTTTTATTTCTGAAGGCTTCTTGTTACACCAAACAAATTCAAAATTGTGTAAAACATATGTGGAGCAAATGTAATTTAAATCTACTTATGTTCAATATTTTCTTTTTATTTTATATATACAAAATGTGTGTGTTGTCCATCAACAGTGTGACATGATAGACACACTACAATATCCAACGGTTTTGGATTTTAACAGGTGGCTCAAAGATGTTGCTGATTTGGTGCAAACTATTCAAGGGGTGAGTAGTAATCGAAATTATAGTGAACCTAAAAGAAAAGTTGTTCTCCACGCCGTTGATGGTCAACACAAACAAGAATGCCCTATGTGCCAGGGTAATCATAAATTATTTGAATGTAAAAAATTTAGTTCATTGAGCGTGCCTGACAGATGGTCTAATGTGAAGAAATTGAGGTTATGTTTTTTGGGTCTTGGGTCGGGGCATCCTAGTAGGAGTTGCCGTAAACGAAAAGAGTGTCCCATCGATGGTTGCCTGCGAAAACATAACAAATTACTACATGATGTAAAAATTAATAATAATTGCGAAAAATATTCTGGGCTAAGTGAGTCAGAAGCCCCAAGTGGTTCATCAAATGGAAGTGCGTCTGTCTTGAGCTATGTATCCCGTCCTGCAGATAAGAGCGTACTCCTGTTCCGAGTTGTGCCTATTGTACTTTATGGTCCTAGTAACAAGGTTGAAACCTACGCGTTGTTGGATGAAGGTTCTTCGGTTACTATGGTGGACAGCTCCTTGGTGAGGAAACTAGGCCTCCGGGGGCATCAAAGTAAATTGAACTTGCACTGGTATGCTGGAAAGGAATCTGAAGAAATGGCATCTGTGGTTGATCTGCAAGTAAGTGGGATTGGTAAGCAAAGAAAATATGCTTTAAAAAATGTTTATGGTGTCTCGAATTTGAAATTGCCGGCTCAGAGTTTCAATATGGATTTAAGCGCTCATCCTGGTTTACCAATTAAATTATACAATGGTGTGGCCCCTAAAGTCCTGATAGGATTAGATCACTGCCATCTTGGTCTTCCTGATGAAATTGTGCCTTTGGAAGAAAGTGGTCCATATGCTGCCAACACACCATTGGGTTGGGTCGTTTTTGGTAAGATGAAGGGTAAGCCACAAACTCTAATTTATGTTTGTTGACAGTTCAGCCTGAGCAAACACTTTACGACTTGGTGGCAAATTATTTTGAAATCGAAAATTTTGGAGTCAAGGTCTTACCGGTCATAGAATCGAAGGAGGTTGCTCGAGCTCGTCAAATAATGATGAATACTACTGTGAAAGTTGAAGGAAGATTTCAAACCCGGCTCTTGTGGCGCTCTGATGATGTAGTCCTGCCAGACAGTTATTCCATGGCTCTAAATAGACTCAATGGTATTGAGAGGAAAATGAAGAGAATTCCGGAATTTGGTGAGGCCTACAAGTCCATCATGAACGATTACGTGTCAAAGGGGTATGTAAGGAAATTGTTGCCTAATGAAGCTTCTGGTGTTTGCCCTAGAACTTGGTATCTTCCTCACTTTGGAGTGGTCAACGCCAACAAGACTGGAAAGCTTCGGCTAGTTTTTGATGCTGCTGCAACTGTTGAAGGCGTTTCGTTGAATTCCATGCTCTTAAAGGGTCCTCAGCAATATAAGCCTCTGCCGTCTATTTTATTCAACTTTCGAGTTGGAGCTGTTGCAGTTTGCGGCGACATTAAAGAGATGTTTCACCAGGTCCTTGTGGCTCCTGAAGACAGATGTTCCCAACGCTTCCTTTGGCGCGATGATGACAGAAAGCCTCCAGATACTTATGAGATGGTTGTGATGACATTTGGCGCTGCTTGTTCGCCCTGCGTAGCCCATTATGTCAAAGAAACCAACGCCCTAAGCTATCGGGAAAAATACCCACGTGCGGTGAAGTCTATCTTGGATCATCATTATGTGGATGATTTCGTCGACAGTTTTCCAACACCTGAAAGAGCTATTGAAGTTGCCCAACAAGTTCGTGACATCCATAAGTCAGCTGGATTCGAGCTAAGAAATTTTTCATCCAATTCGTCTGAGGTAATTGTGGCTCTTAAAGGTGCTATGGAGAAGCCGGTGAACTTTTCCAGCGATATCAACGAGCTGCAGTCAGAAAAAGTCCTAGGTATGTACTGGCAACCTAAAGATGATACTTTCAGGTTTGAGTTGAGGTTCCACAACGTGAATGCTGATGTCATAAATGGTTTGAAGGCTCCTACAAAACGAGAGTTGCTTAGTGTGGTAATGTCTATTTTCGATCCACTTGGTCTATTGAGCAACTTTATGATTACGGCTAAACTGTTGATGCGTGAGGTATGGAGGTACGATGTCCAATGGGATGACCCTTTGCCCAATGACTTATATGACATGTGGAATATTTGGCGCCAAGAGCTAACAAATGTTGTTAATGTGAAAGTGCCTCGATGTTATTTTGGAAATGGTATTCCTATCCGTCTGGAGCTACATGTTTTTGTCGACGCTAGTGAGGATGCATTTGGTGCCGCGTCATACTGGAGGTCCATATATCCTGATGGAAAAGTTGAAGTATCCTTCGTAGCTGCAAAAACGAGATGTGCCCCTCTAAAAACGATGAGTATTCCAAGGCTCGAACTTCAGGCTGCTGTTTTGGGTACTCGATTATTGGATACGATTTTGAAGGAGCATTCCATGATGGTTTCTCGGTTTATTTGTTGGAGCGATTCCTCTACTGTGATTAATTGGATAGGCTCAGAAAGTCGTAGATACAAGCCTTTTGTTGCCCATCGAATCACAGAAATTCTAGATTCCACTAGCCCAGCAGATTGGAGATGGCTGCCCTCCAATATCAATGTTGCTGATGAAACCACTAGGATGAAGTCTCAGGTCTACTTTTTGAATGAATCCAGCTGGTTCAGTGGCCCTAATTTTCTTTATGATGGTGAAGATGAATGGCCCAAAGCTGTGAATATAAGCCCTGTTAGCCTTGATACTGAGGAGCTACGTCCAAAATTTGCTCTATTAATTAATATTCCTCCTATTATTGATTTTAGTAGATTTTCTTCTTATTTGAAGCTAAAACGAACGGTTGCCTGGATGTTACGTTTCATAAGTCGATGCCAAAGGAAAGTAAGCCAAGATGAAAGAAATAGTTTGACTGCTGCTGAACTAAAAATTGCGGAAATTTATCTTTGTCGCCAAGCCCAGAAAGAAAAATTTAATGCCGAAATTGAAATTATAAAATCTGAAGAAAATTTGGCGAAAAGTAGTCAATTATATGCGTTGGTTCCATACTTGGATGAAAATTTACTACTGCGAGTTAATGGCCGTGTAGACGCAGCTAGTTGGTTGCCCTTGGAAATAAGACGTCCGATTATATTGCCGTCACATCATCCCGTCACTGAGTTGTTTGTGGCCCATGTGCACGAGAAGATGAAACATCAGAATTTCGAAGCCACAATATGTGAAATAAGAAGATCGTTCTGGATTCCACGCTTAAGAAAAACTTTACATAAGTGTGTTTCTAAATGTTTTATTTGCAGATTTCGTCGTACATTGCCGGTGCCACCACTTATGGGTTCTTTGCCAGAAGACAGACTTACGCCATATATTAGGCCCTTTACCTATACTGGGTTGGATTACTTCGGGCCGCTAACTGTAACCAATGGTCGACGCCATGAAAAGAGATGGGTAGCTCTATTTACCTGCCTAACCGTAAGATCCATCCACTTAGAAGTTGCTTTCGACCTGTCCACAGATGCGTGCATCCTTGCCATACGTAATTTTATAAATCGACGTGGCGTACCTACAAGGCTCAGAAGCGACAATGGTAAAAATTTTGTTGGTGCTGACCAAGTCGCTAAGAGGTTCAGTGAGGTATTTGATGTTGCCCGTATTGAAGATGAACTATCATCGAAAAGTATCGACTGGCAGTTCAATTGTCCACATAATCCTGCAGAAGGTGGTGTATGGGAACGAACGGTACAGTGCGTCAAACGTGTGCTACAGTCAACATTGAAAGAGTCTGCCCCTCGTGAACACACGCTTCAAAGCTTCCTAATTGAAGCAGAAAATATTGTGAACTCTCGTCCCTTAACACACTTGCCGTTGAGCCACGAAGATGAGGAACCACTAACGCCTAATCATTTCCTACTTGGTTGCCCAAATACAACCCAAACTCCTGCCGGAGCGCCAGCGGAAGAGCCTATTTTATTGAGAAAGCAGTGGTGCATCTCTCGCCAACTACGCGATCATTTTTGGAATCGCTGGATCCGAGAATATTTGCCCACGTTGACCAGACGCTCCAAATGGTGTCAACGCACAAAGCCCATTGCCGTTGGTGACTTGGCTATAATTTGTGATCCTGCAGTGTCCCGAAAAGACTGGAGACGAGGTCGAGTGGAAGAGGTATACAAGGGTAAAGATGATATTATACGTCGTGCTGATGTCCGTACTAGCACTGGTGTCCTGATGCGGGGATGGGGATGTCGCTTAATGGCTCATAAAACTGGAAACATTTATTATTTTGTTTGAATTTATTTATTTTGATTTGTCAGTCTGTGAGTTGCCTAAATGTCTTGTTATTTTGTCTCTTGATCATTTATGTATATTCATACATGTATTTTTATTCCCGTTTTTCCTATTTGTTTATACCTATGTATGATTGTAAATGATCAGTTAGTTTTATATGTAACAATATTATTCTGCAGTGCTTTTGTTTCGTTAAATTGGTTAGTTAGTTGGTTAGTTTTTGATGTATTTAATACATAAAGAATTTTTGGCTCAACTTTAAATTATTTAACAAGTAAAATTAGTTCGTTAAAGGAAAGCACTGCGGTAAGTACATTTGTTCTTATATGTATATTTCCATTTGTTAATTGTAATATTTTTTAAATAGAAATAAACACCTAAACCAATTAATTAGAAACTTGGCTCTTTTTATTTGGTTGTTAAATTCGCCCTTTTTCGAACGACCGTCGCCGCCAGCGACACTGCGGAAGAGGTAGGACTGAAGTTAAGGACAGCAAATTTCACTCAAGCAATAGTAACTAATTCAAATTTTTACTTTATTGTTTTATTCTTCACAGACTACATACATATTTGCATAATCTAAAATCAACGTCGGGGAAAACTGCTGACATCCCCGCAATCTGCTTGGAAGATTTGCTGGAGAAGTACAATGAGGAAGGTAGATGAGAAAAATATGCTTCCGGGATGCTTATGTGAGTTGATAATCATCCTCGATGTATATACATACTTTGGTCCGCTTAAAATATTTTATAACTTATATATTTCTTCATATTTCTTTTTATACTTATTGTATACTTCAGACATGCCAACTAATTAGTAACCGAGTTCACACATCGACATTTGCTGACGACACAGCCCTTTTGAGCATTTACGAAAGACCCGAAGTAGCATCACGATATTTACAAGACCACATATCCAATTTAGAAAAATGGTTGAAGAAATGGAGAATAAAAGTTAATGAACAAAAATGTACTCACATAACCTTCACACTGCGTAGAGAATCTTGCCCCCCTATTCGGATAAATAACCAAACGATACCTCAGCTTTCGGACGTCAAATATCTCGGCATACATCTTGACCGGCGCCTTACATGGAAACGACACATAGAAACAAAGTTAACACAAATAAAGTTAAAAGCAGTCCAACTAAACTGGCTTATTGGCAGAAATTCTACTCTAGCTTTAGATTGCAAACTTTTATTATACAAGTCAATTCTAAAACCAATATGGTGTTATGGCATTCAATTATGGAGCACTGTATCAGCTACCAACGTAGAAAAAATCCAAAGGCGCCAAAATAAGATTCTTCGTGTAATTACATCTGCTCCTTGGCATATAAAAAACTCGAACATTCATAAAGATCTAAACGTGCCATCAGTTAAAGCAGAAATAGCGAGACTTGCCATAAGGCATTTAAGTAAGCTTGAAACTCATCCGAATCCACTGGCCCGTAACATACTTAATGAACCTGGTTACATTTGACTAAGAAGGAGGGACACTGCTCCTCTCATCCGTACATCAGAGGGATAACCCGCAAATTACAGTAACCGTGAAACATACATTTTTTTTTTTTTGTCCAGCACTGGTTGGACTAAACAAGTATATTTATTTTTTTAGACTTAAGATATAAGTAATTATTGATAGTTCAATTATATTGAAGATACAATAAATAAAAATTTCGAAAAAAAAATATTTCAGATGTTTTACAGCAGCAGGGAGCGATTTAATTTCAAAAAAGCCTACTAATGGCAGTAGAACGCAGTCATCATTGAGCGAATAAAAATATTGAAATATGTAAAATTAAATATTAAATAAATATGTATAAACTAATTTTAAAATGTATTTTAATAAATATAAAAATGTTGAATCTGTTTCTGCATCAATTTTGCTTAGCTATGAGGGGTTTATTCACCCAGTTTGAGTGGTCATCGTTGATTAATTTTTACAGCATAGTTGATTAGTAAAAAGGAGTAGAGTGAGCAGTACAGAGATATGCTAATTAGTCCAAAGAGTTAATAAGTTCGAGAGAGATGCAAAATCACACGTACACAAATGTTTGCCTCATACCATGCTCTTAATAACGTGATGGTAGCTCTGCTCTACGCAATGAGAAAAAATTTCTCATCAGTGATACTCAAATGATTGCTCAATTGATGGTCACTGTTCTTGTAGGGTTGTTTACTTCATTACAAGAGTTGTTATCGAGTTATCGATTTTCAAACTTCATTATTCCAATAAAAAAATCTTTCCAAGAGTTACAATTAATTTGAAAGTAAACAAAAAATGTTCCATAATTTTGTTCACAAACGATTTTTTAAAACAATAGCATAAAGTACGCAAAATACTTAATAATTATGTTACAGCACAAAAACTAAGAATAACATAAAATCTCACTTTTGTTAATATTTAAAAAAAAGTAAGGTATATGATAGAAATTGATTGATTTAAAAAATAAAAAGGTGTGATAAATTTCGAACGTTTATGCAAATCATTTTTGAATCTATCTTAAGCTACTATATAAAGCTACTATACTATATAAAGCTAAGACTCCCACGATTGCAGAGGTGGTTTGGTTTTTCATGTGCGTTACACTTATAAAAAGTTAACGGCTTTAAAGTCGAATTATTTTGATAATATTTTTTGATATATTTTGATAATTTTTAAGTAACAAAAAATGGGTTTGGAAAAATAAATCTCAAAAATTCATTTTTCAATAAAAATGCATGCAAATTTACTTTTTTTAATCAGAAATGTAGCAGAAACAATGAAAAATTCCTAAAATTCAAATATTTATAGCAACACTGTAAAAAAATTGTGAAGTTTTTAGCCAAAATATGTACTTAAAAAAAAACAGTCAGATTCGATGGACCCGAAAAAATAGGCACATCAAAAAACTACTTTTATGAATCAATAATCTTATTTTCTGTTATATATACTAAAATATGTATAAAAAGTTTTAGGTGTTTTCTATGCCATCTTCTGAAATATAATGATTTGAAAAATCATCCATATTTGATATTTTTATTAAAATTATCAGTTGATATTTTTAATATTTGAAAATGTATGATAATAGTAGGCTATGCTTTAACTAATACAAGCTGATTGCACGGGTGAATGCTTTAGAATACCTTCACAAAACAATTAAGAAGGAACAGACTTGAGCACACTCGAAAAAATAGCAGAAAAATTTGTAATCAAGATTTAATGAATAAACTCCTAATTTCTTCTGATCCATTAATTTCATCCAATAGAAATACAATAAATACAAGCATTACTTTCAACAATAATCAAGAAATTAGTAATTACATAATAGTTGAAGAATATATTAACACTGATTCAGACTCAGAAACTTATTTCAGTGATTAAGAAATTGTTTACAATTGTTATGTTATTTAAATTTGTTTGTAACTTTATTATTAATCTTTATATAAATATGTTTTTTATCTTAAATAAAAATTTAATTTTAAAATATTTAGTGTTGTCAAATTGGTAACCCTATTCATATAATGTTATACCAATGGTTGTGAGTATTTTCAAAACTTTAAAAAATAAAAAGTTTAAAAAAATGTTATATTCAAAAAAGGTATACGGCAACCCTAAATAATTAGAGATTTTATAAAAAAAACTATCACGCTTTATCATTTTGTATGTGAAATGATAGATTAAAATTCAAAAAAAGTAATAATTACTACAATGGGGGAATTTTGGGTATTTAATTGTCCTCGCACCGGAAAAATAAAAGGATTTCTGAAAATGTTAATTCATTTTTGAAAATAGTAGGCCAAGAGAGATATGTGCCAAAAATTTCATAAAGCTACCATAACTCCTTCGATTTTTTTCCAGTTTTACTATGGGGACCGTTCACTGTGAGACACTGCAATAATAGTAGCCCACAAAAAATAAAAACTGCAACCGAAAAAATGCAAAATCAACTAAATATTGTCACGAAATGGAGTCATAAAAATGGTCTTATTATTAACGCCAATAATACCACAGTTATGCATATAACGCCACCTCATTTAGTCGACACAAATGTAATGTTGAAGTTTCATAACCATAAATGTCTTCACAGCAACACGACAAACAATCAGGCTGATAAAAGCACAATCTTTATTGAAAAAGTCTACACATATAAATACCTTGGTATATTTATTGACAGTAATTTTAAAAACTCACATTGAAAATCTACAAAAGAAACTGAAAAAATCGTCATATATGCTGTACCACTTGAGCAACTGCTCTACGTATGAAGTTCTGCGTCAGCATACTTCTCGTTAGCGGAGTCTTATATTCGACTTGGAGTTACTGCTTGGGGTAGTGCAAAATACAGTAGTACTCTCCAAAAAAACACAAAACCAGATATTGAAAATCTTACACAAAAAAAAAAATCAATAAGAAAACAGTAACAACAACTACAATTATCATGATTATAACATAAACACAACAGACACCACGCACACTATCAGCAGGATAGACAACTTTATTAGTCTATCCAATATAATTGAAAACAACACATGTCACAATCGAAATAACAACAACATCGAAAACACAATAACAAACACCATTTTTTTACAAAACAACATAACAGAAAGAAATATAACCAATGCTTAAAATTCTGCAAACAACAGCTTACAAAGTATAACAAACAACACTAGTACCAATGAATCAAATAGAAATCCAACAACTCGCAACATCCGAGCGTCGATAAGCCTTGCCAAAAATCTTCATGTTCTTAACGTTAAAACTGACTGATCATGCCGATAATACACGCAGACGAGCGCAAGGTAAATTTAAAGTGGAAAGATTCACAAACGAGTATGGAAGAAGTTCGGAATAAACTTATAAAAGAATATTTGATAAGTGTGCAATAACGCTATATAAAATAACATTTGTTAAAACAGAAAAAACAGCTTGCTTTATATTGAAGTAGAACAAAATCCTTTTTTAATTACATAAAGATTTAAATTCATAATTTACTTTACTTTATAGTTTTAATTATCCTGCAGACAAGCATAAAAGCTTTGCGGGTTATAATAATGAAGATAAATTTGTATAATAAAATTAAAATAATAATAATAAAAAAAAGGCCGGCTTGAATGCCAAAATATCCCTATATGCGTCGTTTTTGCATTTGATCAAAAGCCGCAAATAAGAACCAAGTTTTCACGCAGCTTTTTACAACTTAGTACCAGCGTTGTTGCTCTGGGTAAAGGGCGGTTTACATTATACTACAAGTAATACGACATGTCAAATTTTTGTGTAGAAGAGTACAAGTAGTATCGTCTAAACATAATATGTAATGAAACTGTCCGACATTGAAAGAAAATACGGATGGAAATTTGACAGTCTTACGGCTCTCTTTATGTTTTGAAAATTTTCAAAAACTATTCTACTTCATTAGATCAGGGTTGCGTTTTTCTTATTTATGCTAACTTTTCAAAGGCAAAACTCGTCAAAATAACGGAAAACCGCTGAATATAGTGCAAAATAGATCCAGTTGGCATCACAAATAAGTTTGTAAACAATAAAAAACTTTTGGCAAAAGAACGTGAACATTTTTTAATTTGTTTTAGTTGTTAGTTTCCAATTTTTTTTATTATAGCAATGGCTAGTACAACACCAAGAACCTTTTCCTTGTTACTTTTTTTTTAATTTGGCATATTTTTCACAAGTACGCGCTCTATTTATTTGTTTTCACTTTTTTTATTGCTTTAACAACAGCTGATTCAATTTTACTTCATTTTATTCAACACCAATAGTGTAAACGTAAGAAAACAAACCATACGATTTTTAATCTCTGTGTTGTCATACGGATTGATTTTCATTTTATTTTCTCTTAGATTTTACGTACGTAAAGTCTTACTGTCTAAACTGCCCTTAAGCAACAACTAAGGCAAATTCATACCAGGTGGAGTTGATAGCCCAGCTGATTGTTTTTTGCTCTCGTTTTTTTGCTAATGTCTTGTCAAAAAATACATTGTTTCATATCTGCAAACCTAATGTCAAAATTGTTGTTTTGTTGTAGTTGTTGTTCTACTGCTCACACCTGGTATGAATTCGCTTTGGCAACAATCCAGAAGAATAAGCCTTTTTACACTGATCAACATTTTAGTGTAACTTATGGAAGATGTTGAAAATGTAAAACATAGGTTTACATTTTTAAACAATGTTTATATTTTTTCAGCATATGTGTCATTTTATTAGTGATGCTACTAAAATATTGTAATTTATTGCCATTTTTCTAGTGATAACATTGAAATAATCAAAACATGTAAAATGGAACAAACCGATACCATGTTTCCACTACAACTTGAATTACTTAGTTCGCTCTTTCAATTACTTTGGCGAATTACCCTGTTTCCACTACGCATTCTTATAGGCTTTTACACTGACCAACATCTTAGTGAAACGTCTGGAAGATGTTGAAATTGTGATACATCGGTTTACATTTGCAACATCTTCTTACATTTAACATCTACCATCAACTCAACTGTCAAAAAATTAAAAGTAAAGACGTTTTTAGCTTATAAAAAAATAAAAATATGGGTTAACAACAAATATTTATAATTGGAATAATTGTTGTTTTGCTAGAACAAACCCAAGTATTAATGTAGAGTATTAAAGGTATTGAAAGCATTTTAGAGAAAGGTGATGTAAAAAAAATTTAGTGTCCCTTCGTATGATGCTCATTTTAAACAAATATTGGTTTATATTTTTCCACATAAATGACATTTTTTTAGTGATAAATTAATCTAGTTTATTGCCATTTTTCTAGTGATGACACTCAAATAATCGAATGATGTAAAATGGAACAAACTGAGATAGAAACACCTTGTGAAGATGTTGAATTTTAGACGCATGAGAAGAAATCAAACTCTGAGGACTGGCAAACTTTTTACACAGAGTTGCAAAATAAGTACTATTTTCCACATGTTTGACTATAGAAGATGAAAAAATGTATGGGGAGGTAAGGAAAAAACATCTTAATTTAGATTTTATTTAATAACTTCGAAACTATGTCGCGCGCACATATCGCACTATATACAATCGATAGAGGGCTTAATTACGAATATAACGCGATATCAGTTGTTTCTTGAAAAACTTTCTGACAAAAGTTATTACATAGCAAACTTTTTAAAACTAGAAAATTTCGTCAAAATATATTAAATTAGTTTTTCACTCAATACTTCGAAACTATGTCGCGCGCACATATCGCACTATATACAATCGATAGAGGGCTTAAATACGAATCTAACGCGGTATCAGTTGTTTCTTGAAAAACTTTCTGACAAAAGTTATTACGTAACAAACTTTTTAAAACTAGAAAAAATCGTCAAAATATATTAAATTAGTTTTTCACTCAGTACTTCGAAATTATGTCGCGCGCACATATCGCACTATATACAATCGATAGAGGGCTTAAATACGATTCTAACGCGGTATCAGTTGTTTCTTGAAAAACTTTCTGACAAAAGTTATTACGTAGCAAACTTTTAAAAATTGGAAAAAATCGTCAAAAGATAATAAAATAATTTTTCACTCATTACTCTAAAACTAAGCCGCGCGCATATATCGCACTATATACAATCGATAGAGGGCTTAAATACGATTCTAACGCGGTATCAGTTGTTTCTTGAAAAACTTTCTGACAAAAGTTATTACGTAGCAAACTTTTTAAAACTAGAAAAATTCGACAAAATATATTAAATTAGTTTTTCACTCAGTACTTCGAAACTATGTCGCGCGCACATATCGCACTATATACAATCGATAGAGGGCTTAAATACGAATCTAACGCGATATCAGTTGTTTCTTGAAAAACTTTCTGACAAAAGTTATTACGTAGCAAACTTTTAAAAATTGGAAAAAATCGTCAAAAGATAATAAAATAATTTTTCACTCATTACTCTAAAACTAAGTCGCGCGCACATATCGCACTATATACAATCGATAGAGAGCTTAAATACGATTCTAACGCGGTATCAGTTGTTTCTTGAAAAACTTTCTGACAAAAGTTATTACGTAGCAAACTTCTAAAAATTGGAAAAAATCGTCAAAAGACAATAAAATAATTTTTCACTCATTACTCTAAAACTAAGTCGCGCGCATATATCGCACTATATACAATCGATAGAGGGCTTAAATACGATTCTAACGCGGTATCAGTTGTTTCTTGAAAAACTTTCTGACAAAAGTTATTACGTAGCAAACTTTTTAAAACTAGAAAAATTCGACAAAATATATTAAATTAGTTTTTCACTCAGTACTTCGAAACTATGTCGCGCGCACATATCGCACTATATACAATCGATAGAGGGCTTAAATACGAATCTAACGCGGTATCAGTTGTTTCTTAAAAAACTTTTTATCAAAATTTATTACGTAGCAAACTTTTAAAAACTGGAAAAAATCGTCAAAAAATATTAAATTAGTTTTTCACTCAGTACTTCGAAACTATGTCGCGCGCACATATCGCGCTATATACAATCGATAGAGGGCTTAAATACGAATCTAACGCGGTATCAGTTGTTTCTTGAAAAACTTTCTGACAAAAGTTATTACGTAGCAAACTTTTAAAAATTGGAAAAAATCGTCAAAAGATAATAAAATAATTTTTCACTCATTACTCTAAAACTAAGTCGCGCGCACATATCGCACTATATACAATCGATAGAGGGCTTAAATACGATTCTAACGCGGTATCAGTTGTTTCTTGAAAAACTTTCTGACAAAAGTTATTACGTAGCAAACTTTTAAAAATTGGAAAAAATCGTCAAAATATAATAAAATAATTTTTCACTCATTACTCTAAAACTAAGTCGCGCGCACATATCGCACTATATACAATCGATAGAGGGCTTAAATACGATTCTAACGCGGTATCAGTTGTTTCTTGAAAAACTTTCTGACAAAAGTTATTACGTAGCAAACTTTTAAAAATTGGAAAAAATCGTCAAAAGATAATAAAATAATTTTTCACTCATTACTTCGAAACTATGTCGCGCGCACATATCGCACTATATACAATCGATAGAGGGCTTAAATACGAATCTAACGCGATATCAGTTGTTTCTTGAAAAACTTTCTGACAAAAGTTATTGCATAGTTAACTTTTAAAAATCAGAAAATTTTGACACCATATATTAAAGTAGTTTGTCAGGGTTAGTAATTTTTTTGTTCCAATTCCGTTTGTTACATCATAGGTCTGGCAACACAAAATATTTTCTATTTCGGTGTCGTAAGAAAAACACAAAACAGAAATGGAAAAAAGCCATTTAACCGATTTAGTAAAAGGCACAAAGCGAGATTGAAGCAAAAGTTTTATTTTATAAAAGAATTTAATTTATATTAATTCCGGCAATTGCGATCACTATTGTAGTAATTGTTTTGTGGTAGTTAAATACAATGTTAAAATACAAAATGTGTTTATACACATTATCTGTGAACCTAAAATGCGCAAATAAACACAGAATTTTAACTATAGCAACCAACAGGTGAAATTTGAGGTTTTACCACAAATCTTGTATGAAAATTTGTTTTATAAAACAAAAAATTTTTTTTATGAACTTGGCGCTAATTGTTTTTTTGTTCAACATACTAACTTGATTTATTTGCTACTTTCTACTTTTAGGGTATACGTTGACCTTGGAAAGGTGTTCTTATGGTCGGTCCACCAGGCACTGGTAAAACAATGCTGGCTAAAGCTGTGGCCACAGAATGCTGTACAACTTTCTTCAATGTATCCTCGTCGACGCTCACCTCAAAATATCGCGGTGAGTCAGAGAAAATGGTGCGTTTACTCTTTGAAATGGCACGATTTTACGCTCCCAGCACCATATTTATTGATGAAATCGATTCACTGTGTTCACGGCGTGGTTCAGAATCTAAACACGAAGGCTCGAGGCGTGTCAAATCAGAACTCCTGGTACAAATGGACGGTGTGGGAAGCGAGGAAGCCAATAAAGTTGTAATGGTATTAGCGGCCACAAATTTCCCCTGGGATATTGATGAAGCGCTAAGGCGTCGTTTAGAAAAACGTATTTATATACCGCTGCCGTCAGATGAGGGAAGGGAGGCCTTGTTAAAAATTAATCTGAGGGAGGTTAAAGTTGATGACAGTGTAGATTTAGGAGATATAGCAAAAAAAACTAGATGGTTATTCTGGAGCAGATATAACAAATGTGTGCAGGTATGTTGTCGGCTTGATTGGATGCATTGATTGGTTTAAAATTTGTTTTTTTGTATATAAAAGGGATGCCAGTATGATGTCAATGCGTCGCAGAATTGCCTGCTTAACACCGGAAGAGATACGTCAGCTCGCTAAGGAAGAAGTCGATTTACCAGTATCAAATCAAGATTTTACAGAGGCCATAAGTCGCTGCAATAAAAGTGTTTCGCAGGCTGATTTAGATAAACATGAAAAATGGATGGCTGAATTCGGTTCATCATGATGGCCTCAACAGAGCAACAAGAAAAACCTCACTAACAGCAGCTATGCCAACCTTAGTTGTAATAGTAACAATAAGCGACGCAAGCTGTTGTAAAACGTTTCTTATTGATATTTCAACAAAAAAAAAAAAAAGAAGCCTGCAGTAAAATATCCATTTGCATAAGTTTTTAAGTTACTTTGTGAAAATCTTAGCCAAGCTAAAATAGTCTTTTGAACTCATTTGCATGTGGTGTGGTAGAGAGACGCAGAAACACATACAATTTTTTTACGAACAATAACAACACATTTTCTAAAAGTGAATTTTTAATTTTATTCCTATTCCTGCCTATATACACTTACAAACAAATAGTAAAAGCAATAAAAAATGCAGAATACAGGGTAATAAAAACAACTTAAACAACACATAGATGCAAAAGCAAACATTAATTTTATAATTAAAAACCTATAAAGAAGACTAACAAATTCTTAATTATAAAAATGAATAGAAAAAAAATTTTTCTTTAATATTATCACCTAATTTGTAATTTAATTAATTCTTTCTTAGAGAGAATAAAAACGGACTTAAGCTTGATTATAAATTTCATTGTATGTAATACATAAAACAGTTCGACTAATAATAATTTAAAATTTTAAAAATTAAAAAAAAACTATTTTAACATATTAAGTAAATTACGTCAATAATAACTACTACTTTGTAATCATTTCTTTTTACTAATCCTTCACATCCACTGATATTTATTTATTAATTCAAAATAATTATGCGTCATGAATTAAAACAACACGTTAAATCAAAAACCATTGTTCGAATTATATTTTACTAGTTTCTGTTTTATATACCTATTTTTTATAAAACATTTGTATTTGTTAATTATAACACTTTTTTCATTATGATTGTTTAGATTTTTAATTTGTTTTTTGCCCTCCCCCCTTCATTTGAATAATAAAGTTTTTATTTGCATATTTTTAACACGTTTCTTTTCTCATTTTTAGGGTTCCGTACACAAAGTGTAAAAACGAAACTCTATTGTTTTCGCTACAATGTCCGTATGTCCGTCTGTCAGCACCTTTTATCTCTAGAACCGTAATAGGTAGACTTTTGAAATTTTTACAGATGATATATAGTTGTTGCCGCTATAGCAACAAATACTATAGACTGTTTCAATAGAGAGGTGTTATTTACGAAAATGTGTTTATTTCTTGAACTGTAGGAGGGATACACTTGAAATTTACAAACAGTTATTAAAACTTAGTTCACTATATATACAAGTCTAAAAAATAAACCTAAAAATTAAAGGGTGTTCCGATAGTGGTGTTATTTTGATTTATAAGGCCTAAGTTTTGAATCATAATAGGTAGAATCTTGAAATTTTTACAGAAGGTGTATAATTTTGGCCGCTATAGCAACAAATATTAAAATTTATAGGGTGTTCAGATAGAGAGGTGTTATTCACAAATATGTGTTTATTTCTTGAGCTGTAGGAGGCATACACTAAAAATATGTAAGCAGTAATTAAAACTTAGTTCGCTATATAAACAAGTATAAAAAAATAAACCTAAAAATTAAAGGGTGTTTCGATAGTAGTGTGATTTGCATGTATAAGGCATACACTAAAAATATGTAAGCAGTAATTAAAACTTAGTTCGCTATATAAACAAGTATAAAAAATAAACCTAAAAATTAAAGGGTGTTTCGATAGTAGTGTGATTTGCATGTATAAGGCCTAAGTTTTGAACCGTAATAGGTAGGCGCTTGAAATTTTCACAGAAAGTATATAACTGTGACCGCTATACTAGTAAATACTAAAACTTATAGGGTGTTCCGATAGAGAGGTGTTATTTACGAATATGTGTTTATTTCTTACAAACGGTATTTAAAACTTAGTTCGCTTTATAAACAAGCAAAAAAAATAAACCTAAAAATTAAAGGGTGTTCCGATAGTGGTGTGTGTATGTGTAAGGCCTAAGTTTTGGACTATGATAGGTAAACTCTTGAAAATTTTACCAAAAGTGTATAACTGCGGCCACAAAAGCAAAAAATACTAAAACGTAGGGTGTTCCAAAAGTGAGGTGTTATACCGCAATTGATTCGTATTTAAGCCCTCTATCGATTGTATATAGTGCGATATGTGCGCGCGACATATTTTCGAAGTACTGAGTGAAAAACTAATTTAATATATTTTGACGATTTTTTCTAGTTTTAAAAAGTTTGCTACGTAATAACTTTTGCCAGAAAGTTTTTCAAGAAACAACTGATACCGCGTTAGATTCGTATTTAAGCCCTCTATCAATTGTATATAGCGCGATATGTGCGCGCGACATAGTTTCGAAGTACTGAGTGAAAAACAAATTTTATATTTTTTGACGATTTTTTCCACTTTTTAAAAATTTGCTACGTAATAAATTTTGTTAATACGTTTTTTAAGAAACAACTGATACCGCGTTAGATTCGTATTTAAGCCCTCTATAGATCGTATGTAGCGCGATATGTGCGCGCGACATAGTTTCGAAGTACTGAGTGAAAAACTAATTTAATATTTTTTGACGATTTTTTCCAGTTTTTCAAAGTTTGCTACGTAATAAATATTGATAAAAAGTTTTTTAAGAAACAACTGATACCGCGTTAGATTCGTATTTAAGCCCTCTATCAATTGTATATAGCGCGATATGTGCGCGCGACATATTTTCGAAGTACTGAGTGAAAAACTAATTTACTATATTTTGACGATTTTTTCTAGTTTTAAAAAGTTTGCTACGTAATAACTTTTGTCAGAAAGTTTTTCAAGAAACAACTGATACCGCGTTAGATTCGTATTTAAGCCCTCTATGGATCGTATGTAGCGCGATATGTGCGCGCGACATAGTTTTAGAGTAATGAGTGAAAAACTAATTTAATATATTTTGACGATTTTTTCTACTTTTCAAAAGTTTGCCACGTAATTAGTTTTGCCAGAAAGTTTTTCAAGAAACAATTTATACCATGTTTCTTTCGTATTTATGTCCCCTTTTCATCGCAGGTATCTCGAAATGTGCGATAAGTGCGGGCGACATAATTAAAGAAAAAACATAATGAAGGAAAAACTAATTTAATATATTTTTAAATGTTTATTAATCGGCATGTCGTTTACGTACATAGCTTTTTAATTTGTCAGGGCTGGTAAAGTTAGTGCATTCTATAGTGTCACCTTCAACTTAATGATAATGCCAAACTTGAAAAAATGTAAATAATTTCCATTAATACTAATGGTTTTTTAACTTTTAAAAGGCATATTTTATAGAATATAAAAAGCAATATTTATGAAAATTAAAACTGGCCAATGATTACAAACAACTAAATAAATTTCGTTTTCCATCTCGGGTTGTTTTTCATTTCTTCTTTCTGCTTCTTTACGAATCAGAATTAAAAAATTATTTGTGCTGCCAGACCTATAATGTAACAAACGGAAATGAAACAAAAAAAAATTTACTTACACTGACAAACTACTTTAATATATGTTTTGAACAAATTATCTGATTTTCAAAAGTTAACTACACAATAACTTTTGTTAGAAAGTTTTTCAATAAACAACTGATACCGCGTTAAATTCATATTTAAGCTCTTTATCGATTGTATATAGCGCGATATGTGCGCGCGACATAGTTTCGAAGTACTGAGTGAAAAACTAATTTAATATTTTTTGACGATTTTTTCCAGTTTTAAAAAGTTTGCTACGTAATAACTTTTGTCAGAAAGTTTTTCAAGAAACAACTGATACCGCGTTAGATTCGTATTTAAGCCCTCTATCGATTGTATATAGTGTGATATGTGCGCGCGACATAGTTTTGTTATTATTAACAAAATAATGTATCAAGAAGTTTTAACTAACTGATATTTTTTGCTCTAACTGGCTTATATATAACTAAACTGATTAAAGTGACAACCGTTAAATTTGATATTAGCACCTTAGAGGCTTTTAATTTCATTTTTTAATTTAAAAATCATTAATAGATTACTTAGATAAATCACATTATATAATGCGATTTTTTTTCATAATTTATTTTTAGGTAGCACATGTTACTAATACAGTCTCAAAAAAAAAAAAACGTGCTCACATGTACACAACTTATAGTACGTTCCATGCAACTCTGCAAAAAGTTTGCCAAAACAAAAAAAAAGTTTGCCAAAAAGTTTGTTTTCTTCTCGGCGATGAATTTTAGGCCTGTTTATTTCTTATGGAAAGATGTCAACATCTTCGCAAATTGATGGTAGATGTTAGATGTTGTTCAGTGTAAATGGCCTATTAATTCAATTAAACAGTAGCTCATCTTCCCTACAAGAAATGGATGATTGAAACTAACACATGAACAATGAAAACTCATACATACACAAAAATAAAAAAAAAAATGAATGTGAGTAGCAGAGTTGAATTTTTTGTAAAATACAACTCTGCCACTGTAATTTGAGTCGTAAATTGTAAAATTTATCCGCGTGTTTTTAAAATATTAAAATAAATATGACTTATGAAAAGAAAATAAATGTAAAAAGTAGTTTGGTGCATAAAAACGTTATTAAAAATATAGAATGTATTAACATGGAGTCGCCGGCATTCTTTCCTTGAAGACCCTTGTTGCTGCGGAAGAGGTAGGGCTGAAATTAAGGACAGCAAATTTCACTCAAGCAATAGTAACTAATTCAAATTTTTACTTTATTATTTTATTCTTCACAGACTACATACATATTTGCATAAGCTAAAATCAACGTCGGGGAAAACTGCTGACATCCCCGCAATCTGCTTGGAAGATTTGCTGGAGAAGTACAATGAGGAAGGTAGATGAGAAAAATATGCTTCCGGGAAGCTTATGTGAGTTGATAATTATCCTCGAGGCATATACATACTTTGGTCCGCTTAAAATATTTTATAACTTATATATTTCTTCATATTTCAGATGTTTTACAGCAGCAGGGAGCGATTGAATTTCAAAAAAGCCTACTAATGGCAGTAGAACGCAGTCATCATTGAGCGAATAAAAATATTTAAATATGTAAAATTATATATTAAATAAATATGTATAAACTAATTTTAAAATGTATTTTAATAAATATAAAAATATTAAATCTGTTTCTGCATCAATTTTGCTTAGCTATGAGGGGTTTATTCAGCCAGTTTGAGTGGTCATCGTTGATTAATTTTTACAGCATATTTGATTAGTAAACAGGAGTAGAGTGAGCAGTACAGAGATATGCTAATTAGTCCAAAGAGTTAATAAGTTCGAGAGAGATGCAAAATCACACGTACACAAATGTTTGCCTCATACCATGCCCTTAATAACGTGATGGTAGCAATGAGAAAAAATTTCTCATCAGTGACACTTAAATGATTGCTTAATTGATGGTCACTGTTTTTGTAGGGTTGTTTACTTCATTACAAGAGTTGTTATCGAGTTATCGATTTTCCAACTTCATTATTCTAATAAAAAAATCTTTCAGCACAAAAACTAAGAATAACATAAAATCTCACTTTTGTTAATATTTAAATAAAAAGTAAGGTATGATAAAAATTGATTGATTTAAAAAATAAAAAGGTGTGATAAATTTCGAACGTTTATGCAAATCATTTTTGAATCTATCTTAAGCTACTATATAAAGCTACTATACTATATAAAGCTAAGACTCCTACGATTGCAGAGGTGGTTTGGTTTTTCAAGTGCGTTACACCTATAAAAAGTTACACGGCTTTAAAGTCGAATTATTTTGATAATATTTTTTGATATATTTTGATAATTTTTAAGTAACAAAAAATGGGTTTGGAAAAATAAATCTCAAAAATGCATTTTTCAATAAAAATGCATGCAAATTTACTTTTTTTTTTATCAGAAATGTAGCAGAAACAATGAAAAATTCCTAAAATACAAATATTTATAGCAACACTGTAAAAAAATTGTGAAGTTTTTAGCCAAAATATGTACTTAAAAAAAAAAAACAGTCAGCTTCGATGGACCCGAAAAAATAGGCACATCAAAAAACTACTTTTATGAATCAATAATTTTATTTTTTGTTATATATACTAAAATATGTATAAAAAGTTTTAGGTGTTTTCTATGCCAAATTCTGAAATATAATGATTTGAAAAATCATCCATATTTGATATTTTTATTAAAATTATCAGTTGATATTTTTAATATTTGAAAATGTATTATAATAGTAGGCTATGCTTTAACTAATACAAGCTGAGTGCACGGGTGAATGCTTTAGAATACCTTCACAAAACAATTAAGAAGGAACAGACTTGAGCACACTCGAAAAAATAGCAGAGAAAATTGTAATCAAGATTTAATGAATAAACTCCTAATCTCTTCTGATCCATTAATTTCATCTAATAGAAATACAATAAATACAAGCAGTACTTTCAACAATAATCAAGAAATTAGTAATTACATAATAGTTGAAGAATATATTAACACTGATTCAGACTCAGAAACTTATTTTAGTGATTAAGAAATTGTTTACAATTGTTATGTTATTTGAATTTGTTTGTAACTTTATTATTAATCTTTATATAAATATGTTTTTTATCTTAAATAATAATTTAATTTTAAGATATTTGGTGTTGTCAATTTGGTAACCCTATTCATATAATGTTATACCAATGGTTGTGAGTATTTTCAAAACTTTAAAAAATAAAATTTTAAAAAAGTGTTATATTCAAAAAAGGTATACGGCAACCCTAAATAATTAGAGATTTTATAAAAAAACTATCACGCTTTATCATTTTGTATGTGAAATGATAGATTAAAATTCAAAAAAGTAATAATTACTACAATGGGGGAATTTTGGGTATTTAGTTGTCCTCGCACCGGAAAAATAAAAGGATTTCTAAAAATGTTAATTCATTTTTGAAAATAGTAGGCCATGAGAGATATGTGCCAAAAATTTCATTAAGCTACCATAACTCCTTCGATTTTTTTCCAGTTTTACTATGGGGACCGTTCACTGTGAGATGAGACACTGCAATAATAGTAGCCCACAAAAAAATAAAAACTGAAACCGAAAAAATGCAAAATCAACTAAATATTGTCACGAAATGGAGTCATGACAATGGTCTTATTATTAACGCCAATAATACCACAGTTATGCATATAAAGCCAACTCATTTAGTCGACACAAATGTAACGTTGAAGTTTCATAACCATAAATGTCTTCACAGCAACAGTAACACGACAAACAATCAGGCTGATAAAAGCACAAGCTTTATTGAAAAAGTCTACACATATAAATACCTTGCTATATTTATTGACAGCAATTTTAAATGGAAAACTCACATTGAAAATCTACAAAAGAAAATGAAAAAATCGTCATACCACTTGAGCAACTGCTCTACGTATGAAGTTCTGCGTCAGCATACTTCTCGTTAGCGGAGTCTTTTAATCGACTTGGAGTTACTGCTTGGGGTAGTGCAAAATACAGTAGTACTCTCCAAAAAAACACAAAACCAGATATTGAAAATCTTACACAAAAAAAAATCAATAAGAAAACAGTAACAACAACTAAACACAACAGACACCACGCACACTATCAGCAGGATAGACAACTTTATTAGTCTATCCAATATAATTGAAAATAACACATGTCACAATTGAAATAACAACAACATCGAAAACACAATAACAAACACCATTTCTTTACAAAACAACATAATAGAAAGAAATATAACCAATGCTTAAAATTCTGCAAACAACAGCTTACAAAGTATAACAAACAACACTAATACCAATGAATCAAATAGAAATCCAACAACTCGCAACATCCGAGCGTCGATAAGCCTTGCCAAAAATCTTCATATTCTTCACGTTAAAAACATCTACTATGCAACATTAGCCAAAGAATTTTATAATGATAGTAGACTGATCATTCCTATAATACACGCAGACGAGCGCAAGGTAGATTTAAAGTGGAAAGATTCACAAACGAGTATGGAAGAAGTTCGCTTCCCGTAACATTGCCAGCAATTTTGAACAAAATACCAATTGAAATCGTCAAGACAACGCACGAGCAAAAACGGAATAAACTTATAAAAGAATATTTGATAAGTGTGCAATAACGCTATATAAAATATCATTTGTTAAAACAGAAAAAAACAGCTTGCTTTATATTGAAGTATATTGAACAAAATCCTTTTTTAATTACATAAAAATTTAATTTCATAATTTACTTTACTTTATAGTTTTAATTATCCTGCAGACAAGCATAAAAGCTTTGCGGGTTTAGAATATTGAAGATAAATTTGGTACCAGCGTTGTTGCTCTGGGTAAGCAAGAACCAAGGCGAATTCATACCAGGTGTGAGCAGTAGGACAACAACTACAACAAAACAACAACTTTGACATTAGATTAGCAGATATGAAACAATGTATTTTTTGACAAGACATTCGCAAAAAACGAGAGCAAAAAACAATCAGCTGGGCTATCGACTCCACCTGGTATGAATTCGCCTTGGCAACAACTATTCAAAAATTTTTATATTTTCAACCCAGGAGCATAACTTCGTTTAAGCTTGGTGTATCTTTTAATCTCTATGATGATATTGTTGATCCCAATTTTTGGCCAACTAATACTTTTGTCCGTGAATATATATTTAAGGAGAATACTAGAATTAATAACGTCGCCCAACTGCCTTCACGAAATTTATCTCAATCAACTTAATATATTTATATTTCAACTTAATATATTATACCAAAATTTACGCGGATTAAATACAAAATTGCCTACTTTGCTTGTTAACAGCTATGATTTTTCTTATCATGTTATTGTATTTACTGAAATCTGGCTAAACGATAATGTTTTTAATTCTGAGATACTTTGTGATAAGTATCAAACTTATAGATACAATCGAAATGGAAGAAGAGGTGGTGGTGTATTGATTGCTGTATCTTGTCTTTTGTCATCTGAGCTAACACCGGTTGAAGTTTCTAACATTGATTTTGTTGCTATCTTCGTAAAGCTGAAAAATAAAAAATTTACTTTACCTGTTCATACATTCCTCCTGAATCTGATGCTTCAATATATGTCAAACACATTCAAGCCATTGAATCTGTTACTTCACGTCTACAATCCACTGATTCTATTTATGTTCTTGGTGATTTTAATTTACCCTCTATTTTTTGGAAACTGTGACTGATTGTGCATATTTGATTCCAGACAAAATAAAAACTGCTGTGATGAAGTTAGTCTTTCGCTTAGTCTTTACCAAATGAATAATATTTACAATGACTTTGGAAAATTGCTAGATTTGGTGTTTGTTAACTGTTCCGATGATTGTGCAATAACACGCTCGGATCCTGTTAGTTTACCTGAAGATCGATATCATCCTACTGTTCTGATTACTTCATTTATGCCGTTAGTATCTAACCCTACATCTTGCAAAACAGATAGAGTTTTCTGCTTCAAACGAACAAATTATTACGCATTAAATGAGCATATAAAAAATACTTGCTGGAATAATCTTTTATCTAAATCTATAAAGAGTAATTCAGATTTAGATCTGATGATCACCACCTTCTATAAAACTATTTATTCGTTTTTTGAATCCTGTGTTCCTAAAAGAATCGTTCACACCCCAAGTGTGGACCATTGGAATTCTAAACAGGTTTCACAATTTAAAAACTTGAAAAACAAATATTATAAAATTTACAAAATCTCTGGTTCCATGACAGATTATGGAAAGTACTCTATAAGTCGTGCAGAATACAACTTACTATACCGTTCGTTATATAATAATTACATAAATAAAATGAAACTTAATTTTCTTCATGATCCAAAATCTTTCTATGCCTTCGTCAACTAAAAAAGAAAATCCAATGGTTATCCGACAATAATGAAATTGTATAATAAAGAATCCAGTGATAATGATGTTATTTGTAATATGTTTGCTGATTTCTTCGCCAGTACTTATGGTAATAGCCAATATGATGAAACAAATTTATATCCCTATCCACTAGCCTTAAATGGTGTTAGTTCTTTTTCTACATTAAATAGTAAGGATATATTTAATGGCTTGAAGGCTCTGAAAATGTCATTAATCATGGTCCTGATGGGGTGCCAAGTTGCATTTTAAATCGTTGTTTAGAGTCACTAGTTTCTCCTCTAACATTATTGTTTAATTCTTCGATTAGACTTGGATACTTTCCTTTGCTTTGGCGTGACTCGTATATTATCCCCCTACATAAATCGTGGAATAAGTCTGACATTACAAACTACAGAGGAATTGCCAAATTAAGTGCTATTCCGAAAATGTTTGACAAACTAATTGCGGATACGCTTTGTAAATAGATTTCAACAATTATATCACCTAGCCAACATGGTTTTAGAAAGGGATGCTCGACTACGCCTAACGTTCTTCATCTTTCAACTCTAATAAATTTTGGATTCTCACAAAGAAAACAAACTGATATATACTGTATATAGCTGTATATACTGATTTTAGTAAAGCTTTTGATAAAGTCAATCATAAATTACTATTAACAAAATTAGATTTATTAGTTGTATCCCGTAGAAGTTTAAACTGGCTAATGTCTTATTTAACTTGTAGAAAACAAAATGTTCGATTCAACATGAGTACGTCTAAGAACATTGATGTTCTATCCGGTGTTCCGCAAGGCAGTCATCTCGGACCTCTTCTTTTTTTGCTGTTTATAAATGACGTTCGGAAAGTTATCAACTTTTCCCACATTTTAATGTACATATGCTGACGATGTAAACATTTTTTATAGCTTCAAGCAATATGTTGATCATGCTTATCTTCAAAGTGATCTTAACAACTTCTTTTTATGGTGCAAAAATAATTTAATGGAGCTAAATCTAAAAAAATGTAAATGTATGCGATTTTTTTAGAAATAGTTGTATAGCTGTTAACTACTCATTGGGAGGACATCAGCTGGATTTAGTCGACACTTTCTTGGATCTTGGAATTTTACTTGATTCTAAATTAAACTTCGTTGCACACATTACTATGACTGTCAATAAGGCTAGAGGTGTTTTTGAATTTATAAAAAGGTGAGCATGATGCAAGAAATGGTACGCATGCAATCTATGATGTTGCAGGCGGTACTAAACAAACCATGAACTGTTTAAAAATATGTTTCTGGAACGCAAACGGCTTACGCCAACATAAAAATGAACTTGAGTACTTCCTCAAGAACCAACAAATTGATGTCATGCTGATTTCCAAGACACACTTAACAAAAAATAGCCTTTTTAAAATCAATGGCTATATTTTATATGACACTAAGGACCCCCGCGGAAGAGCATGTGGAGGCTCGGCAATACTTATTAAGGCCCAAATCAAACATTATTTACTGCGTGATTTTTGTGAGAATTACATTCAAGCAACAAATATCTGTCTTGAAGAATTTCATCAAAGCTTAGTTATTTTTTCGATTTATTCACCTCCTAGATTTCAAATTTCGGAAAGTCAGTATAACGACTTCTACAAATCACTAGGTCCCTGTTTCATAGCATCAGGCGACTACAACGCTAAACATACGTTTTGGGGATCACGCCTAATAACTCCAAAAGGTCGTATTTTGTTTGAAACAATTTCAAAAATGCGTCTGAATGTTATATAGAGTGGACAACCCAACTATTGGCCTACTGATCGACACAAAATACCTGATGTTATTGATTTTGGCGTGTTTAAGGGTATTCCGAGAGAAATGATTAAAGCTGAAGCGTCGCTTGAATTATCCTCAGATCATTCACCCACTATCGTCTATATATGGGACAAACAAAACATCATATCACCAACGACTAGCACAAGCATTAATTGGTCGAAATATAGAAAGTATCTTAGTACTCATTGTTCGGAAAACATCCCGCTAAGAACACCTAAAGACGTAGAGCGGAGTCTTATTGATTTTGACTAAAACCTCAAATCAGCTGCCCAACATTCAACAATAACCCGACAATTAGCTAGATACAATCTAATTTATTCTGCAGATATCGAACGACTCTTGGCTGAAAAAAGAAAAATTTGTAGAGAATGGCAATTACAGAGATCTCCTCAACTCAAAAGCAGACTTAAGGAACGCACGAACCGTCTAAGAGACATGCTGGAATCTAGAAGAGTAGCATCCCTGAAAAACTATTTGGGAGACCTAGACGCAACTCCTCAATCAGATTTTTCATTATGGCGTGCTTGTAGAACTCTTAAAAGGCCAGTCTTACGTAAGCCTCCCCTGCGAACTACATCTGGAGGCTGGGCAAGGAGTGATTCCGAAAAGGGCAATTTATTTGTTGGACATTTGAAAAGGGGTTTTACCCCGAATATATCGACTGATATAGTTGAGTTGCCAATTGAAGAGACTAGTGCTGCAATACCGATAAGATTTGAATTTGGTGATATTGAAAAGGCAATAACGGATTTAAACACCAAAAAAGCCCCTGGCGTTGACAAAACCAGTAACAAGATGTTATTTGAATTGCCCCGTATAGCTCGCAGAATCGTTCTTTTTATTTTTAATGCCATTTTACGTCTTGAGTGCTTCCCCATAGAGTGGAAGGTATCCTTGGTCACCATGATTCCTAAACCAGGAAAAGACCACACAAAAATTGAATCATACAGACCTATAAGCCTTTTGTCAAATATGTCAAAGCTGTTTGAGAGGATGTTAATAACTAAGCTTAACCCTATTCTAAGCGACAAAGGATGTATTCCAAACCATCAATTCGGCTTCAGGAAAAAACATATTACGATCGAACAAACTCACAGGTTAGTCAATGTTGTTAAGAAGACATTTGAAGTGAGAAAATACTGCTCTGCGCTTTCGATAAGGTATCGCATGAAGGCCTAATATACAAGCTAAAACTGAATTTGCCCGTAAACCTATATAAGCTGCTAGATAGTTATTTAACCGAACGAAAATTTATTGTGAAAGAATGAGATTTTTTGAGCTCACCCCAGCCAATCGAAGCCGGAGTTCCCCAAGGTAGTATATTGGGGCCCTTTTTATATATATACTTCAGACATGCCAACTAGTAACCGAGTTCACACATCGACATTTGCTGACGACACAGCTTTTTTGAGCATTCACGAAAGACCCGAAGTAGCATCACGATATTTAAAAGACCACATATCCAATTTAGAAAAATGGTTGAAGAAATGGAGAATAAAAGTGAATGAACAAAAATGTACTCACATAACTTTCACACTGCGTAGAGAATCTTGCCCCCTATTCGGATAAATAACCAAACGATACCCCAGCTTTCAGACGTCAAATATCTCGGCATACATCTTGACCGGCGCCTTACATGGAAACGGCACATAGAAACAAAGTTAACACAAATGAAGTTAAAAGCAGTCCAACTAAACTGGCTTATTGGCAGAAATTCTACTCTAGCTTTAGATTGCAAACTTTTATTATATAAGTCAATTCTAAAACCAATATGGTGTTATGGCATTCAATTATGGGGCACTGCCTCAGCAACCAACGTAGAAAAAATTCAAAGGCGCCAAAACAAGATTCTTCGTATAATTACATCTGCTCCTTGGTATATAAAAAACTCGAACATCCATAAAGATCTAAACGTGCCAACAGTTAAAGCGGAAATAGCGAAACTTGCCATAAGTTATTTAAAGAAGCTTGAAACTCATCCTAATCCACTGGCCCGTAACATACTAAATGAACCTGGTTACATTCGACTAAGAAGGAGAGACACTGCTTCTCTCATCCGTACATCAGAGGGATAACCGGCAAATTACAGTAACCGTGAAACATACATTTTTTTTGTCCAGCACTGGTTGGACTTAACATGTATATTTTTATTTTTAGACTTAAGATATGAGTAATTATTGATAGTTCAATTATATTGAAGATACAATAAATAATAATTCTCTGATCCTTATATTACTAAGCAACTTTACGTTTCACTGGTCAGACCTATTTTGGAATATGA